>OY728161.1:1575943810-1577193810 GCA_963277665.1 Viscum album | reverse complement strand
CTTTTGGCTGACAAATCTGTTATGGAGACTGTTTATGCAAGGCCACCTAAGGGCATGTACTGCATAGTCAGGCAAAAGAACTCTCAGAAGTTTGACATTTTTGTGACTAGAAGTCAAGAAAAGGGTTACGAGGATCTGAAAATATTTACGGTTAGGATTATGACACATAAAGATGGGTATTGTCCAATGTATGCAGAGATACACAGATCAATTCTAACCATAATCATGTTGTGACTGGGTCATAAATGGAAATGTTGGACTTCACTACGTATCACATAAGGATGAGAATCAAGCCATACGTAGTTCTTGAACTACAGTTTAACATCATGTGGGACAAAAGGATTGGAGATCTTTGTTTAGGGTCATAGAGCTTGGACCATTATAAGAAATACAAAGTATGTGTTTTCATGGGGACTTTTTAGCCAATGGAATGAATGTGTAATTTGGGGTTAGGCCCAAAGACTTGGGGCTCGATTCGAGGGACACTCGAACGTTCTTACGTATCCCAAAAGGATGGGAATCAAGCCCATGTAGTTCTAGAACTACCCTCTGTACAAATTAGGTTCGTACATGTGTAGAGTGAAAGGAGACTTTAGTGCAATGATGGTTTAACCCAAGATAAGAAGTTCGGGCATTGCCATGTATGCACATAGTCTTTGGAATATAACATGATTGAAAATCAATGTAAATAATGATTCCCTCTCAGGTGAGGGTATCAAAGAATGTTATAGTTTATTGTTGTACAAGACAAAAGTATCGTACAGTTTAATGTCATATTGCAAGGACGAAAGTGAACCAATGTAAATATATTAATTCTGGGGGTGGTTTCACGAATCAACATCATATGAGATGGAGTTGAACCGATGTAAAGAGATTGGTTTTGGGCTTGAACATTGGGAGGTTGCCTACGTACCCAGCCTAGAAGGCAAGGATCAAAGTTCGCATAGTTCAATTAAATAATGAATTAGTGATCAAGTTTTCCTTGGGGACAATGATCTAAAAAATAGTGTTGGGACTTATACATGGTTAGTAGCCCAGAGAGAGTGTTATGGTTGATGTTTTCTCTAAGCTCACGTGAGTCATACTCGGTGTGAGAAACAAGAGGTAGCAACAACCCTAACGATGCACAGTTTAATGTCATGTAAGACATATGAAGGGACTATGCAATTTAAAGTCTTGTAGTTGGGACTATTGGTTCTGCACAGTTTAATGTCATGTAGCAAGGACAAAGTACAGTTTAATGTCATGTAGAACATATTAAAGGACTTTATGTACAGTTTAGCGTCATGTAGTTAGGACGATGAGGAAAATACAATTTAATGTCATGTTGGACAAAAAGTGGAATGTGCAGTTTAATGTCATGCAATGAGGACTAAAGAGTACACCATTTATCGTCACGTTCGACGTATTAGGGATTTTTTCATAGTTTAACGTCATGTTGGATGAAAAAGGGATGATACAGTTTAATTTCATGTTGGACAAAAAGTGGACTGTGCAGTTTAATGTCATGCAATGAGGACAAAAGAGTACACCATTTAACATCATGTTGGACATATTATGGATTCTTTCACAGTTTAACGTCATGTTGGACGAAAAAGGGACGATACAGTTTTGTGTCATGTTGGGAGTAAGTTCGAATAGTTTAAGGTCATATGCATGGACCATTGGTTATGCAGCTTAACGTCTTTCTAGACGTAAGGGACTTCTATATATTTTAATTTCATATAACAAGGAAGATGAAGGGGGACGCAGTTTAGCGTCATGTTGGACGAAAAAATGTGAATAGTTTAAGGTCATATGCATGGACCATTGGTTATGTAATTTAACGTCTTGCTGGATGGTGGTGAAGTTTAAGGGCACACCGAACCATGGTGCAGTTTAAGGTCATACTGGACCATGGTGCAGTTTGAGATCATACCGGACCATTGATGATATATTTTGGGTTTATACAAAATACTTCTTCAGAAATCTGGCATTGGTTGGAGTAGTGATGAGTTCTCCATCCATCGAGATTAATGAATAAGCTCCATTGGAGTAGACCTTATGTATTGAATAAGGTCCTTCCCATTTTGGCTCAAGCTTGAGAGGTTTCTTTCCTGGTATCATTGGAGTTCTGAGAACTAATACCAATTCTCCCTGAGTGAATGAACGAAGACGAACTTTTTTGTTAAAAGCTCGTGCTATTCTATTCTGATTGACTTCCAAGTGGTGCAGAGTGCACAATCTTTTATCATCTAACTGTTCCAATTAATTCAATCACTTTTGAGATTTATCATCTGTAGATGACTGATCAAAAATGGCTACTCTGAGTGACGGTAGTTGAACTTCAATGGGTAAGACAACATCTGTTCCATATACTAGTTAATATGGAGTTGACCGTGTTGCAGTGCGGGTGGTAGTCCGATAAGCCCATAAAGCATGAAAGAGTTTATCAGGAAATGATTTCTTATCTTTATCCACAATCTTTTTCAGTATATTTAAATGAGTCTTGTTGAAGGCTTCTATCTGTCCATTGGCCGCTGCATGATACCGAGATGAATGATTGGATTTGATGTTGTATTCTTGGTACAACTTCTTCACCACGGATGAACAAAATTTGGTTCCATTGTCTGTCAATATGGTATGAGGGACACCAAATCTAGTAATGATGTTAGACTTGATGAAGCTAACAATGCATTTAGAACTGACTTCCTTAAGAGGTATTTCCTCTACCCATTTGGAAAAGAAATCAGTAGTAGTAAAATTATATACTTAAACTTCTTGGTCGTAGCTGACGGGTAAGACCCACCACATCCATTCCCCATGTGTCAAATAGCCACGAGTATTTAGCTGTATGAAGAAACTATAGAGTTTGGTGAATGAAATTTTCATGTACTTGGCATTAATGACACTTCCTTGTGAAATCAACACAATATTGTATCGTTGAAGGCCAAAAGTATCCAAGCCTTCGAACCTGATCAGACAATATATGTCCAGACTAGTGGGCACCACAGACTCTTGCATGCACTTATTTCATGACAGCCATTGTCTCTTCACCATTAATGCATCTGAAGATAACTCCATCAAAACCACATTTGTAGATAATTTTATCTAAGTTATATGGGCTATCCTAAAGAGTAAAATTGACCACACGTCACCGGATTTGTTCTTTCTCTGCTCTATCAGGTGGAAGTGTTCCATTTTGAAGGCATTCCCTGATAGGTGACATACATCCTACAGTATGACCATACGGTTCAGGAATGGGACTAATTTCATTAATTTTTTCTGTTATGATTCGAACATAAGGTGAAATTGCATGGCGGTGGGCAATACTAATGGTTGTCTCATCCCGATTTGGATCTTCCAGAGCTGTGACTATATTATCCAGTGCATCATCTTGAGCATTTTGTGATCTTGGGATGTAAGAAAATGTCAGTTCCTAAGGGAATTCCACCATTAACTCTCTGACGTAATCATACAAAGGGATTAGTTCTTCTTTTCTGATGGCATAATCCCCATTGACTTATTTGATTACCAGGTCTGAATCACCTTTCACCTTTAATTGATTCAGTTGTGCTTGAAGCGCCAATTCCAAGCATGCGATGAGAGCTTGGAATTCTGCTTCATTATTGGTACCACCTTCCCATAATAAGAAGGAATAATGTAACACTGCATTTTCTAGAGAAATGAGCACAATTCCTAAGCCAACTTTGTTGAATTTAGGATTTTCCATTTTCCTCCCTGTTGGACTTCTAGAAGCACCATCAAAATACATTTCCCATGCCTGAGGACTATCCTGAATAGAGAAGACTTCCTCATCAGGGAGTTCAATATCTGAAGATGTATCTTCTACTGAAGGATGTTCAGCAAGGAAAGCAGCCAGAGCTTGGCCCTTTATTTCCTATTGAGACACATACTGAATATCGAATTGCTGCAAAATAGCTGCCCACCTTACCAGACATCCTGTAATCATTGGAAGACTAAGGATAAATTTGAATGGGTTATTGCGAGATACCAACTGGACCTCGTGATGTTTCAGGTAGTGTCTCAACTTCTAAACTGCAAAGATTAATGCCAGGAATCACTTCTCAATACTTGAATACCGGTTTTATGCTTCAAGCATAGTCCGACTGCTGTAGTAGAGGCTATTTTCATTCCCAGCATCATTTTTCTGAGCAATAAAGGCACCCAATGATCGCTCTAAAGCTGTCACGTAGAGGATAAGTGGTCTTCCTTAAACAGGTGGCATGAGTACCGGTGGAATCAAGAGGTACTTCTTGAGAATATCAAATGTTTCTTGAAATTCTTCAGTCCACTGGTAAGTGACTCCCTTCTTCATCAATTCGATGTAGGGTAAACTTGTTCCTGCCAAATTGGCGATAAAACACCGAATATAGGCTAAGTCTCCTTGAAGTCCTCTAAATTATTTCAAATTTCGAGGAGGTGACATACCAAGGATTGACTTGTTCTTCTTAGAATCGACTTCAATACCATGACGGCATACGATGAAGCTGATAAATTTTCCTGAGGTTACCCCAAAAGCACATTTTAAGGGGTTCATCTTCAAATTATGTTGCCGAAGTTTGCGGAATATGACTTCTAAATCAGCCAAGTGATTAGAACATTGTTTGGATTTAGCCACCAAATCATCCACATAACATTCAACAAACATCCCTAAAAAGGGTTTGAAGATACGATGCATGGGACGCTGATATGTTGCGCATGCATTCTTTAAGCCAAAGGGAATTACCCGGTAGCAAAACACACCCTGAGGGGCTCTGAAGGCTGTGGATTCTTCATCTTCTAGAGCCATTCGGATTTGATTATATCTAGAATATCCATCCATGAAGGAAAGTGCTTCATAGCCAGTTGTTTCATTATTTAGGAGTTCTGTAATCGGAACTGGAAAATCATCCTTAGGACAATGCTGATTAAGATCTCTGAAATCAATGCAAATTCTAATTTGTCTATTCTTCTTCTTCATAAGGAAAATATTAGCCAACCACTTGGGATATTGAACTTCTCTGATGAAGTTATTTTTGATAAGCTTATCCACTTCAACTTCAATTTTGGAAGCATAAGTTGGTTGTGTTCTTCTCACGGCTTGCTTAAATCTTCGATGTTCTTCTGGTAAACCCAAATGATGAGTAACAACATCAGGATCAAGCCCGGTAATCTTTGTATAGTTCCAAGAAAATATTTCTCTATTTTTCATTAGAAAGGAAGTATAAATCTCTTGCTCTTCAAGAGTCATGGCTGCACTGATTAAAGTGGGGCGTCGGTCTTCTTTTGTACCCAGATTTATTTCTCTGAGTTCATCCACAGTGGTACAGATACCCTCTTTAAATGATGGTGGAGCATCTCTGAGATCTTCCTATTATTCTTCATCATGTGTTATTTCTTCTATTTCTACTTTCATTGTAGATGATAAAGAAGAATTTCCATGATCAGAAAAGATGTTAAAATTTGAACATCTTGAAGAAGGAGCTTCCATTTCTGACCCAATTGATAATGAAGGGTCTTCCTTGGGTAATAAAGAGGAGATGATGGATTGAGAATCGACATCACTGTTCACCTCCGATGTTGCTATAACTTCTTCTGGATTGATTGGATAAGTATAGACTTGTTGGATTTTAGAAGATGAAATGAAGACGTCACCATTTGGGCTTTCATCACTGCTTGGTGGGTTACCAATTTCTCCCATGTTGTCTGGCTTGATTGTCGTAATTGAAATTATGGATCTTTCCATAAGAGTATTCTGATTTGGCTCGGTCCTATCAATTTGACTGACATGCAACACATAATCTGTACTCACATGTGCAAATGGATTCAATGGAATATTTTCCAAACCATATGGAGCATTAACTTTGGTAAGCTCCCTTGTTGTTGATTTATCCTTTCCCTTCATGTGATAGAATTATACCTCAATGTATTGAGACTCACATGTCTTGAACGGGGCCTTATCACCATACAATTTCCCAACTTTACCATCGAAACAATATTTGAGACATTGATGGTATGATTAAGGGATAACCGCATGTTGATTTAGCCAGGGTCTTCCAAGAAAGATGTTGAAGGCTGAATCTTGATCAACAACCATGAAATCTGAATTAGATACAAGATCTCGAAACTGATTTCTGAGTGTAACTTTGACCAGTGATTCTTGTTCATTTTTATTATATCCTTGTAACATCATGGTAGAAGGAGATAAATCAGATTCCGTGAGGCCCAATCGCCGAAGTGTACGAATGGGCATGAGGTTAACTCCTAAACAATTATCAATGAAAGCTCTGTGGATGTCAATGCCATTGACCTTTCCAGATAAATACAAAGGTCTAATATTCCCATGCACAATATCATCTTCATCTTCATTAGTGAAAGATATCACTGCATGGCATTCCGCAGGATTATTCTCTACATGGTATACTTCAGCTGCAGCAATTTCAGTTTAAAACTTCTGAGGACTTGACAAAGCCTCTATGAGTGCCTCCTGAAGATCCTTTGACAGATTCAAAGCATCCAGAATTGATAACTTGTCCGGTACATGGGCCAGGTGTTTCAATACATCATACTTTTGATCCAGATGTCTGTGTTTCCCAATAGGAACATGTGGTTTAGAAGGTACCTTGGAATTTGATGCTTTGGAAGTTGATGCATCTTGTATCGGGATAGGAGTTAGAAATATTCCTGGTTTTGGAAGATTAGACCGATTAGGTCTATTTACTTGCTGAGAAGAAGAAAGTGTAAACTTCAACCGATCATCCAGAATAATTGTGCCAGGACTGAGTTTGCTATTGTTGGAAGAACTTTCTTGTTCTTGTTGAGCTCGCTGAAGGGCTCTACCACGAGTTTCTACCGCATACACAGTTCTAGCAGGAGTAGAATTGGAATAGTGGCCTCTGGAATATCCACATCTTCCCTTGTATCTTGAGCCTCTGGAACTTCCTCTGATTCCTCTGTTTGATACAGGGAATTCAGGTTCATCAAAATTGAAACTGCAACTGTCGTACGGATCTGTTAATTGAATCATATTAACAGAACCGAAAATCAATTCTTCATCTGATGAAGACTCCAACTGACTAGCCAATTTAGTCTATTCCGTTTGGTGGGATGGTGCCCGTTGCTTCGAAGTAGATGGCATGAAATCTTCCAGAGTCAAAGACAACTTAGGCTTTGACACATACTCATCATTTTCTGATTGTTCCTCTTTCTTGGAATTATGCCGCCCTTTTGAATATTTTCCCTCTGAAGAGGATTTTACTGTGACATTTATGGTAGAAGGCACAATTGGTTTCTTCAATTGTGTTCGTAAAATAGCATGAGTTCGGTTGATCATTATTCTAACCATCCAAACATCATATTTCTGTGCATTTTTTCTTTTGATTTCTTTCCATTCGCCTTCTTCCTCTGGAACTATAGCAGTAACACATGCTACCTGAGCTGAAGAACCTTTCAGTTTGACTTGTCCCGAGTCGAACATCTTTTGTAGAAGGTCTTTGAAGACAAAACACTCCCGGATGGGATGCCCCAACATTTGATGAAAGATTAAATAATTGGGACGGTCTTCATCTCCTTCCTTGTTTGGCCTCTTGGGCCTTGGCAATTGAACCATATTATTTTCCAGAGCCAAAATGAAGTATCCAGGAACTTGTTCATTTCGGAAAGAGTAAAATTTTCTCTTCAGATCCTCAAATTGTTTTCGTCTTTGATCTCTTTTATCATCTTGATGAAACTACCTTTTTTTTGCGCTCAGGAGGTGGAAGCCTTCGAGAAGATGAATGTTTTGAGGTAAAAGCAGGTACAGGTACTTGTTTAAGCATAACTGTAGCAGTCTCTTCTTTAACCATTCTCCTTCCTAGAGATAATAGAATTACAAGAGATTTAGCCTTTGTTTGTATAAGAGAATCTTAAATCTGTTGAGCGATTTAAGTAAGGAATCGAAACCCTCCTGTGTATTTCACAGGGATCAGTGGTGTGCGTAATTCGTCATGCAGATTTGCCACACAGATTGGCAACAATTCCTCTTGAGGGAGTGCTAAGCTCAGGTAATATGTTAATCCCTTCTAGTGAGCAATGAAATTAGAGACCCTTTCATTCTCCCTTTGCTTACAGTTTGTAAGATCGAAAATGGTTGTCTTTGGAAAAGTTGAGCTGAATTGAAGATGAAATCGTTGACGGAGATCTTCCCATCTGGTAATTGACCGGGATTGCAAGCTTGTGTACCAGACAAAGGCTGGTCCTTGCAAGGTTCTCATGAAGAATCTTAGTTTCACTACTTCTCGCTACTGCGGAGTTCCCATCATAGGATTTCAACAGGACACCTAATGCATCAAATGCTATTTAGGATCGCCTGATCCATTGAAAATAGGGAATACAAGGTTCCCAAAACTTGATGGGGGAGAGACTGAATCTACCCATTCAGGGTAAGCTTTATTTTCTGGTTGAACCTGCACACGCTTCCCTTACATAGTCTCCAACCAAGATATTAATGAATCAATGGTAGTTATTAACTTTTGAGAAACATTCGGTTGAAATTGGACTTGGGCAGGTGCAATGACTGGAGTTTGAATAGGTATGGAAGCTGGTACTACAACTGATGGCAGCACTGACAACTGTTGTTGCACTTGACCTATAGGATTAGACCTGTGAGGGTGTACTGATAGAGGAGGATATTCTTGGTCCACCTCAGTAGCTACAAAAAATTCCCTTGGCTGACTGACTCCAGCATGCTTAGGAAGAAGACTTCCCTGAAGTAGTTCTGCATTCAACCTCCTCAATTCCTTCATCTCTTCCTCATATTGTGCAAACCTTTTCTCTAGTGAGTACGATTGGCCTTCTCCAGAGGAAGGATATGTAACCTGATTCTTTCCCTTCCCCTTGTTTGATCCCTTTCAGAGAGGGGTAAGTGGGTTACTTGAAGGATTACCTAGTTTCTCAGTAATGCTTTGATTTCGTGTACGCACACCTTCTTAATTTGTGTCTGTGTGTACATCTTCTTGAGCAAGAACCTCTTCATCTGAATCCCCTGAGTGAGCCTCATCTGGTGGATCAGCAACAACGACATTGATGACATTGATTGACACATCAAACATCGCATCCCTTCTATCAGAATTTCTGTGATATTGTCTTCTTCCATGTCTTTGATGAGACATTGCCTTTTGTTGATTTGATCCCTCAGGAACTTCTTAACAAACCATAATTTGGATAGAATCTCCTAATAATTTGGCTCTTCTTTCCTCTTGTGGATTCTTACCCAATCGATAAAAGACCTACTTTCTCTGAGGAGGGGGTTGATGATTTGAAAAAGTCCCCAGTCTAGTGGACTGGGGCTGTTCATGCTACCTTTACTCAACTCCTCGAAGCCTATTTGTTGATTCTGAGGGTTGGTTTAAAAGTGTCCCCAGTCTAGAAATCTTGGGTGGCTCTTGACATGCTATGTCTGAGACTTTCTTAAAATCTCTCCTGATCTTGCGGACCTTAGTCTTGAAATTAGCTGGATGCATCAACCTGCATCCACTTTTATCACCTGGTTAAAAACACCGTTGGATGATTTCTGACACTTCTATCACTTGGTGATGTGCTTGCTCCAAATGAGAGGCATGTTCAATATTCTTGCTTTCTTTATGCAAGAGTAATTCAACAACTTGTTTTTTGTATTCTTGATTTTGAGAGGAACTAGTTGAAGCATGTTCTTGGGCAAGCTTTTGATTACAAACAAAGCCAGGTATTTGTGTCCGACCATGGGCAATAACATTGCATGAGACCATTTTCGGCGGGCTTTGCTGACTGGAGAGCACACTGAAATGTAGTGCTCCATGAACACCCCATCCTCTGACATGAATACCATATGGGGCATTGGCAATTAACTGGCACAATATTCTTAGTGCTCCAAGGTATGAACGCTGAAGGGCTCTCTACTGCTTTTCATCCTTCAGATATCGAGAGACTAATAGAGATTAAAAGTCAATTTGACGTTGCAACCCTTCTATTATCTTAACATGATTTTCATATTCATCATAAGATAATACTTTATTTTTCAACTAACAAAGATTTTTCCATATGTTGAGACGAATATCATGAATTCCATCTTCCGTCAAAATCTCTGGAATGTTATACTGAGAGTCATCCAGAGGCCAAAACATGACTCGCACTTCACCTTTTGCCAGTTGTTTTCTCATGTTCAGCATTTACTCTATATCATTCAATGAAGATTCTTCTACATGATTTGACCAGAGCTGGTGCTTCCTTGTTTCTTCATCAGATTCAACAAGATTAGTAGGAAATCACTGATCAAACTAGAAGGTGCATGACTTAGGGGTGGTTCGGAGAATGACCTACACCCTGGGCTATCTTTTGATTGAGAAAGTATTTCACCTGCTAGGGATGAATCATTAGACATGAATAGTTTCACATTTTCAAGTGCCTCAATATAAGAGGGCTTTCTCGGCACTACATTGTCCACTAGAGCGTTTTCCGGGCAACGTGCATCACTACTGCGGAGAGGACTTTCGTAGAAAAATTCATCATCATGGGGAGGACCACCATGGTGGGTTATAGCAAAAGATGAGATCTCTTTCTCCTTGGTCTTCTAACCACAGAGAGGGTTCCTGTGGCTCTCATCTGAAGATGAAACATCAAGATCGAAGGAATTGTCATGAAGAAAGACTTCATGCGGAAGTGTCTGTTAAATACCTTCAGAATTAATGTTCCCACTATTGGAAAATGAGGGAGTAGAATCTTGAATTCCAACAGATAACTATCTGAGGGCTTCAAGAACTCCATCAATGAGTAAGGCCTTGTTACAGATTGGCTCTTGATCTCTTGACTGTGCTAGGCGGGGTCTTCTTCTTAGACGCCTTCTTACTCAACTTGGAAACCACTTGTTGATGAAAGTGGATAGTCTGAGCAGGTGTATGTGCCTGATCAGGAGATATGGCCATGTTAGGCTGATGATATCTACTCAAATCAGGTGTATGTTCCTGACTTGGTTGTCCATATGATATGGAGGAGTATGCCCCACAACCCTCTTGTAATGGAAGAGATGTGTGTCTCTGCTCCGGAGTGAACTGTTGATGTGTCACTCTACTGCTAGGGACAGATTTGTGTGTCTTTCCCTAATATGTTGCTGAAGCTGTTATAATATCCTGTCAAGCATCCAGAATATGAGCAGGGGCTTGCTTCTACTCTTTCACCATTGATATAATATGCTTGGTGACTTCAGCTGCCGGAATGGGGATATACGTCCATTCTGTGCTTGGAGTAGGTGTATATGCCTGCTTTTGTCCTCCTTTTCCTGTTAGTGAATCCTGACAGTACTCATGTGTAGGGTCAGGGAGTTGAGTCTGCCTCCTGTTTGTCGTCGGAGCTTTCCGACTGACTTCTCCGAATGCCACCAAGCGAGACTGTTGGTAGGCTTGATCAGTACTAGTAGGTGTATGTGCCTGCTGATTGCACTTCGCCGAACGTGGTTGACGAGATCCATCATATATAGTCAAGCAAGCCTGCTGACTAGATGATGACGTATAAACAGGTGTATGTTCCTGCCTATAAAACTCCGCTGGAATTGCATGGCGGGATTGGCGTGATGCTTCCAGGAGAATCTGCTAGACAGCGGAATTAAAACTGGCAGGTGTGTGTTCCCGCTCGTTGCCTGCCACCATGATAGGTTGGTGGACTTCTCCATAAATCGCAGAGATGAGAACCTTCTCACTGTTAACCGGACTTCACCTCTGGCGATTCATCTTGCCTGCTCGAGTTCGAGGAACCTGAGCCAAATGTCCAGAGTCAGTACCCTCATCATGTTGAGGGTGCACTGCCGTACGAGTCTGGCGGCGATTGTTGATAGGATCCCTTGGGAATAACTCTTTTCTGCATGATTTAAGGCCCTAAGGGACCTTCTTATTCACCTCCCCAGAATAAGGGAGCGAATGGTGATTGTGTTCCGGGGATAATGACCCTAAACGGTTGTAGAAGGTCCTTAGCATCGGCTGCTTCTTGATCACTGGTCATCGTTGTACGGATGACCGATGTGAGTTGTTCACTTGGAGGGCTTGTCAGGCAGCTCCAGATTTGGAATAGTAACGTTTTGATGGAACTCCTTAACCATCGCATTTGATACCCAGTGTTGAAGATGCTGAGTAGGTGATATCGTCCTCAGAGTGGACGATGATCCAGCAGGAGTAGCAGTAGTTGCATTTACAGCAGAAGTTTTCACAGCAGATGTATTCACGGATGTAAACTTATGAGAATCCATTCTAGAAATACATAAGACCTTGTAAAAGAGTGCTTGTTTGATATAACAGACATAATCAAGATAAATTCAGCCACTACATCTTTTGGATGAGCACATATGTCAATGATTGTTTCTTTGTTGTCCCTCTCATTGAGTTTTAAATATGGGCCTAACAAATAAGAAAAACATCATTTTAACTTGGTTAAAGATTCATGTCGGGTTCACCATTTTTTGTTTCCCTCTGGAATTGGGGATGACCTCATCAATTTAAGGTTCAAACATTCCATGCGGTTTCTAACAGGTTTGTTCGTAGAACTGGAAACATCCAATGATTCCATATTCATTTGAACCTACTTTCCAAAGGTAGGCACTCATTAGTTGTGGAATGATGAGGCTTAGGAATTTTCATTGGTCGAGAGGATGGGAGGTCGGACTCATCACACCTTTTGAGGGGAATTATTGTCTATTATGGGACTCTCTTTATATATTTAAGTTATGTTCGCGAATCCTTATTATATTACCAAGTATAAAATGAGCTTTCCTTTAGATCTGACAATAAATGATTGATATGTTGGAAATCTAGAGAATCTTTTATATGTATTCGAGGTTCTTCATTGATAGATAATCATCTGTATTTAATAAAGATTCTTAGTCAATGGTATCCTTTGATACATAAAAGTCTCTTGGCCATTATGATGACCATACTAGTTTTAAATCCACTCAGTGGGGCACTTGAAGTTTATTGTAATTCAGAAGGACATGGATTATTTCAGAGTTGGGATCGTACCCGCATATGGGAAACCTACGTATCCTTTTTTTAAGAAAATGAATCAAATCCCACATAGTTTGAGTAAGGGAGTATGATTTTTATGCATGATTGATGGCTCAAAGAAATATTTCATGATTACTTTTACACTCTAAGCTCATGTGAGTCATGCTCGGTGTGAGAAACAAGAGGTATTGGTGAAACTAGACAATTGTACCACGAATGATGAAATGATGGGGGGCTTATGTGTGTATGACTTCCCAAATAGATGAAGATTAGGATTTACTTCAGGGAAGAAATCCAGGAACAGGGTCCAAAAAGGTATATGTACTTCATGGAGATTTGGATACTCTAATCTGGGGGATTACTCCTAACGAAGATGCCCAAGTTTAAGAGGGGACCTATGATTGGGTTTTACTCCTGAGAAGGAAACCCGGGTCAAAAGGAAATTAAGACTGGGGCTTACTCCTGAAAAAGAAGGCCAGGTTAAAGGACATGACAAATTAAGGGACTTGGGTCTTACTCCTGAAGAGGATGCCCATATTTGAGACTGGGGTTACTCCTGAAAAGGAATCCCAGGTTAATAGAATTATGGTGGGGGCTTACTCCTAAGGAGGATGCCCATATTTGAGAATTTTATGATTGGGGCTTACTCTTTAAAAATAGGCCCAGATTAAGGGACTTGGGGCTTACTCCTATGGAGGACACCCATATTTGAGAATTATGACTGGGACTTACTCCTAAAAAGGAGGCCCAGGTTAATGAGGATTTTGGGATTACTCCTAAGGAGGATGCCCAAATTTGAGAATTATGACTGGGACTTACTCCTGAAAACGAGGCCCAGGTTAAGGGACTTGGGGCTTACTCCTAAGGAGGACGCCCAGATTTGAGAATTATGATTGGGACTTACTCCTGAAAAGGAGACCCAGGTTAATGAGTATTTGGGGATTACTCCTAAGGAGGATGACCATACTTATGAACTTTGAGACTAGGGCTTACTTCTAAAAAGGAAGCCTAGGTTAAAGAGGACTTGGGGCTTACTCCTAAGGAGGATGCCCAGATTGGAGAATTATGACTGGTACTTACTCTTGAAAAGGAGGACAAGGTTAGGGGGTTCTCTCGTCTTAAAGTATGATGTTGAATGAATAAAATCTCAATCTTTAGTGACATAAAGATGTGTAAATCACAAGGTTTTGAGAGATATTCCACATAATTCCTTTTAGATAAGGAAGTTAATCAAGAAAACATGCCATAAATGGATTTGAAGAATGTAGTGAAGACTGAATCTTGAATAGGAGGGGTGGAATGGTATAAAAGGGGTTAAATGGGCAAGAAGGGCACCCAAAAAGGTAGGGGCGCGCAAGTCCGGGCAGGCGCGCAGGTACTGCGTAGGCGCGCAAGTCCTGGTCGCATAGGTATAACTGTGAGACACATGGGTACTTGCATGATTGTTAACCAGTAGGGTAACACTTGGGCGATCCTTGACCAAAGCCTTTAGAATTATCCTGAGGTACTTCCAGAAGAGAGGCACACAAGTTTTGGTGAATAAGTAGGGCGGCGCACAAGTATGTTCATTTACCTTAAGGGTAAAACACATTAGGCATGCAAGTGTTAGTGAATTCTAACACTTAGACCTTACTCCTCTTGTTTAGACCTTCCATTATAGGTAAATAATTACCTTATACGTGTTCGTAAGACCTGAAGAAGAGACTTGGGTGTTCAGAGATCTATATTTGAATTCTGGAAAAATTCCCCCTCTGAAATGGGGGGCCCACAATGTCTATTTATAGGATGGAGAATACCTCAGGAGGTTATCATTTAAGGCATGCAAGTCACTTGCATGACCATTAGGCGGCGCGCAAGTATACTTGCGTGACAGTGAGGGAACTTGCACGACCCTTGTGCATTTGAATCCTTGTTCATGCCTTTGTCGATTTTTGAGGTTTTCTTCAAAGGATTAATAAATTTGTGCTTAGTCATTTTCCTTTCCATTCCTTTAGAAAATGTGACAAAAAGAAGCGTCAACAGTAACACAACCATAATTTCTAATCCATTATTTACTAAGGGTTTTACTCATTTTTTAATGATTTTTTGATGGTTTAGATTGTGCGTAGTTTTTCGAGGAGATAAAACATTTTATGAGGGTAAAATTGTAGGAATTGGGTTTTGGATAAAGAAAGGAGATGATTTTCTATATATATATATATATACAGTTGGGGGTTCAAGATATATTTTGGTGATTATAATTATGGGAATTTTATATGAGGTATTTTGAACGTTTTAGAGGATCAATTTGGGTGTTTTTTAAGAGTTTTATAGGGTTCAAGGTCTTAGGTTCCATGCATGATTCCCAAGAAAATCATGTAAGGTGTTTAAGGGGAGGTGAATAAGGATTAATTGTCCATAAACTGTCACCCTTGTTCATGAATTCATATCATGCATGCCTAAAATTTTGTGGGTAGTGGTGTCATCATGGTTGTCACACAGTTACCTGAGGCTATACAATTGAGTCATGTAGTCACTTAAAAACTCTCCTGAAACATTTTTTTCCAAATTTCATTACTTTGGTAATTTTCTTCATTCTTTGTAGGTCACTTGACTCTATGGTTATTTTTGTGGAAATTTTACTAGATTCCACCCTCCAGATCTATTCTACATTCAATATTGGGATATTTGGGTGATTGATCAAAGGGTTTGCACTATTTTTTATTGTTATCTTTTTTTAATCCTCAGACCTATGGTTTTGACCAAGGGTTTTAGTGATTCATAGAAAAAACCCCCATTATATTTATGTATGTTTTATTTGAAATGGTTATAAGGGGCTATGAAGAGTGTTGATCTTTTATTTTGTGGCATGAATTTCCTTCATCATCATGATTGAGGTAGGTGGATTCTCACTCGTGATTTTATATGTCAAAATACATGATCTTGAATTTCATGTGTTAATTAAATTATTTTATGGTTTTAATGTAATTTAATTATTATTGTGATGAATTTTCAAAAAAAATGATGTTTTTATGAGTGAATTAGAGGAAATGAAATGGTATATTTTGGGGTGGGTAGGTGATTTCTATGAAATGCATAAAAGATTCAAATTGAGTTAAAGGGTGAGTTTTAATCTAGTTGTGGTTATGTAATTGAGGAGAAAAATAGTTTGGTTTTTTCATTTGCATTATTGATTGGGTTATCAAGGGTGTTGTAATTATTGAGATTGTGAGTACTATTGGAATACACATTTGATGCTATTTTGGATTTCTAAAGGGTTTTATTTAATTATTTGTTTGTTCATTGAGTTTCATAGGATAAGTGTTTTTTGGTTTTTGCATTGATTTTTATGATATGGTGATATTATTATTTATGTTGTGGATTTGTTTTGATGAGGCCTTAGACAAGAGTTGTGTAAAATCCCACTTTGGTGTAGGTACTTTGTTGGTATTGGAAAGGTAGGGTGGTGGAAACTTCCACTTGGGTGTGGGGACCTTATTAGTAAGTATGAAATGATGTTTGAGGATGGTTGGTCCACTCAGAGTTTGTGATCCCGATTTTGTTTATTACTCATATTCTAAAGGACCACTTAGGTGTTTGGTTCAGTATTTGGGTGTGTGGTGTTGGGTTATGGAATTTTTATTATTATTTCATGATTTTATTGGTTTATTGAAAATTATTGATGATTTAATTACCTATTATGGTTCTATAAAATTTCATGGGATTGGGAAATTTTTTATACAATGAATTTGTAGCTTTTTTGTATTTTTACATTCATGGGGTGCATGGGGATTATTAGGTAAATCATATTTGCCATATACTCAATCCTACATGAGAATCATAGTGCCTGAATAGATGATGTTACTTAATTTATTGGTTACTTGGATATTTCTTTATCTAATTTAACAGAGTAACAAGGTCATTTAGTGAAGTCTACTGGAGCAAGGTCATCTATGGTGGTTTATTTCTTTGTAAAGGATGTTATTTTCATTAGGTATTTTGTTATAGGTTGTTTTTGTACTTATATATCATCTTTTTATGCATGTTCATTTTGTAAGTGTTGGTGTACTAGAACCAACTAGTTGTACATTCATTATATGGATATTTAATCTATTTAAATATTAAACATATTTTTATATATTGTTCATTTTTCTTCATGACTATGATCTAATAATGTCCTGGAGTATTTTTTGCATTGATAAGGTCATATAAGTTCCCCACTATGATGATAACCTTGAAATTTTATAACAATATTCTTAAATATAGTTCTATTAATATATGATATACTATAATAGGACACATTTCATGCAGACCATAAGGTGCGAGTACTGTTAAGTAGAGGATAATTCCTCTCATGAAGTTTGCACTTGGTAATCTCCAATACATAAGATTATGAGAATAGAACCGCCATTAGGAATTCTGCATGTTTTGGTGTCAGCAGATATTTTTATCAATAAGCGTATGTAATGATCCATTGACTTTAATATTATTATTAATCTGTGTCATGACTCAAGCACTTTGATTTACTAACGAAAACAAGCACGCAAACAGTTGGCGGGAAGTAGGGTACATTGGGTGCATCATGAGTGGTATGCTATTAATGGATAAGTTGAGGAAGGATTTTTTCCTTCCATTTATGGAAGTTTATATCTCAACCCTTTGTTTGAAATAGAACCATCACATCAAATTCCATGTCCATGGTGTAATGATGAGTTTATTTCAGGTAGTTAAAGAACGACGTATCATGAAAAACAGTTGATGACACAATCATGAAGCCTGCTTGATGAGATATTGTGACAAAGGGATTATATTACATAGTGAGTGTTTGTATGTGGATTTCATTATTGCTACTTTAATTTCTTTCCCTTGTGTGCCTTGACCTATTTTTAGATAGTACTTTGAAACTTTATGCAATCTCACCTAATCCCAATGAGAAAAAATCCTATAGGGTCACACACTAAGTGTTTCTCATGATCTTGGTTAAATTATATTTGAATTTAATTAATAAATATTATTCTCAAGATAGTGGAATAATTTTATTCAAGTAAACATGATTTCATAAATTAAGTAAATCTTTATTCATCAGATTATGGGTAACATTTATTTATTTATTTTGCTGAAAATTTAATAAATATTTATTTATTAGTTTATAAATAAAATAGTTATTTAAGATAATAAATTATTTATTTATTTATTCAGGTGTTTAATAAATAGAAGTAGAGTTCGAATAGGCCAAGGCTGGTCTGGTAGTAAAATAAGTATTTGCAAGATAGTGAATAATTATTTAACTATTTGGAACAAATTAAAATAACACTGCTATTATTTTGTGATGCGGAATTTTATTTATAATTATTTTTTGTGAAAGTTGGCGCACCATAAATAATGACACAGTTTTATTATTAATAGAAACGGTTTTATCTAAGGCAAGGAATGTATTTAATTTCTGTTACATAAATAAATATTATAACCAAATCCCCTTGTTAACAAATAGATAGATACTTCTATTGTGTCAAGTACCAAACCACACACCCTGTGAATTGAGAATGGTTGAGCTAAACAATTTCTCTCTAGAATCCTCTTCCTAACCCTCTAAAGAACGAGAGACGTACTCCTAGGCCGAAGAATAATCGATCAAGAATGACTGAATCAAGACACTTTCTTCATCGTTCTAGATGGATTATAGTTTGGATCATTACAAGTGCAACAATATAATCTATATGGGTCATTTTTTACGATCAACATCATCATCAAAGAAAATACCGATGATCCAGGTTTTTTTATAAAATTAATTAAATTAATTATAAAGATGATGTTCAAGATCCTCTCTAAAGGTTTTGGTTATCTTCCTTATTTATCTAAATATTTGATTCAATTATGTGGATACTCGTGTTCATCGTCATATTGATCCTTGAATAATCATTGATCATAGTAAAAATTAAAGTTGGGTGTCACACCAACCATGCTCTTACATCGCTCGAAACCTTCAAGTGGTATGAGAGTGGTTACATCGTAGTTTATAATTATTTAAATAATTCATTGGTTATTTACAGATTAATAATTTAGTTTTTCAAATCAAGGTTAATCTTTCTTGTAATCTGGATTTTAAGGTATTTTCTCCCTCTTTTTTTTCTTGTTCAACTTATAAAAATGATATTTTATTTTAATTTTGATTAAAATAAAATAGATGATCTCATCCAATGGTTCCAAAGGATCCTGGCCATAGAACACCAGAATAGACAGTGTGTAGTTGGATTCACTTGTAGTGTATCAAGGTTCAATGCATCGGGACTGGTCCGCCAAACCATGGCATGTAATTGGAGTTTGTCTAAGCCTTAAAGACTTTGTGTGTTGACCAAGAACAAGTGGAACACAGTTTCCGAATTTCACTTCATGTGGACCACTTGACATGGTATGTATTCCATTTGGGTTGGGGTTGGACCGTGTACCCCTTACACAGCTTTCCCGACTACAGACCATGTAATACAGATACTAAACAGTGTGTGGCCCACTAGACATGCCATGTACTCTGAAGATTTCTGAAGTACATTTACACAATGTATCCCCATGCATGTACATTGTATGGACAATTAATTATAGTACATGTTGTGTACTCCTCCATATTATGCATATTTATTAAAATTTATTATCATATTATACAAACCCTTGATACATGTACCATGGTGCAGGCGTAAAGCTAAGGCACAACACGTGATAGGTGTTTTATGTATATGTGTTTAATATAATATCTGTGTAATGTTCAATTCTACTCATTGGGTAGTTATATATGGGAACTCCCCAGGTTTCCTCCACGGTAAAAGTTACGTAAAAATATAATTTTAAATTAATTTATTTGTTTAAAATTACGATGGATGATAATCTCAAGGAAAATTAGAAAAGTATTAAGATAAAAGGATTGATTAATTAAAGATAATAATTAATCAATTTGAGTGCAATTTATCTTAATAATAATGATTAATGAATTGAAAACTAGTTTTATTAAATTCATAACTCGTTGCATATATGTGGGTGATCATGAGCTAGACCAATACCTTTGTTTGTGATTGGTTTCCTTTTAATTAATTTATTAAATTAATTATTGGCTTGCAAGCCATCTCTCCTCATTAATATGTAGGGTCTACATGCCCATGGTTTCTTTTATGTAAATTCACATTTTACCCCTCACTTACGTGTGAGTTTAGAATCATATGTAATGGATGGAACTTTCAATCTAGAGGAGGTATTTCAAGCTAGAGCTGAGACGAAACCAATCCCAAGAGATACAGAGGTAGAAAGGTTGAAAGTTGTAAACATGGACCCAAATGGTACAATGTGTTTCTCTCCTAGTTCAGTGTTAGGTTATCAATTGCTAGTTAAACTAACCATTAAAAAATATCCTGATCATTCCCTTTTGTTTATTTTATTTCTGTCAGTTACAAGGTTTATCATTATGGATGTGTTTTCGTGATCACATAATCAATGTATTAAACATGTATGCAAGATGGAACTAAAATAAACTAGGATTATGCATAAATATTATAAATACAAAGTTAATCACTTAATTAAGTTCCACTTAATATTAACAAGCATGTGATAATGATAATAATCAATTATCACATAAGAGATAAAATCCATCAAATAAAATATTAATTCAGACCAAGACTTACATTACTTGATTAAGGGAAAAACTAAATAAAACTATGTGTTTGACCAACCCTTGTTGGGACACTTACTTTTATACATGAATCCCTTTTGTAAGGTTTTGGGTTGACATGAACATATTACATCAATAGGAGCATCCCTTTATAGACTTGGTGTAATATTAGAGGCAAGAGTTTAGAAAATCCAAAGTCATGATTTTAGGATTGGGGAGTCCACTCAACAGAGCAAGGAGCTGAAAGCCCACAACTGGCAACGACCTTCCTACCTAAATACCTTTAAATAGCTTGACAAACCCTTTTTGGGATTATGCCATGGGGAATATGGATCCTTTCCACTAGAATGTCATGAAAACTGGACATTATGAGTTCAATGGTGAGGGCCATTGGGACTTGATAAAATATTGGGAGACTTAATAAAATTGATTTAATATTTGTCATAAAAATGTAATCAAGAATGAAATAATGAATTGATCTTTTAATTTTAGAATAAAAAATGACAAGCTTGTCAACCACACTATCTCTGCGATCAATTCTATATAATGACAACATCCTCACCGACAGTAACATCCTGGAATGGTTTAGATGCCTTCTGGTTATCCTATGCCATGAACGGAAGTCTTACATGTTGGAGTCAGTATTACCTAATCCTCCTGCCAAATAAGTGAGTGATGAGGATTTTCTGGTCTACGAGAAACATATGAATGACGCGGTCAACATTCAATTTTTTATGTTATCCTCAATGTCTAGTGAGCTCATAAAGTCTCAAAAAAATATGGATGCTTATAGAATGCTCGAGCACCACTGTGGACTTTAATAGGATAGATAAAGATAGGAAAGTTTTGAGATCTCCAAGGGACTCTTTCAGATTAATCATTGAGAGGGTGACCCTACTGGGCCTCATGTGTTCAAGATCATTGGCTGCATTGAGCACCTAGATGATCTAGGGTTTAAACTCCTAAAAGAACTGGGCACTGATCTCATTCTCACATCACTACCTCAGAGTTTCTCCAACATAGTTGTCAATTTTATCATTAAAAACATCGAGAAGTCACTATCTAATATTCTTATCCTCATTTTCCAAGTGGAAAAATATATGAAGTGAAAACATCCTTCTTTTCTTAGGGTGAATAAGCAGAATGGGAAGGAAAAGAGCTTTACGACTAAATATTCTTCAAGACCATCTATGAAAAGAATGATCAAAGGGGAGGCAAGGGAATAGGAAGCTGTTTGTTTTGCATGAGGAAAGAAGGGCCACTAGAAGAAGAACTACACCCATCCTAAGAAGCAAGGGGAAGATTTATGTTCGTTTTTTATTGAATGTAATCTATTTATTATAACAAATTGGTTATTAGATACATCTTGGGGTGCTCACATATGTATCCAGATATATGAAAAAAATTAGATTTAGGAAGATTGATCGAGTGGAGGTAGATCTACGAATAGCCAACGGGGCCAGACTTGATACGGTGGCTAACAGGGACTACCACCTCACATTGCCAACTGGGATGATCTTGGAGTTAAATGGTTGTTATTATGTTTTTTCTGCTACTAAAAACACTATTTCTGTATCTAGATTAGATATAGATGGATTTTTTTTCATGTTTGGAATTGAATGTTGAATATTTTACAAAGATGAAAATTTTTTGGGTAGATCACATTTATACAATGGTCTTTACATGTTGGATTAAACAAACCAAGTAATGACAATCGATAACAAAGATACTTCGCATAACCTTTACCACACCCATCATTAGAATCACTAGTTAGGTCATGTAAAAAAGAAACACATGACAAAGATTCATCGAGATGGATATTTAGATTATTTCAAACTAAAAACACTTGGTGTATGTCATGCATGTTTACAAGGAAAAATGACCAAATCCCAATTTAGAAGGAAAGGTGAAAGGGCTAAATAACTTCTTGAATTGGTTCATACCAATGTGTGTGGACCATTTCCGTTGAATCAAGGGGAGGGTACTCATTCTTCATTACTTTTACTGATGATTTTAGTAGATATGGATATATCTACTTAAGGAGGTATAATTCAAATTCTTTTGATAAGTTCAAATAATACAAGTGTAGGACCTCAGGACATCCTCAGAGTGGAGAGGTGAATCAGGGTGTCAACTTTTCTTTTAAATTTGATGCATCTTGTTCCCATATTGGTAGGAAGTAATCAAAATTGTATGATGGATATGATCAGAAATCAAACATTCACATGAAAAGATATGACACATCACATTTTACTTGGTTCACTACTAAGGGCTACATCCAAAGAGCGTACACCGACAGGTTGTCGGTCGTACCTAATTCCACTATTTTTTACGAGTTGTGGATTACAAAGGTTTAGGAACAGTCACTCTGTCCCAGGATCACTACCTTTACAAATGTTCAGGGATCTCCCACTACATCCCTCGGGTCACTCCCGTTGACTCCCCCTGGGTCACTACATTTGCTGAAGGGCCAGTCAGTTTATAGACGTGAGGGTTTCTTCAATATATTTGCATTGAAGTCTTTGCCTCTGCTTAGCACGAGACTCTGCTTGCATCAAAGTCCGGAAATGATGCACTTGTATGCACTGAACCACTGAACCGGATAACCAGAACATGGAGAAAAGTTTCACTGACAATTTCACGAAACTTGAACCCTTTTCGCGTAGGGCCTTCCTATTGCGCACAATATTTTCTTTTTCGTGCAGAAAAATATTTCGCGCAGCAACACCCTTTTTCACTCAACTAAATATTTTATGTTCCACCTCAATTTTTATGCACAACTCTACCTTTTTCACGCAGCCCATTATTTTTTGCGCAATTCAAATTTTTCACGGAAATCGGAATATTTCGCGCAACACAGAAATTTTCGCACAACCTAGAATTTTTCACGTAGCTCGAAATTTTTCATGAAAATACCTTTACACGAACCTTTTATACGCATCAGAACTTAGATATTCTCTAAGCCTTCAACCATGCATAATGAGGTGGGTCACCACTTATTTATAGCTTTCAAAGACCCCCACGTGAAAAACCCTCTGTGGTGCGAAAAACCTCTCATTTGGTGCGAAATATTTCGCACAGGTACCGTTTTTCACACACATCTCCGGATTTTTCATGCAGCCCATGCCTTTGCCATTTTTCGACATTCTGATTCTGAAACACTATTTCCGTGAAAAAAACTTCATCCTCTATTTTGTGCACCATGCTGTTTTTCATTCCGAACTCAAATATTTTGCGCACTATCCTCCTTTTTCACACACCACTTCCTCTTTGCGCACACCACCTTTCATCAACAATCCATGTCTTTATTTTCCTATTTTGAGGCCCAAAAATTTGGCAAACACTTGAAAACAGTGCCACCTTCAATACTGTTGTCTGGATGAACTGTATGATAACTTTACTGGCACACATTTTTACCTTCCACTAAGGATTGAAAACAAACACAAACCATACTCCAATTCATGTATAGAATGACTATGGTTCCAACAATCTCCCCCTTTGGGTTTGTTGGCAATCAGTAAGTAAATTAAATAGAGCGCCAACCATATGTGAACCAAAAATGAAAGAATCTACTTAGCTAATACTCTAAGTCTACATGAGTAATTCTCGGTCTAGAAAACAGGAGAGGAAGCTTGAATTGGGTTCCCATATTCTGGTATTCTCATTGATGGCCAAGAAATTCGCTTATAGTGTCACAGAAGCATTACATGTCCAATGTATTCCTTCTCATCCAATCACCGACACTGAATTCTAAATGTGTCACAGAAGCATTACATGCCTGAATTTTTCATAGAATCATTACAAGCCTGAATTTATTCCTTTCTCTCCCATTGAAAATAAACCCGAAGACCAATAATTGTTCATTGTTCAGCTCAAACCACACTCCCCCTGGATAGTATCTCCCCCACAAACCTGCATCATATCTATAAACAGATTAAAAACAGTTAACATAACTGGACAAAGGGGAATTGTGTAACCTCCTTATGCACTGGGAGGTGGCTGAACACCGAGGTTCAACTGATGCTTCTCAAACACAATCGCTGACAGGGGCTTGGTCAGGATATCAGCCACTTCCTCATCAGTTCCCACATGATCCATTCTCATCACGTCTTGCTCAATTTTTTCTTTGATAAAGTGGTACCTAATTTCAATATGTTTTGTACGATAATGCTGAACAGGATTCTTCATAAGATCAATTACACTCTTGTTATCACAGTAAATTACCATTGGTTTCTTCACCTCATCACCAATATCGGTTAATTGTTGCTTCATCCATAGCACTTGAGTGCATGCCTTTGTGGCAGAGATATACTCATCTTCAGCAGTACTAAGAGATGTACTTTCATGTTTCTTTCACAACCACCCAACACATTTATTTCCAATATAGAATGCTCTACCACTGGTGGACTTTCTGTCCACTACATCGCCAGCCCAGTCAGCATCAGAAAATGCTGATAAGTCACTGTCTCTTCCTGCAGAAAAGTATAATCTACAATTGTGAGTACCTTGAATATACCTCATGATTCTTTTTACTACTGTCATATGTTCCTCCTTTGGATTACTCTGAAATCGGGCCATTGTACAGGTTGCAAAGACAATATATGGTTGTGTCGTTGTCATTTATAGTAGCCTCCCAATTATCCTCCTGTACATGGTGGGGTCTACAGATTCCATGTCTTTATGCATTCCAAGTTTGGTTCCAACAGTAATCAGAGTTTATATTGGTTTGGAGTCTTGTATATTAAACTTCATCAGCAGCTCTCTTGCATACTTTTCCTGAGAAATGAAAGTGTAATCCCTCTTTCGAATCACCTGCAACCCCAAGAAATATGTGAGCTCCCCAATCATAGACATTTCAAATTCTGATTTCATCTAATTGGAAAATTCATCCACTGATTTCTACCTACTGCCACCAAATGTAATATCATAATGTAGACTAGAACCATGAACTGATCTTTTGGAGAATTCTTCACATATAGATTGTGATCTAATCCTCCTCTTTTGAATTCCAGCTTCTTGAGATAGGAGTCCATCTTAGAATACCATGCTCATGCTGCCTACTTCAAACCATATAGAGCTTTCTTCAGTTTGCAGACCTTTGTTTCATTAGTTCCAAGAATAAAACCCACAGGTTGTTCAATATAGACTCCTTCTTCGAGTACACCATTCAGTAATGCTCTCTTGACATCCATTTGATATACTTTATATCCTCTTTGGAGTTCCATGTCCAGGAAAAACCTGATTGCCTTTAGTCTATCCACTGGAGCAAAGGTTTTTTTCAACATCAACACCTTCAATATGGGAGTACCCTTTACATACCATTCATGCCTTGTTTCTAATAACACTTCCATTCTAATCAAACTTGTTCTTAAAGATCCATTTTGCACCAATCACATTGTGACCTTTGGGTCTCGGGACAAGATCCCATGTCTAATTCTTGTCAATCTGATCTAACTTTTCATTCATGGCTTTCATCCATGATTCATCCTTTGCTGCTTCTTCAAATGAGGATGGCTCCACAACTAACAGAAATGCAGATTGTGTGTTATTCGTCATCCTCCTTGTTTGTGTGGGTGCACTATTGTCCCCAATTATGTTAGATGGATCAATCTCAACACTTTGATTTCTCCTGTGAAGTTCAGTTGCATTCTCTCCATCCATGGTTTCCTCTTATGATTCTTCTTCTGAGTCAACATCATGATGTGACTGTTGGGTGTTTTTTCCATCTTCCTCTATTCCTGTATTAATATTTACTCCATGTTCATTTTCTTCCTCACTTTCTATAACATAATCATATGAAATATGTGAAGCATTTGTGGTTTTCTCTTCAATGATCTTAACATCACTGCATTCCACGATCCTTCCTAATTTCTTGTTGAAACACTTTTAGGCTTTTCTGTTCATTGAGTATCCAAGGAGAATTCCTTCATCTGAATTGTCTACATACTTCCCTTGATTTCCTTCTTTGTTCCTGATGAAGAATTTACTTCCAAAAACATGAAATTATTTCCAGGAGGGCTTCCTTCCATGCCAGAATTCATACGGTGTATTCATCTCACCCATATAAAGTCCTATTCAATTTTGAATTTACACTGCAGCTTGAATAGCCTCTTTCCAGTAATGTCATGGAATACGACTCTCAATCAGCATAGTTCGTGCCATGTTGTTCACCTATCAATTCCTACGTTCAATAACTCCATTTTTTTGTGGAGTTCTCACAGCAGCTACCTCATGTTGTATCCCATGATTCTCCATATAATTTTCAAATTTCATGGATGTGTATTCCCCTCCATTGTGAGATCACAACACTTTGATTGTTCATCCAGTATCATTCTTGGCGATTCACCGATATGTTTTCATGCAGTCAAGAACTTTTCATTTCCTTTGAATGACCATTACACATTCCATTCTGCTGTAATCATCTATGAAAAGGACAAAGTACCTTTATCCATGAGTTCCAACAACATTTATCGGCCCGCATACATCTATATGAATTATATTAAGAAGATGGCATTCCCTTTTCTTCTTTGGCTGATATGAACCGTAGAAGAGATTCCCACGAATGCAAGAATCACAAGACTTTTCATGCTCACGCATTAGGTTGGGAATGTCCATGATAATCCTCAATTTTGATTTTTTTTTCATGTATTGTTGACAGATGGGTCCCAGTCTCTGATGCCACAAATTCTTTTCTTCTTCAACAGTCATGAAACAAACATTTTCTTTATTATCAACCTGATACAAGTTGCCTTCTATTCTGTATCCCTTCATAAGTGAATTTCATGTCTTTCCCTTGATAGTGAATCCTTTCTGATTAAAAGTAACTATAAGTCCCGAGCCACAATGTTGACTCACACTGAGTATATTATGACATATGCCATCTACATAAAGAACTTCAATCTTATTTATCTCTCCATTAGCTAATTCAGTACATCCATTGCATTTGATTTTCACAGCTCCATCATTACCAAATCATACAGTACCATCAACCTTCCTTTTGATATCCGTTAACTAGATAGTATTACCCATCATATGGGATGAACAACCACTATCCAAAATCCAGGTACTGTTGGTTTTTTTAGATTTGAGGGCCACCTCTGCAAGGTTGGATTTCTCGATCTTCTTCTTTTCTTTCCAAGAGATATTGGATTGAGTATAAAATATTGATGGACATATAATTATTTCTACCACATAATCATATTTTTCATAACCATAATCTTATTTCATAAGAGAAAACCTGTATGTGAGATCAACACAATCAGGAGGGTGGATATTGACCAGTCTTTGAGAGTTGTATGAATCTATCCTATCGAATCTCTGCCTGTAAGACATAGCTTTATGGACAAAGTTAGAACAATAATAACAGTATCCATAGAAACTATTTCTTCTATAATATGGATGATATGAAGCTGGTCTCCTTTGTTGATGTCCCAAATCTTCCCCATTCAAGTAGCTCCTTGACTCTTCACAATATGAAATGGTATGTCCTAGATAGCCACAGAACTAATACTTCATGAGAGGAAATGTCTTGTCACTTGAATTTCTACTCATGCCTTCTTCCTTGGGAGAATAGTTGGACTACCTGTCATTTTTGAAAGTTTTAGGATAATTTTCTGTTCTTCTTTTAGTTTGGATTGAGGGTTTCTTTTTCAGCACATTAGGTAATGTTTCAACATGTACAACTTTTATTTTGTCTTTCTTTTGGCTCTCTTCACTTCCAGCAGTTGATGTCTTAGCTTCAAATCCTATTCTACTCTTTCCCATGCAAGCGGGTCTTTGATCACTCAAGATTTTTCCAACCCCATCAGAACCACACTGAGAACTTTCCAGTAATTCTGTATCTGAGAATCTTCCAAAATGAATTTTCTTCTTACCCTCATTTGTGGTTGATTGACATTCAATTTTACTTCTAAGAGTAGAAACTTTTTCCTAAAGACCCTCAACTATCTTGGAATTCTCTTCCAGTCTGGATGAAAGGTCATTTATGACCTTTTCTTGTTCTTAAATTCTAAGCTTTATTTCCACAACGTCATCTGTGCTTTCAAGGATTGATGACTGAACTCTCACTAGTTATTCTAGTCATTCAATTTCTGCTTCAATCTCATCAACATATTCTAATGATTCTTCCACCATTTCCATCCACTTATTGCATCTCTTAAATTTATTCTAAATCATGGAAAAGGAATCCTTAATTTTATTCTTTGGATCACCATAAGAAGTAATCTGATTACCTATACCTTTATTGATTGAGGGTTCTGAATTTTCAATGGTAGCCATCCTGGAAGCATGGTTTCCTATTTTAAATTCTGGTTCTTCTTCTTCACAAAAATCAATATCATCATCTTCTTCTTCACAGACAAAACTCTTATTCTGTATTTTTGTTCCAGATTTAAAGTCTCGAATTTTGAAAAACCTTTTCCAAGGCTTCTCAATGTCTTCTTCTTCTCTCTCATCATCATCAAACTTTCTTTGGAATAGAGAGTCTATGTTCCCAAATCGTCCACAATGAAAACATGCCAGGGGTATCTTACCTTTAAATTTACCTTTTCCCTTATTCAGCTTCATGGAGATGAGAGAAAGAATTTCTTTTTCCTCATCATATTCACTACTACAATCTTCTGAAATTTTGAGTTTTTCCATGTCTTTGAATGCAATTTCCTTTCTTACATGAGTCGTGGCATCTTTTGGTTTTCATCTCATCTTATATGCCACTAGACTACTTAACAGATCATCCAGAGATAGTTTATATAGATCTCTTTCTTCAACGGCTGACACCTTTTTATTTTACATTGGTGGAAGTATTCTCTAGATTTTATTTACAATATTAATGTATTTTATTTCCACTCTAAGACCTCTAATTTCTCCTACTACTTCAGTAATTCGATTGAAGAATGAATATGCATTCTCATTAAGATGCATCTTTAGACCGTCAAACCTGTTGTGTAAGACTTGAAGTTTTTCCTCCTTCACTTTGTTGTCTCCTTCATAAATGTTTTCATGTTTATCCCACATATACTTGGTTGAGGTTCAACCCATCACCTTAAGACAGATCTGATCTAAAAGAGCCACAATGTTAGAATTCTGTGCTTTAGCATCTAGGTCAAAAACTTTCCTATCTGTATCAGTCATAGAAAGCCCTGTTGGATCAGTAACATATATTCCTTGCAGAGTAGCAAAGAGGACTTCCATTCCAAGGGATCTTAAATGAGATTTCATTATATTCTTCAAAATATGAAAATTACTTCCATCGAAGAGAGGTATTCCCCTAGCATTGAATGCATTCTCCATGATAACAAAGGACAGATCAAACACCAACAACCTTTATACTCTAATGCCACTTGTAGGACCCCGGGACACCCATAGAGGGGAGGGGTGAATCAGGGTGTCAATTTTTCTTTTAAATTTGATAAATCTTGTTCCCATGTTTGTAGGAACTAGTAAAATCTGTATTATGGATATGATCAGAAATCAAACATTCACATGCAAAGAGAAGACACAACACATTTTACTTGGTTCACCACTAAGGGATACGTTCAAGAAGCATACGCCGACAGGTTGTCGGTCGTACCTAATTCCACTATTTTTCACAATTTGTGGATTACAAAGGTTTAAGAACAATCAATATATCCCATGCTCACTGCCTTTACAAATGTTCAGGGATAGCCCACTGCGTCCCTCAGGTCACTCATTATGACTCCCCCTGGCTCACTGCCTTTGGTGAAGTCCCAGTCAGTTTATAGATGTGAGGGTCTCTTCAATATATTTGCATTGAAATATTTTCCTCTGATTAGCATGAGACTCTACTTGATTTGATGTCCAGAAATGATGCACTTGTACGCATTGAACTACTAAACCAGATAACCATAATGTGCAAACAAGTTTCACTGACAATTTCATGCAACACAAACCCTTTTCGCGCAAGGCCTTCCTATTGCGTGAAATATTTCCTTTTCACACGAAAAAATATTTCATGCAACAACACCCTTTTTTTGCACAACTGAATATTTTATGTTCCGCCTCAATTTTTCGTGTCACTTTTCCTTTTTCACGCAGCCCTGAAATTTTTGTGCAATTCAGATTTTTTGCGCAAACAGGAGTATTTCGCGCACCACAAAATTTTTCACGCAACCTATAATTTTTCACGCAGGTCAGAATTTTTCACACAAATCCCTTAACGTGAACCTTTTACACGCATCAGAACACAGATCTTCTCTAAGCCTTCAACTATGCAGAATGAGGGGGGTCAACTCTTATTTATTGGCGTCTCAGACCCCCACACACAAAACCCCCTGTGGCACGAAAAACCTCTCATTTGGTGCATAATATTTCACACAGGAATCGTTTTTTGAGCACATCTCCAGATTTTTTGCGCAGCCCATGCCTTTTCCATTTTTTGACGATCTGATTCCGAAACACTATTTGTGTGAAAAAAACCCGATCCTCAATTTCACGCAACACACTATTTTTCGCGCCCAACTCAAATATTTTGCGCACTTACCTCCTTTTTTGTGCACCACTTCATCTTTGTGCACACCTCCTTTCACCAACAATTCATGTCTTCATTTTCTGATTTTGAGGCCCAAAAATTTGGCAAACACTGGAAAACAGTTCCACCTTCAATACAGTTTTCTGCTTGAACTGTATGATCACTTTACTGGCAGACATTCTGAACATCCACTGATGATTGAAAATAAACACAAACCATACTCCAATTCATGTATAGAAAGACCATGGTTCCAACAACAATAATAATGTTGAGAACCATCTTGGTAAGATGATTAAGAAACTCCGCTCAGACCGAGCTAGAGAATATATTAATCAAGACTTCATTGATTACTTATGGGATTTTGGGATCATATCTCAACTCACTCCTCCTTACATTCCCTAGTGAAATGGTGTGAGTGAAAGGAGGAACCTCACCCTATTGGACATGGTGAGAACAATGATGAGTCATGTGAGTCTTCCATTATCCTTTTGAGGATATTCATTACAAACAGCGATGCACAAACTAAAACAGGTACCAACTAAATCGATAAATGGTATTAAATATAAGTTCTTGAGTGGAAAATAAATCCATGTTATCTAATTTACATGTGTGGGCAAGCAATGCATTTGTTAAGGCCTTTTTAGGTAACAAAATTTCTCCCTAGGGCACAAAGTGTACCTTTATAGGATACCCCAAGGAAACAAGGGGATATTGCCTATATAACTCCTCAGAAAAAAATATTATTGTGGATGGAAATGCCATATTATATGAGAGGGATATCTTCTTCAAAATAGATAGTGGGAGTGAGATAGAATTATAAGATGTTGAGGCTCATGGTATACAAGAGTTTGTATATGAGAAGATTCCACAAATCCCCATGGAGGAAAGAACCGTTCCAGTGACACATGAACTGCATAGGAGTACAACAGAGATTAGATAATCATAACAGTATGTTTTCTAGTTACTTAGAATGGTGACTCATTATTAGTCGATAATAATGTCCCCATAACCTATGAAGAAGTAGTAAGTGGCACAAATGTTTCCAAGTGGCAAGAAGCCATGAATTCTATAATGAATTCCATGTACAAAAACCAAGTCTGGATTTTGGTAGATCCTCCAGTTGATGTAAAGTCTATTGGTTGTAAATGGGTATTCAATAAGAAATTGGATATGGAAGGACAATTCAGTACCTATAAGGAACGACTGGTTACAAAAAGGTTCAAACATTATCAAGGCATTGACAATGACAAAACCTTTTCACCAGTTGCATTGCTGAAATCCATCCAAATTATATTGACCATTTCCTCTTACCATGGCTATGAGATTTGGAAAATAGATGTCAAAATTTCCTTCCTTAATGGGAACCTTCTGACATTTTCTACAAGACACAACCTAAAGGTTTTATGACTCCATATGATGCCAATAAGGTATGCAACTTGTAGAAATCCATTTATGGATTAAAGAAAGCATCCAGGTCATGAAACATTTGTTTTGATAAACACATAATGAAATTTGGCTTTATCAACAACGAATGTGAGCCTTGTGTCTATAAATAGTTTAGTGGGAGTGCATTCGTTTTTCTAATAGTATTTTGGTGACATATTACTTATTGGAAAAACGATATCATTCTTACAGTCTATTAAGGAATGGTTGAATCACTGCTTATCCATGAAGGAATTGGGTGAGGTAGTATATATTCTTGGGATCAAGATACATTGTGATATATCTAAGATATTTCAGGCCCTATGTAAAAGTACATACATTGATAAGATACTAAAGAGATTCAGTATGGAATAATCCAAAAGGGAATTGTTTCTAGAATCACCTGGAATTCATCCTTACAAGAAAATGTGTCTTCAGACACATGAGGAAAGAAAGATAATGTCATGGACTCCATACACATCAGCGATTGGGTCAGTCATGTATGTCATTCCATGTACTAGGCTAGATTTCACCTACGCATTGAGTGTGATATGAAGATATCAAGATGAACCAGGAGACCGCCATTGAATGGAAGTTAAGACTATTCTAAGGTATCTAAGGCATACTAAGGATATGTTCCCAGTTTATGGAGGGGATGAGGAACTAGGAATTGTAGGATATGCATATTCTAGTTTCCAGACTGATCAAGATGACCTGAAGTCGCAAATGGGATACATATTCACTTTGAATGGAGGTTTAGTAAGCTAGAAGAGATCAAACCAGAGTGTGATCAGAGATTCTACATCATACTGTACATATATCGTAGCTTCTGAGGTACGTAAATAAGTATTTTGGATGTGAAACTTTATCCAGGTGCTAGATGTGATACATAACAGTAAAGATCCCATCACACTGTACTGTGATAATAATTCAGCGATGGCTCTCACAAAATAGCTATGGTTACATCAACAGATGAAGAAAATAATTCAGAAGTATCAATTATTGAGGGATTTTTCTTAGAGAGATGAATTGGTAGTGAGCAGTATTTCTACAGAAGAACACGTGGTGGACCCCATGACTAGAGCATTAACTCAACAAAAACATGATCACCATGTGTGGTCTAGCAGAATAAAATTTTTAGGAAGTTGGCTCTAGTCCAAGTGGGAGTTTTTAATAGTTGGTTTCCTATAACCCACTAGTTGTACATTGATTACATGGATATTTGATGTATTTAAATATTAAACATATTATTACTTATTTTTCACTATTCTGCATGCCTATGATGTAATAATGTCCTATAGTATTTGTTGCATTAATAAAGTCATGTTAGTTCCCCACTATGATGAGAAACTTGAAATGATATAACGATATACTTAAATATAGTCCTATGGTTGGATGACATACTATGATGGGATTCATAGCATGCAGACCATCAGGTGTGAGTACTAGTAAGAAGATGAGACTTCCTCTCATGAAGTTTGTGCTTGGTAATCTTCAAGACAAAAGATTATAAGAATAGACTTGCTAGTAGGAATTCCGCATGTTTTGGTGTCATCGGATATTTCTATCTGTGAGCATGTATAATGATCCTTAGAATTTAATATTATCATTAATATGTGTCACAACTCGTACACTTTGATTTACTGATGAAAACCATCATGCAGACAGTTGGCGGGAAATATGGTACATTGGGTGTGTCACGAGTGGCAAGTTATTAATGGAAAAGTAAAGGAATGATTTGTCCCTTCTATTTATCAAAGTTAATATCTCATCCCTTTGATTGAAATAGAACCTTCATGTGAAATTCCATGGCCATGATATAATGATGAGTTTATTTCAGGTATTCAAAAAACGACGTATCAATCATAAAAGTTGATGACACTATCATGAAACCTTCTTGATGAGATATCACGACAAATGGGTTATATTACACTATGAGCATTCATATGTGGATGTCGTTGTCGCGAAATTAAGTTCTTTATCTTGGGTTCCTGGACCCATTTCTAGACAATACTCTTAGACTTTAGGAATTCCCGCCTAATTCCAATGAGAAAGAATCCTAAAGGGACACACACTATGTGTTTTTTGTAGTCTCAGTTAAATTCTATTATAATTTAATTAATAACTATTATTCTCAAGATAGTGTAATAATTTTATTCAAGTTAAAATTATTGCTTAAATTAAATAAATATTTATTGACCGGTTAGTGGGAAAATTATATTTATTTATTTTATTGAACATTAATAAAATATTTATATACTAGTTTTCAAATAAAATATTTATTTAAGAGAATAAATTATTTATTTATTTATTCGGGTGGTCAATAAATATAAGTGGATTTAGAGCATACCAAGGCTGGTCTGATAGTAAAATAATTAGTTGTAGGATGGAGAATATATATTTAACTAGTTCGCACAAATTAAAATAATACTGCTATTATTTTGTGATGTGGAATTTTATTTAGAATTCCATTTTGAACAAGTTATCGCACCATAAATAATGACATGGTATTATTATTAATATCATGAGTTTTCTCTAAGGTTATAAATGTATTTTATTGTTGTTACATAAGTAAATATTTTAACCAAAAACCCATGTCAATAAATAGACACATACGTCTATCATGTCATATACTGAACTGCACACCTGGTGAATTGAGAATTGTTGAGCTAAACAATTTCTCTCTCGAATCCTCTTATCTCCCCTCTCATGATTGAGAGACATTCTTTAAGGCTGAAGAACAAGCGATCAAGAACGACCAACACAAGACCCTCGCTTCTCCATGCTTGCACCCAAAGAATGATTGGTGTCGATTGGAGGTCATAATAGCACATGTGGAGCACTGCTAGAGGGATTCTAGTTTGGATCCTTTCAAGTTAAACAATATAATCAAGAAGGGTCATTCCGGATGATAAACATCCTCAATGAAGAAAGTACCGAAGATCCAAGTGTTATTTTATTTATGAAATTAATTAAATTAATTATAAACATGATGTGCAAGGTCCTCTCTATAGGTTTCAGGTCTCTTCATTATTTATCTAAATATTTGATTCCATTCCATGGAGACTGGTGTTCATCATAGTTTTGATCCCGGTATAATCATTGATCATGGTAAAAAATTAAATTTCGGTGACGCACCAACCACGCTTCTAATGTGCCTAGAACCTTCAAATGTGTCATAGAGGGTAACCCCACAATGACATTCCCCAACTCACAAGTCATGATAATTTGAACTAATCAACTATCCAACATCATAAAAGGGAAACCATCTCACTTGGTTCTTTAGGATCTATACCGAAGCAGACCAATATTCCACCAAACCTGGCACCCTAACCGACCCTCCACAAGGCACAAAGGGATTTCCCAATTCCCATGGGATAGAAACCAATGCTATGGAATCATAATAATTACTTTGGGAATTATTTCTACCATATCATAGATAGAAGACAATATAAGAAAACATAGGATCCAAAAATAAAATAACATTCCAAACAAGTCATAACAAACTAACCTCATTCGGCCCATTTTGGTAAATATAAAGATCATCCACAAACAAAAATATATAACAAATCATAAGTTGATACAAAAATAACTAAAAATTAAATGAAAATAAACCAACTAAATAATCGCTTGAACCATATCATTGCAACCTATGGTTTCCTACCACCACCCACTCACACCACATCAGTTGTAAGGAATGAAGGATATATCCAAATAAAATCTTGGAACATGAAATATATAGGTGTGAGCTAAAAAATCTAGTAGTTCACCACAACTATATGAATCTATGCAATATGTTTCATAAGTAAATTCATCAACGCGAGTTTTAAAATAAAAAAGAAAGTAATCTTTACTAATATTAATTTATAGAAACTAATTTAATACCATAATTTACATTCAAAAAATTAATATCATTTTACAAAACTAAAAACACATGCTTTAAAAAATAAGTCCATTTTCCTAATCCAATTAAAAACCACACACCCACTTATATTTTTCAAGAAACCATTTGTTTTATTTAAATGAAATAATTCACTTTAAAATATTTCACTGGCCTAATCCACCTTAAAAATAATTTTTTTTCAAATTCACTTTAAATCACCCACAAAAGATTCATTAAATTTAAAATATAATTTCCAACATATTTAAAAAATAATTTTTTCAAAGAAAACTACCCAATATACACATGGGTCATGCATATCAAGCAAGAACAACATATCCCAAGTAATATACCAAATGTTAACAAGAATAGGTCACATATCAATGTGAGGATTAAAATAATACAAAAAAACTATATCAAATTACGATCAATCAATAACCAACCAAGGAATCGAATATACCATGGGCTCTACTATGGGATCCCCAACATGTGAATAGTCAAATCATATAAGTGTATACCAACCCATAAACAAGATAAGAGCATGGGCTAAATCTCAAACTATAATTCATCTCAATATTCTACACAAGACTAATTATAATGAAAACCCCATATTCTCCCTTTTTCCTAGCATGACTGGAGATCCACCGGTGGTATGTGAACTAACTGGAGTAATAGACTAGATCTCCCACTTAGTACATGGGTTCCCATGACCAAAAAATAAGTGAGGCGTAGGAATATTCAAACCAAGTACAACATGCATTGAATAACCATAACTACCCTCACCCATAACACCCAATAATGAATAGACCCATATAAAAAATGATCTCATGGAATATAAATGTACATTCCCATACCAGGGGAGAAAAAGGCATTACGTAGTGATAAAGAACCTACACAAGGGGTAAAAAATCAAGGGTCGATCATGGGTGTCTTTCACAACATCAATTATAAAATTGAAGTTCCAACCCAGCCTTTAACATAAAATCATGACTCGGTATTCCAACCCCTTTCACATTTCATTAAGTTTCACTCTCGGGATTTCTTAGAAAATGATGGAAATTACCCTCACATTTAAAAAGATTCATAAGTCAGCCTTAAAACATGGGAATTATTATTTTAAATACCAAAATATTTCAAGAACATTATTTCCATTGAAAAAATTTCTAAATATCCATGAAGGCATTTCCAAAATTTGTAAACCACACACACATTTCATATCATTATTTCAAATCTAATAATGACCCCATTTTTAAATAAATTTGTGTCAAACACCTCACTTTAAAAAAAAATTACCTTTAAAACATAATTATCATTCATTTATAACAAAAAAAAATTTATAATACAACACGCTCCATAAAAACCATTTAAAAATCAACAGAGTCATTCCAAAACTTCCTAGTATAATAAAACATTCTATAAAACATGGAATCCTAAAGAAAAACCTTTTATTATAAGCTCAAAACACTATAAAATGGTTTTAAATACCCACAAAGATATCACATATAATCATACATGAAATAAAAAGTAATTTATAAATAATAAGAACACTTTTAATTTCCAAATTTATCAATTTCATAGAAATACCTACTTAAAATATGTAGAAACCAAGACAATGTTCTTTGAAATGTGGCACCATCAATGGTGACCACCCAAATGGCAATGTAGATGGATTCTAATACCATAGACATTAAAAATTTAAACATTATAACCACCTAAAACCTTAAAATCATCCATAAGAGATATAGGGTTCATGGGGGAAACTAAAAACAATAGTGAAGAGAGATGGTAGGGAAGAATATAGAAAGAGAGGAATAATTTCCTAAAAACAACTTGGAAAATACTAAAGAGAAGCTAAGGATCATGGGAGGAATATGTTGGAGCTCCTCTAAGGCCACCCAAGTGTTAGTCAATGTTAATGGGGGGAATATAGGTGAAACCCCTCTTAATTAGAATTGGGAAAATGGAAAATTCTTAAAATTTTAACACCTGGGAAAGCCTAATTGTTTGGATGCATGATTTTTCAAATCATGAGACAACCTTGCAGTGGCCACTATCTAAGATAAACACCCCTCACACGGTTTACCCTAGGAACTACACAGTTGGAAAAACTATTCTCCAGCTATGTCATTTAGTACTAACAAAAATGAAGAGCCACACTCTGTACTTGTTGCATGGTTTACCATGTCATGTCCAAGTTGTGTGACACACCCCAGATGAACTAGGTAACCTACATGATTTCTCCTACGGAGTCACATGATCTAGACTTAAGCATGCATAACTCGTATTAAAAACCATGTGAAGTTCAAAATGTACTAAAAGTGTTCCCTAAAAAGGAAGGCTCCATGGTTTCTATATAACTGGTGACTTAACCATGCATAGAAGTAAACCTTTTAAAATTCCCAAGTTTCGATCCAAAACACCATGGAAATTAAAACCACACCTCAAACCAATAAAATAATATAAAATAAAAAAATAATGACATGGGGGGTTTTAAAAACTCCCCATAATGCCACTTTTTATCCCCCAAAATTTGATAGTCAAAAAGAAGATACCATAGAATTTGGATGATCTTAAGAGAAAATAACCAAAAAACCACTCAACCTAATCCAACCTCAAAACCAAAACTGAGATCCTCAAAATGATCAAACTGATCAACCATAAAATCTCCAAATATCTCCTTGCATATCCAAAATATGAACCATGAACAAGAAGACCTATGAAAAATGTGGGACCTAATATAGTCTCCCCATTATTTATAGTTACAAAAACATGGTGAAAAAAAACTACTAAGAGAATCATCCTTGAACAACTAACCAACCATTAGAGAAACTCACTCTCAACTAAAAATCACTTCTCCACCTGAATGAAGGGAAAAAAACCATTAGTAGTCTCAAAAGGAAAACTTGTGCTCTCACCTCGGGTTGCGAAACACAAAAAACATCCTAGAATTAAAAATTAGATCACCCTCACATGGTGCATCCCAAATGGGCAAATCCAAACACCAGCTATTATGTCATACCCAATTGGTGGATCACACACCGTAGTTAATAATCATTCACCCAAGGAAATTTATCATTTCCAAACAAAGGTTATATGAAATTCTTAATAAAATAATGGGAGAAACCAAAAATCCTATGAAAGGTTCACCCAAATAATGAAACATAATAAATTGGCACTCACAACTAACCAAAAAAGAGTGAATCAAACCAAAATAATAACCTCCAAAACCCTCCTCAAAGGATATTCCCAAAAATAAACAAATCATTCCACTAGATGATATTCATAAGAAACATATCCAAAAAGAAACAATTTATAATATTTCAAAAACCACAACCAAATATCCCAAAATCCAAACCAAAAATTACAAAAATCAAAGAAAATACCCTAAAAAATTATAACCCATCCTTGGAGAATTACACTAATGGACTTTTCTTAAAACCTAGCTTACAAGAATTATGAAGATGACCCAAATGGAAATAATAGAGGCAAACACTAGGAGTCTTAATACATGAGGGATTATTATTCTATAGATTCACACACTAGAATCACACGAGATATCTATTCTTCCTTTGAGAAAGACCTTTTTCTTTTATCCCTAGATCATCATTATTATACTCCTCACTCATTGTGTTATCCTTTTTCCCACCATATTAAACTATGGTTTCACCCACCATTAGATAACTAGACTGGTCAGGTTCAACTCAAATGGACTCATAAACAACCTATTAAAATATTTTAGACTATATAAAAGTATAGCTAAACCAAAATCTAGGAAAATACCACCTTTTAAGAAATGGTCTTTATCAGTATCATTTTTTACTAGGCTTGGATAAAAGATGGCCATCTTTTAAAAGTTATCAAGATACTCTCCCACTGATCATTCTCCCTGATAATGGCTCACCAATTCAAGATCATTCTCCCCTTTCGCAACCATAGAAAAAACCACTAAAAATATTATCCTAAATATCTCCAAATAAAAATCTTTACAGAGAAGAGGTAACATCGAATCCAACCAAACTCATCTAAAACCAACAAGAATGCTCTCAAAATCTCTTATACATGAATATTTAAGTGTCCTAAGGTAATTTATGATCACCAAAATCTATTCTAACCACCTAAAAAAATTCATTTTACCCTTGATAACCAATGAAAGAAGTGGGTTACTGGTCTCAGATGTCCAATATTGGTTTCGTTCTTAATAGAAGGTTCCCCATCCACTACTCCACTCAGAGTCTGGGTAGTTACTAGAACTAATGAAACCCTTTAATCCATTCTAGGAGTCATAATAAAAACAATTAGGACATTGAAAACATAAATTAATTGTTCAATATAAAAACAAAATGATTAATTCATAAGGAACAATCAAGGCCACACAATAAGCCTTCTAAAAAGGAACAAAAAACCACAGCAGGAAAAGAATCTTTTCTTATGGAACCACTATTTTCACTAAGGAATTTTGAAATATCCCTCTACCAAGGAGAACACTTGAAATCCATGTTAACCTAATCTTTAAAAAAAGACAACAATGGTGGAAAATGCATCTGTCAAAAAAGTCATGCCACAAAAACACTTTTTAAAAAACCCATTTCATTTTAAAAACCAAACATCTAACAAATGATCATTAAAAACCTTATGAACTTGTTTCAACACAAAATATCCTTTTTTATCCAAAAAATATTTCAAAAATTACTTTTGAAAACAATTTATTTCATGGAAAACTAAAGGAAACAAATTGTTAAACTTCACATTTAATAAAAACTAATGGAATCTCTTATTTCAATTAATTTATAATACCAAGTTTGAAAAAAATCATTTTAAAAAAATCCCTTCATTTCCTAAAAACTAGTTTTAAAAATAAACACAATCAAATCAATTCACAAGAATTCTCAAAAGTATCACAAATACCACATCCAAAAAATCGCACAAAAACACTTCTCAATCTACCTCCAACAAGTGAGATTCACTTTTAGAGAAATGTGGAATCAAGTGGTGTCTAAACAGGTTAACCGAGGAATAAAATGTGTTGCAAACACTTTTTCCACATGGGTTAAGAAACCACATGCCAACCATGTAATACACTCTATAAAAGAGGAAAACTCAACCACACATCACAATACGGTTTCCCAAGTAATGTGAGGTAACCATACCACTCAAGATCCCATCTATATTCACCCCAAAACCAAAGAGTGACCCCCCAATATCACTTATATACTAAAAGGGTATAAAAATAACATTAACCACATCAAAATTGATCAGAAAATACGAAAAAAAACATTGAATTATGAATTTGAAACCCAATAACCACTGCCAACTTGAGGCATGGGATGAGAAAGAGTTAGTTATACTCTCACTGCCAATATCTCTCAAAATGTGACATCCTTGATCTCATTTATACTATTATATACCAAAATAACAAGGACTGCACAAGAATCTTAGGCTACCACCCAAGGAAAACCTAAACCTTTGACACCGCTTTTCAATGAATCAATCCAAGCTTCCACTAAACATGGATCCTGACCCAACCTACTATAATGGACAAAGGGAATTCTCAATCTCCACAGGTTGGAAACTAATTCCAAATAATCTCATGAATACCTTAGGGAATGATTTTACCGATATTAGATATAAAATATAGAAAACCAAAACATAGAATCCAAAAATAAAAGAACATTCCAAACAGTTTATAAACAACTAACATAATTCAACCCATTTTCATAAATATAACCATCATCCACATATATGAAGATAAAAAAAATCATAACAAGATAAAACACTAAATAAAAATATAATGGAGAAAAACCAACTCAATATGAGATTTAACCACCTCCATGTAACCTCTAGTTTCTCACCACCACCCAACTCCCCCATTTTGGCCTCATTGGATGAGGGAAGAATCCAGCTTAAAACCTAAAACCCAAAATACATATACGTGAGATAAAAATGTAGTCTATCATCAAAATCCACTAAATATATTCAGTATGTTTCATATGGTAATTCATCAATGATAGTTTAAAAATAAACTAAAAATTAAGATTTACTGATATAACTATATGAAAACTAAAACAATTCTATAATTTATTTTCAACTCATTTCTCTAATTTTCCAAAACTAAAAACACGTGATTATAAAATAAGGCCATCAGCCTAAGACATTTCAAAACCACACATTCAGTTACATTCATAAAAAATAGTTCATTTTTGAATTTAAATGAAAATAGTCACTTTAAACAAATTCACTGGTCAAAACCACCTTTAAATCAAAACACCTATTTTGAAATTCACTTTAAAGCACCCACACAAGTGTCTTTAAATTCAAAAAAGGTTTTCCAACATAATTAAAAACTAATTTTATAAAGGAAACAACCCAACACACACATGGTTCATGCATGTACAGCAGGAACCATATATAACAATGCATAAACCAAATGTAAAATTTAACAGGTTCAATATCAATGAAAGAATTAGAAATGATAAAAACATGAACTAGATCAAACTCCCATCAATAAAAAACTATCCAAGAAATCGAATATGTCATAGGTACTATCCTTGGATCATGTAATGTCATAGATTTTCTCAAAGGTACAAAATGTTAATTTTTTGTTCTAATTCCTTTAAACAGTCCTAAATATGATTCATAATCAATTCAAATGGGCCTTAGTTGTGTTTGAGGCTCGTTCGAAGCCCGAAACCCCAAAATAAGAAGAGCAGACTAGACCACACAGTTTTCCCACAACTGTACAACCCAGGGCGGATGGCCATGCAGGCCATATGAAATTCTTGACAATACGATTTTCGAAGTTTTGTGCATGGTTAGTCAAAACGTTTGGAAAACTATGTTATGTGTCTCTTATAGCAGTGAGTGGCACATGGTTGATGCACGGTTTGGGCAAACCATGCAGCCAAAAGATACAATGTGTAAAATTGAGTAAATTTAATAATATTCCCCCCTTTAATTTTTAACCATGTTTTATTATTTCCTCTCATATCCAGTAGATCATTTATTCTCCTCCATCGCATGAAGGCTCCTCCCTCTCCAATCTAGGAATTCAAGTTTCCCCATTGTCTGAACTCTTATTCATCCACTATCAAATCTTATATAAATATAGAGGTATTATATATAATCCTATGTAATATTATTTAGGTTATTTTTCCCATTCATTGATCTATTTTGGTGTAATATAATTTCTCCCATTTTCAGGAAATTTTATGGTTTCTTCAATTTCACTACAACAAAAAACAGCCTTTAACAATGCTTGAATAGGATTTTATCTGCACTAAAAAATAACAAATAATTTAAGCACAGTTATAGTACCAAAGCTTTTATCAGTGCTAGAAAATCGATGTTAAAGTCCCCTTTTATCATCATTTTTTTATTGTTAAAGGGGGCCTTTTGACAATGCTAAAAAAGCATTGATAAAAGGTATATAATTTTTTTCCCCAACCCAACCAACCCCTTTCATCAGCGCTTCCCACCCCCACCTCTTTATTATAACTTCCCCAACCCCTTTATTAGAACTTTAGATAATCCAACCCTCCCATACTTTCCCCTGACTCTAGTCAGTTTTGAACCCTAGAGCTCCAATATATACATCAAATCCTCTTTCACTCCCCTATACTTTTTTGTTTCACATTTTATGATATATCTATATATTTATATATATTTCATTACATTTTTATATTCATATATATATATATATATGTTTATATATATGTTTATATATTAATAAATATATTTTATATATAAATATGTTTAAATATTTATTTATAAAATTAATATTTATGTGTGAATATATAAAAAAATATGTATATATTGTTATATATTTGATTATAAATAACAGTAAATTATGAAAAAAGATAAAATTTTAAAACCATAACATTAATATGAATGTAATACCAAATAATAAATTCATTTCCCATCAAGAATGGGAAAAAATACCCCCATAAATGAGCCTAAAAATCCATCAATTGTTAAAAAATCCAGGTATGCTGACTAAAAACTCAATTTTGGAGGCCTTATAGGAATTATTTCCCTCAAAAATTTGAAATAGTATTACCTCTATCATCAAGAGAGTAGAGATCATCAGAGGCTTCGATTTGATATGTGATAGAGCCCAAATAGACACATGGATCAAAAGTTATGGCTGTTTGAAGTTTGAGTTACCTTTTAAACTTGTTTTAGATCTTTTATTAAATTTTTATATTTTCTTATATTCAGATTGATATTAAATGACTATTACTTGGTAATAATAATAAAATTATCAATCAAAAATATTTTTTTTTATTTTCTAAGTTATTACCACTGAATTTGTTTAATTCCATTCAGTGTGTCATTAGTTAAGAAATTCCTTGGAACATTTATTTAGTTTAATTTAAGGTTGAAACATGATTTTGAACATGTACACCATCCCTTGGTCATATGGTATAATTGAATGAGTTAGATAATAATGTGAAGCCTTATGCATAATGAATTAAATGATTATTTTATATGACATGCCTTGGTTAATATTCCCATGCCAATAAATGTTTGAATAAATGGAATGGACTCTCATTAGACATGCTATATATTTATATCATTCTTTTTAAATTGTTGTTTCCATAGTGTTGAGGGTGATACAAGGGTTTCGACATAAGGAACCCTGGTATGGACTCTCATTCCATAGTTATCTATTGTAAATGCTTGTTAAATACATTGGGGGAGACATCAGCTATACCTAATATGGGCTTGTCATGAATTTTCTATTTTACCTCCAAACAAGTGACAACAGTTCCATAGGGGAGACCCCTTGGATAGTCTCATTGGCATGATTGGTTGTACCATTCCATGAGAGAGACTTAGACCCCATGTGTGATGCTAGGTATGAACTCGAAGGTCATTTCATGTTGTTTTCACACCATGTTACAGTGACACTTGGGACTTTATATTTGGATCAACTTGGATGGACTCCTTGTCATTGTACTTTTGTCGATCCCTCTAAGAGATAATTGGTATGTTTCTCTAAATTAACATGGATGGGATCAAGGTGTCTTGACTTGTTTTATAAATAAATGATTAAAATGTTTTCAAAGGTAAATAAAGGATTTCAAATGATAACATTGTTATATTTATTAGAAATATGTATAGATGTTTCCTCCAAGACCAATCACAAGCTTGGGTATAGTCTAACCTATGTCATTTTACCTAATTCTCTTTACCATTTTCGGATATGTTGAATCAAAAAAACCTTCTTAGTCCAAAACAGGTAGATTGTGTGGGTCTCTAAGTGGAATGCATTTCAATGTAATTATTTATTTACTTGGAATTTAATTTCAATTAAACATGGAAAACTTCTATTTATTATTTCAAAAAATTGAAAAGGCATATACATCATATTTTTCAACCTACCGAGATCGTATCCCACACCCTGCTTGGGTGCCTATGGTACCCACGTATACATTATGATTTAAGGTACTGATAAAGGGAAGAATCATTCTTCCAATTCTTGATTTACCTTTTAAGATGGTGTTGGTAGTAGAGGACTGATCCTATTCTTTAGATGGTAGCTATAAGTGTTTTTTGGAATTTTTTATTTTGATAGCATGTTGTATATGTTTTTATACACTACCCCTTGATTAGTCATTTATTATAGACACATGACAACTCTCATCATTTGTTTCTTTATCTTGTTATTCAGGTTCAACGCTTTATTTCATTATCTTTCATGTTTATGATTTTGGTTTCCACTACTATCTAGATTTTTTCATGTGTTTTGTTGTTTATTATATATATCCACTATTTTTATTTACTATGATCTGTGAGGGAATAGTCTCCCCACGAACTTATCCAAGGACCTCACTATTATTAGGCATCCTCTATCATTCGGGGAGGCACTCTTGAGGTCTTGTGTCCAACCATCTTGAGGTACTGTGGAGTGGAACTTAGGGAGGGATATTGCAGATCCCTAATTTGAAACGAATATAACCATATAAGAATATACCAACAAGTGAATCAGTTAGCTACGTGCAATAAATATCAAACCATAATCCATCCAGCTATACCACATGGGCCTCATTCTGATGGAAACCCCCTCCTAGCTCTAGTTCCTAGAATGAATTGAGGTCCACAAGCGATGTGTGAACCAACTAGTATAATAGAATAGATATCATGCTTAGTACATAGGTTAAAATGACTAAAAAAATTGAGGCATAAGAATATGTAGGATAGTTTTTACACAAAAGGAATATCCATAACTAACCTCACCCCTAACACTAAAAAATGGACAACACCATATAAAAAATGAACCCAAGGAATAGACAAGAACATTCACACACAAGGGGAGAAATAAGAACCACATAGTGATAAAAAAAACCCACATAAGGGGTAATAAAATCAAGGTAAAATCAATGGGGTTCCTTCACATCATCCATTTTTAAAACCAAAGATCTAATCGGGGCTTTAACAACCAAAACATGTCTTGGGATTCCAAGCCCTTTCACATTTTGTAAAGTAACACTTTAGTCATTTCATAGAAAATGATGGAAATTACCCACACATATAAAAACATTTCAAAGTAAACAATAAAACATGGGCCTTATTCATTGAAATACCAAAAAGTTCAAGACATTATTTCCATCAAAAAAATTTCGAAGGAGCTCTGATGTGATTTTCACAAGGGGTAAACCACATAAACCTTTCAAATAATCATTTGAAATTTAATAAGGAACTCCTTTATAAATCACATTGAGGTTAAAACCTCACTTAAAAAATCCTTTTAAAACATAGTTATCATTAATTAAAATAAAAAAATGTTATATAATCCAATTCACTCCATGAAAATCATTTCAAAAATACACATGGGATTTCCAAAAAATCTTAGCACAATAAAACATTCTATAAAACATCTAATTCTAAAGAGGTATATTTTATTCCAAGATCAAAACATAGTAAAATTGTTTTAAATCACTAAAAATATATCACATATATTCATACTTTCAATTAAAAATAATTTAGAGAGCCCAAGGACACTTTGAATTCAAAAATAAAGCAATTTCATAGAAACACCTACTTGGAAGAATAGGAAACAAAGCTAAAAAGCTTCAAAACATGATTCCTTCAATTGAGACCACCCAAATAGTGATAGAGACGTGTTCTAATAACCTTAGACACCAAGAAACCCAACATTAGATCCACCTATAACTCGAAAATCATCAAAATTGATCTAAGGTTCATGGGGGAAACCGAGACCATGAGTGAAGAGAGTGGGAAGGGAAGAAGAGAGAAAGAGAGGAATGATTAAGCTAACACCACTAGGAAAATGCCCAAGAGAAGGAAATGATCAATGGAGGAAGAAGTTGGAGCTACTCCAAGGGAACACAAGATTTTTCTAACATGAACGGCGTAGAATAGAGGTGAAACCCCACTTAATTCAAGTAGGAAAAATAGGAAATCATCAAAATTTTAAAACCTAGGAAAGCCGCACTATTAACCCTAGCACCACACTGTTGGAAAAATAATGCTCTAATTGTGTCATTCGAAACTATCAAAAATTACAAGCCACACATAATACATGTCAGATGGTTTACCAAACCATGTGTAAGTTGTGTGCCAAACCCAAAATACACCAAGGTACCCAAACATTTTCTCCTAGATGCTCTCATAGTTTTAACTTAACCATGTGAAACCTAGTTTACAAACTATGATTAACTCAAAATGAACTAAAAGGGTTCCTCATGAAGGGATTATACATGATTTCCCTCAAACTTTTCACCACAACCATACACAAACATAAAATATTTAAAATTTCCTTGTTCTAAGAAAAAACACCACAGAAACTCAAACTAAACCTCAACCTCATAAAATAATACCAAATAAACAACATAATGACATGCGGTGTCATAAACTCCACGCCATGCCACTTTATACCCTAAAAATTCCACTATTGAAATGAACAGACCACAGAAGATAGAATATCCCAATAGGACATAACCAAAAGAAACACTCAACCTAATCCAACCTCAAAACCAAAAATGAGATCCTAAAAAATGATCAATCCAATCAACTGTAAAATTTTCAAATTTCTCCAAGAACGAACAAAATAATAACGTAGAATAAAGAGTGAAATAAAGAATGAGAGACCTAACATGTCCTCCCCACTACTTATAATTCCTATAACATAGTGGAAAAAAACAACTAAGAGACACATCCTCAAACAACCAAGAAACCACAAGAGAAACTTACTCTCAACCCCAAATAAATTCTCCACTTGGAGGGAAAACAACCACAATCTGCTTCAAAAGAACAATTAGATCTCTCATCTTGAGTCATGTAATAGGAAGTTAACCTAGGGTCAAAACTATATCACCCTCAAATGGTGTATTCTAAATGGACCAATATAATCACCAACTAGTAAACCAAACTCAACTGGTGGGTCACCCACCCAAGTTACCCAATTGGGCACTAAAGATATTTTCTTATGTACAAATTACAAGCACTTCAAAGGTTCAACAAGAAAATGGGAGTAATTGAAACTCTTATGAAATTTTCACCCAAAAAATGAAGTTCAACAAAATAAAACTAATATCCAACAACAAAAGAGTTAAGAAAACCATAACTATAACCTAAAAACCTCTATAAGGGATATTCCACAAAAGAAAAAAATTCATGCCACTAAAGGAATTTCAAAAGATACAAATCAAAAAAGAAAAAATCCCTGATATTTAAGCAACCAAAACTAAATCTCCATAAATCTTAACCCAAAATTATAAGCAACAAAGGAATATTCCCAAAAACTAACAACCTATCTTCAAAGGATTACACTTGAGTCATCTTCTGAAAACCCATCTTACAAAACTTTTGAAGATGATAAAAAGGAAAAAATGGAGGAAGACCCTAGGAAACTTAATATAGGAATTCTTAGAATGATTTGGAGTCCAAAAATAAAAGTACATAAGAGATCTCTTCTTCCTATGGGAAATTCCCTTTGATTTTAGCCCTGCTCTTACAACATTTTCACCTCACTCACTAGGTTATCCTTTTTCCCACCAGATGGAAAAAAGGAATAACCCACCACTATTGTATTATAATGGTCATCTTCTAATCAAATGGTCTCATTTAAAACCTCTTGAAAATGTGTTAAACCAGATTCAAGTATAATTAAACTGGAATCTGGGTGAAGACCTCCGCCAAAGAAACAAGTTTTATTAGTATCAATGAAAACAAGGCATGGAGAAAATATGACCATCTTGGAAAAGTGATTGAGATAGGATACTATTGATCAGTCACAGTTATGGGGGCTCTTAAACTCAAGTGATTTATCCCCATGTTCCACCATAGTAAAAAACCACTAAACAAACTTCATCCTAAAGATATCCCAAGATATATCTTTATATAGTAATGAATTTTCCATTGAATCACAGAAAACTCTATTAAAAATGATAATAAATCTATCAATATCTATCACCCATGAAGTTTTCGTTGTCCCAATGGAATTGAGTATTTCCACAATATCTTTTAACCACCTCACCACTTCCACTAACCCTTGATCAGGGATGAAATAATGTGGCGTCTAATCCAAGAAGCCCAAGATGGGTTTTGAGCATAAACAAGGTTTTATTTCCACCACTTTTCTGAGAGTCTAGGTGGGTATTGGAACTAATGAATCCCTTTCAACCATTCTAGTAGTGATACTACAAAAAAACAGGAAATATAAAACATTATTTAATACCTCAAGATAATAACCAAAATATTCATCTATTATGTACTAATCAATTCCACATAACAATCCCCCAAATGATGCACAAAAACATTAACCCCAATAAAAGAAAATTTTCATTTGAAACCACCATTTTCACCATGGAATACTGAAATCACCCTCCACCAAGGTTCATGACTCAAACGCAATCTAACCATAACATTCTAAAAAATAAAACTGTGGAGTAAAACTCATCGCCCAATTAAGGAATGTCACAAAAAATTATTTTCAAAATTCCATTTCATTTTATAAACCAATCATCTAAATAACACTCATAAAAAATCAATTTCCGTTAAAAAACACATAACAAACTATAGTTAAAACAAAATATTCTTTTTGATCATGAAACCCTTTTAAAAATCACTTTTTTAATCAATTTCTTTTGAGAAAAACCAAAGGATAATGTTTTGAAACATCCCATTTTATAAAAAAAGTTATAAAAAGAAAATGGGATCCCCTCTTCTAATTAATTTGTAAAATCAAATTTGAAAATATGTATTTCTAAAAAATAACTTCATTTTACCAAATAAGGTTTTAAAACTAGGCACACTCAAAGCACTACACAAGCATTCAAATATGTCTCACAAATCCCACATACCAAAAAGAGAAATAAAACACTCCGCAATCCACCTCCAACAAGTGAGATTCACTTTTTGAGATACATGTAATCAATAGGAGTCTAAATATGTTAAATGGGGAACAAATGGTGATATGCATGCTTTGTCCACATATTCTAGGACACCATGAACCAGTCGTGCAATAAAATCTATATAGGAGGAAGACTCAATCGTACAACACCACCCAATTTCCCAAGTTGTGTGAGTTGATCTTGCTTCTCAATATCCCCTCAATTTCCACCCTCAAACCGTGGAGTGAAACCCAATATCACTTACATAGTCAATGGAGATCCCAAAAATATCAACCATTCCACACCCCGACACTGCAGAACGTGACGATGCACCGCCGTGCACCTTTTCCCATACAACGGTGTGGTCTTTCGTTAAATTTTATTATTATTAAAATGATGTAAATTTATTTATTATTTTTATTATTAAGGTTATTATTATTTTTATTATGATTATTATGATTATTATTATTATTATTATTATTATTATTATTATTATAACGATTAATAATATTAATATTCTTATTCGTATTTTTATCAATATTGTTATTTTTATTATTATTATTACTATAAATATGCATTTTTTCTAATTTTTACTTTTACTTTTTTTTCTTTTTTCCTTTTACCTTTCTCTCTTTCTTCTCTCTTTTCCCTCCTTCCACGCAGGTGTCCCCTGCGCAGCGACCCAACCTCCTTTTCTTCTCTATGCACCCTGTTTCTCCCTCCTATTCACCCTTCCATAGCGCAACATCCAAGATTCCCTCTTACTCCTTGTCGTAGCACCCTATTATGCCAATCTACACTCCTCCAATGCACATAGCCAAAGCAGCTCTCCCCCGGATGTGGATCTCTCCTCCTTCCTGACACACCCAACTTTACCGCCTCCACCTGGTGGCTAGCTTTAATGTCCTGCATCTACCACCTTTACTTGGCCGAGCCCAGCCCTCTGCCTCCTACCTCGCATAGTTCTGCACCACCCTCTGGTCTTACTCCCTCTTAGCGCACAGCAGCTGGCCCTTATAACATGTGAGTAACCCAACCCCCAATGCCATGCCACCTCTGCCTGATGCCCCAATTCCCTTTTTTCCTTGCATCATGCCGCATGACCCTCACTGGCCTCGTCCTGCCATCATGCACCCATACAGCACCTTCAGCCACTCATAAAAGCGCAACTCCCTACACCACATCCCTGCTTCGTCTGTCCAGCAGCCGCGGACCCTTCTCCCCTACTCTTCGGATGTCTCTGGAACTGCCTCCTCCATCCAAACAACTCCCCTAAACCCTTGGTTTCAACTTCTCCCTTGCTTCAGTGTGATCCAGACCGTCGCAAGCCCCCTATTTGTGCCTCCACCGGCCTGGCAACCCCCTGCGTAGCACCCATTCCACATCCTTTCTCTGGCCAGCAGCTTTCTCCAGCAACCAGCAGGTGTGACTCCTCTGTCCGGCGCACTCTAGAAGACTCTAGACCCGCTGTCTGTGCACTTCCCATCAAGACAACCCCATTTCCTGCCCCACGACGGCACTGCAACACCCGCGGGAACCCGCCTCCGACCTGGTGGAACAACTATCCATCCATCGCGTAACTCCGACCAGTAGGTGACCTCCTGTCGTGTGCCTTTCGTCCTGTCATGTGCCATCTGGATGGCTGCGCACCCTTCTCGACCATGCGCCTCCCTCCTGAAGAATTTTTCGACACCCCGCATCCTCTCTCCGACATCCCAGGGTGGGATGACCAGTTTTGTTATCTCTCATCCGACTTCTGTTCCTGTGACCAGCTACGTGCCTTTTTCTCGATTGGGTGTGCGACGAGCGTCTGCCGCTGAAGGTGAGAAGTTTGGGTTCACGTTGTTTCTCCTACATTGGGGTTCTGGTGAGGTATGCACTATTTCTTGTTTTGATTATTTTAAATTAATGTTTATGTTTTTTTGTAGTTATCATTGCGATGTTTAATTTTCGGGTTACTTACGGTTAGTGTGTCTATGTTTTAAGATTATTTTACTTTTGTTGCAGCGCGTTGGTGGGGTAACCCCATGTTACCGCGATCATCGCCTTGCACGTGCTTGTGCATGAGTGTGAGACATGATGCGTTATCACCATAGTTGAGTTGCGAGTCGAGGTAGGTCCCCCACTGCACTGGCCTTTATATTCAGAATTTATTAATTGCTTGATATTTTATTAATTTTAATAAATGGTAAATAATATAATATAATTAATTTTTGATTAATTACTTGGTGTAAAAATAGATTTTTATTTTATACACGATGCTTGAAATATGTTTTTCATAAATGGACACCCAGTAGTTAAAGAATGCATGTTTGGACATTAAACATAATTCACGGAATTTCAAGTGTAGTTCTTGTTTTAATGATAAATGATTTCTTCTGAAACATGATCAATTGTTTTGGGTTATCTTGAGAAATCATGTTTTACTTTAAATTTGGTGAAGGCCCGTTTGGCACTTTAATAAAATAAATCATTTTTGGAAGACTCTTTTTGGGGTGACTCAGGGGTGATCTTTTGTGTACATTGATCACATGTGTTGTGTGTGATGTTTGTGCATTGTGATTAGTTGATTTACATTGTGGACTCATCCATTTTTATTTTTATTATACGTGTTGACATGGGAACCATGCATAGTGAGTGAATCTTTTTAGAATGATTGTTTCACTAGTTTAGATTACGCATTGGCTAGTGGCCCCATAGCAGGGGAAAACTGAGTTATTACTGCTATGGGTATTGGGCCCCTCGGTTAGGCCATGAAGGCCTATACCGAGAGTTAGGTCGTTATGACATCATCATGTTAGAGCATGCCTTCATGATGAGTCACATGTATAGTATGTTCTAGATTATTCACGAGCTTCTAGGATCGACCCATGTTCCCTTTAGTGTTTATTTGTTTGTGGTGGATGATTGAGAGGCCTAGTTCGGTTGCATGCCCCTGTGTGACATTTTTTTCCATTGCCCATAGTGTGTGTCATGGGTTATGCATGGTTTTAATTTTGGCTAATAACTGAAATTTGGATTTCTAAATTGTTTGCGAATATGTTTTCAAAATGTATTGCACCTTATCCTTTCAAACATTATACTTGTTTTTAAATTAAAAAGGGTAATGGACTGTTTTTTATTTTAGAAATGAAAGTTTGTGTGGAAACTAATACTTTATATAATTTAGTTCTAACATGAAAATTGGCCAATTAATTATATAAATTTAGTACATTGGAAATAGTTTTTTGGGCACGCCTAATGGGTTTAATACTCACGCATATAGTGTTTTCTTGTTGTTAGTTTTGTTGTAGGTTTGGCTCGAGGTCGCTCTAGTGGGTGAGAGATGGTTGTGGACTGGTGAGCGACTCTCGGTGTCGCATGGAGTTTTGGTCATGGTCAGGTTAGTTGGTTATTTCTGACCATTCTTTCTTTTTAGTTTCATTTATTTACTTTTTTTATTCTATATTTACGCTGCTTTATTTATTTTCAATGGGTGAAATCATTCCCTCTTGTTTAGTTTTGATGCCCAACACTAGTTTCCAACCTGTGGGGATTAGGAATTCCACTCAGGTCATGTTGCAGACCGTCTCGGGTGATCGGTTCATGGTCGACCCTAGTTGGTTCATGACAAACCACATCAAAATCCATCAAAAAAGCAAAACCACAAAAAATTCTCAATTTGAAACCCAATAACCCCAAAAGGCTTGCAGCTCAGGACGAGAGAGAGCTAGATAGACTCTCACCACCTTTACCACTCAATATCCTACAAACCTAATCTTCTTTTTACAAGGACATTCTGAAATAAAAAGGTTTACTTAAGAATATTAGGCTCAAACCAAAGGAAAAAAACTAAACCAATAAAAGAATTTTGTAACAAAAAGGCCCAGTCTTCCACCAAAACCAACACTTGATTTGGCCAACCATAAGGCCTGAAAGATGTTCCCAATAGCTATGGGATAACATCTAATGACAGGGAAACACAAGAATCCATTTGGTAATGATTTCTCCCATATTAGATATAAAATATTGTAGAAAAAAATATATATTATCCAAAAATAAAATAACATTTAAATAAGGTCATAACCAACTAACCTAATTCATCCCATTTGCAAAAATATAATCATAATCCAAAAATAAGTATTTACAATAAATCTTAATAATATAAATCACTAAATAAAAGGAAAAAAATAAAAAACCAACTCAAGATGAGCCTGAACCATCTCTATGAAACTATTGGTTGCTCACCACCACCCAAATCACCCCACATCAACTAAAAGGAATGAAAGATATATCCAAATGAAATAATAGAACCTAAAATATATATGCCTGAACTAAAAATTCTAGTAAGACACAACAACCCGTTGAATCTAGGAAATGTTTTTCATATAAAAATACATTAATTCATGTAGTAAAATAAACAAGAAAATAAAATTTATTGATATAACATTATGGAAACTTACAAAATTCTATAATTTATATTAAAAATATTTCTTTAATTTTCAAAAATTAAAAGAAAATGGGTTGAAAATATTCCCACCAGAATATTCTATTTCAATACCCCACACCAACTTACATTTATCAGAACAATTCATTTCTCATTTAAATTAAAACAGCCACTTTAAATCATTTCACCATTGAATCCACCTTTAATTCATAACACCCATTTTTAAATTCACTTTAAAGTTCCCAAAAAAGTGTCTCTAAATTCAAAAAAGGTTTTATAACATCGTTGAAAACTCATTTTCCAAAAGAAATGACCCAAAAAACACCTAGGAAAGGCATATAAAGTAGGCACCATATATCACAATGCATATAAGAAATGTAAACATGAATATGTTTCATATCAATGAGAGTAAGGTAAATCCTACATACAAGCACTAGATCAAACTCCAATAAATCAATAACCAACCATGAAATAGAATGTGTGATGGGATCAACCCTCATATCCCTAACATGTGAATCGTCTTACCATATAAAAGTATACCCACCCATTAATTAGCTACCGGATTGCAGTACGGCTCAAACCACAATTCATCCAACTATCCCACACAAGAATCATTGTGATTAAAACACAACCTTGCCCTTGTGTCTAGAATGACTAGAGGGAAACTAGTGGTGTGTAAACCAAATGGAATAATTGATTGGATCTCACACTTCGTACATGGGTTCCCATAACCACAAAGGAAGTGATACATAATAACATGAAATCTAAGTCTAACACACAAGGCATAATCATAACTACACTCACTAATAACACCAAACAATGAATAACCCCATATAAAAAATGCACTCATGGTATAGACAAGTACATTCCCACACATAGGGAGAAACAATAATCACATAGTGCTAAAGAACCTACCCAAGGGTTAAAAAATCAAGGGGAAATCAAGGGATGTCTTTCACAAAATCAATTTTAAATCCAAAGTGTGAACCGGCCTTTAACACCAATATATGATTCGATATACAAATCCCTTTCACATTTCAAAAAATTACACTCAAAATTTCTTAGAAAATAATATAAATAACTCATACATTTAAAAACATTCAAAATACACTCTTAAAACATTTCCCTTATTCAATGAAATACCAAAAAAGGTCAACTTGGGAAAGCTTCATAGTTTTACAAACCTTACTCCAACCATACGTTGGTCACTGGCTAGGATAGATACCCCTCACACAGTTCCCCCTAGGCATCACATGGTTGTAAAAACTATGCTCAAACCATTTCATCCATCACTATAAAAAATTAAGAGCCACATTTCATGCTTATCGAATGGTTTATCAAACCATGCACAAGTCGTGTTCCACACCCCAAGCATATAAGGGAACCCACACAATTTCTCCAAAGGGGCACATGGTTTAGACTTAACTATGTTCAAGCTTTGATAAAAAAATCTATGGTTAATTCAAAATAATCTAAAAAGGTTCCTCATGAAGGGAGGCTACATGATTTCCCTCTAACCATGCACCTTATCCATAAACATAAGGAAAAAATTTGAAAATTTACATGTTTCAAGCTAAAACTCCATGTGAACTGAAACTGAACCTCAACCTCATAAAATAAAAAAAATAAACAACATGGTGACATGAAGGCGTCATGGGATGTAAATTAGGCCATTAAATATCAAAACTAGCACTTTTTTGTTATTATAAATTCTATACATAATACAAAACATTAATCTCATGCTTCTTACCCAAACCTCACTCATAACATCAACCTTTTCCAAATCACTTACATAGTGGTTATAATGTCCACATATATTCCTAAGACTAACTCATATACCTATGCATGCTGGGAAACCCATCACACATCAAACCTCACAACCTACCCATAGGTAACATACATACCCATGTACCCAATCCATTACAAGAATTATGTCAAGACCCTTTACTTAGTAACCATCAATTTTATTAAAGGAGAACCCATGAATTCAAAATATCATTCTATCACTCACTCTCTGCTGGAAAATCAAGTGAAACTATCATTGAGCATTATCCCACTAAACCTCTCTAAAATAACCTACTCACTAGGATGCAATGAGCCTTGGAAAACTTATCTTACTCAACCCATACATAATACCCTAATTATTATTTAAAGTTATGTTACCTTTAACCTACAAAATAATCAGTGACCCTAATATCCAACTATAAGGCCCAAACCCGCTATACCCCTTATATACCAAAACAATGGAATTGACCTTATCATACCCATTAATTATTCCAAACCCAAATACCCATTTGATTTTTTCCGCACACGATTAGTATTTATTCCAAATAGATACATAGTCACCTAGTGATCCTAAAACCATTGAACATATATCATAATTTCTATTCTAGTTGTAGGAGCATTTACCCAGCCTAAATCAAAAATTTAGAATCCTCTTTATCCTAATTCTAATACCCAAACCCCAAAACACACACATGGAATCATACATTAACACACAAATTATTTCTTAATATGTAACATACCACCTAAATTTTGTTTATTATATATATATATAATTTATTATCATGAGATGATTTGGCTCTATTTTCCCAATATTAGGAAATAAAAAAAGACCTAAATTGGGATTTATTATAAAAAAACCATAACTTGTGAAAATAAAAAGAATAAAATAGATGCATTACCTTAAACTCACCAAACAATTCCCACATTCACAGATAGATCATAAATTAGGCATCAAATGGAGATCTAAGAGCATTATAAGTGGATGAGGGAAATAGGAATGGGGGAGGGGGTATCCTAGGGTTATGGGTTTTGTGGCCAAGGGGTGTAACTTTTTTTATAAAATTTTAATTAATATTAGATTTTAAAAAATCATGCAATAGTCATTTAGTACTCAATGAGACTATATCAGATACCTGGTGGGATAATAACCACCTGATGGTTTTCCACTAGCCATGAGGTGGAAAACCTGGGCTCTCTTCCCCCCTAAAATCTTTATCAGGTACATGATGAGCTACCATAGATTACCCTATGGTATTTTACATTTTTCAATTAAACATTACCACTAGTTTAATTTTCTAACTAAAATTCTACAACTTCACCTGATACTACCATGAATCTATAAAAAACCTCTAGAGATGTTATAAGCCTTGTAAATATAAACTAAATCCCAATTATAAAATCACCCATACTCCAATTGTTGAAATTTAAAATTTTTCCCATTCTACAGAACAGTAATGTTGTGGGATATTATATACAAAATGAATGGTTTATTAAAATCATTTCAATATCTTTTAGTTAAGGTTCACCATGTTGTTAAGAACATAAATAAAGATAAATATATTGTTCTTGTTATACACAATAAGAAAGGTAGTATGTTTTTGGATCATAGGATCATGGGTTACCAAGGTGATTCATTGGTTGGGGGGAGAAACTCCGAGGATCACTGATCCTAGTGTACAGTAGTTGGGAAAGTGAGGGGATCATGGTGGGTTTAGGGGTTAGGGAGTTTATTTCCATAATTAGTGGGATAAATCCCTATATTTTGTATGGGATATAAATCTATTAAATTTTTATTTTTATAAAAACAAAAAAAATGTTTAGAGAGAAAAGTGGAAAAAATAAAATGAAAAAAGGAAAATGGAAAGTACGATACTAAAGAAACCTTTGAAATATTATTTCATGAAAACAAATATTAAGAGGGAAGGAATAAAATATTATTTTGTTTGCTTTTTTGGGAAAATAAAGGTCTTTATAAGGATAATTTATATGAATTGAAGAAGAATTAAGAAGAATAATTTAATTAAATTACATTCATCAGTTCATGTGATATTTATATTTCACTTATTGGGCATTGGATACAATTTATGATACACTCATTTTTTTCTGAATACCAGAACAAATTAAGTTTATTAATATTATAAAAGTTTAATTTTATATTCAAGTTGTTGGTAGATCTTGTCTCCTATATCAATTAGTGAATATCATATCCCCGCATTTTCTAGTAGAGAGGTTCTCGTATTTAAAAACTATTATTATGTATTATGTCTAAACAAAAAAAGTTTTATTTTTGTTTAGTTTAGGAACAATGGAGTTTTATTTCAAGTTTATAAATAAATTTTGTTATGGTATACAATATTTTAATAATAGTTTAATTATAACTGAATTAGAGATGTCTTGTTTCAATAATAAATACTGAATATAAAACATCATACTCAAATTATCCCAATTGATAGAAGATATTACATGGGAAATTAAAACCAGAAGAAATTGTTAAATATATAACAAGAAAATTGTTTAATCTCTTTTGAGTTAAAACTCTTTGGTATTTGATATGCTTTATTATAAGGAATAATGAATGAGGCACATTTTGAAATTAAAAGGTGATATATTCCCAAAGATTCTATAATTATTTCACAAAGATGCATGTGAACCATTTCAAGTATAACATAGAGGTAAATTATTATAGATCATGATGTTTGATGATATCGTTAGCAGATTTAGACATATAAAATTAATGAATCAAAAATGATGTTCCTCTAAGTAATTAATGGAATATAAATTGAAGTTAATAATGATCTTGCTAAGAAGATTAAATATACCTTGGTCACAATAAGTCTAATTGTTGGCATTTAATGAAAATTTGTTCAAAGGTATTGAATTCATTGATAGTGTTGGTTTCATTTGTAAGATTGTATGAGTATCTTATATTGCTATACATAAAAGAGTGGGGTGAATTGTAGTTTAAAAAACATTAAATTGAAAAAATCACAATACATCTTAAAGTAAATTTATCAGACTCGGACTCGGTCTGATTATCAGAGTGAATATCAGAATCACAATGATTCTAATTAATTTCAAAGTATATTATTATCGTAATCATAGTTATACCAATAAATCAAAATGTATAGAAAGATGAGTATGATGAATAGATTTCTATTATATGAACATCGGATTAAAAACATATAAAAACAAGTAAAAAAAAATATAGTAATAGTAAGAATGACTTGAAAGATATATTAAAATATATAACTATTTTAAAATTATGTGTACGGTAGCCAATAACCTTGAATAAAGGTATAAAACATTTTATACTTACTGTATAGTCTGTATTTTTTTACCAATAAATCCCTCTATATGATTATCAGAATAAGCTATGTATTCTTATCACCAGAATCCATCGATACAATGATTGGAGTTTATCTTACTATCCCAAAAATCCCAAAATCTGATGGATTGGATTCAAAATTTTATAATCCCTAGAATCCCTCAATCTTAACAATTATCATACATGATTACAAATGAAAATGTTCTAAAGCGAACAAACTGAAAATGATTCTTTAGAACTACAACTCTCTTAATTTTCATAATGACTAGGAATGAGAAGTTCACACATTGAAAACATCAGAAGACTTGAGTTGTGAATGTGATGATCTCTAAACACTTAAAATGATCGCCTATATATAGTTGAATCTTGATTGACCATATTTTTGAGTTTTTTTCAATAGCCTCAGAAATCTAGAACTTGACATCTCATAATGTTCTAGCATAACTGAATGTTTGATGTCATTTTTTTATCCTTATTATAGTTATAGAGATATTCCTTATGATAGAAACAATTATATGTACTCCAATTTTAAACTTAGGATAGTTCAATGGACATCCTTATTAATTATCAATACAGTTATCCTTATGAGATTCAATCCGATTTATTAGTACCAAAACAAGTCTGATGGTCTTGAATTTTGTCAGTACAATAGACAAGTTAAAATTCTTACTCCTAATCTGATTAAAGTTATGTCTGATTAATCGGATGCATACTCAATCTGATGATCATAATGAATAATTATGAGTTTATATTTTCAATACATTTGAACTTTCACTATGTATGGTAAAAGATAATGATTTCTTCAAAAAAGAATACTAAAACACTTAGGAAATAAAAGTTAGTAAACATGTTTTAAGAAGTTTTTGTGATTTCCTAAACTAAAGGAAAGAAAAATTAATAATTAAAACTTATGACTCAACGATATAACCCTTTTTGGAAATAACAAACCATAAAACATAAATGAAAATAACTTGAAAAACATACCAACCTTTTTCTTTTAATAACTTTGATTTTATTCATTACAACATAACTACCCCTATGTTTGTAACATTTCTAAATATGATAGAGAATTTGAATAAATCTTACATAAAGAAAAATTATCCCCCTTAGTAATAAATCTCTCCATATAGATAGTCTTTCCCCTTTAAAAAAATTACCCCTTTTTAAAACATTCTCCTCTCTGATAAGACTCTCTCCCCTTTGTTAAAACTTTATCTCATTATAAATCTTTCTCCCCCTTTGTGATTTTCAAAATGGAATGGGAAAGAATACAATATTTCTTGAAATGTTAAATAAATAACATAAGAAATAACATTAAACTATGTAATCATCCTTATAAATATAAAATAATATATAAATAATAGGAATTTAAAAACATTAAAGAAAATAATATTTTGATGAAAATTAATTCATTCATTAATAATACAAAAGATTTAAAAAATTAGATTGATAATTAAAAGAAAAATAAATCATTCTTTCTTTCTTCATTATATTATTCAGAAAATCATTCATTTTCTTGAACTCATTATGATCTTTCTCAAGTTAAGAAAATTTTTCTTCCAAATAATCTTTCTTACAAACTTTAGATTTCATAATTTTAACTTACTTTGAAAATTATTTGTATTATTACCTCATTTAGATGAACTCATATTCACATGATCTAATTCTTCTCAATTCCAACTTCATGTCGCACATATTTTCATTCAATACTTTGACATCCTCTATCTATTCATCTATGGAATCTCTGAATTCCTCAATAAAATTAACATTATCTTCTATATCTAATGATAACTTGTTGAAAGATTCATCTGATTCTAACATAAGTTTATTTACCTCTAGAAAATGTTCATCATGCTCCTGAATATTGGTATGAATATGATTCAACTATTTCACTATAGGATTATAAGAATAATTTTTAGTCTTGAACTTTTCTGGAAAAAATTTCTAGTCTAACTTAATCCTTATCATAGTTTCTATCAAAACCGTGAGTTACTGTTTTATCACTTGTGGACTCTTAAAGAAGATTGAATCTTTATTAAATATTTGGAAAACACATAATCTGATCTATTAATCTTTGAAAACTATAAAAATTAAATAAATAACCTTATGAGAAATTGTAGCCTCAAATTCTAAATGATCGGGCTCAGGATTAGGGGGTTTTGGCTTACTGGTTTTGGGGTCTACTTCTTTTCCTTCCGTATCATCTTTATTTGAAACTATATTTTCATGTAAAACATTAAGAATTTATACATCCTTATCTGAATCCTCTTTTTCAGAAACATTAGTCTAAGATTGTTGATATTTTTCTTCTTTCTTTGAGGATGATTCGGGTTCTTTTTTGGAAGTGTTTTTCTTCTTGCGTACGTTCAAGTTTTCCATCCTTAATGGATTTTAATGGTAAATACAATGAAAATGATGATTTTTAGGATTCAATATAAGAATGTGTTTCTTCACCATTATCATATTCTTTATCATTCAATTCTTATTCTTATTCTACCTATTCTTCAATTTCATAATATTCAAACATCTCTTTTTCTTGTTTTATTTCTTATTATCCTTCTTTTTATTGTTTTTCTTTTCCTTATTCAACTTATTCTTCAAGATCTTGTTATAATTATCTTGTCATTATTAGGGATCCTTTTCTAGAAGATTCTGGTACTAATTTTTTCTCAAAATCTTTTGGAACTTATTCTTTCACATCAACCTTTCCTTTTCCCTTGTTATCAATAGAAGCGATTTCAGTAGGAATAACTGAGGTTTTTTCAAATATTAATCCATTTTCTGGAAAAATATGATTGATATGGGGTGTCAGAATCCTTTGATATCAAGAATATTTTTCATCGCCTTTTAAAAATATTTCCACAATTATTATTTCTTTCAACCTATTCTTTTTCTTCTTTCTCCATTATTATTTATCAAGTTGTTCAACTATCCAAATATCTAATGCTTTGGTTTCAATAGGGTCATGTCTGAATTTTGGATTATCAGGTTTCTTATGAGCCTTATGTTTTATTATATTCTTGAAAACATCATTCGTAATTTTTATTTGTTTTTTTATTGAGAGGTGGAGAAGTCTCGAATTTTCATTTCTTCTTATTCTTTTCAACTTCTTCTTTTTCCTTGATGTTTTGGCATCACAATAAGCCCCATAAATTGTTTATAAATAAATATTTATCTTAGAATCAAACACCAACTACATTATTGACAATTTATCTTCACTTATAAAGGAAATATTCTCCCTAATTGGATATGATTCATTACATAAATTGAAAATCACCATACACTTCACTATCAACATACTTATGAAAGATGAAAACATTATTGTCTTGGACTTTATTGAGGAGGTTTTGATATTTTCTACCGTAATGTAAATAAACATAACTAAACCAATCTTCCTCATGTTTACAAAATAATCAAGAATAAACACATCTAAAACATTCAAAGTATCCCTATCACCCATCCTAGGGATAGGATACCCTTTCATCTACAAATCTATGACTCTATTGTATGGAGTCATGTGAGAAACTTTATTTACTTTCACATCGAAGGAAAATAGAGAATCCTGATATCTGTTTTGTTAAAGGTACCAAGATTGTTCATTAACTTATGAGAAGGAATGTAAGCTTGTATTTTTTATGGAACTCATACCAAATCCACTACCCTTATATAATACATATTATACCTTTTACCAAACATTGTAAAGGAATCATTTTCCTTATCGTCTTCCTTAAAAATATCACAGAATCATAGAATTCAATACTACCTTAGGATAATAAAAATCAAAATCTTTTTCCAACTTCTCAACACATACTAACTCCCAACCTTAAAATGAAATAATATTCTTGAGTGTAAAATAATACTTTTAAAACTATTATACATAAATAATTATTTCCCTAAAAAGAAACCACTTAACATAGTCCTCTTTTTTTCTATAAGAACTAGAAGTGGAGCGGTGGACAGATGTAAAGGAGGATTATCAGACTGGGGTATTTTAAGTGTAAATAAATGTGGGTAAAAAATATGAAGAATCAATTTGGGATAATGGAGTGACCCACCCTTATATTTGTTCTGGGGGTGATGATTGAACTTCCAAAATAGATATTATAGTTTTTATTGAAATCCTTTCTTGTCTAATGGTCAATATTTCTAAAAATAAAGGTTTTAAAAGTTGATTTTAACTCTTAATGTTTTAAAAAAATTATCAAAGTGAGGAACATTCGAATTAGTAAATTTTAAAAAAAAATTAAAACAAAACCAGGTTTTTGTAAAACTAAAAATTTAAGAACAACAATTATAAACTAAAGTAATAAAATAGTGTAAAAACTAAAAGAGTAGAAAATTACCTTTCATGTAGAAAGTTTCATCGGTATGGTTAATATGTTCTTCTTGGGTTTTGTAAAAATATTATAATAGTTTTAAAATAAAGTCTTATTACTATATTTTTATTATGAAAACTAATTACGATTGTTTTGAAAAGAAAACTGTTTATAATAGTTTTATAAAAACTGATAAATTTTTGTAATAATTTTGGAGTTTGGAAATTTTGTCATAATTTTTATGTTTAGAAAACATTTTGAGAATTTTACCTCCAAAAATTTTATAAAAAATATGATTCCTAAAAACTCATTATGGTAAAAATTTTAGAAAAACTAGTAATTTAGAAAACAAAAATATTTAAGAAAAACTAAATGTTTTTAAAAACAAAAACTTATGTACCCCCCCCCCCTTATTAAATGTATTGTATTAATGTAAGAAGATGGTTCAATAAGAAGTAGATAAATTCTCATGTCGACTGGTAAAAAGAATAAATTCATCCTTTGAACTATGTACTAAATATTTATTATTCAAAAAGTTCAAAAGATAACCTTAATCACAGAATTGACTTATGATTATAAGGTTTTTCTTAAGTCCTATAACAAATAAAACATTTAAAATAAGATATTATCCAATAAAAACAATGTTACCTATTTTGATAATCTCTCCTTGACCATTATCTCTAAAATTTACATTTCCAGCTTTCATCTTGATTATCTTCTTTAAGAAATATTTTTTTAGTCATGTGCTCATAAAATCCTCAATTCATGTACTAAATGTTTTTATTGTTGGTAATTTATTTATTTTCCAGAAAAAGATTATTTTTTCAGAACTCAGCCCTTATTTGGTCCGGTATTATTGGAATAAAAAATTTTAGGTAACCGCATTTGTCCAAATTTGTTAGTTTGGGAAAAAAATTCCTTTTAAAAAATAAGCATTATGAAATCCAAATGATTCTACTCTATTCAAATAAAATTGTTTCTTCTAGTTCCCACTACTTTTTCAAATAGTGCAAAAAGTTTCACTTTTAGGAATAAAGTAATTATTTCTAAAAATAGTTTTTTATCAGTAAAACCCATTACATAACAACTAACATGAGGTATTATATGCTTATACACCTATGAAAATTTTCATTATCGGTGGGAAACTTTTATTAAATTTTCTTCAAACAAGATGTTTTGTATTTTAGTTTGATAGCTAAATTTTTAACCTCGTCAGTATTAGTTTTAGAACTGATTTTTTTAACATTTTTCCCAGAAACAACATTTTCAAGATCTTTTGAGATGATGTATTTCTTAAATATAATTCTATAAAGACCTTTAGAAAAATATAATATTTAATTTATTAAAAGTATAATTCTCAAATATTCCTTAGCATGTTTCTCTTTGGCATTATCATGTTTTTTAAAAATCATATAATTTTCATTTTCTAATAGTTTTGAAAATATTGATACTTCATCATAAGTTGGTAAAATATTTTCTTCAATGGATGAGGAAGATTCTCATTCATGATATGGATAAGTTTTTAAATTATCACTATCAGGGTAATTTTAATTTAATAACCAATTTTTAAGGGATTCAGCTATTCTAGCCTTAGCCGTTAAACATTGATTTACCTTGGGTGATTTAGTAAAAAGACTGAGGTTCCTTTGTCTAAAACATTCATCGTCAAAATTATTATTAGATGAATCTCCAACATTGGAACTCCATGTGTCATAATCATTAAAAACATTCTTGCCTTTATATTTGTAGTATTTCATGGCATTTATATCTAAATTCAGTTATATCTTACCTTTACTTTTCATCTTTGTACAATCATGTTAGATATATACAATTTTCTTACATTCATAAAAAGTAACATAAAAATATTTCTTGTCACCATTATCCTTATGACTTTTCTTATATCGGTATTGGAAATCTTTCTTTACAACAATTTTATTCATCCTTCTATATTGATTAGCTAATTCGTTTGCTGAATGTTCTGATGTACTAGAATATAATTGAACAACAAATTTATTCTTCCTCAAAAATATTATGACTTTCTTAGCTGACTGAACTTCATAAGATATAGTAGATGTTATAGAAAATAAAACCCCACCAATTTTTTAACTTTCTCAGCATCTCTTTTAAGTCTTCCCTCATATTTCATGAGAGTTCCAATCAAATCATGATGATTAATATTAGTTAACTTCCTTGTATGATCCTAAACTTCTCTTTTTTGATTCTCACTCATTGTAAATTATATAAATAATCTTTTCAACTAAAATATCAACATAAATTCCTTTTTCTTCAAGATATTGTAAACTACTTATAATAGTCATGAATTCTTGCATCATCTTGGGAACTGACTCTCCAGGTAAAAAATAAAAAACATGGTAATAGGATCTAAGATTATCTCTTTTTTCATTAAATTGGATGTACTAGAATGTGTAACATCAAATTTACATCAAATACTATTTTCATCTTCACAAGATGATATCTAAATATAGATATTCTTCATCATATAACAGAATAATGTATTTTTGACTTTTTAGTTCAACTAATATTCATTTTTCTTATCATTTGTAAAATTAGAAACTTACTTATTATGAATCATGTATTTTTGAATAAGCATCAAAAATTTATCATATCTTATGTTGATCACAAAAGTATTCATTCTATCTCTCTGAAATTCATAGTCATCCCCATCAAAGATATGTGGTCTACTAGGATTTAGATTGTAAAGTGATCCAACATTCATACCTTCTATCTTAAAACAAAAGAATTTTTTTTCTAAAAATACAAATTATTGTAACAAAATTTATAAATGAAAATTTTATATCAAAACATAAAAAACATGTAGTAATTAAAGAAAGTAAAAACTCATCAAAAATTAAGAAGTAAAAACCTACTATGATACCAATTATAGGATTATAAGAGTAAAATATATCATTATTCTTACAGGAGGGGGTGAATTGAATTTTAAAGGACATTGAAATAGAAGAAAAACATAATACCTCTTAATGTAAATTTATTAGACTCAGACTCAGTCTGATTATCAGAGTGAAGATCATAATTACAAAGGATCTGGTTAAAATCAAACTATGTTATTATTGTAATTAGAGTTATACCGATAAAAAAAATTTATTGAAGGATAATCATGATGTCTAACTTTCTATTATTTTCAAAGTGGAATAAAATCTTGTAAAAACTAGAAAAAAAGTAGCTAGTCAAAGTAAGAATGATTTACAAGCTATATTAAAACAAAACTAGAAATTGAAGTATTTGTGATGGGCCATTTGGAACGGGATCCCATCACAAAAGTTCATTTGTGATGGGGTCTCGTCACAAGTGACTCATTATAGAAAATAAAATTGAAAATAGTTTATCCTGGTTTTTTAGAACCTTTTCATGATGGGTGGATGTACTTACCGCAAATTCTTATTTGCGGTGGGAAGATTCACTTGTCACAAAAAAAACTTTACAAAATAAAAAAATTAATAATATTTAATAAAATAAAAATATTAATAATATTTAATAAAATAATAATAAATAATAATAAAAACTAATAAAAATATTAAAATAAAAAAAATATAATTAAAATAAAAAAACAAAAAAAAACACAATATTCTTAACAATATAATAATAATAATAATAATAATAATAAAATAAAAAAACAAAATATTTTCTAAAATATAAAAATTCACTATATATAAAGGTAAATATATTAATTAATAAAAATATTACCAAAAAAATTACATTCAAATGATTGTCTGAAAAATTACATAAATCACTGAGGGGTCATCTCGAGGAGGTGGTGGTGGAAACTCCATCTCAAACCATGACTCTGACATCGCATGTAGTCCATTTTATGCTTGTTTTGTTGTGTCTACCGTCGATACATCTCCTCCTCCAACTATTGTTGCTGTCAATGGATCTCTTTATGCTCCCTAAGAATGGTCTCTATAAGCGCTCTATGATCTCACGACTACTTTTCATACTGTGTTACAGATGATGATGACTCTCCACAAGATCCTCTTGAACTGCATGACGACATTGAAACGATACCATAATAACTCTTATGCGTCAATCGAGAGTCGATACAATCAACTCAAACTTTCTTGAAGGCATAATGAGTCACTTGCATCTATGTTGCATCATCAAATCTTGTTGCACTAGAGGTATGATCCTTGGTCTCATTTTGATTCTCTACCTGTGTCTGAGATGTCATGGACTCAAATGACTCCTTTAATTTCAATTTAAAATTAAAATAGTTAAAATATTATTTGTAGTTAATTTGAAAACTCAAAAAGAAATTATACTAGCCACAATATGATGATGGCGATCACCAATAATCTCTCTAGTGACAAGATTTTTGTACATCCTCCTATAAATATCGAACTTCATAATATAGGGTTGTTTTATTTCCTATATGAGTATAAAATAAATAGTTTACATTTAAATTTATATAGATTATTAAAAAAATTACTTACCATTTATTTTCGATGCCTACTGAATGTATGACTATCAAGACGATGTGTCATCTCATGTCTCCCCTGGTTTTGTCGAAATAATGATGCTCTCCTCTGAAAACTAGCTCTCATAAAATATGAACATAATTCATACCAATCCTGAGATGAGATATAATATGGTCGATGGGTGTAGTATGACTAATCAAAATTGTTGAGTCCCACTTTCAGCATTATTTTCCTCCAAAGGTTGTGTAAAAACTGATGGCAACACTCATGCATACAGACCTCCCATGCCTCCTAGACGAGTCTCGCATTCTATCATCTATGAGATACCATAAACCCTAAAAATAATTAATAATATAAAGTATTAATTAAATATATTTCAAAATAAATATTATTTATTTACCCATCATCCAATGATTGAACATGCGGTTCTGGACATCAATGGGAATTTGATTGCATGTGACCCATGCCCCATAAAAATAATTCCACAATATAGTACTTACCTATCCAATAGCTATATGTGAAAAGATGTTAACAAAGAGAAAAAATAATCAAAAAATTAGTATATGACTAAATTGATGAAAAATAATGAAAGGTAACTAAAATACACAATGGAACATACATATTCATGCATTGATCGAACTGAAGACATGTACGTCACTTGGGGATAAGTTCAAGAATAATCAATCTTGAAATATCATGATCCCTATGAGTCATCATTGAACCGCCAACAATATGAGGGTCAAATGATGTTGCATCAGGATCATCATCAGGTAGTACACCATCATCCAACTCAATAAATATATTATAGAAACATTTATCATCCATCTGAAACATGAAATGACTATGGTAAGTAAATAATTGAAAAAAAGTATTATATATTTATTTCTATTATTTATGATTATAACCATTATTTAATTTTTTCAATATTCATCCACATATTTGTATGTGATGGTTTCAATATCTCTGTATTCCTCCTCAGTATCATTGATTTTAATGAGATATTCATCTTTATCATCTCTTACAACTTCAAATCAACCTGTTACATTAATACCAGCATCACCTCCATCAAACCGTAACTATGGGGTGTTATCATCGATATTTGTGTATTTTCATGAAAAATATGGATTCATAGTTTTCTGTTACAAATTTTTCAATTCCATTCACTTTAGAAGAACAACATTCACTTTCGATAAATTTATTTTCATGAGATTTCATTTTTATTATGCTCCACCAATCACATAACTCTTTTGAAGAAACACAATAATTTTCATTATTAATTTGATGCACCTAATAAGCTAATAGAAATTTTTATTTACTTCAAGAAGGATTTTATATTTAATATTAATGATTCCATGGCGCAGATGAATATGAAAACCTCAATAATTATCCAACCAATGATATTTAAATATCATTACATAATTCTTTCCAAGATAACAAAGTTTAATTATTTATTTTTGAATTCCATAAAAGTCAAATTCACTTTATCTATGATGAGATCCTATCCAGAAAACAACATTATTCGTTATTTTTTATTCCCCTTATGCGTGTTTAGGAAATTGAAAACCATTCACAACATATTCATTATAATATTTAACCATTTTGGATAGCGGGTTACCCAATACATACAATCAATTATCAATTTTTTCAGCATGTTGAGATACTTGAAAATCTGAAAAAAGAAATTATTGATATAAAAAGTATTAAATTGATTTTATATGTTAAACCTAAAACAATTTACTTTACTAGTTTTTGAGATAAGTAGGAAAATTATTTTTCTGATGTTCTTCAAGATCTGTCGTTGTAATTTGTGGAAACTGTTTCTTGATATGATTATCATACAATATAAAAATAATATAATATTAATGTACTCAAAAAAAATATATAATAAGTTATATGGTAACTTATAGTACAAATGGTGTCATTTATTCACAGTTGAGAAGAACATATGTAAGAGCTTTGTGATTTTCATCATTTGAAATCCAATATTCATTAACTCCACCAAATCCAAGTTCAATCTAATTAAAAATGATAATTTATTATTCATTTTATCATCAATAATTTCCTCATTATGGACTATGTGGTTATGTTTTTAGGTATATTAATATCAAAAATAATGATAAAATAAGAAATGAATTTCCTCATACAAATAAGCTTCTACAATTGATCGTTCAATGAATTCTTTGTTATGCTCCTTTTTCTTCAATTTCGGCATGCATCTCTCAAATCCGTAAATCCATTACAACTGTACCAGACCTCTATATTTTTTTCCTCATGTAGAAAATGTAATATCAAATTTTCTATTGAATCAAATATAGTTGGTGGTAATATTTTTTTCCAGTTTACATAAAATTAAAAAAACTTCTTACAGTCTACTTAGTGCATCATAGTTTGTGTCTCCTCACAAATGTCTTAGAAAAAATATGATATTTCTTTTAGAAAATCCCAAATAATAGAATTTTACAAACCTCTAAATCCAATTGGTAGAAGTAACATGACAATAATGACTTCTTAATTTGGTAATATAACCATTTCTAATACATATTTGCAAATAAGAAACATAACCATTTATATACCTCAAATATCTAATCCACTGACAAATAATAATTAATTTTCTTTGGAAACTGTATAATCCAATTTTGGCTTTATTATCTTCTAGGATCTGACATTTTCAACCAGTTTAAGTTCTGGTCACCTACAAATTTCAGTAAGATATAATCAATCCTTTAAATTATCTTTGGTCTTACCAGGCATATCCAAAAACTATATAAAATATATTAACAAAACAATTATTCATAACATGTATGACATCCAACAAGTGATAGACCAACAAATCATACCAATATGGAAGATCCCAAAAAATAATTCATTTTATCCAATTATGTTCTTAACAAAATCTGTCGATTTTCTGTTTGTTTATATTCAGTTCAAAGGAAATTAAATGTAATAAAGAGACAATGAATTTTAACTCAATACATGAGATAATTGTTGGAGATCCATCTCTTTTAATGGTGACTTTTCTAAAATGATGTCTTTTCCTCTGAAAAAGATGATTGGTGGGAAGAAATCTATGATGATAGTCAAAAAAAATAAGGTTTTCTTCCATTTATGAGCATAAACATTTTTTATCTATCATACAGTACGAACTTGATTTTGGACCAAGTGTACTCCTGCTGGAAAACATTCCATATGCTGGGAAGTCACTAATTTTCAACATGAATACATCTTTAATTAGAAAATTTTATTCCACAACAACATCATATGTAATAACACCATTACTCCAAAATAAATTTAACTCATTAACCAATGAATTCAATTAAATATCTATATTCATATTTGGATGAATTGGAATTAATAATGTCAAATATATATATGGTTCATTCATGAAAATCTAATGAGTTAAATTATACAATGTTATAATGATGGGATAATAAGAATATAGACTAACATAAAAACCAAATGGATAGAAACTTCCAGTAGAAAGACCCAATTTCACGTTTTGAGCTTTTGAAGAAAACTATGGTTGCACTTGATCAAAATGTTTCCATGAATCACCATCAGTGGGTTGGTTTAAGATTTTACCAATTGAAATATTGGTTTGGTATCATGACATCAATGACGTTGTGTTTTAAGACATAAATAAATGTTGAAATCTATGTGTATGTGGGAAATATATAAATTGTTTTATAGGAATCAATCCAGAATTACTTAGTTGAGCCTCTTTTTACCTGGATTGCCTATATATAGGAATAATAACTAATGAATCATTTTCTTCATAATATAAGATTCAATGATTTGAAGATGCATGAATATTCTCCTAACCAAGATCAAAATTATGAACCATTCTCTTTCTCTCATAGAAATTTATAGGTAACATATTTCTTTCATGTAATAATGCTTTAACCAAAGAGAATATCTGATCAAAAATTCTATTTGGCATTCTATTATCTGATTTAATAGCTATAAATTTTGGAACCACTTCAAATTTTATTATCTTACAACTAGGATGTAATGCTTATTCCAAACACTTCAACAACTCATAAAATTAAGATGGTTCCAACATAGAAGTTAAATCAATCTCATCCTGAGTTTCGGTTTATTAAAAAGACAGACCAGCCACAACATGTACTATTCTTTGAAATCATGATGGATCTGAAACTAAATTATTATTATCTTCTATGGAACCGTGTTCACCATGTTGATACCAAAAAACATAATCTGTTCGAAAACCAAAATGTAATAGATAACCTACAACGTTTTCAACAATTTCAAACCTCCTCAGATCACATTTCTTACATTGACACTTAATCTTCCCTATTGAAACAAATTATTGTTTTTATGATGAAAATGATAAAAAATATTCAATACCTTCAATATATATATGATTTATACCAGAATGTTTTTGATTTCGGTGATAATTTTTCCAATTATGATCATGTAATAAAGACTTTTTTCAACTTCTTCATTAAATATTTCTCTAAAAAATATAAAATAAATTTTTTTAGGAATAATTTGATATAAGAATAAGGCGATCAAAATAATATGTGTCACATCCTGATCGCCTCACTTATTTTTTGTGAACTATCATCATTATTTTTTAATTGTCACTATGTTTTATTATTTAAGACTAATTTTAAATATAATTTAATATAATGTAAAAAAAATATTATAAATTACTATAATGGAGTTAATCAAAGAATTTTCAATTTTTAGGTCATGAGAAGTGACCAATTCGCATCAACCATATCCAAATTTGTTATTACTCATGACCTGAAAATGGATGACCTATTTCATTTTCACTATTCTAATAATTTATAACAATTTATATTATTTCATACAAATTTATAATAAATAATACTAGTGTATATCAATTTACTGAAAATTATATCAAATTAAAAATCTCTACTATTTTACATTAATTATTTTATTCTATAAATTTATTAATTAAAAATATTTTTCACTATTTTTCACTAATTATTATTAATTTTTACTAATCACCCATAATGATTTACTAATTAACCCTAATTATTACTAATTACCCCAAACTATTACTAATTACCACTAATTTTTAAAAATTATAACTAATTATGAGTAATTATTACGAATAAACTGTAATTGTTACTAATTACCACTAATTATTACTAATTATTGCCATTTTTACTAAATTTTACTAAACCTTATTAATTTTTACTAATTATTACTAGTTCTTACTAGTTTTTATTTTTTATAATAATTTATTAGTAAATATTACTAATTTTTACTGATTTTCCCAAATTATTACTAATTATCCTTAATTTTTACTAATTATAGCTAATTATTACTAATTACCACTAATTATTACAAATTACCATTAATTTTTACTAATTATCACTAATTAGCAATAATTATTTCTAATTTTCATTAATTATTAATAATTACCACTAATTATTACTAATTATTTCTAATTATTAATAATTTTTACTAATTTTTACTAATTATTGCTACTATTACCTAATTTTAACTATTTTTTACTAATTTTTAATAATTCTTAATAATTATTACTAATTATTTCTAATTATTACTAATTACCACTATTATTTACTAATTATTACTAATTGCCCCTAATTATTACTATTTACCACTATTTATTACTAATTACCACTAATGTGTACTAATTATTACTAATTACCACTAAATATTATTAACTAACAATAATTATTACTAATTACAACTAATTATTAATAATTATAACTGATTTTTACTGATTTGTACTAATTTTTAATGATTTTTACTATTTTTTACAATTTTTTACTATTTGTTACTAATTTTTTTAATTATTAAAAATTATTACTAATTGCCACAAATGTTTACTAATTATTACTAATTACCCCTAATTATTACTAATAACCCCTAATTTTAACTAATTATAACCATTTTTTACTAATTACCACTAATTTTTACTAATGTTTACTAATTACCACTAAATTCTACTAATTATTACTAATTACCACTAATTATTACTAATTGCCACTAATTATTACTAACTTTCACTAATATTTAATAACAATTACTAATTATTACTAATTACCACTAATTTTTACTAATTAATACTAATTACCCCTAATTATTATTAAATACCCATAATTATTACTAATTACACCTAATTATTACTAATTACCACTAATTATTACTAATTACCGCTATTTTTACAAATTATTACTAATTACCACTAATTATTATTAATTACCACTAATTATATCTAATTATTACTATTTATTACATATTTTTACTAATTTTTACTAGTATATACTAATTATTACTAATTTTTACAAATTATTACCAATTATTACTAATTATTACTAAGTATTACTAATTACCACTATTTTTTGCTAATTATTACCAATTAACCCTAATTATTACTAATTACCCCTAATTATTACTAATTATCTATAATTAGTACTCATTACCATGAACTTTTACAATTTATTACTAATTACCACTAATTATTACTAGTTACCAATAATTATTACTACTAATTTCAATTTTTAATTAATTATTACTAATTTTTACAAATTTGTACTAAATGTTACTTATTTTTACTAATTTTTACAAATTACTACTAAATTTGACTAATTATTACTAATTACCACTAATTGTTACTAATTAAAACAAATTATTACTAATTTTAACTAATTTTTACTAATTTTTACTAATTATTACTAAATTTTACAAATTAAAACTAATTATTACTAATTATTACTAATTACCCCTAATTGTTTCTAATTACACCTAATTATTACTAATTACCTCTAATTATTACTATTACTGCTGTTTTTTAATAATTATTTCTAGTTACACCTAATTATTACTAATTTTTACTAATTATTACTGATTTTTACAAATTTTTTCTAATTTTTATTAATTTTAATTCCTTTATAACAATTTATAACAAAATATTACTAATTTTAACTAATTACAGGCAATTATTAGTAATTACAGCTACTTATTACTAATTATAACTAATTATTACAAATTACAGATAATATAACAATTTTTTAGAAATTATTAATAATTATAACAAGTTATTACTAATTATTCATAATTCTAACTAATTATTATAAACTATTACAAATTTTTTCTAATTTTTACAAATTTTTACACATTATTAAAAACATTTACTAATTTTTTCTAGTTGATAACAATTTATTACAATTTATTACTATTTATTATGAATTAATACTAATTACCACTAATTTTTACTAATTGTTATTAGTTTATTACAAATCATTACTAATTTTTACTAATTACCACTTATTATTACTAATTGCCACAAATTATTACTAATTACCACTAATTATTACTTATGACCACTAATTATTACTAATTACCACTAATTATAATTATTTTTTACTAATTGTTACTAATAATTACTATTTATTACTGATTTTTACAAATTTGTACTAATTATTACTAAATACAACTAATTATTATTAATTACCGATAAAGATTAATAATTACTGGTAATTATTACAAATTATTGGTAATTATTACTAATTACTGCTAATTATTACTAATTACCGCTAATTATTACTAATTATAGCTAATTATTACTAATTACAGCTAATTGCTACTAATTGCCTTTAATTATTACTAATTATAACTAATTAGTACTAATTCCACCTAATTATTACTAATTACACATAATTATTAATAATTGCACCTAATTATTAATAATTATAGCTAATTATTACTAATTACTGATAATTAAATCAAATTATTGCAAATTAAAGCTACTTAATTTTCATTAAAAACATTACTGCAAATTAAATATTTTTAAAAATAATTAATGCAAAATAAAAGTAACTAATTCTAAATAAATTTAATTACTACTAATAAATAATTATTAATACTAATATAAAATAAAGTAAATTAATAAAAAAATAAAAATAAATATATACTTTCAAACTGAATCTTTCAGCGGATGTAAACCTTGAAAGTTTCTCCCCTTTAAACATTAAAAATTTGGAAAGTTTAAATAGAAAATTATGAGAACAAAGAAAGAGAGAGGAGTTCAAAGAAGTATGTAATGAAGAAAATGGGGGGGGGGTATATATAGGTTAGATCAGTTCCGAAATAATTATTTGTGATGGGCTCCCCATCGTAAATAGTGCCACCAGCATTAATTACGATGGCGTTTTAAAAATTATTTTTGTTAGGTCTTGTCGCAAATATCATCTACCGACGGTTTATTTGCGACAGAAGTAAACTCCCATCACAAATAACAAAAACGGCGGGATACTACTTGCGATGGGGATATATTCAAGTTTCAAATAGTCTTCCTGCGGTATGGCACACAATACTTGAAAAAGGTTTTTATGATGGGAAAATATTCGCATCGCAAAATCCTTTTTTTATCCCACTATTTTCAATGGGATGTGATTCTTGTCGCAAATAGTCTTCGTCGATGGACTATTTGCGACGAGTGTCTACCCCGTCACAAATAACCCATCGCAAAAAGTCATTTTTCCTATTGTGAAAGATTTAATACTTTTAACTTTATGTGTATTGTAGTTTATAAAACTGACTAAAGGTATCCAAAGTTTTATAATTACTGTATAGTGTGTCTTTCCTTACTAGGAAAGCTCTCGATACGATGATCGGAATAAGCTTTGCTTTCCTATCCCCAGAAGCCCTCAATCCGATGAATTAGATTCACCGTCTTCTTATCCCTAAAATCCATCGATCATAACAATGATCAGACGCGGTTATAAAAGAAAAAGTTTTAAAGGAAACAACCTCACAAGGATTCCTTAGAACCACAACTCTCTAAAGTATTACAATGACTATCAATGAGAAGTTCACAGAGAGAATACATTAGAAGGCTTGAGTTGCGAATGTGACCAACTCTAAACTCCTCAAATGGCCGACAATTTATAGGCGAACCTCCAAGGGTCATATTTTTGAGTTTGTGGCAACGACCTCGAACAGATGGCACTTGACAGCTCACAATGTTATGTGTAACTGAGTGTCCAATGTCGTTTTTTGTTTAACACCATTATAGTTCTAGAGATTTTCCTTACGATAGAAACAATTCTATGTATTCTAATTATAATATTAGGTTATTCTGATGGACTGCCTTATCAATTTTCAATACGGTAATCCTTATGAGAGGTATTATGATAAATTGGTATCAGAATCAGTCTAATGGTCATGACTTTTTTCAGTATGATAGATAATTCAAAAGTCTTACTCCTGATCTGATTAAAGGTTAGTCTGATTAATCAGACACATACTCAATCTGATGATCATAATGAATCATGCTTAGTTTATATTTATGATACATTATAACTTTTATAGTGACTCTATCCTTTTACACATATAATTACATGATTTTAAAAGTATTTAATCATCAAGTTACATGACACATATCGTAGGGTCTAGTGTTTTGGAAGACTAGGTACATAAAACTAAAAACATGGGACTAAATAAAACATTTCATTAATTAATATTTATAAAGAGATCCTAAATTTCTTTGATCTCTTACATTGGCATAGGATAACCAGGGGATAACATGAACAAATGGATGAGCTAAAAGCCGAGTAATGGAATAAACATAAGCATAAACCTTAGAAGATGGTTTATAAGGCATAACATAATGATATAAAGAGGCATGGTACATGATTAAACATAAGGAATCATAAAATTTAAAATATGGGATCATATAATCATGGAATCATAGTAATGTGACAGCAACATAAAACTTGACATTAGCATGATTCAAGGATCATTGCACATAGAGTAGCACGAGTCATGGCTAACCATCAGGACCATTGCACATAACATCTCATGAGACTAAACCTTAACTAATTAATTGGATCTCCATCTAGGTTCACCAATCATAACATGTTCATGAATATGTTTTCCAAATAATGAATCATATGTAATTAATTATACATAAAGTTAAGGGTACCCATGTAAAGAAATGGGTGTCATAATCATGTCATAAAACAAAATAAATTGTTGTACCATACAAGTGTCGATAAAATAAAATAATTAAAACATACATGGAAACTAATAAGTAAAAAATAGGCATTTTTCATGGTAAGTGATATCAAACAGAAGTGTTAAAATGTAAAAAGAGTATTTATGATTTTTAGCTTCAAAACATTTTAGTGTGGTTTTAAGGAAAATACTAAAGAGGATTTAAAATAGAAAAGGGCATAATATTTTATATAAAACTATAAGTGATCCAAGAATATTTTCATAATAGAAAGGCTTATTTTATAAATACATTTTTGGCTTAAAATATATGATATAGTTCACTTGAAATTTGGTAAGAATTCAGGAATTTCCCTTAAAATGGGCTTGCATATTGGGAATAATTGAGAAGGGAACCACTTAGAAATAAGTAAATCCCAAAAATATAATGATGAATGAATATTAATGAAATATTCTGGAACAAAATTTTTAATATGTACCTAAAAATAAATTATAACATCATTTGGGAAAAAAATATAGATCAACCTGAAGGAATAATGGTGGTTCGGGTAGAATCCCTTACCTTAAGTCCAAAGGTGTTCTTCCCTTGATCATAACATACCAAATAGTAAAATTACATTAATTAATTAATAATTTCAGAACCTAATATATTTGTAATTGATTCATTATAACCTTATTAAGTTCATTTATAGCCTTTTTTATAGGTGAAAATGATCAATTTCATTATCTGGAAGCGTTTGTTTCCTTGGTTTTCATGATCGGTTTACTTTTATACATGTATGAATAATCATGTAAGATGAGGATGGTTGTCCAGAATTGAAGTTATAAGTTATTATAGAACATATACAAGATTAAATTGTTAAAAAATTCATTTGTTTATTTGTAGTGAGGATGAATCATTGTATAAAACATTAATGATAACTATTTGGGTTAATTGGCGATTTTTTATCACAACAAACTAATTTTGTTTTATAAATTAATACCATTGGTAAACAGTGATTCCATAACATTAAATAGGATATATTACATATATAGTAATATGTTTCAACTATAAAAATTGTTTCATGACCATGATTTATGATGTTAATATAAATTGAAAACTCATTGTCGTTGAATGTGATAAATTAACACATCTCGAGTAGTGTTTCCATTTCTAGTATAAAATGAAGGGAAAAGAGAGATGAGGATGAATTATTCCATTATAATAAAAATACTAAATTACATGTAAGGTTCTAGAGTTATCATACCATTTTTATAAGGATATGTGAGGATAGAAAATAATACGAAGGAACAGAAAAAGAAATTTAAAGAAAGCGGAAGAGGGTTATACCTCTTGATTCCTTCCCCTTAAGAACCTCTATAGGGGACATATTTTGGTATTTTGATGAGAAAAAGAGTTCATAGATGTGATATAGGGTATTAGGAAGATATTTGATCCAAATTTGGATAAGTAAAAAAGGCTTGAGAGGTGTGATGAGAAGAGGTGGTGAGGGGTGATAGTTATAGTGGAGGAGAGGAGGGTTTTTCCATTATTTTATTATTTTGTTCAAGATAAGAAATAGGGATGAATATTGAGACTAAAAATATTAATTATTTAATTTGAGATATAACTAATGGATATTACATCATCCATGACTAAATAAATAGTATATTTAATATATAATGTATATATAACGTTAATTACCATATTTCACTATTCACCAAAAATTCAAGAATTTCAGAAAAATTCCAAAAATTCACCATTATAATTTTTTGACATGTAGAATCCAAAAATGAACATCATTTTATGAAAATAATTTTCTATATATGAGAAAGTTAAATTTTAATTTAAACCATAATTTACATAAAAAATACAAATTTTAAAATTAAAACAGCTTTTCAAACACTTTGAAAAATTAATCAGGTCTCGTAAAATTATCTTAGAACAATAATACATAAAAAAATATTTTATAAATACATTTTATTAAAATAAATTATCTTTTAATTTATTAAATTAATCATAAAATTTTAATTATATATACATTACTTACAAAAAACCAACACTTAATTAATAATTTTTAAAATATTTGTTTAATTATACTATAATATAAATATATCATATTTAAAATTATAAAATAGATATATTTTATTTATACTTTCATTGGTGAGGTTACTATTGTATTGGTCAATTTACTATTCATGAGGGTTACATTACTTCTCTAAAGGTGAGGTTACTATTTCATCAGTAAAAGTTCTTTAACTTCTAGAGATACCTTTTACTTCACTTATTCTTAATTTATAATGTTTTTATTGTTTTATATATGTAATATTATGTGATTATACAATGAAACATTATTATAAGAAAGGAATTATATTGATAAAACATTGGTTCATTACATTCTTCCCCCTTATGAAATTTCTCCCTCGAAATTTCATTTTACATTCTAATTTGAAAATAGGTGTGGGTAATTTTCCTTCATCGTTTCTTCCAGTTCCCATGTTGCCTCTTCGTATTTATGTTTCCCCCATAGTACTTTGACCAGGTGAGTAGTCTTGTTATGTAGACCTTTATATCTATGATCCAAGATCTTCACTGGATACTCTTTGTAAGAAAGATCATTCTCTAACTATACCACCTCTCAAGATAGTACAAGTGAAGGATTTGGTTTGTACTTTCTTAAGAGGGATACATGAAATATATCATATACTTTAGACATGGTTGGCATAAGTGCTAGTCTATTGGCCACAACTCTGACACAATCAAGAATCTATAAGGGGCCTATGTACCTGGGTCTTATCTTTCCTTTCTTACCAAATCTCATGACATTCTTCCATGGAGATATGCGGAGGAATACCATGTCTCCGGCTTTGAACTCAAGGTATTATCGATGATTTTGTATATAACTATTTTGTCCAATTTTGGATTCCTTAATGTGTTGATGAATATTTTTCACCTTATCCACTATTTCTTCAACCATTTCAGGTCTTTAAAGCTTATTCTCGCCGACTTATCCCAACAATCCGATTTTCTTCATCTTTTCTCATAAAGGGATTCGTATAGATCCATTCAGGTGCTGGTGTGGAAACTATTGTTGTAGAAGAATTAGACTAGTGGGAGATGTTGGTACCATCCTCTTTTTAAGTCTATAGAAAACACTCTCAACATGTCTTACGGTTTCTGAATTGTTTTCTCAGATTGACCATCAGTTTGAAGATGATATGTCGTATTCAAGTTCATCTCACTGCTTAGAGAATGTTGGAGAATTTTCTAGAAATTCAGGGTGAACCTTAGATCTCGATCAGATACAATCTATAGTGGTATTCCAGGAAGCCTCACCACCTCTTTGATATATATCCATGCAAGTTGATCCAATTAAAATTCCTCATGTATTTTTATAAAGTGATCTCTCTTTGTAAGATGATCCAAAATGATCCATATATTATTGTTACCTATTGATGTCCTTAGATGTCCAATGAAAAATTCCATGGTAGTGTTCTCCCACTTTGATTTTGGTATGGGTAGTAGTTTTATCATCCTGCTAGACTTTTTTCTCTCAACCTTCACTTTTTACCATACCAGGAAATTTGATTTATATTCCGCAATCTCTTTCTTTATATTGTCCCACCAATAGTTCTCTCGGAGATCTAGATACATCATTGTTCTCCCTGTGTGAATAGAAAATATTGAGATGTGTGCGTTATTAAGAATCTCGTTATTTATCTATGGATCAGATAGTACACATATTCATGACCCAAATCTTAAAACTCCTTCCTCATCAATCTTGAAATCATAGGATTTACCATTTCTAATAACTTCCACCCCTTTTAGAGTTTTCACATCTTTACTTTGAGAATCCTTTATTTATTCCATGAGGGGTGGTAGATAAATCATTTGAGAAAGGATTAATGATGTTCCTAATTTAATTATTCCCATGTCCATCCTTTGAAAATCTAAGAATATTGGATCCTTCTCAATTATCGTCATTAATAAAGATGTTGGATCCTTTCTACAGAGAGAATCTGCTACTTTATTTTCCTTATCGAGATGGTGGTGGATTGATAATTAATAATCCTTGATGAGCTCTAACCATATTCTCAAGAATATATTAAGGTCATTATATGTGAATATATATTTGAGAAACTTGTGGTCAGTATATATCTCACACTTCTCCCCATAGAGATAATGTTGCCAGATTTTCAACACAATGATCATAGTTTCCAACTCCATATCATGCATGGGATAGTTTTCAGATGAATTTTCAACTTCCTTGAGGAATGGGCTATCACATTATCATTTTTCATCTGTAAACATCCTAAACCCTTCTTTAAAGCATTGATATACACTGAAATTGTTTCTCCACTTGTCGGTAGTGTGAGTACTAGCACAATGATAAGCCACTTTTTGAGTTCTTTAAAGCTTTCCTCACATTTTTTGATCTAGAAAAACACCACTCCCTTATGTGTAAGATTAGTTATTGGGTTTGATGATCAGGATAAGTTCATCACAAATCAACAGTAATACCTATCCAGACCAAGGAAACTACAGATCTCTATTACAGGTGATGGATTGGGCCACTCTTTGATTGAATTTTTCTTATAAGGGTCCGTAGATATCCATTTAATGGTGATAACATTCCCCAATAATATTACTTCCTCCATCCAGAACTCACATTTACTGTACATTGAATATAGATTCTTCCTTCACAAATTCTTCAACACAGTATTCAAATGCGCATTATGTTCCTCCTTGCTCTTGGAGTATATCAGAATATCATCTATAAAGACTACCACAAATTTTTGAAGATAATATCTAAATACTCTATTGATTAAATCCATGAAAAATAATGAATCCGTAGTGATTTCTGAGGGAATCACTATGAACTCATAGTGTCCATACCTCCTTTGGAAGGCAACCGTGGGAATATCTTCCTTCCTTACCTTTAATTGGTGACATCCTGACTGAAGATCTACCTTAGAGAAATAATTGGCCCCACATAGCTGATCAAAAAAGGAATATATATGAGGCAGGAGAAACTTGTTCTTTGTTGTGATTTTATTGATCTCATGATAATCAATGAAGAGGTGCACTGATCTATCTTTATTCTTAATAAAGAAGATTGGTACACCCCATGGTGATGCACTCAAATATATAAACCCCTTCTCCAAATTCTCCTATAACAACTTCTTTAGCTCTTCTAGATCAACAATGACCATTCAATAAGGAGACTTTGATATAGGTAGAGATCCAGGATTATGTTCAATTGAGAACTCAACCTGTCATTTAAAAAGAAGACCAACAAACTCTTCTAGGAATATTTCAGTGTAATCCCTCATGATGGGCATGTCTTTGAGCTTGATTCTCTCCTTTTTCTTAATCATTTGAGAAAGATATTCTTTATCATAAGGAAACTATATCCACACTTGAGACAATGATTCTAAAGGAGATTCATCTTCCTCTTTACACTTGTACAAGATTTTAGGATGCTCTGAGATGTGAAGAGTGATCTATATTTCCAAACAATTAATGTTGAATTTATATAAAGATAGTCAATCCTTTCCCAAAATAGCATAAAATTTTACCAAATGAAGTATGATGTGGTTTTATCAGAGTTTCAGTCTAAAAACATTAACCAAGGAGGAGTTATATACTTTAGATGCCATAATTTTCCTATTTCTTCTTCTCACAAATAACTCAACATCAAAATTTTGAGGTGGTGATTGAATAGTTCTACTAAACTTTAAAGATATTAAAGAACACGTAGAACCATAATAAAATAGTACGTTCTCTATTCTTGAATGAATAACCAGTATATCTATTACCACATAATTTTCTAGCTCTGCCTCAGTAGTTGTTATATCATAAGCCCTTCCTTATTTCCTTAGATTTTTTTGTTGATTTTCCTCCGAAAACCCTTATATTAGGGAAATTTTCCGCATAAACCCCATGTTTAATAATGTTTTAACACTACACTATAGGCTGACTATTGATTTAATCCTTCCATTCTTCTTCCACGTTCGCAGAATACTTCATATCCCTTTGCCAGTTCTTAGCCAGATGTCTCATTCTTCCATATTTGAAGTAATTCCTAGTTCCCTTTAGATAGTCCCCAAGATGCTTCTTCCCACAATTTTGTCACATGGGATTTTTGTTCTTCTTTCCATCATGGTATTTATTTGTGATACAACCATATTAGAATCCATTTTCAACTATTTTCACCAGGCCCACAAGACCACTGAGTGTCTTTGATCTGCATTTCAACCTTAAGGGTGCAATGGACAATCTCCCCATAACTTTTGAAGTCTCAAATTGCCAAATATTTTCATAGACACAGCTTTCGTCCACTAAAGAAGTAATCCACCTTATTTTTGGTGTTCATGACAAATCCAAAGGAATTCCTTGAAATCATTGTAAAGTTTTCTTCATCCACCCTCATAGACTCATATTCCTTCTACTTAAGTATGAGGAACTCTTTTCCATATTGAGACGATGGGTTCAGAGAAAATATTTATTGAAATATATTTTATAAAATTTATCTCAATCCATGGAATCAATTTCCCTCTTAGAATTTGTATTCTTGATCAGGGCACACCACTAATCAGCGTCCGCATCAAAACAATAGACCTCCAATATGACTTTCTCTTCTTCTAAGAACTGCAGGACAAAGAATATATTTTCAATGGAGTTAATCCACTATTCCATTGGGAGGGGATCAGAAGATTCACTAAACATGGTAGTCCTTTTCCCCATTAAATATTCAATAGAAACTTTATCTTTCCTTAGAGAAGGAGGGAATTCCACAAGATTCAAGTTATTATACATAACTTCATCAAGTCAAGCAAGTATTTTCATGAAGTTTCGAGCACCACTTCCAATCATATTTGGCATATCATTTGGGAAATCTTCACATTCCCAATCAAAATGATTTTTTTTCATGTGTTCTTATATTTACCTCCATTAACTAAGAAAATACTGTGTAATTATGGGGCTTTAATACTTATCTAATAAGCATAAAAAAACATTGAACATAAAAGGATAAACATATAAAGGAAAAGTATATCCTAAATTATGATTACCTAGGTTTAAATCTCGGTTATCCTTGATTTTTTTCTTAACATATATTTTTATGGGATCTTTTCTATGTTCCCTTAATAATGTTTCGTAATGAGATTATGAATTTACCAAAGAATATCCCCACAAAGTATCAAACTAGGTGCATAATAAGGCATGTATTCATGTTCCAGGTTACACTGATTCAGGATCAGAACACCTTATTGGAGTTTCCCCCTAGGTTTATCTATTCTAAAACCATGACCACTATTATTATTGAGACAGATATGTATTTTCTTGATAAACCACTTACTCTATACTTACCAAAATTTAGGTATGTTTTCTTATACTTAGTCTTATAAATAAGGTTCTTACTAAAGTGCTCTATTCCTAATCTCCAAAAATAAATATACAATCCTATGATACCAAATATAGTGACCCTATAATTTTAAACATATCATTACATTATTTTAAACATAATTAAAAATCAAATTACATGCCATGGGTCGTAGAGTCTAATGTCTTAAAAGACTAGGTACATAAAACTGAAAACATGGGACTAAATAAAACATTTATTTATTTAATCTTCGAAAAGAGATCTTAACTTCCTTTGAGCCCTTACATGGGCATAGGATAACTTGGGGATAACATGAACAAATGGATGAGATAAAATCCCAATAAGGGAATAAAGATGAGAATAAATGTTAGCACATGGGTTAGAAGCCATAACATAATGGTATAAAGAGCCACGGTACATGATTAAACATAAATAACCATAACATTTAGAACATGGGATCATATAATCCTGGAATCATACTAATTTGAAAGAAACATAAAACATAAATTTATCACAATTCAAGGTTCTTTGCACATATAGTAGCATGATTTAAGGCTAACCACCAAGACTATTGAACATGTAGCACGAGTCATGGCTAACCACCAAGACCATTACACATATAGCACGAGTCAAGGCTAACCACCAAGACCATTGCACATAACCTCTCATGAGACTAAACTTTACCAAACACATTAGAGCACTATCTTGGCACACCCATAATAACATATTCATGAATATGTTTTCCACATAAAGAATCAGACATAATCAATCATGCATAAACATAAGGGTACCCACGAAAAGAAATGGGTATCATAATCATGATATAAAGCATAATAAATTGGAATATCATAAAAGTGTATATGAAAGAAATGAATTAAAATACAAATGGACATTAATAAGGTAACATAGGCATATATCATGGTAAGTGATGTCAATCATAAGTGATAAAATGTAAAAATAGTATTTAAGAATTTTATCATTAAAACATTTTAGTGTGGTTTTAAGGAAAATACTAAAGCTCATTTAAAATAAAAATGGGCATTATATTTTATATAAAACCAGAAGTGAGCAAAGAATATTTTGATAATAAAAAAAGGATTTTATAAAAACAACGGTGGATTAAAATATATGATAGAGTGCACTTGAAATTGTGTAAGAATTTGGGAAGTTCCCTTAAAACTAGAATGCTTATCAAGAAGAATTCATAAAGGAACCACTTAAAAATAATTATATCCAAAAAAGAGAATGATGAATGGATCTTGAAACATGAGTTTTTAATATTATTTAAAATATGTACATAAAAAAGAAAATAAAACTTCATTTGGGTAAAAATAAAGATAGATAAACCTGAAGGAATAATTGAGGTTTAGGTAGAATCTCTTACCTTAAGTTTGAAGGTGTTCTTCAATTTATCTTAACATTCCTTATAATATGTACATAAAAAGAAAATATAACATCATTTGGGTAAAAATAATGATAGTGAAACCTGTAGGAATAATTGAGGATTAGGTAGAATCTCTTACCTTATGTCTGAAGGTGGTCTTCCATTGAACTTATCATCCTGGATAATCAAATTAGATTCATTAATTAAAAATTACAGTTCCTATTATACATTTAATTTATTTTTTATAACCTTATTATGTTCATTCATATCTTTTTTTATGGGTTAAGAGGTTCAATTTCATTATTTGTAAGCATTTGTTTCCTTGGTTTTCATGATTAGTTTACATTTATACATGTACAGATAAACATGCAAGATGATGATGGTTGTACAGAATTAAAGTTATATGTTATTATAGAACATCTAGAAGATTAAATGGTTATAAAATTCATTTGGTTATTTGGAGTTGGGATGAATCATTATATAAAACTTTAATGATAACTGTTTGGGTTAATTTGTAGTTTTTTTATCACCACAAACTCATTTTATTATATAAATTAATACCATTTGTAAAAATGATTAAAAAAATTAAATAGGATATATTACATACATAATAATATGGTTCAACCATAAAAATGGTTTCATGACCAGAATTGAATATGGTAATAGAAATTAAATACTCGTCATCCTTAAATGTGATAAATTAACACATCTTGGATGTTGTTTCCATTCCTAGTATAAATGGATGGAAAATGAGATATAATGATGAATTATTACATTAGAATAAAAAATTATAATAGATTTAAGGTACTTGAGTTATCACACATTGGGGTGAGGATAGAAAACGAAACAAATGAACTTGAAAAGAAATTAAAAGAAAACGGAAGAGGGTTTTACCTCTTGATTCCTTCCTCTAGAGAACCTCCTTAGGGGAGAGTTTTTTGTCTTTTTATGAGACAAAGGTATTTTGTAAATGTTATAGGGGATTAGGGAGATATTTGAGTATAATCTAGACAAGTCACCAGGCTTAAGAGGTGTGAGGAAAATAGGTGGTGAGGGGTGATATTTATAGTGGAAGAGAGGAGGGTTTTATATTATTTTAATTATTATTTTATTATTTTATTCAAGATAAGAAATAGTGCAGATTCTTGAGACTAAAAATAATAATTAGATCATGTTACGTTGAACCAATGGTGATTTCATCATCCATGTTATAAGAACCCAGGTTTTTAGAACGGTTCAAAATCACGACCCTGTTTGAATTTTTGACTTGTCCCTGAAAAAATTGGGAACATCTAGGAAATTCTAGAAATTTCTAGATTACATTCCATGTACTCGAGGTGAGTACCATCCCTGTAATTTCTGAGTACATGTCGTGTGATGACTGTGTAGAAATTTCTCTAACACCCCGACCCCAGTTACCTAGAGTTGGTGAATTATTTGAATACATTTTCATGATTACAAGGAATCAAGTCTCGAAATACCAATCAGTTTTGCAGTCTTGGAAAAAAGATTACATACATGAATGTTACATTACACATTATAAAATATAACATAACATAAAAGATCCTTTGAGAACACCATTAATCACCTATCATAACCCTGCTTATCAATAATAATACACTTCTTGGAATCCTAGAAAAATATTACATAAGAAAGGGGTGAGCTCAGGTGCTCATTAAGGATAAAAATATAATAGAAACATTCACAAATAAGAATAAACATTTAAGGAAATGTATAAAACTAAAACAAAAGCCTTTTAAATTTAAAATTAAGAATAATTTGGAAAATATAAATCAAATAATTTCATTTACTTATTCACATGGATATTCTCATAGTCAAATAATCACATGAAATATCAATAGCCAATTTCATAATGATGGGATGCATAATGTCAGACTTCATAACCACATAGTCAAGGCCTTGTTCCCAGACTACAAATAAGATTTTTTTCAAAGCCTTGTTCCAAGACACTAGTTTGTCTCATGAGACCTACTGATCCATCGGGGAGCTATAGTAGGCTCCACCTGTTACTTACTATGTCCAATACATTACTCATATGAAATGGTTTAAACATAACATAAACATTTGTATTAAAAATATCATACGGAATGTAAATACTTTATCCACAAACCATTAATGGTATAAAAATAACACATCCACAGTCAAACAGATCACAAAACCATTAATACAATATAGAATATTTGTATCATAATAAATCAACAACAAACAAGTTTAAAATCTATCAAAGGATGTTGACATAGATGAAAATGATTTGTAAAACTCCTTGAAAAAAATATCCATTTTTTATGAAAACATTTAAAAGTCACACAATTTAGAAAGGAATAAATTTAAAGACACTCTTGAATCAAAGTGTCCCATACCACTTTGAAACTTTAGAATGGAATTTACATTTTAAAAACATTCATGTCCATATGAATAAATCCTTAAGAAACCATTTAGTAAACATGGACATTAATGAGAAATATTTAGAAGAATAAATATTTAAAACATTTAAAACGATGTTTTAATAAAATATTACCTTAAAAATCCCTTTTAAAACTCTTTTATGAAAAATGGACATGGATAAAAAATATTTCCAAGTAAAAACTTACCCACAAAAGATCTCGAATAATAATGAGATTGAGGAATTAACCCTTACCTTGAACTTTCTTTTGGTTGAGGGTATGTTTAAACTCTTTTATAATGACCATAGTATGTTATTAAATTATACCAAAACCATATTCAAATTTATTATTTCATACATGATTCATTTATGACTTTATACTACCCATTTAATAATGATTTCTATGTTAAATTAATATTTTGGGTAATAATCGCTTTCTTTATCGTATGGGTTTTAACTTGTTATTCTTGATTGTATCATTCAGATAATGATTTAAAAACTTCCAGAATATAAAACATTATTTATATATCATATAAATTTAGAATATAAATATTTATAATAGATATATATATATGAAATGGAAGGCACCGTTTATGGAGATGGTTGGTCATATGTACGCATAAATGTTGTTTCCGTTTTCATATCGTTTTGAACGGAAGTAAGTGAATAAGATATATGTAAGTACATACACACACACACACACACACATATATATATATCCAGTAGCATAATTATTTCATAAATTGCATACTTATTAATAATATATATTTTTATAATCATCGTTGAACACTGAATGTGGGAATGAATCTCATCACGTCGTGGAGATGGTAATCCGTACGTATGCACGAGCGACAATATCATTATATTAATGGTGGAATCGTATGTAATTGGATGGTATATCATATATTAATAATGATTAACATGTAATATTTATTATTTATATTAGTTATATTCATTATTATACCCATCCAAATAATGAAGTGTTTGAATAACAAACTACACCACGACGTGGAGACGGTAAGCCGTACGTACGCACATATTGTGACTTTTTCATTCATGTCATGGATAGAATAATGAATGTGGTTGTACCATTTTAATAATAACATCACATTATATAGAAGATACCAGAGTTATTGTTTTAGAATGGAAGCAACAAAGAAAGAGTAAGTGGAAGAAGAAAAGGACTTCAAAGAGTTGATGAAATATTTACCTCTTCTTCGGGATCTTTCTTTTGATTTGATCAAAAGGGCTCATTAGGATGGATTTATGAGCAAAGTAATTCATCATGGATTAAGGGAGAAAAGTTGGGAGGATATTTGGGCAGGTTCTGGCTGAGCCAAATGGATTTGGAGGTGTGAAATTAAGAGAAGGAGAAGTTCCCTTTTATAAGAGGGGTGAGGGCACCTTAGGAAAAGATTAAATATTATTTTATAATAAAATCATTTTCGATTCATAATGGCTTAAAATGATTTATTTAGAGTATATGGTGGGGATAGGTCCAAAAACACTCAAAAAATAGGTTTTAGATGGGTTGGGGTTACCATATTAACCCTATCTTTTAGATTTAACTCTTAGTTAAATCGTTTGACATTTACCATGTCACTTTGTATGTTTATATTATTCGGTTAATAAACCTACAATATACTACCAAGAGAACCCCAATAGGTTCATTAATGACATATATAATATTATTGTGGCCCTTTTGATAAACGTTAGATTTTTAGGAATATTATATCATCCTATAATATAGTATTTGTTTTAACAACTCAATTATGTCAATTTTGACATTATTTAATAAATGATTTTTTTAAAGTCCTAAAAAAATTACTAATTAGAACTAAATTCATATATTCAATCCTAACATGTCATATTAACCTATATAATTAGTGTAATTCATCAAAGCTCTCAATTTACATTGGTTTGGATATTTATAATATCAATTATTTTAATATATCATTATTAAGGAAATTACTACATCATCATTATGTCATACATAAGTTAAATTATATAATGTATAAAAATTATAAATAAAATATAATTATGTATGAAATATTTTTATCTTTCTAATTAATATTTATTGTCGATTTGTTTACATTGTATGACCCTATATTAAAAATGGTTTAGTTATTAAACATTGAATTTAACTCTTTTAATTCTTCTTTAAATAAATAATAATAATTGTACTAATCTAATCCAAGTGGACATAAAGGATCATAATTTATTCCTAAGGTGTTTTTTGGTCTAATTACCCTTATCCAATAGAATTATGGCATGTGTTAGGGTAATAATATCATCATTTTCACCCTTAATTACCCTATTTATTTTTAACCGTGGTAAATAAAAGTAAAGAGGTTATTATTCACCAAAAATTATTTTTATTTTATTGAACCACATTTTATTTAAATATATTAACCATGTCTCTCAGATTTTTGAAATTCAACTCACAGAAGTGATAAAATTAAGTTTTATGTAAATTTTCAAATACTCCTAGAAGATGGGTAAAAAATGTTAAAAAGTTCAACAAAATTTTATACATATAATTTTATTGTAAAATGACTCCAATGAATTAAATTTGGATTATATTGGTATTATATATCTATTTTTAATTAAAATAAATTTGACTAAAATAAATAAATATTTAAATAAAAATTCGGTTTTAAATAATAACGTAGTGTTTTTCACAATTCATCAAAAATTGAATGTTTTCAGAAAAATACCAAAAATTCACCCTAAGTTAATTTTAATATTATGAATTTAAATATGAAGTATATTTTTTCAAATTCAAAACATTTATGTTGCATTTATTAATTTAAAATTAATTCTCGTTGTCAAAACCAAAAAGCAGGTATTTTAAAAGTAAAAACAATCAAAAGATTAACATGTGTTTATATCAAATTTAAATGTGAAATTACTTAAAATGACCTACATTGTAATAAATGATAAAAATGTAATATAATTATACATACATACCATTAAAATTTATAATTTAACACTATAAATCATTTGGATTAAAAAAGTTGGTTTCAATTAAAATTTTTTATTTTTCAGTATTCATCAAAATATAAAAGTTTTCAGAATAGTAGCAAAAAATTATACAATCTAAATTTTTATGTCGGGATTCTAAATAATAATTTAATTTCTTTAAATTGAATATATAAAAGTGTCAAATATTTGTTTTAAAAATAATTCTTCATTAAATAGGTGGTAAAATTGTATTTTTTGAAAAATGCATCTTTTATAAAAAAATGAATTTGTCCTTATATTAGGTCTAAGAAACGCAAAATATGAATGTTAAAATTATATAGGATATATATATATTTCAAAATGTAGTTAATAATATTCATAAAAACTTTTTGAATGGCTAGTTTTGTAAGTCGTGGTGCGCTCGAACTCGTTGTTACGTGTAGCGCAAGTTTTTGAATTACTTTGAAGAGATAACATTTTATGAAAGCATGGGGTGTTATATTCTCCCCTCCTTCAATAAATTGTGTCCTCGCAATTTGAAATTGTTCTTTGAAAATAAAAGGTTAAAAATAGAAAAATACCTTTGTTGAAAACCCACATCGAAAATTGGTTCAATAAAAGTTAGTCTTAATAAGTTGGAAAGGGAAATGAAAAAGTCACCACCAAATTATGATCTCGATTAGGAGAAAATCGGTGGAAATTAAAGACACATAATTGGTAGAAAAACATAAATATTTATAGGGAGTGATTAGGGTCATCAATCACAAACAAGTGTACAATTGAGGGCCTCAAAGCCATCGATCTATGATGATTTAAAATATCAGTAGTTCAACAAAACATAAGGATTTAGGATAACACATATTTTTTAAGATCTCTTACCTAAATTTTAAGAGTAAATTTAATCATATAATAAGAAAAAAAAATATACTTGACAAGTATAGTTTCATCATCCAACTAATTCCTACCACAAACTCATCCTTCACTCCAAGAGATAATAGAATTCAAAAATATTATATTTATCCTAATCGTATAGGGTTCCATAAAAAATTAATTTATAATTCATTTGTCAGAATATTTAAAAAAACTAAATTATACAAACTAGGAAATCACATTGGCCAGTGGTAGGTGATGCACCCTTGTCACCTTTTGGTTGCGGGTTCAAATCTCGCGGCCTTGCCGGGCGCGACGGGTTGTCGCCCAAACTCCGGGTTGTCCATTTTATGACAATCCAAAAATAACATCAAGAAATTATTTAACCTTAAAAATAGTATCCAATGTCAAACATAATTGATTCCAACCTTTACACTTATCCAAAATACTTCCATCCAAACTCATAGTCCTAAATTTATAAGAAAGGTAAACACAATGAAGATCATTTTTTACACATAATAACAAGTGAATACCATCATCACGTATTCTTTTAAAACACTATAACACCATGAATTACCATAAAACCATATTGATTACATTCATGATCCCTTATTCCTTATAGAATACTAGATATACTCGTTATATCCAAATATTTTGTAAACTCCAACAATGACGGAATAAACAAACCATTAATTAGTTCCATGTATGTCTATAATATCCAATATAATTTATCCAAATCAATTATCTATTATTCCAAAATAATTACCTTATTATCAGAACAATATTAAAATTTATCTTTCCATGAACCATGTATTTTCCAAAAAGTTTAACTCGATGTTGAGTCACTTTTCGAAGAACCATATAATCATAAATCCTTAATGAAATAGTATTGTAGTACAATCCTTATATACTCTATAATTCTTATAACATGTACATCATTAATAAAATACTCAAATAAAACAATACTTTAATAGAAACATAATAACTCTAATCATTTCTCTTCATATTTAGTAGTATCAAAACTTGATTATTATCCAATAGCATCATTTGTGGTATACTCTGATGATTTGGACATTGATTCGTGTAGTGTCCCAAATCCTTACAGATGAAGCATTGTACATTTGAGACATTTTTATTACTCTTTCAATCACGTACTTGGTGTTCTTTTTCTCCACACTTATAACAAACACTCATTCCCTTCAAGCATTTACCAAGGTGATTCTTTCCACAGTTATTACATATGGGAAAATCCTTCGTTCCCCTATTCCCTTAATCCATCATTCTCTCTTCCATCCTTTTCTTCTCTTGCTTCCCTTCAAATCAATAGGACTCAGAGAATTATTTACTTATCTTATTAACACATGATACTATTTCTTAATATGATGAGAATACATGGGAGACTATTTCCTTTTAAAATGTTGGCTTAATACCATGAATGATATGATACTTCTTAATCTTTCGATCAGGCGTATTTTTGGAATTCGTATTCATTCTACTAGGTTTCATTTCTAAACACTAGAATACACTAGGTTAGTTTATGAATCTCAATTCATAATTACAAACATGTAAAATACCTAATGTAAATTGAAAATATTATGCATATAATCTATAATCATAAAATGTTTTCTTTGGGGAAGTATTTACTCCTATATCCTTCATAATGGTTTGTAATGAAAATGTGAATTATCCTAAGAATATCACATGGGTGTGTCGAAACCAAGAGTTCAGAAATGCCCATTGTCGTGTACCAGGATACCCCATGTCAAGCCCGAAACTCCTTGTTAGAGTTTTCACGCCTAGGTACATCTGTTCCAAATCCGCCTCTACCATTTTGTATCCAGACATGGATGTATTGCTTGGAAAATACAAAAAATCTCTACATTACCAATATTCTAGGAAGTTATTCTATACCAATCCTCAAAATCTATCTTAGAGTAATGTTCTCTAATCAGAGTTTATCTAAATATAGTTTCCATGGTTTGTTCTAAACTTCTTCTGATACCAATTGTAATGCCCCGACCCTAGTTACCCAGAGTCGGTGCATTATTTTAATACATTGGCATGATTACAAGGAATCAAGTCTCGAAAGACCAATCAGTTTAGCAATCTCAAAAAATATATTACATACATGAATTTTAAATTACACAATAGAAAATAAAACACAACATAGATGATCCTTTGAGAACTCCATTAATCCCCTAGCTTAACCCTGCTTATCAATCATAATAAACTTCTTGGAATATTGGGAAATTAAAACATAAGAAAAGGGTGAGCTCAGATGCTCAGTAAAGATAACAATATAGAGGAAACATTTACAAATAAGCATAAAAATTTAAGGCAGTGTATAAAAATAAAACAAATTCCTTTTAAACTTAAACTTCATCATAATATGGAAAATATAAATCAAATAATTCCATTTAGTTATTCATATGGATATTCTAGTAGTCTAATAATCACATGCAATATCAATATCCAATTTTATAATGATGGAATGCAGAATGCCAAAATTCATAACCACATGGTTAAGGCCTTGTTCCAAGACTACAAATAATATTTGGTCAAGGCTATGTTCCAAGACACTAGTTTGTCTCATAAGACCTTTTGATGAATCGAGGAGCTATAGTGGGCAACACCCGTCACTTACTAAGTCCAATGCATTACTCATATGAAAAGGTTTAATCATAACATAAACATTCATATTAAAACTAGCATACGAAATGTCAATAATTTTTCCATAAACCATGAATGGTATATAAATAAAACATCCATAGTAAAACATATCACAAAACCTTTAATACAATATGGATGATTTTTTATCATAATAAATCAACTTCAAACAAGTTTATAATCCATCAAAGTATGTTGACATAGATGAAAATGATTTGTAAAACTCTTTGAGAGAAATATCCCTTTTTTATGAAAACATTTAAAAGTCACACAATTTAGAAAGGAAGACATTTAGAGAAATTTTTGAATCAAAGTGTCCCATAGCACTTTGAAACTTTTTAATGTAATTAACATTTTTAAAACATTCATGTCCATATAAATAAATCCTTAAGAAACTATTTTGAAAACATGGACATTAATGGGAATGATTTAGAATAATAAATATTTAAAACATTTAAAATGATGTTTTAATAAAAGATTCCCATAAAAATAATCCCTTTGAAAACACTTTTATGAAACATGGACATGGATAATAAATATGTCCAAGTAAAACTTATGCATAAACAATTTCGAATAATATTGAGATTGAGGAATTAACCCTTACCTTGCACTTTCTTTTGGTCGAGGGTACGTTTAGCCTCTTGTATATTGACCATAGTATTTTGTTAAATTATAACAGAACCATATTCATATTTATTATATCATACATGATTCATTTATGACTTTATACTCCCTATTTAATAATGATTTCCATGTTAAATTATCATTTTGGGTAATAATTACTTTCTTTATCATGCGTGTTTTAACTTGTTATTCTTGATCGTATCATTCAGATAATGATTTAAAAACTTCCAGAATATAAACCATGATTTGTATATCATATATATTTAGAATATAAAGATTTATAATAGATAGATATATGAAATATAAGGCACCGTTTATGCATACGGTAGGCTGTATGTACACATAAACGTTGTTTCCATTTTTATATAGTATTGAACAGAAGTAATTGAATAAGATATATGTAAGTACATAAATAAATAAATAAATATATATATATATATTAGAATTATTATGTAATATATTACACTCTTATTATTAATATATATTTTTATAATCATCTCTGAATGGTGAATGTGGGAATGAATCTCATCGTATCATGAAGACGGTAATCCGTATGTACGCATGAGCGACAATATCATTATATTGATGGTGAAATCGTATGTAATTAGATGGTATATCATATATAAAAAAATTATTAACATGTTATATTTATTATTTAAATAGGTATATTCATTATTATACCCATCTAAATAGTGAAGTGTTTGAATAACAAACTACACCACGACGTGGAGACGGCAAGCCATACATATGCACGTATTGGGAATTTGTCATTCATGTGATGGATAGAATAATGAATATGGTTATACCATTTTTTTAATAACATCACAGTATATATAAGATACTGGAGTAATTATTTTATAGTGGAAGAAACAAAGAAAGTGGAAGTGGAAGAAGAAAAGAACTTGAAAGTGTTGATGAAATATTACCTCTTCTTCGGGCTCTTCCTTTTGATTTGATCAAAAGGGCTCATTTGGTTGGATTTATGGCCAAATGAATTCATCTAGGATGAAGGGATGAAAGTTGGGAGGATATTTGGGAAGGTTTTGGCTAAGCCAAATGGATTTGGTGGTGTGAAATTAAGATAAGGGGAAGTTCCCTTTTATAAGAGGGGTGAGGTGCACCTTAGGAAAAGATTGGAATATTATTTTATAATAAAATAAATTTCAGTTTCTAATGGATCCAAAAATGATTTATTTTGAGACTAAAGTTAAGGTAGGTCTAAAACCACTCAACCAATATATTTTATATAGGTTTTATTTTCCATATTAACCTTATCATTTAGATTTAACTCTTAGTTAAATCGTTTGATATTTACTATTTCTCTCTGTATGTTTATATTATATGGTTAATGACCTAACTATAAACTATAATGAGAACCCCAATAGGTTCATTAATGAAATATATAATATTATTGAGGCCCTTTTACTGAACCTTAGATTTATAGGAATATTATATCATTCTAAAATATAGTATTAGTTTTTAAAACTCAATTATGTCAATTTTGACATTATTTAATAAATTATTATTGATAAAGTCCTAAAAACATTATTACTTCGAAATAAATTCATATATTCAATAAAAACATTTCATATTAACCTATAAAATAGGTTTAATTCATCAAAATTCTCAATTTACATTTGTTTGAATATTTATAATATCAATTATTTTAATATTTTATTATTAAGGTAATTATTGTGTCGTCATTATGTCATACATAAATTAAATTATTTAATATCTAAAAATTTTAAATAAAATATCATTATGTATGAAATCTTTTTATATTTATAATTATTATTTATAGTCGAATTTATATTATGTATAACCCTATATTAAAAAGGGTTTAGTTATTGAACATTGAATTTAACTCTTTTAACTCTTCTTTAAATAAAATAATAGTAAATGTCCTAATCGAATCCAAGTGGACCTAAAGGATCATAATTTATTCCTAAGGTTGTTTTTGGTCTAATTACACTTATCTAATTTAATTAGGACACGTTTTAAGGTAATGATAATATCATTTTTATCCTTAATCACCCTATTCACTTTTAACCGTGGTAAATAAATGTAAAAAAATTCAATTCACCAAAAATTATTTTCATATTATTAGACCACATTTTACTTAATGATATTAACTTTGTCTCTCATATTTTTTAAATTCAACTCATATATGAGGTAAAATTATGTTTTATGCAAATTTGCAAATACTTCTAGGAGATGGTTAAAAAATGTTAAAAAGTTCAACAAAATTTTATACATATAATTTTATTATAAAATCACTCCAATAAATTTAATTGAGATTATATAGGTATGATATATCTATTTTTAATTAAAATAAATTTGAATAAAATAAATAAATATTTAAATAATAATTCAATTTTAAATACTAACGCAGTGTTTTTCACAATTCATCAAAAATTGAAGGTTTTTAGAAAAATTACAAAAATTCACCCTAAGATAATTTTTATATTCTGAATTTAAAAATGAAGTCTATTTTTTCAAATTAAAAACATAAAATTTTCATTTATTAATTTCAATTTAATTCTCGTTGTCAAAACCAAAAAGTGGGTATTTTAAAAAGTAAAAACTATCAAAAGATTGACATGTGTTTATGTCGAATTTAAATGTGAAATCAATTACAATGATCTATAATGTTATAAATGATAAAAATATAATCTAATTATACATCCAAACCATTCCAATGTATAATTTGACACTATAAATTACTTCTATTAAAAAATTTGTATTCAATTAGTATTTAGTATTTTTCAGTATTCATCAAAATATAAAAGTTATCTGAAAAGTACCAAAACATTATCCGATATAAATTATTATGTCTTGATTCTATAGAAGAAATTAATTTCATGAAATTCAATATATAATAGTGTCAAATATTTGTTTTAAAAAGGATTCTCCATTAAATAGGGGTAAAATTGTATTTTTTTAAAAATACTTCTTTTATAAAAAAAATGAATTTGTCCTTCTATTATGTCTAAGAAAAATAAAATATGAATGTAAAAATTATATAGGATATATATAAATTTCAAAATGCAGTTAATACTATTCATAACCACTTTTTGAACGGCTGTTTTGGTAAGTCGCGGTGCGCTCGAACTCGTTGTTGTGTGGAGCGCAAGTTATTGAATTACTTTGAAGAGATAACATACTATGAAATTTTGGGGTGTTAAAAATTCTTACTACATGGTGTGTAGTTATAGGAATTCCATGTACCCCTGACCGTGTGGAGGCAATACATGCCGTGTAGACCTGTTGGCTATGTAGGAAGTTTTTAATAATTACATGTCATGTACTATTTCTACATGCCGGGTAGAGGGGCCGTGTTTGGGATATACATGGAGTGTTGGGTATGTCGGTAGGGTAAAGAGGTGCATGCCGAGTACTATAGGTACACGATGTGTAGTGTGTCGGCAAATCCTCGACAAAATATTTTTCGCCTTATGAACAGTAAAATGATACATGGCGTGTAGTCTTAAAGTACACACTATGTATTTTCTTTTTTTTCTCTAAAATGGGTACTAGACTCATTTTAAGGCAGAAACTCAACCCTTCTATGGGTTGGAGTGGGGAGAGCTGACCGGAGCTCATTTTTTCTCTCGATCATCCTTCCGAACTCCATTTTGATTGATGTTGGATGCGTTAGAACCCCCTCAGTAAGGCCTTGATTGCACTTGGGTCATTATTCTTCATTTATGTTGTAGAACAAGTTATAGGGGTTTGAGTGGTTTTGATTCATTTATAGATCTACCGCATTTTATACCTAATTGGATGTTCTTACTATAGGAGTATCATCTTACAAGTCTCAGGTAGGTGGTGCATACCACTTTTTGTGTTTTCGCAGACCTTTGGGTGGCACGGCCTATGGCGCATTTTTTGGGTATATTGAGTGTGACTCTGTATTGCCTATTATTCTCTGTTTAATTGATATATGACATATAGGATGCCTTTGGGTATTCCCTGTTACCTGTTTTCCTTAAGCGGGGTTGGGCGAGTGGTTGTTGCTAACTGGGGCATTTGGCAGGGAAATGCCAAAATGGTTATAATTTCTTTGTTTTGTTTAGACTGTTGAGTGTAGTTTATTGAACCCATGTATGAATTTTTGGAGACCGTAGAGACCTCAGTGCTGGTATGGGAAAACTCTTTCTTTTTACATTTCAACTTTTTAGATTGTTTTGATTGTTTATGTGTTTTTTTAAATATGTTATTTATGTAATTGTTGTATTGCACATGCTGGAACCATTGGGTAGTGTTGGGAATGGCCCGGATATTCTTGAGTGATGCTGATCATAGGTTGGGCTTGGCCCGGGTTACGTCGAGTTGTTCTGACCATGAGATTGGGTGTCATGGACATCGTCTTGAGGCAGTGTGACTGTCAAGTTAGGCATGACCTGAGTTACTTGGATGTCAGGGCCATCTGACTTGAGCGACATGGTCGCAGGGGCACGAGGTGTCAGAGATGTTGTGTCTTGGGTACTATTTTGGTGATTACCTCTTGCCCAGAACAATGAGTAGTGTGCACACAGAGAGACTCCCTGTTGAGGTGGTTTTGACCACTCGTGTGGGTAAATCCCCCGTTAGTTTTGGTTTAGGTACTATTGGTTTGGGGGTGCATGTCGTAGGAAGCCACATAGAAGGTGAGGAGAATCCAAGGGATAGCATTGTGGCTATCAGGTTGGGGTAGAGGCTCACCGTTATTGTGAGGGCAGACATCGATGTTCCTTTGGTTACTCAATTTGAGGGAAGACATCACTGTCTCTCCGGATACTTTATTTGATGGAAAACATCATCATCTCACCGGTTACTTATTTTAAAACAGGCATCTCTATTCCTCCAGGTTACTACTGTTGGGTGTGCCTTCGGGACATCAGTACTTGAGACACGCAGTGTCAGTGGGAACATGGTGTCGGGTTACATGACAGAGATTCTGGCATTGGCCAATGTAGGTGACACTCAATGGTGGCTGCTGAGCACCAGTGAAGTTTGTGTTTATTTGTCCAACGTGATGTTTACAGTTTTCTTTATGAATTATTTCCTTCTTAAACACTTATATTAGGTACGTACTGTTGGGTGGTATCCTACTGAGATTCGTCTCACACCGTGCATGGGTCCTTCAAGATGCGTGCAGACATTATGGATTTGCATGTAGGAATGAGGTCATATTCAGTTGTTGGGTTGCATTTGTTGTTGCATGGAGATGGTATGGACCTTAAGATCTTTTCTAGCAAGAGATTATTATTTTTTCTTTATTGTAACTGCATTCTTGTTTTGTAGCTACTGTTGGTTAGCCATTGGTGCCCTTTATATTTAGATATGCATGACCTGCTTTGGATGCATGTTTTGTTGTTTAGTATTATTTACAAGTGATCAGCATTCTGTTGTGTTTATTTCCACTGTGGTAGTTTATATTTATTACTTCCACTGTTTATCAATATTGAATGTGCTTCCGCTCTGATGGTCGGGTTCAAGCTTGCTGAGTTTTTTATTCTGTTGCATATTTATTATTATACTCAGACCCGTACTATTATTATTATCCTCCAAGAGGGTATAACCTCCCCACTATACCTATAAGACCCTCGTTGTTAGTCGGCAGCCTTTGGCATTCAGGGAGGTGCACCTAAGGTAATAACACCTGACCCGTTTACCACTGTTCGGGTGGCTGTTTGGGTCCGGGTTGTTACAAAGTGGTATCAGAGGAGTTCTTGATAGGGATTTAGAAACATTGTTTTGCTGGCTACTAATGAGATTGAGACTTATATTTTTATTTCTGGTATTTTTACTATTTGGGATATGGTATACTAGAGATAGGATGTAATTGGAACTGGGTTTTTAGCTTGTGATTGGGTGCCTGTAGCCCCAGGTATGAGGGGTCGACCAAGTTGCCTTGGGTGGAAATTTTTATTGTGCTTTTTCTCAGATTACAGTTTATATGATTTCCACCTCGGTGGCTCAATTGGCATGTGATATTATTGATTGTGATATGTGATTCTTGACTCGGTGAGGTAAGGGAGAGTTAAACCTTGGACCGGTATGGAAAGGCTTATTTTCATGGCTTTTGATAGGCACATTTTAGGGTATTTCAGTTTCATAACTGCATGTATGCTTTGTGATTTGATAATACCATGTGAAAAAAATATCAATTTCCATGATTTGTGTTATCTTGAAATGTGAATGGGTGAAATTCCTAATAAAATTGCTTGTTTATTGTAATGTGCCATACCCCGCCTTTTATATTTAGAGAATTGCAGGGTATTTGGGTCGAGCTCTTATGAGAGAAGACATGTACTATGATTGAGGTAATTTTGATCACCAGGAATGGGAAACTCAATCATCGGTTTGAGGCAACATTAGTTGTCAGGACGAGCATGGCACGAGGTACTCTTTATACTTAGCTCTGTTAAGGGCGAGTAAGGAGGCCACGAGGCCGGGATGCCATGGGGAATGGTTGCGGTGGGGGAGAGTAAGGGTAGTATTTATGCAGTTCCTTTTACTTCTTTCTTTATGTACATTATATATTTATAAATCGTTATGTATGTGGGCTATCTGACAATTTATGGTATTCACTGGGTTCCATTTTGGGCGACTCAGAAGGATCATCAGACGGAAGATGGTACAATGCCACAAGAGCAAGATTAGGTTCAAGATTCGGTGCAGGTAGAGCAGGAACCACAAGTATAGGCTCAGGGATAGGATCAGGTTCAAGATCTAGTGCAGGAAGGATAGCAGTCGGGTTTGGCAGCATTTGGGCCATGGCTTGACCTGCAGCTCCGGTCTAGCCTGGTACATGTCTTGCAGGGGATCAACAGTGGTCCGCAGGGTAAAGAGACATCTATGGAATATCTGACGTGGGAGTTACAGTCACAACACCTACTTCTTTTTCAGGGTGAGGGTGGTCTGCAGGTGTCTAAGAAATAGATAGAGAGCATGAAAATGATCTTTGAGCAACTCGAGATGCCCCCAAGGTGGAGGCTCAAGCTGGACACATACATGCTGCGAGGACCGGAAAAGCGTTGGTGGGATGTGCAGGTTAAGGCTCGCAGGAATGAGGGACTGGCATGGAAGGACTTTGAGGATAGGTCCTTTGAGCACTTTTACCTAGAGACACTAAGAGTAAAGAGAGATTGAGAGTTCTTGAGCCTTCAATAGGGAGATATATCTATCATAGACTACGCATCTGCATTCACGGAGCTATCGCGCTTTGCACCTGGTATGGTAAGAGATGATGCGATAAGGGTGATGTGCTTCGAAGATGGCTCGAGACACGCCATTTAGTTCCAAGTGAATTTCCTCTGACTGGGTCCATTCTCAGAAGTGGTGAATCAGACACTCATAAAAGAGGCAAACTAGAGGGATAGGCCCCAGGTTGGCTAGATGATGTCTTCAAGCGATGGTTCAGACAACATGAAGTGATGATGGGGTGAGTTTCAGTAGTGTTGTCTGGCCAAGGACTTAGCTAGACCACCTCATAGTAGTTCAGTAGTGGTTTTATTTCCATGTGGGCAGCTATGACATGTTCGGAATTAGTTCAATTAGCCTTTAAAGGAGTGTCGGGCATGTGGACAGGTCGGGCATCATGAGAGGTTCTGTAGGATGCCTTCTCAGACAGCCGGTAGGCAGGGACCAGGATAGACGGTGGCATCTGAAGTTGGTTCAGGATCTATACTAGGTGATGGTAGTCGAGGATCAGCTATTTGTGGTGGACGTGACAGAGACAGTGGGATCCAGCTAAGGGGTCAGTGGCCGGTGGCTAGAGAAGCACCGTAGGGAGGTCAGGCATCAGGTAGCCATACTTCAGGACAGGTTCACGCCGTGGAGTTTCCACAGGCTGAGCAGGATGGTCATCCGATGACAGTTACAGGTACACCATGGTTGTGGCCATGATTTCCATGTTTTCTTTTTGGCATGACCTATAGAGGCATGTCCGTTTTGAGTGCACATGATGCACATGACCTGTGCGGACTAACTAGATGAGTTCAGTGGGATTGGCGCCCTATCGGGTGCATGATATATTTATATATATGCATGAGGTTCCATGGGAATCTTGGCATCAAGGATGCGGGTTAATTGAGGTGCCTTGGGCATCAGGGCATCGAGGATGCATGTTACTTGAGGTGCCCGGGGCATTGGGGCATTGAGGATGCAGGTTACTTGAGGTACCTTGGGCATTGAGGCATCGAGGATGCGGGTTACGTGAAGTTCCATGAGCATCAAGGCATCGAGGATGTAGGTTACTTGAGGTGCATGGAATCAGGATTTATTTTGAGCGTCCATGGGATGAAGGACCTCGTGAGGTGGACACCAATGCGATGCGTGATATTTTGGGTGTCAGGAATGACATGGGAGCACCAATGAGGTGTATGGGTGAAGATGCATCACGAGAGGACCATGCGTCCGGAAAACAGTTTAGTAAACCTTCTCTTGTTTTTAGTTTTTTCGGGTTGAGATCGAGCTAGGTAATTCCTAAGGTGGGGAGCCCCTTGAAGAATATATCCAGAACCATTGAGACCAGGAATGTTCGGGTTACTTTTATTGGGGTGGTATGTTTGGTACCATCTTTGTGTTTCATTTTATAGCTTGGGGATGAGCTATATTAAGGTGGGCAGATTGTAAGAACCTGAGTTTTTTAAAGGGGTCAAAATCCCGACCCTGATTGAATTTTTGAATTTTCCATATGAAAACTGGGAAAATCTGGGAAATTTTGGAAATTTCCAGATTACACTCAATGTACTCGAAAGTACACACTGTGTAGGGGTTAGGTGAGTACCGGCCATGTACTCACCGAGTACATGTAGTGTGATGATCGTGTAGGAATTTCTTACTACACTATGTGTAGTTATAGACACGTCGTGTACCCATGACCGTGTGGATGTCGTACATGGTGTGTAGGCATGTAGGCTGGGTAGGATGTTTTTAGTATGTACATGTCGTGTACTATTTTTAAACACCGTTTAGAGGGGCCATGTTGGGGATATACATGGCATGTTGGGGATTTTAGCAGGGTAAAGAGGTACATGACGAGTACTATAGGTACACACCGTGTAGTTAGTCGGAAAATCCTCAGTTAAATATCAGTTGCCTTATGAACAGTAAAAGGATACACGATGTGTAGTCCTAAAGTACATGTCGTGTATTTTGTTTTTTTGGCTAAATGGGAAATAACATCGTTTTGAGGCATAAACTCAACCCTTCGACAGGTTTGTGCGGGAGATCCGGCCGGAGCTCGTTTTTTCTCCCTATCGTCCGTCCGAACTCCATTTAGATCTCCATCAGATTCGTTAGAACCCCCTCGGTAAGGCCTTGATTCTTCTTGAGCCATTCTTCTTGATTTAAGTTCTATAATGAGTTATAAGGGTTTGATCAGTTTTTATTATTTAGTAGATCTACCGCGTTTTAGACATAATTGGAGGCTATTATCGGGGAAGTATCATTTTATGAGTCTCAGGTGGGTGGTGCATACCTCCTTTTGTTTTTTCACATACCATTGGGCGGTGCGGCCTATGGCGCATTTTTGGGTATTTTGAGCATGACCCTATATTGCCTGCTATTGTCTTTTTAATTGTTATCTGACCTATGGGATTCCATTGGGTATGCCATGTTATGCATTTTTCTTGATCTGGGTCGGGTGAGTGATCGTTGCACATTGGGGCATTTGGCCGAAAAAATTAAAAAATGGTTATAATTGCTTTCTTTTGTTTAGACTGTTGAGTATAGTTTATTGAACCTTGAAATGAATTGTTGGATACGTTAGATGCATTAGTACTGGTATGGGACAACACCTGCTTAGTGAATTTCACTGTTCAGATTGTTTTGCATGTTTATGTGTTTGTTTAGATATTTTATTTATGTAATTGTTGTATTGAATATGCTGGAACCTTTGGGTTGTGTTGGGCTTGGCCCATATATTTTTGAGTGATGCTGATCACAGCTTGGGATTCACCCAGGTTACATTGGGTGGTTATGACCATTGGATTGGGCATCATGGACATCAGCTTGAGGCAGTGTGACTGTCAGGTTGGGCATGACCAAGGTTACATGGATGGAAGGGACTTCAGACTTGAGCGACATGGTCACAGGGGCACGAGGTGTCAGAAATGTTGTGTCTTGGGTACTATTATGGGGATTTCCACTCAACCGGAACTATGAGTAGTGTGAACACAAAGAGACTCCATGATGAGGTGGATTTGACCACTAAGGTGGGTATAGGCCTGTATTAGTTGTTGTTTAGGTACTGTTGGTTTGGGGGTGCTTGCCGTAGGAAGCCACGTGCAAGGGGAGGAGCCTTTCGGGTATAGAATTGAGGCTATCGGGTTGGGGGTAGAGGCTCTCTGTTATTGTGAGGGCAGATATTATTGCCCTTACGGTTACTTTATTTGAGGGCATATATCGTTGTCCCTCCGGATACTTTATTTGAGGGTAGATATCGCTGTCTCTCTAGTTACTTATTTGAGGAAAGACATCACTTTTCCTCCAGGTTACTACTATTGGGTCTGCCTTTGGGACATCGGTACTTGTGACACGTAGTGTCAGGGGGCACATGATGCTGGGTTATATGATAGAGATTCCAGTGTTGGCCAAAGCAGGTGACACTCCATGGTGGCTGCTGAGCACCAGTGGAGTTTGTGTTTATTTGTGCAACGTGATGTTTACTATTTTCTTTATAAATTATTGCCTGCTTAAACACTTATATTAGGTACGCACAGTTTGGTGGTATCATACTGAGATTTTTCTCACACCTGGAATGGGCCCTTCGGGACGCGTGCAAGCTTTATGGATTTACGTGTCGGAAGGAGGCCAACTTTAGGAGTTGGGCAGCATTAGCTTTTTCATGGAGATGGTATGGACCTTGAGGTATTTCCTAGCTGGAGATTATTTTGTTCTGTTTTCTTTTCTGTATCAGCATACTTGTTTTGAATCTATAGTTGGTTAGCCACTGAAACCCTTTATATTTAGATATTTATGATCTGCTTTGGATGCATGTTTTTTTGTTCATAAGTAGTTACAAGTGATCAACATGCAGTTGTGTTTATTTCCACTGCTGGTGTTTATATTTATTTCTTCTTCTATTTATCGATATTGAATGTGCCTCCACTCTGTGGGTCAAGTTCGAGTCTACTGAGTCATTTATTCCGCTGCATTTTTATTATTATACTCAGACTAGTACCATTATTATTATCTTTCAAGAGGGTATAGCCTCCCTACTATACCTATAAGACCCTCGTTGTTAGTTGGAAACCTTTGGCGTTTGGGGAGGTACGCCTAAGGTAGTAACACCAGACCCATTTAGCCCTTTTCGGGTGGGTGTTTGGTTCCGGGTCATTACACATGTCTCAATAAATAGTTTATTTAATATATAATGTATATATACACCGTAAATTACTATATTTCACTATTCACCAAAACTTCATGTAGTTCAGAAAAAACCCAAAAATTCACCCTTACCATTTTTTGACATGTAGAATATAAAATGAAATCCATTTTTTTAAAATAATTTTGTAAATATGATAAATTTAATTTTTGATTAAAAACATAATTTACTTGAAAAATACAAATTTTAAAATTAAAACTTCTTTTCTTACACATTGAAAAATTAATTAAGGTCTCATAAAATTATCTAATAATCATAAGACATCAAAATATTATTTTATGAATAAATTTTATGAAATTAAATATTCTTTTAATTTATTAAATTAATAATAAAATTGTAATTAAATATATATGACTTACAAAAATACCGACACTTAATTAATAATTTTTAAAATATTTATTTATTTATACTATGATATAAATATATCATATTGACACTTATAAGATAGATAAATTTTATTTATAATTTCATTTGTGAGTTTACTATTTTATTGGCTGGTTTACTATTAATGAGGGTCACATTACTATTCCGGAGGTCAAGTTACAATGTCATCAGTAAAAGTTTCTTAACTTCTAGAGATGCCTTTTATTTCACTCAATCATCATTTATAAGGTTTGTATTGTGGTATGTATGTAATATTATGTGATTATACTATAAAACATAATTATATAAAGGGAATTCCATTGATAAAAAATTGGGTCTTACAGCTTTTTATATGTATTGTAAAAGATAATTTTTTCTACAAAAACATAATAAAACACTTGGGACATAAAAAGTTAGTAAACATGTTTTAAGATAGTGTGTGATTTCCAAAACTAAAGGAATGGGATATTAAGAAGTAAAACTTATGACTCAACATCATTGACAACCTTGACATGATAATATGGAGTTGGTTATATTTTTTGTTCACCATATCAATAGTTTATTGAGTTTTTGGAGATGTTAATTAACTAAATGATAACATCTAATATAGGAATTGGTGTTACTATGTATTCAGACTATTAGGGGTGATTGAATAATTATTACTAATAGAACATAATGTAGATCATGGCTATTCTATGTGGAAATGGTTTGAATCTATTTAAAGGAACCTTGGGGAGTATCAAATAGTAAGTATTAGACTGTTTTGTGATGGAATACATGTTCGTAATAATCTAGTTATCGACAGTATATGAGAAATTTCCCATGAATGGGGATCATTGAGATAGGGTTTCATTAAACAAAGTTCATGATGATGCTCCAAGATAGTAAAGACCATGATATATTCATGAAGGAATGATTTTGGATGTATTTTTGTGCATGAATTTTTCATAAAGAAAATAAAAAAATGATTTCATTCATGTGTGGATTTATAGGAAAATGTGGACTCAGAGTCATTGTGGAGAAAATCGATAAAGGCAGAAGTTTTACAAAAGATGGGAACACCCAAAAAAATCATATTTGCAAGAAAATAATTAAACTCAGTTACTATATTTTTAGTAAATGTAATAATTCTTACATAATATATAGTTTTATGTGAAAAGTGCCAATCAGGGTGTTTCATAAAGGTCGATTTCTGTGTAATAATGTTGCATGAATAAAGAATGTGGGTGACAGTTTCATGAAAGTGGAGCTGTGTGAACGGGAAGATCAAAGTTGAATTAAGTGTCATTATTTTCCTATAAATACCCATTCCCAAAATATAAATATAGAGATATTTGTTACAGTATGTTTCTTTAGATAAAAAAAATTGAATTCTCCAATGTAAAGTTATGTGAATAGAATTATGCGAGCCACTAACATATTTGAGTGAATTTCATGAATCACTAAGTTCCATGAATAAACTATTTACAAAAACCCTTATTTTATATGAAGGGAATACTTTTTGAAATGTACTACCTTAAAAGGGTTCTTTCATAGAGATTTAAAAGGCCATACTTTCATGAAATTAAGAGTTTGAAAAAGTAAGATTTGTATGAAAGTAAATAGTTATGATCAAGTAATCATTGCACATTATCAATTGATGAATAGTATAGAAGGTGATTGGCACTCATTTCAGACCTTTCCAAAGGAATAATTCATTCTTTAATAAATGAAGTTCATCGAGAAAAATGAATCTACTGTTATGGAAAAGATCATGACAGTTTTTGAAAGATTAGTATGAATATCAATGGTCACCTATTAGTGCAACATTAAAAATATTTTGAATTCATTCATTGTCCTATATTATAAAGATTTTTCTATCTAGGATTAATGAGAAAATGGAGAGGAAAAATGGAGTGACCCTTGGGTGGAAATGATCTAACCCTGAATCATGTAATGGGAGTGACCTTATGAATATAAGTGACCTAACCTAAACCCACCACTAAAAATGATTTATTGGATTTTGGTACCTCATCACATTGGTGTTGTATTCTCATTAGATTATCTTAGTGTAGGTGAACCACATAAAACACTTATGTCTTATGTGAATGATTTACTTAGACATTCTAGGATAGAAGTTGGTTATGTGGGTTAAGTGAGAATCAGTCTTATCTGATCAAGGAAATGATAATCATGTCATCAATTAGATCATCATAAAAATGATAACACAAGAGTACCCCTACTAAAATTGAGGTCAATATCATATATAGTAGTGATATATTTAGGTTAATTGGGGAAACATGAGTGATTTTTATACCGTGGTTCACACTCCCTGTCATTTATTTTCCACTAAATACTCTTTTGAGGCCAACAATTTGTATTATATCATAGGATTATCTTTTTTTATTTTTTGTTATGAATTGTTATTTTTAGTTAATATATTTCAAATATATTTTTACCACATGACATGTTAAAAGATAAATAATCTAAATAAAAAGTGTATATCTAAAAAAAATCCATTCTATGAAACATTTTTTAGAAAAAGATAGATTCTGATGAAATACTATAGAAACTAGAAAAATAAATGTATGGGTAAATTTGATTGTGCATCTACATATTATTACAATGATTCTAGAGGACTATCTAAGGATCCCTTTATTCCAACAATTTTTGGATCAATGGATGATGATGATATATCAAGATATCTAAAGATAGAAGTTGTCCATATATCAGAGGACCTTGTTCCAAGGATAAAAGAAGAAAACATATAGTTGAGAAATAAGAATGAGTTTTAGTGGAATCATGTTAATGTGTTGAAAATTGATGTCGAAAAAATGAGAAGCCTTAATAAAAAACTGATTGACATGGCTATAGATCTAAGGGGGGCGAATTGTTCTCAATCCAAGGAATTGGAGGATATTTTATAAATGTTAAGAAGTGTAGATGTACTTATAAAGAGAAGATCCTTGACTCAAAATAGGTTCAAAATATATGTTTTAATAAGGATGAATTGGTTTCACACATGGAATAATTGGTTGATAATAATTAAAGGCTAACCCAAATAACGGTGGTCTTGAATGATTTCATTATAAAAGTGGGTGAAAATGAAGGGAAAAGTGGTTGCACATGAGATAAAAGAGCAAATATACATAGATAAAGAGATAGAATCTTACATTATCCATCTCAAACCACAACTTGAATATAGGTTTAAATTAGAAAAATAATCCCACTCAAGTCTGAGTTAGATGACTACATAACAAATGGAGAAGTGTGGTAAGATAAAGGAGTTTAGTGGGAGGCTAAAACCTAAACCAGTAATAATAATATCCCTATCCTGGATACATCACAAGGTGGAGTCAAAAAGTATGGAAATATGGATTTAGTTAGAAAGTGGAAGAATTTTTCCAAATCCAAAAGAGAAGACTCCCATAAGAAGGGAGTTCTAAAGTGAAAATATTGTGGAATATTGTAAAATACCATGAGTATCTATCTAGAATCCAAATGGATCAAATGAAAATTGAAATATATTTCAAAAATGTCTCAACCAAGTCGGAACTATATGAGGTATGGTTTTAATGGGATATTCTTTATATATTCTAATTATGTTCATATGGATAGAAATTTGAGAAATAAGGGAACTAATGGTGTCATAGAGAATTCATCCATTCTTATGACCAATGGGAGGAATTTTTACACTGAAAGAGAGTTTTTATTACTGTAAAATATATGTAATGTTTTAGAGGAAAATAATTAATCATAAATAAAGGTTCACTAGGAACCAACATCAGTTTACCCAAATCATACCTCATAGAGAGAAGAAAAACAAATTTGGGGAGAAAAGAAGGAAGTTTATCTAGTTGTTATAAATGTGGATGAGTGTATAAAAGAAAATTCACTAAATAATAAAACATATGAGGTGGATATATTTCCTATCAAATAGGGAATACATGAGTCATTCCTAAGTTGTTTTGTAAAAAATACCACAAGGAAGGAAATGAAGATAACAATGGGATTTCCTATGAAAGGGGAAAATAGTGGACTGAAGTGGAGTTCTAAATAAATAATTGAACAAAATATGTATTAGAAAGGAATGAATATGTTTTTGGAAGCTAAATATACTTCAAAATACACTCATATAAATGAATCATCCTAAAACAAGTCATGGGTTGTGAAAGATGATGAATCAAGAAGGTACAAGTAAGGAAGTGAAGGTTTAGAGAAAAAATTATAATAAGTGACATATCCAGAGATCCTAATTAGTAAATGTAATTAAGGTATAAGATATTTTTATTTATACTATAATGAAAAGAAAATTCCTGATCCATAAAAATATAATTCTAAATAAAATATCAAAAATGGAGTTTTTGTAAGTTGTATCTATTAAAAGAGATCCACTTGCATAGAATTAGAAAATTGATCTATGGGGAATGATCAAAAAGAAAAATAAATTGATTAAGTTATGAAATTCCTTTCCTCTAATATTGATAATAGGTAAAGGAAAGTGTGATTTAAAGAGTTATTCAAATAATATCAACCTCATTTATCATCTTGATGAAGTGAAAATTCACTTATCCCCATGTGTTTAAATGATATTAAATATTGTTTAAATATTTTTGGTTTTAGTGGAGATACATTCTATGGGGAAGTTGTATCGAAAGATGAAAAGTGATGTTGTAACAAGATATAAAGTTCCAATTGATAATTAAATCAGTACAAGTGAAAATTTTACTAAATATGGAATTGTAATAAATGAGAATAAAATAAGCATCGGGGTAGTAACAAGATATTGAAATGATTGGAATCAAGAGATAAATGTTGATATTAGAATTGATGTCAAGTGGTTTCAAGGTCCATTTAGAATTTTAATGTCAAGATTGCCTGATGATTCTCAGACCAAACCGTGAAGATGTAAAAATAGAGAAGCAATAACAAAATAAGCTCTAATGGTATATTTTATACATCTAAAATGTGATTTAATCATATTATTCTCAAGATATAAAAAGATTATATGGAAGGATGAATTTCATACCAAATATTAATTCTATATTTTCTAATAAAGCTAAATAAGTTAGGGAGAGTCTTGAAATGAAGATATGACAGAAGGTATCCCCAATAATCAAGGAATGAAACCTAGTAGATGGGATAAGAAATCAGTTTCCTTGTGTGTTTTAGGATGTGATCTCAATATCTAACAACTATTCAATAAATTATATCATTAATCAGCTTGGTATCTATTATAATTAGTATAATTTTAAACAATTAGTATCAGATTGGTGTCTAGAGATGATTTTTAAAGAATATGTCTAGGAGAGTTCCTTGAAAAACGTTAAAGTTATATGGACTCTTGAAATTTATAGAAGTGAACCAATTTTTATCTCAGTAGACTTAGAGGTTTTGTTGATAGCTATATGTTGTGTGGTAAGTCCACCCACTAAAAATCATTGTGAATGTGGTTGTAGTTGAAATATGTTTTTGATCTTAAGAGTGTTCTCAAACCAGTATTAAATTAGGGAGAACTAATGCTGGAGTAGAATAGATGTTTTGTAAGTGGAAAATATATTGGGATTGAATATCGTGGAGGGAATTGTCTCTATATATCAAATTCAAGGACCATATTGAAAAATGGTAAGAAATTAAGATTTCCTAAACGTACATCATTAATAAAGGAGATAAAATTTAAAAAAATAATGAATTTTCTCTTTTGTATCAATGAATTAGATCTTGTGATTTTTGAAATCAAGAGGTTGGGGGAGAATGATAAAGGAGAAAAATTTGAGACACTTGTTTCCCAAGGTAAACATTTTCTAGAGATTCTAATATTGGTACATGTGGAATGGAGTATGCTTTGGATTGATATCAAAGGATGAGTAGGAAGTATCATGAATTCTTGTAATTTACTGGCCCTCAGAGAGGAAAATGGAAAAAAGGGGAGTATAAAGAATCATGATGAGTGAATGTGATTTAGATTTATGATAATGTTTTCAATCAATCTAAAGTGTGTATTTTTTGAATCTAATGAATATTGGTACCATAGTGTTTGATTCGTTAATGGTGTTGGTTTCATTGAAAACCTTAACATGATGATTTGTATTTTTTTTAGATATTTTATTCACCATATCAATAGTTTTTTGTGGCATTATATATACCAATGAAGGGAACGATAACATCTAATATGGTAATTAGTTCTACTCTATAGACGGGTTATAAAGGGAGATTTCATGATGAATGGTGTGAGATCATAATGTCTATCCTGAAATTTTTATATGAATTTAGGTTAAAGATATATGAAAAAACTTTAGGGATCATCCAATAGTAAGAGTTGGACAATTTTTTGATTTCATTATTTTTCATGACAATCCAATTTACAACAGCATGTGAGGACTTTCCCAAGAATGATGAGCATTAAAACAGAGTTGCATCATGAAAAGTCAATGATGAAACTCTAGAACCATAAATTCCTTAATATATTTATGAAGGAATGGTTCTGAAATTGTTTATGTGTATAATTTTTTTATATAAAAAATCAATAAAGGGTTTTCATGCAAGTGGAGAGTTTGTAGAGACCCGAAGCCTGACGTACATTGACATTACATTACTTTTGCGGAATATTTAGTACATAACAAAAACACACACACAAGGATCGTAATAGTTTAGTGTCTTTGGAAACTCGGAATATAATCTTCTAATCCTGGTGAAAGATCTTCAACATCTCCCATAAAAATCTTCCTTTTTTTATACCTAAAACCTTTCCTTATATCCTGGGGAAAAGAAAACATGAAAGGGTGAGCTCAAATGCTCAGTAAGGGTAAACAAAAGAAATATCAATCACATCATATACATAAGCACATAACTTTTGGAAATCTTAACCTGTAAAAGAGATCATAATTTCATAACCTGGAATAACTCATGGCAGTGAAATGTAATCACAATAATCATGACTTAAAACATTAAACTTTGTGGCATACACACATAATCATAGAGAATCATTTCTTGTTAGTCAAGACTCATTGCCAAGACTATCTTAGTGGACAAATTCCCTTTCTGAACCGAGTCACCCTCGTTTCAGTCCTGTTTCACTGAACTGGTATAACCTACAATTTCAGTCATGTCTATCTCATGAGATATAAAATCTTTACCCAATGAATTGGAGGGAGATATAGGTCCCACCCATCTCATAATGATACCATTCTTATGTGTGCCACAAAATCATAAATCATACATCATTGCATAACCCATGTAATAAAAATGGGAATATTAAACATCGTGACATCATCAAACAATTCATATAAGATAAAGGAATTCATAAAAATAATTCCATCACAACATAATCAAATCAATGTAATAATAGGGATATAAACAGAACCCTTTATTATCTTAGATGGAAAATAATTTTGATAAAACACTTGAACTCCATTCTTGAGGAAAATATCATTTCTTCTTCAAAAACATTTTTCCTTTCTTAACATGTCATACAACTTTAAACTAAAATAAGTTGATTAAAAATAAACTTGAAAACTTGTAAAGGAAGCTTCTTAGAAATAATGTTTTAAAAATCCATTCATGTCGTATAAGTTAAAAAAACATTGTTCTCGTACTTTTGTTGGAAAAGTCAAAAAAAGTACCTCATATGAAAAACGACAAAAGATTCCTTTCATATATTTTACTAAAAACTCACCGAAGGGTAAAATTGGATATAAAATATTGTAGAAGGATATAAATATTACATATTGAGGAAAAATGGATGTGGATGATAAAATACACCCCATTAAATTCCAAAGTATAAACAATCTCGGATAAAAATGAGATTGTGATATTTCCCTTACCTTAGGTCTGATTTGCTTCGTAAGTGTCTGAACCTCCTGTATAATGATTTAAGTAATGTCATTAACTTATTACAGAATCATATTCATTGTTATGATAACATATATGGTTCACTTATGACTTTATATTACCCGTTCTTTTGTAAATTCCTTTTTAAAGAAGCGTTTTGGGTAAAATCGTTTCATTTATCGTAGGTGTTTGGACTTGTTGTTATTGACATTATTATTACTTATATCATGATTTAATTACTTCCAGAATATAAAACATTATTTATATATCATATATATTCAGTATATATATATATAATAGATAGATAAATGAAATGAAACACACCGTTCATGGAGACGGTAGTCCGTACGTACGCATGAACGTTGTTTTCCTTTCCTTATTACCTTGAATGGAAGTAAGTAGATGACATACATATATACATAAATATATTAGCTTTATAATGTAATATATTTCATTATTTTTTCTTATATGTACTTTATAATCATTCTTAAATGGTTAACATGGAGAATGAATCTCATCGCGTCGTGGAGACGGTAGTCCGTACGTACGCACGAGCGATGATATCGTTCTCATATTCGTGAACTTGTGTTGAAGTGTATGTATACTATTTCAGTATCAATATCACTTTATAATAATCATATATAGTTATTATTTACACCATTTTACCCATCCAAGTAAGGTGGTGGTGGAAAATAGATTTCACCACGGTGTGGAGACGGTATTCCGTACGTACGCACGTGCGGTGATTTCATTTTCTGTAGGATGGATAGATGGTGAAATAGGATTGTTTCATACTTATAATAACATATCAGTATATGAGTGATACTGATGTTATTACTTCATAATAAAACAACCTAAGAAGAAGAAGTGGAAGAATAAATATAGGTGAAAGAATCGGTAACAGAAATTACCTCTTCTTTGAAGCGCCTCTTTGAGACCTCCTCTTAGGGCACTAAAATCGGTCTTTGAGGAAGACCAGAACCTCTAGGATGTTTCTAGGGAATTGTATAAGAGAATTTGGCAGGGGTGGGCCGAGCTTGAAGGCTCAAAGTTGTGTGAGGAAGAGAGGGAGGAAGTGCCCTTTTATAAGGGATGAGAGGGGCACCTTTGGAATAACTAAAAATATTATTTTATTATAAAGTCAAGTTCGGTTTTAAATAGATCCAAATTTATTTATTTCGAGGCTAAAGTGGGGATGGGTCGAAATCCTCTCATCCAATAGGATTTATACAAGTTTAGGTTATTATTTTACCCTTATCAATTAGATTTAACTCTAAGTTAAATAATTTAATTTTTACCGTGTCATTTTGTTTTCTTACACTATATGGTTAATAAACTTACTCTATCAAGACAAAATAACCCCATGTTGTTTATTATTAATATATATAATCTTATCTAAGTCATTTTGCCGAACCTTAGATTTTTATGAATAAAATAACAATTAATAATATAATATTTGTTTTAAAAACTATTTTATGTCAATTTTGACACTATTTGGTATATGATTTTTATGAAATTCATAACAGAATGATAAGTTCGAACCAAGTTACTTAGATCAACAATAACATGTCATATTAACCTATAAAATTAGTTTAAGTCATAAAAAGTCTCAAATTACATTTATTTGGTCATTTATAACATCAATTATGTCAATATTTCATTAATAAGACAATTACTACATCATCTATGTGTCATAATAAATGATAATTATTTAATCCCTAAAAATTCTAAATAAATTCCTATGATGTAGATAATTGTATTATATTTCTTTAGAATATTCATGTGCTATGTTTCATGAAGTTTATCACTAGATTAAAATTATTATACTTATAAGATTTAAGAAAGTGACATGTTGTCACATTCTTTGGTTTTAATAATAATTAAATTATTTTCATTGACAAAATTTAATTAAATGAATCTAATCCACCACTTAGGTGATATGGGTCGACTTTTAGTCATACAATAGGATTTTGACATTTGTTAGGGTAATTTTAAAATATTATATTTACCCTTAATTACCCGATTTACCTTTAACTATGGTAAATAAAATTTACCGTAGTTACTATTCATAATTCCCAAAAATAAAAAGTATCCTATTTACATAATTTGGACCCACTGATTCCAAATATGGAATCCATTTTTTAAAATTCAATACACATAATTTGCAAAAATTAAATTAAAATTAATCCCATTGTCGAATAAAAACGGGTTTTTGTTTAAAACATTGCAAAAGATTGAATTGATTTAACCTACGAATTCACGGTAAAATCAATGCCAATGACATACTTTATATTAAATGGTAAAAATATATTCTATTTATACTTTAAAACCATTCAATATTTTAATTTAACCACATAAGATATTTCGATGAAAAAAGTTGTTTTTAATTAAAATATAGCATGTTTTTACTATTCATTAAAATGTGAAAGTTACCAGAATAATATGAAAAATTTATCCAAAGTAAATTTTTATTTCTTGATTACAAATAAGTATTTTATTTTGTCAAATTCAACTTATAAACATGTCAAAAACTATATTTAAAGTGGGTGCGCCATCAAAAGGTGACAAAACTGCATTTTTTTAAAAATACTTATTTTACCCGAAAAAATTATTTTGTTCTTATACCATGTTCTAGAAATGTGTAAGATGAATAATAATGTTATAAAATTCAAAATTTAGTTAATACTATTCATAACGGCTATTTCATGACAATATAATAATAATATAACATTGTTTATTAAAACCCGGTATTGTGTACAACACACGCTATCGAGGAAGGTCACGATTGCGTGTAATGCAAGCCAAGTTAGGGATGTGTATTGTGAAAGCTACTTTTGGTGTAGCGTATAACACAAGACATTAATGAAATTAAAAAAAATATTTTTCATAAAATCTCGGGGTGTTACATTCTACCCCCCTTAAAATGAATTTCGCCCTCAAAATTCGTCGGGGTTATAAATGGTTTACTACTCGAAAGTTTCTTTAATAGAAACCCACATCGTAAAAAGGAATACCAAAACCAATCTTTAAAAACAAAAGTATGAAATGTAACGGTTACCCAAATAAACTAATCACTGGGTTTCCACATAGGTGAAAATATGGATATGGAAGAAAAATCTAACCATCATGTTCCGATGGAGAGTGGTAGAGAACATGGCTATGGAAAAGCTAGCAATCACAAAGCCATAAATTTGTGATGATCTAAGGTACTATCTAATTCATCAGATATAAGAGCACTAAGACAACATTTTTGTTTTTCAAGATCATTTCCCTAAAGTTAAAGAATTTGAATTAGAATAAATACTTACTTTATTTTGGTACAATCTCATTGTTGTTCGTGCCTTGAACAATTTCCACTTCATCTCTTAAATAAATGAAGTTGAATTTCTTATTCGTGAAGTGTTAGTATGACAGGTCATTCCATCTGTCTCAAACAAAAGGTTAGCAAGAGTTATTAAATATAAATAAGTCATTATTTAGTGAGATTAATCATATATGGTTCCTAAAATGGACTTATACTTCATATATCATACTGCTTAATATAATAAAACTAGTTTCTACTAAACAGGGACTTCCTGTAGGCCAGTGGTAGGTGATAAAGGCCAGTCGCACTTCGGTTGTGGGTTCGATTCCCACAGCCTTGTCCGACGCGATGGGATGTCGCTCGTCCAGCAGGTTGTCCTTTTTCTAAAACTATATTACTATAACATCCCATCAATAATATTGAAAAAGATTTTATCCTTAAACAATACTAACTTATGTCCAATATAATCCATTCCAATCTTTAAGATTATCCATAATACTTCAGTCCACTCTTATAATATAGTGAAAATGATTACCAGAGATTTAATACCATCGTTGATCCCCATATATCATAAGATATGTCTTGTTGGTCACATTCTAAACATTAAAAGGCCTTAATCATGTATTCTCTTGAATAACCATTGAACCTTAGTGAAAACATGAATGCAGTTAAAAGTTAACACTTTCCACATACCAAAATCCTCACAATTCTATATACTCAAACCATGATATCACTTAGTCCTTATATCAATCATGAGCTCATGAATACAATCAAACATCTCATTATCTTCTTGTCCCTTCATTATGCACATATCATCTACTTTCCAAAAATATCTCAATCACTTTGAATACCACATTAGACTAATACATAAATATTCCAATACTCTATGATACAACATTATTTTGGAATCCCATTACATAAACAATTAATTATTCCACCACATCATTGTCATATTCTACATCGCCAATAGTGATCGCATGTGACTTCCCTTTGTCCTTTGCCTAAAGCGGTTGCTCATGTCGATCATCACTAATCCTTGGATTAGGGCATTTATTAGCATAATGCCCCATTTCATTGCACTTGAAGCATTGAAGTGTTGGTGGTGTGTTCTCTGTAGTGTTTGCTTTATTCACATCATTAGAAACCCTTTTTCCATTACTTCGACACTCAGCTGCTCGATGACCTTATTTTCCACACTTAAAACATTTTCTAGTCCCTTTAAGACAATCTCCGCCATGCTTCTTTCCACACTTTGTGCATAAGGAAACATTCATCTTCTTTTCACCATTATTCTGAGATTTATCCTTAAACTCCATCTTTCGTTTCTTGTCAAAACCATGAGATGGATATGTAACACCAACTTCCATTTATACCTTGATAGCACAACACACAATTTCTTCATAGCTACCAAAGTCTCTTATAGCTAATGCCCTTCGAAGACTTGGTTTTAAGCCTCTGAAAAATCGACCAACTTTACTTTCAGGTTGGATGATAATGCCAGATGCATACCTTGCAAGTCTTGTAAAATTCGCTTCGTATATACCAACAGATTCATCATCCTTCTGCTTCAGCTCAAGAAACTCCTTTTCCATCTTTGTTCGAAGAATATGAGGGAAGTACTTACTGAAAAATAAGTTCTCGAACTCGTCCCATTCCATGGACTCAATTTCATCTCTTGGCCTCGTATTCCTGATAAGATTCCATCATTGATCAGCTTCACCTTCCAAACGATATACTGATATGATGAATTTATCATGTTCAGAACATTGAAGAACTGAAAATATATTTTCAGTGGTACTAATCCATTGTTCAGCAACAAGTGGATCGGAAGACCCACAGAAAGAAGGTGGACGTTGCCTCATGAAGGACTCAATAGAATATTGTTCCCTTCTCTTCTCATTTGGAAGTCCAGAATGATTCATAGCTTGTGTAAGTATAGAAATAAGATTTTGCACTCTATCTCCCATAACACTTGTTTGTTCATGAGTACAATCATTGCATTGTCCATTACAGTGATCAACACGGTTTCTTCGGGTTCCATCCATCGTCTAAAACCCAAAAAGAATAGTGTGAGAGGAAAAAATAATGCTAGGGAAAACAACATAGTAAAGGGGGAGTACCCTTAATATCTAACATCTTAGGTTAAATTCTAAGATCGTTATCTTAGTTCTAGGACTATATCATATACGTATACTTATCCTTAGGGACATCCCTAGACATACCTTAGAAATATCTCTAGGGATCTCACTAACGTTTTCGCATCCTAGTTTCCAAAGGTTGACTAAACCTTTCCTCTGATACCAACTGTAGAGACCCGAAGCCTGACGTACATTGACATTACATTACTTTTGTGGAATATTTAGTACATAACAAAAACACACACACAAGGATCGTAATAGTTTAGTGTCTTTGGAAACTCGGAATATAATCTTCTAATCCTGGTGAAAGATCTTCAACATCTCCCATAAAGATCTTCCTTTTTTTATACCTAAAACCTTTCCTTATATCCTGGGGAAAAGAAAACATGAAAGGGTGAGCTCAAATGCTCAGTAAGGGTAAACAAAAGAAATATCAATCACATCATATACATAAGTACATAACTTTTTGAAATCTTAACCTGTAAAAGAGATCATAATTTCATAACCTGGAATAACTCATGGCAGTGAAATGTAATCACAATAATCATAACATAAAACATTAAACTTTGTGGAATACACACATAATCATAGAGAATCATTTCTTGTTAGTCAAGACTCATTTCCAAGACTATCTTAGTGGACAAAGTCCCTTTCTGAACCGAGTCACCCTCGTTTCAGTCCTGTTTCACTGAACCGGTATAACCTACCATTTCAGACATGTCTATCTCATGAGATATAAAATATTTACCCAATTCATTGGAGGGAGATATAGGTCCCACCCATCTCATAATGATACCATTCATATGTGTGCCACAAAATCATAAATCATACATCATTGCATAACCCATGTAATAAAAATGGGAATATTAAACATCGTGACATCATCAAACAATTCATATAAGATAAAAGAATTCATAAAAATAATTCCATCACAACATAATCAAATCAATGTAATAATAGGGATATAAACAGAACCCTTTATTATCTTAGATGGAAAATAATTTTGATAAAACACTTGAACTCCATTCTTGAGGAAAATATCCTTTCTTCTTCAAAAACATTTTTCCTTTCTTAACATGTCATACAATTTTAAACTAAAAGAAGTTGATTAATAATAAACTTGAAAACTTGTAAAGGAAGCTTCTTGGAAATAATGTTTTAAAAATCCATTCATGCCGTATAAGTTAAAAAAACATTCTTCTCGTACTTTTGTCGAAAAAGTCAAAAAAAGTACCTCGTATGAAAAACGACAAAAGATTCCTTTCATATCTTTTACTAAAAACTCACCGAAGGGTAAAATTGGATATAAACTATTGTATAAGGATATAAATATTACATATTGAGGAAACATGGATGTGGATGATAAAATACACCCCAGTAAATTCCAAAGTATAAACAATCTCGGATAAAAATGAGATTGTGATATTTCCCTTACCATAGGTCCGATTTGCTTCGTAAGTGTCCGAACCTCCTGTATAATGATTTAAATAATGTCATTAACTTATTACAGAATCATATTCATTGTTATGATATCATATATGGTTCACTTATGACTTTATATTACCCGTTCTTTTGTAAATTCCATGTTAAAGAAGCGTTTTGGGTAAAATCGTTTCATTTATCGTAGGTGTTTGGACTTGTTGTTCTTGACATTATTATTACTTATATCATGATTTACTTACTTCCAGAATATAAAACATGATTTATATATCATATATATTCAGTATATATATATATATAATAGATAGATAAATGAAATGAAACACACCGTTCATGGAGACGGTAGTCCGTACGTACGCATGAACGCTGTTTTCCTTTCCTTATTACCTTGAATGGAAGTAAGTAGATGACATACATATATACATAAATCAAGTATCTTTAAAATGTCATATATTTCATTATTATTTCTTATATATACTTTATAATCATTCTTAAATGGTTAACATGGAGAATGAATCTCATCACGTCGTGGAGACGGTAGTCCGTACGTACGCACGAGCAATGATATCGTTATCATGTTCGTGAACTTGTGTTGAAGTGTATGTATACAATTTCAGTATCAATATCACTTTAAAATAATTATATATAGTTATTATTTACACCATTGTACCCATCCAAGTAAGGTAGTGGTGGAAAATAGATTTCACCACAGCGTGGAGACGGTATTCCGTACGTACGCACGCATAGTGATTTCGTTTTCCGTAGGATGGATAGATGGTGAAATAGGATTGTTTAATACTTATAATAACATATCAGTATATGATTGATACTGATGTTATTACTTCATAATTAAACAACCTAAGAAGAAGAAGTGGAAGAGGAAATAAAGGTGAAAGAATCGGTAACGGAAATTACCTCTTCTTTGAAGCGCCTCTTTGAGACCTCCTCTTAGGGCACTAAAATTGGTCTTTGAGGAAGACCAGAACCTCTAGGATGTTTCTAGGGAAGTGTAGAAGATAATTTGGCAGGGTTTGGCCGAGATTGAAGGCTCAAAGTTGTGTGAGGAAGAGAGGGAGGAGGTGCCCTTTTATAAGGAAGGAGAGGGGCACCTTTGGAATAACTAAAAATATTATTTTATTATAAAGTCAAGTTCGGTTTCAAATAGATCCAAATTGATTTATTTCGAGGCTAAAGTGGGGATGGGTCGAAATCCTCTCATCCAATAGGATTTAGAGAAGTTTAGGTTATTATTTTACCCTTATCAATTAGATTTAACTCTAAGTTAAATAATTTAACTTTTACCGTGTCATTTTGTTTTCTTACACTATATGGTTAATAAACTTACTATATCAAGCCAAAAGAACCCCAAGTTGTTTATTATTAATATATATAATCTTATCTAAGTCATTTGGCCGAACTTTAGATTTTTAGGAATAAAATAACAATTAATAATATAATATTTGTTTTAAAAACTATTTTATGTCAATTTTGACACTATTTGGTATATGATTTTTATGAAATTAATAACAGAATGATAAGTTCGAACCAAGTTACTTAAATAAACAATAAAATGTCATATTAACCTATAAAATTAGTGTAAGTCATAAAAAGTCTCAAATTACATTTATTTGGGAATTTATAACATCAATTATGTCAATATTTCATTAATAAGACAATTACTGCATCATCTATGTGTCATAATAAATGATAATTATTTAATCCCTAAAAAATCTAAATAAATTCCTATGATGTAGATAATTGTATTAGATTTCTGGAGACTATTCATGTTCGAAGTTTCATGAAGTTTATCACTAGATTAAAATTATTATACTTATAATATTTAAGAAAGTGACATGTTGTCATATTCTTTGGTTTTAATAATAATTAAATTATTTTCATTGAAAAAATTTAATTAAATGAATCTAATCCACCCCTTAGGTGATATGGGTCGACTTTTAGTCATCCAATAAGATTTTGACATTTTTTAGGGTAATTTTAAAATATTATATTTACCCTTAATTACCCGATTTACCTTTAACTATGGTAAATAAAATTTACCGTAGTTACTATTCATAATTCCCAAAAATAAAAAGTAGCCTATTAACATAATTTGGACCCACTGATTCCAAATATGGAATCCATTTTTTAAAATTCAATACACATAAGTTTCAGAAATTAATTTAAAATTAATCCCGTTGTCGAATAAAAACGAGTTTTTGTTTAAAACATTGCAAAAGATTGAATTGATTTAACCTACGAATTCAAGGTAAAATCAATGCTAATGACATAAATTATATTAAATGGTAAAAATATATTCTATTTATACTTTAAAACCATTCAATATTATAATTTAACCACATAAGATATTACGATGAAAAAATTTGTTTTTAATTAAAATATAGCGTGTTTTTACTATTCATTAAAATGTGAAAGTTACCAGAATAATGTGAAAAATTTATCCAAAGTAAATTTTTATTTATTTATTCCAAATAAGTATTTTATTTTGTAAAATTGAACTTATAAACATGTCAAAAAATAGATTTAAAGTGGGTTCGCCATCAAAAGGTGACAAAACTGCATTTTTTTTAAAATACTTATTTTACCCGAAAAATTTATTTTGTTCTTATACCATGTTCTAGAAATGATTAAGATGAATAATAATGTTATAAAATTAAAATTTTAGTTAATACTATTCATAACGGCTAGTTCATGACAATATTATAATAATATAACATTGTTTATTAAAACCCGGTATTGCGTACAACACACGCTATCGAGGAAGGTCGTGATTGCGTGTAATGCAAGCCAAGTTAGGGATGTGTGTTGTGAAAGCTCCTTTTGGTGTAGCGTATAACACAAGACATTAATGAAATTAAAAATAATATTTTTCATAAAATCTCGGGGTGTTATAGAGTTGTGCGAGAATGGTGACTCGAGCTCGTCACAGAGAAAATAAAAAAAGGAACCATTTTCACGGAAGATGGGTAGACTCTCAGAAATCATAGTTTCATGAACATCATGGCATAGATCCACTATATTTTAATGTAAATTAATAATTCTCTCATAATACGGATTTGCACCTAACAGGTGTCAATAAAGGCATTATGCAAAGTTAGATTTGTGCGTAGTAGAGTCATGTGAATGAATAATCTGGGAAAGAGTGGTGTGGAGATGGATTTGTGTGAATATGAATTCTAAAGTTGTTTGAAGGGTTTTTATTTTCCTATAAATACTTATTCCCTAAAAAGAAAGATTTATAGATTTAGTAAAAAAAGTTTCTTAAAATAAAAACTCTCTAAATTCTCTAAATTTAAGTTGTGAAAATGGAGTTTTGTGAAACAATGAGTTTCGCGAGTGAATTTCACAAATCACTAAGTTATGTGAATAAACTATTTTTACAACACATTGTGTTACACAAACTAAATCTAACATGAAGATGAATAACCTGAATAAGTTCTAGTGTGGGGACTTAAAAGGCCATACTTTTGTGAAAGTAAGAGTTGTGTGGAAGCAGGAGTTACACAAAAGTGAAGATTTATATCAAAGTAAGTGTTCCATATTCACAATAAGTGAACAATATAAAAAGTGATTAGAACTCATTACTGGAATTTACAAAGGAATAATATAGATGTAGTGGATTCTTGAACTTGATAATATTTTAAGTGTATGATACCCATATTAGACCAATATATGTGAACCAAGTAAAATTCTTAGGTCTTGTGTGCATGATATACTTACACTCTGCCGGATGGAAATCAATGTATGTTGGTTAATAGATCATCAATCTTATATGATCAAGGATAAGATAATCACATAACCAATCATATCATTATTAAAATGAGAAAAAAAAAGATTAAACCTTATAAATGTGAGGTCAATATTTTTTAGGCTAGAAAAATATTTAGGTTTAAGTGGGGAAATGTGAATGAGTTTCATAACCTAATTCACCCCCTCTAAAGGAATCTCTCACTAAAGATCCATGTGGAAAAAACATGAAGAATATATTAACCAATAATTCATTGATCATTAAATATAGAGCATATATTATTCATAATATAATATTTCCTTATACACTTAAAAGTAATGGTGTTAGTAAAAGGAGTAATTATGCCTTTATTTTCATTGTGTGATCAATAACAAGTCTTACTAGTCTTCCATTATCCATTTTGGGATAGCTTTTTTTCAAATATTTTCATTAACACTTAATCATATGACAATAAAAATGATAAATGGAATTTAATATGAGTTTTAATTTGTAATAAATCCATTATATCACAAATTCACGTGTTAAGATACAAAGTGCTTGTTAGGACTAATTATAGTCACAAACTTCCATCGCAAAACAGAATTTGCATTTTAGTGTAGTATTGTAAAGTTATTAAATATATTGCATAAATATCTAATATTAAAAACAAATATTAATGTGAAATATTATAATTCTATAAGGTAAATATCTCTATTTGTGATAGTGGGAGAAATATTTACTTTGATAAATTCAATGCTTTACATGAACAAAAAAAATTCGTAGGAAGAAGTTTCATTAGATCTTATGGAAATAGATAGTTCCAAAAACTTATAATGTATAGGGAATATGAAAATAAAAGAGATATGGTTTTATTATCACTGATTTAGTTGATATATTATTCATCTATAATAATAAATCCTTATCTAAAAATGAAGAATTAAATGTAAAATAATATTCTAAATGGAAAGTTTCTATGAATTTCGAAATGGATTCTATATACCAAAATCAAGAATGTGTTTTGGAAATATTTTTAGTGGATGAAAACCCCACTGGTTTAAAATAGGTATTTAGTAATGATTTTAATTTTTAATGTAATGAGAATATTTATAAATAATGATTGGTTGTTAAAGGTTTAAGATAATTTAAGATACTGACTATGAAAAAACCTTTTCACAGGTAGAGATGTTAAAACCTATTTGAATTCTAATTACCATATTATCATACCATGGTCATTATGTTTAGTAATTGAATATTGAAATCATACACCTAAATGTAAACTTATAAAAATATCTATAAGATATATCCATAAGGGTTAGTGTCATCTGTAGTATCTGATATTACATGTAAGATACAAGGATATATTTATGAATCAAAGAATGCATTAAATCCTGGGATGATTGTTTTTCATTTATTATAAAAGTGTTTAGTGGGGTATTTATGGTTTTACAAGTGGAATATGTTGATAATACATGTAAAAGATAAATTAATATTTTAGTTAGTTAATAATAAGATAAAAATATTTCACTATGAATGACTTGAAGAAGAAACCAAGTTATAGGGGACAAGATCTTCTTAGATTAATCTATGAATTACTAAGATAGATTCAAAGTATATAAAATTGACTAGGTATTGAAAAATATAAGTTGGAACAACTCAAGAGATAATTTTATCCTATGTCACATAGAAAACATTTCTCAAGCTAATATGTTTATGACACAGGAGGAGATTAACAAGATGAGTGAAACTTTATTTTCTTTAGCAATGAGATCTATCACATATTTAATGTAAAGTAATATATTTGATCATTCCTATGTAAAAAACATGTTGGTATAATATCAAAAAAATATAGGATAAAAAATTGAGAATAAATAATAAATATCCAATAATTATTGAGAAATTACATGGGATATGAACCAAGTACATGAAGAACAAGGGGACCTAGTTGTCAAGGGGTATAAAAATAGCCTTTAAAAAGTTAAATTTTTTAAATAATTTAATCTAGTCCGAGGAAATGAGAAATATATGCCCACTATATATAGTGGTATACAATTATATAGAATCCAAGCATGTTACAACCTCTTATTTAGATCAAGAAGAGGTATAAATAGGAAAAAGTCTCCAAAATATTTGTATTATATCAATAAAGTTTATTATTATCATAATTTAGTTTGTGATAATATTATAGATTTGGTACCGGGAAATAATTATATGTTATGTCAAAGGAAAAATAGTATATATTTCAAATATATCATCACTTGAGGGATTTTACTCATGGATTTGATGTCATAATTAGTAGAATAAACACAGATGAAAACATGGTAGGCCCAATGTCTATGGCCATATCTCAGTAGAATCATAATTTTTCTATGAGAGAGATAAAAAATTGTAAATAGTTAGTAGTTGGATCTAATGAAATTGGGAGTGTAGTAAGAGTGAGTACCCTAAATTCATCTTTATCTTGTACTTTTTTCTTACCAAGTCATACATACAGTCTAATATGTGCAAGATTTATACTTACCATGATAACATAACTTATGTATTTCATATATATGATAATTTCTTTAGATTTCATGTCATCTAAAAATGTTATAGTAAATTCGGTATATAATTATAACATTCTGATATTATATTAGTAATCTTATGTACATGTATTATGGTCTAGATACATCAATCTAAAAGGACATTTATGATATATAACTATCATGTGTTGGGGGATTATAATCATTAATAATTATTCATAGAATGGTTACACATTGTGATCTCAATTATAGGAGATATTGAAAACTCTCCCTCTAATAGGAACACAATATGTTTTAGATTTCATTGTATATTCCTATCTATAAGCATGTGTATTAGTCATTTTACTTGAGATCATTTTTTAGGTATATCATGAATCGTGCAATTTGATTCATGATGAAAACCATAATCATTTTAATTTTGGGGAGGAAGCTTTCATATAGTGATTCATTAATAGTATAAAATTGATTTAATGATCAATATGAGATTTATTAATTTCAATTATATGAATAATATTTCCTTAGCCTTTTTAATTGAATGGAAATTCCTTGACAAAATCAATGGACATGGAAGATAAAGTAAATTCCATCCAATAAATTTAAAGAAATATAAATAAATCATGAAAGGATGGTGACATGAAGTATACATCCTACTTTATTAGATATCATAGGACAAGGTATTTCATTACAAAGTAAGTATTCATCGATGGTTTTTATAGCTATTACTTTTCTTTATCTCTGTATGGTATATGATGTGGTAAAATATATAGTATTAGAGGGTCAAAAATAGAGTGTATCTAGAAGTTCCACCAATTTGAATTAATTGGAGTTTATGATGAATTATACTCTAGGTCAATGGTCTAGTGAACACCCAAGAGTGAATGGTCACAAGTTAATATATTTAAAAATTTAGTTATATTTTATTCAAGTTTAGAGAAATGATAATTGAATTTACATTTCAATGTATTCATAAGTTATTTAAATATAAATAAGTGAATATGAAAAAAATATTTTTCAAATGAACATTAAGAGTTCAAGGTTTTTAAAATATATATGAGAGGAAATAAGAAGAATCGGTGGTTTTTATTTTATCTTATAACATATAAAATTTTTATAAGTTACAATTAAATGTTCAGAAACTTATGAAAAGTTAAATAAGTCATAAGGGTATTTAGGGGTTGAATATATGTTTTAATTTTATTAAGGTAACTATGCGCAATTTTATACACCTAAACCTATATATAAAAATAATTTTAGAACCATGAATAGTGGATAGGATCATTTTTATTAATTTTAGCTCTTTCATGTTCAATTTATAGTGGGAAACTATAAGAACAATCATGAACAAATAGATTTCACTTCATGAATCAATCCTGTGTTCTTATTTTGATCATATGGGCATAATAAATCACTCTTTTCTTCCATAATAGCACATAAAAATTAAACAAATATGAAATAGAATCTTTATGGTGTCTGTATGGACAATCTAGAGGGATCCATTCTTAGATCCTTCAAGATGTAATGATTTGGCATTGAGTAGATTACGTTGGGATTGCATGAACGAATGAGGAAATGTTTTTTTAAATTCTTCATACTTAAATATTCTATATATCATTTGTTGATGAATTTGAGAACAGGTATGATAAATATTATGTTAAAAAAAGATCTAATAGAAATATATTAAATATATTAGTATTGAACCATTATGTTGTTCCCAAATTCCATCAAATTATAAGTTATTCGTATTGATCTTCAAAAATGATAATGAATATGTTTTAATGAATTAGATATTGTTTTTAATACCATGATTGAACTTTTATTTATATTATGAGTGTATATGGATTTTTTGGACTTTATTGGAAGAAATTTTGATATCCACAGTGGTGTACCATACTTCCATGGTGGCCTTCCAATATTAAAAACTTTTATTTTTCTAGAATTGTAAATTATTAGGTGGTGATTATTAATTTTGGAATTTTTTCATGGGTTCACATATAGAGACCCAAATTTTGACGTACATGGACATTACATTACTATTTCAGAATACTTAATACATAACAAAAACAAACACACAAGGACTGTAATAGTTTAGTGTCTTTCGAAACTCAGAACGTAATCTTCTAATCGTGGTGAAAGATCTTCAACATCTCCCATAAAGATCTTCCCCTTTTGGTTTTCATACCTAAAAACCATTCTTTATATCCTTGGGTAAAGAAAACATATAAAGGGTGAGCTCAAATGCTCAGTAAGGGCAAGCATGGATAAAATAAAACAAACCATATACATTTGAACTTAAAAACATGAACACAATGTTTAAACATCAAGATCTTGAGCAATGACATAAAATATGGCATTATGTAAGGCATAGATCATAATAGAACATAAATCATGATAAAATAGCATGTGAATAAAACTTTTAATTGTGTAAAACATTAAGCACATGATATGATTTCTATAGTAGCCAAGGCATTGCTGCCAAGACCATCTTAGTGGAAAAAGTCCCTTACTGAACCAGGTTTACTTGCCGTTCCAGCCCTGTATTATTGAACCAGATTTACTTTCTGTTCCAGCCATGTCTATCTCATGAGATATAAATATTTACCCAATGCATTTTAGGGATATATAGGTCTCACCCATCTCATATTTAAATCATTCTTACGTGTGCCACAAAACATTCATAAATCATTCTTCATAACCCAAAGAATAAATTAGGTTTCATAAACATCATTCCATCATAACATAATCCACATAAAAAAATGGATATCATTTCATCATATGAAAATTGAAACCATATAAATCAAAGAGACATTATACTTGAAACATACACATATGAAATAATGTCATCTTAGATGGAAAATGGTTTTGATAAAGCACTTAAAATGAATTCTTGAGGAGAATATACTTTCTTCTTGAAAATCATTTTCTTTTCAGAAAAATGCCATTCAATTTTAAAAGAAATGGATTTTGTTGAAAATAGTCATGAAATATTTTAGAGTAATCTTCATGAAAAAAAGCGTTATGAAACCTTAAAAATCCGTTCATGCCATATAAGTTAAAAAACATTCTTCTCATACTTTTGCCGGAAAAGTCAAAAAGTACCTCATATGGTAAAAAAAAATATTCCTTACATACCATGTAGTAAAAGTAAATATGGGTAAAAAGGACTTTAAACATACTTGAGAACATTTTTATAAAACTTGGACATGGATGATAAATATAACCTCCGTAAATACTTACGTATAAGCAATCTCAGATAGAAAAAAAATGATATTGAAACATTATCCCTTACAAAGATATTTTTGTAAATAGACCACTTATGTGTATTCACTATAAGGTCACATAAACAAATTATAAATACATGATAAGATATAAAAATTCATTTCTCACATAATCAAAGAATGGCATAAACAAGAAAGAGAAGATCAAACCAAAGAACAGAAATTGGGTTAAGGTGTTCCTTACCTCGTGTTCGACTTGACTCGATCGTTCTTTAATCTCCTGAATAATAAACCAAAGTTAATTTCGACTTTCTTAAGAACTTTTTTCAAATTTATTATTCCTTTTACATCACTTATTACTATGTTATAAACATTATGTAACTATTTAAGTTAACAATGTTCGTTTTGTTGATATTTGGTACTTGAGTCAAAAATGGACTTCTTATAATTACATGTTGTTCATGTGGTAAAAGGTTCATTATATCCAGAATGATATTCATGATTTATAAATCATATATATCATATATATCGAGAATATACATGTATTTATAATATTACATAACATATGGAGGTAAGAAATGAAATGCACCGTTCATGGAGACGGTAAGCTGTACGTACACATGAACACTACTTTCATTTCTATTTATTATTTTAATGGAATTAAAACATAATGATACATAGGTATATTATAATTCCAATATAATATCATTAACTATATCCTTTATATATCCCACATAAGGACTTAACGAATCACATCACTTTGAGGGGGCGGTAGTCCTCACTTCCTGAAATGAGATTATCGTATTTATCGACTATGGAAACAATAAAGGCTTGATATAATTGGTAAGTAAAGAAGAATAAGGAAATCATAAACATAATACATATCATATATGAATACAGTGCCATCATAATGGCCACCATGAGAGGCGGTAGGAGAAAATTGAACATTCAACGTTTCGTGAGGCGTTGGTTTTCCATCCAGAGAAACATTATGTTCTTCATGCATTAGATGGTGGTGTGTGTAAGTGTAGTTCTAATAATTCTCATAAAAACATACTAGTATATTAAGGATACTGTTTTTGTTACAAAATAAAGTATTAAAAATATTTTAGGGGTTGGAGAAGTAGAATAAAAGAAAACAACTTAAGAGAAACGGTTACATTTAATTTGTGTAACTTCCTTTGGTTTGAACCAAAAGGACTTTTTGAAGTGCCTTATGCCTAATGTAAGGCTTCTAGGGGGAGGAGAGGGATGTAGGGAGCTTAATAGGGCAGATTTTGGATGAGCCAAAGGGCTTGAGAGGTGTGAGGAATTGGATAGAAATGGTCTCGTTTTATAAGGGGGAGGAGGGGCTGTTTAGGAAAGAGTGAAAATATTATTTTATAATATAATGATATTCGGTTTCTAATGGTCCAAAAATCATTATAATCAATATATAAGATGACCCATGGTCGAGATATAATCATACAATCATAATTGGACATGTTTTGGATAATATTTTAATCATTATAATCTTATTTATTTAAATCATTTATTAATGAGGTAAATACTGCATCATTATTGTGTCATAAATAATTTAATTTATTTGGTGTCTTAAAATTATTAAAAAAAATACCATGATATAGGAAATCGTTTTAGCTTTCCAATGAATATTTATAGTCGAAAAAATAATTTATATAGCCCCTTATAAAAAGTAATTACTAAAAGATTTTTGTTAATGTCAATTTTTTCTTTACATTAAATTAATTAATCTAATGTGTCATTGTCTTTCATAAGTGACTCCATGGGATCCCAAAATCTACCCAAGGATTCCCATGGTTGTCCATTACTCATCTAATAAGGTTTGGGCAAGTTTTAAAGTAATTTTGAAATATTATAATATTCTTTTAACCTTGAATAACCCTATTTACCTTTAACCGCAGTAAATAAAAGTAAAAAGTTACTATTCACCAAAAATTATTTTCATCTCATTGAACCACATTTTAGTCCTTGTTATTAACCTTGTGTCTCGGATTTTCGAAATTCCACTCACAGAAGCGGTAAAATTATGTTTTATGTGAATTTTCAAATTCTCCTAGGAGATGGGTAAAAGACGGTTAAAAGTTCAATAAAATTTTTATATATCTAAAATTATTATAAAATTACTCCAATTAATTACATTTAACTTATATAGGTATTATGTATCAATTTTGACCTAAAATAAATTTAAATAAAATAAATAAATATTTAAATAAAAAGTCAGTTTTTAAATAGTAACCCAGTGCTTTCACTATTCATCAAAAATTTAATATTTTCAGAAAAATACCAAAAATTCAGCCTAAGCTATATTTGATATTCCAAATTCAAAAATGATATCCATTTTTTCAAATTCAAAACATAGAAGTGGCATTAATTAATTTTAAAATTAATTCCTATTATCAAAACAAATAGCGTGTTTTTAAGAAACAATAACTATCAAAAGATTGATACTTGTTTATGTCCAATTTCAAAGTAAAATTAATTCCAATGACCAATATTGGATTAAATGGTAAAAACATATTCTAATTATAGTTTAAAACCAATTAAAAATATAATCTAACCATATAAATTATTGCGATGAAAAAAAGTTTTTTTTAATTAAAATATAGTGTGTTTTTACTATTCATCAAAATATGAAAGTTATCAGAATAATAAGAAAATTTTATCCAAATTAAAATTTTATATCCTGATTCCAATGGAGAATTTTATTTTTTCAAATTGAACTTATAAACATGTGAAAACTAGATTTAGAGAGGGTGCGCCATCAAAAGGAGGAAAAACTACATTTTTTGAAAAATACTTATTTTACTCGAAAAAATTATTCTATTCCCATACCATATTCTATAAAAGGTGTAATATAAATAATAATGTTATAAAATTCAAAATTTAGTTGATACTATTCATAACGGCTAGTTCATAATAATATTATAACCATATATCGTTGTTTAGTGAAACCTGGTATTGCATACAATACACGCTATCGAGGAAGGTCGTGATTGCGTGTAATGCAAGGCAAGTGAGGGTTGCATGTTGGGAAAGACTCCTCCATTGTTTCATATAACAGAATCCAACCACATTTCATTTATACTTTGAATATATATATATATATACACCCTCAATGTTTTGTAGAATAACTACTATCAAAATGGTGTGTAACATGATCCAAGAATAGTGTAGCCTATACTGCAAGCTAATACGGTGTTGCGTATAGTACAAGATAATCCTGGTGTAGTGTATAATAGAACACATCAAAGAAATTAAAAATAATATATCTCATAAAATCTCGGGTTGTTACATTCTACCCCCCTTAAAATGAATTTGTCCCTCAAAATTCATCGGCGTTATAAATGATTTACTACTTGAAAGTTTCTTTCATAGAAACCCACATTGTAAAAAGGAATAGCAAAATTGAACATTAAAAACTAAATTATAGAACGTAACGGTTACACAAATTAACTAATCACCAGGTTTCCACATAGAAAAACATAGGTGAAAATATGGATATGGAAGAGAAATCAAACCATTAAATTCTGATGGAGAGTGGTAGAGAACATGGCTATGAAAAAGACAACAATCACAAATCCATAAATTTGTGATGATCTAATGTACCATCTGATTCATCGGATATGAGGGAACTAGGACAACATTTTTGGTTTTCAAGATCATTTCCCTAAAGTTGATGAATTAAAATAAATACTTACATGATTTTGGTACAATCTCACTGTTGTTCGTGCCTTGAACAATTTCCACTTCATCTCTTAAATAAATGAAGTTGAATTTGTTATTCGTGAAGTGTTTGCAGATCATGTGATAGAATGATGGGTCATTCCATCTGTTTCAAACAAATGGTTAGAATAAGTTATCAAACATACATAAGTCCATCTATGGTGAGGTTAATCATATACGATTCCAAAAATGAACTTATAATTCATCTATCATACCGCTAAATAAAATAAAACCAGTTTCTACTAACCAGGGACTTTCAGTAGGCTAGTGGTATGCGATAAAGGCATGTCGCACTTCGGTTGTGGGTTTTATTCCGACAGCCTTGTCCAACGCGACGGGTTGTCGCCCATCCTGCAGGTTGTCCTTTTTCTAAAATTACATCATTATGACATTCCATCGATAATATCGAAAACAGTTCTATCCTAAAACAATACTAACTTATGTCCAGCATAATCCATTTCGAATCTTTACGCTTATCCAAAATACTTCTGTCCAATCTTATAGTATAAAGAAAACAATTACCAGAAATGTCATCTACTGAGCATGTGAATACCATCATTTATCCCTGATATATCTTGTTGATCACATTCCAATCATGTGAATACCTTAATCATGTACTCTCTTGAAAAATGAATACCCATTGAACCTTAGTGAAAACATGAATGCTGTCAAAAGTTAACTCTTTCCACATACCAAAATCCCAACATTTCTATATACTCAAACCATGATATCACTTTGTCCTTATGTTAGTCCTGAGCTCATGAATACTATGAAAAATTTCATTTTCTCCTTATCCCTTCATTATGCACATATCATCTGCTTTCTAAAATATTTGAATCACTTTTCATGGTTACCGGTACCATAAAATTATTGAAACCCACAATAGAGTAATACAAAAATATTCCAATACACCATAAAAGTACCTCAACATCATTATTCCTGAATACCAATACATAAACACTTAAATCCATCCTATTCAATGATTGTTATGGAATAAGTCCTTCCTTTATTTATAAGTAACCTCTTAGGTCAGGGCATTGAGTTGGGTAATGCCCATGTTCTCCACAAATAAGACATTGAACTCCATAACAGTCTATCACTCTATAACCCTTTTCTCCACACATATAACATATTTCCCTCCATTTGATGTATTCCTCCAGGATCTTCTTCCCTTCTTTAGAAATCTCAATCTTACTTTCTTTATGCTCCTCAACATGAGAACATGCATAAAAGTCTATCTTCCTCTTATTTGATGAATTAGGAATACCACTAAATTTCACCTTGTTAATCATATATCGCGATGACTGATTCGGCATAATCACAATATCTTTCTCTCTATGCATTAAGAAATTTCGTTGCACATAGTCACCAATTTGTCCATTGGATTCAATGTTAACCGAATTCCTTCTGGTTCCCTCCATTGACTAAAACACAAAAATAATTCTTTGAGAGGCAAAAATCATACAAGTAAAATAACATAATCAAGGGGGGGTACCTTCGACATCTAACATCTTAGGTTTAATTTTAATATCATTACCGTAATTCTAGGACTATAACCTATACTTATACTTAAACTTAGGGACATCCCTAGATATACCTTATAAATATTTCTAGGGATCTCACTAAAGTTTTCGCATTCTAGTTTCCAAAGGTTAACTAAACCTTTCCTCTGATACCAACTATAGAGACCCGAATCTTGACATAAATGGACATTACATTACTTTTTAGGAATACTTAATACATAAAAAAACAAACACACAAGGATAGTAATAGTTTAGTGTCTTTGGAAACTCAGAACGTAATCTTCTAATCGTGGTGAAAGATCTTCAACATCTCCTATAAAGATCTTCCCCTTTTGGTTTTCTTACCTAAAAACCATTCTTTATATCCTGGGGAAATGAAAACATATAAAGTGTGAGCTCAAATTCTCAGTAAGGGTAAGCATGGATAAAATAAAACAAACCATATACATTTGAACTTAAAAACATGAACATAATGTTTAAACATCAAGATCTTGAGCAATGACATAAAACATGGAAGTACGTAAGGCATAGATCATAATGGAACATCAATCATGATAACATAGCATGGGAATAAAACTTGTAATTGTGGAAAAACATTAAGCACATGATATGATTTCCATAGTAGCCAAGGCATTGCTGCCAATACCATCTTAGGTGGACAAAGTCCCTTACTGAACCGGGTTTACTTTCTATTCCAGCCCTATATTACTGAACCAGATTTACTTGCCGTTTCAGCCATGTCTATCTCATGAGATATAAATCTTTACCCAATGCATTGGAGGGAGATATAGGTCCCACCCATCTCATATTTAATTCATTCTTACTTGTGCCACAAAACAATCATAAATCATTCATCATATCCCAAAGAATAAATTGGGTTTCATAAATATCATTCCATCATAACATAATCCATATAAAACAAATGGATATCATTTAATCACAAGAAAAGTGAAATCATATAAATCATAGATACATTATAATTGAAACATACACTTATTAAATAATTTCATCTTAGATGGAAAATGGTTTTGATAAAGCACTTGAAATGAATTCTTGAGGAAAATATCCTTTCTTCTTGAAAATTATTTTCTTTTCACAAAATGCCATTAAATTTTAAAAGAAATGGATTTTGTTGGAAATAGTCATGAAATATTATAGATTAAGCTTCATTAAAAAAAAGAATTATGAAACCGTAAATATCCATTCATTCCGTATAAGTTAAAAAAACATTCTTCTCGTACTTTTTTCGGAAAAGTCAAAAAGTACCTCGTATGGTAAACAAAAAACAAGATTCCTTACATAGCATGTATTAAAAGTAAAAAATGGGTAAAAAGGACTTTAAACATACATGAAAACATTTTTATAAAACTTGGACATGGATGATAAATATAAACCCAGAAAATAACTATGTATAAGCAATCTCTAATAGAAAACAATTAAGATTGCAACATTATCCCTTACAAAGATCTCTTTGTAAATAGATCACTTATGTGTATTCACTATAAGGTCACATAATGAAATTATAAATACATGATAAGATATAAAAATTCATTTCTCACATAATCAAAGAACGAAATAAACAAGAAAGATAAGATCAACCCAAAGAACGGAAATTGGGTTAAGATGTTCCCTTACCTTGTGTCTGACTTGACTCGACCGTTATTTAATCTCCTGAATAATAAACCAAAGATAATTTCTACTTGCTTAAGAACCTTTTTCAAATTTATTATTCCTTTTATATCACTTATTACAATGTTATAGACATTATGTAACTATTTAAGTTAATAATGATCCTTTTATCGATATTTAGTACTTGAGTCAAAAAAGGACATCTTATAATTACATGTTGTTCATGTTGTCAAAGGTTCATTATATCCAGAATGATATTCATGATTTATAAATCATATATATCATATATATCCCGCATATACATGTATTTATAATATTACATAACATATGGAGGTAAGAAATGAAATGCACCGTTCATGGAGATGGTAAGCCGTACGTACACATGAACGCTACTTTCATTTCTGTTTCTTATTTTAATTGAATTAAGAAATAATTATACATAGGTATATTATAATTCCATTATAATATCATATATAATATCATTAACTACATCCTTTATACACCCCACATAAGGCATTAATGAATCACATCACTTTGAGGGGGCGGTAGTCCGCACTTCCTCAAATGAGATTATCGTATTTAATGACTGTGGAAACCATGAAGTCTTGATATAATTGGGAATTAAAGAAGAACTAGGAAATAATAAACATAATATATATCATATATGAATACAGTGCCACCATAATGGCCACCATGAGAGGCGGTAGGAGAAAATCGAACAATCATCGTTTCGTGAGGCAGTAGTTTGTCATCCAGAGAAACATTATGTTATTCATCAATTAGATGGAGGTGTGTGTAAATGTAGTTCTAATCCTTCTCATAACATAATCCTATTATATTGAAGATACTAGTTTTTTTACAAAAGAAAGGATTAAAAAGAGTTTAGGGGTTGGAGAAGTAGAATAAAAGAAAACAACTTAAGAGAAACTGTTACCTTTAATTTGGGTAACTTCCTTTGGTTTGAACCAAACGAACTTCTTGAAGTGCCTTCTACCTAATTTAAGGCTTCTAGGGGGAGGAGAGTGATGTTGGGAGCTTAATGGGGCAGAGTTTTGATAAATCACTTGAAATGAATTCTTGAGGAAAATATCATTTCTTCTTGAAAATCATTTTCTTTTTACAAAATGCAATTCAATTTTAAAAGAAATGGATTTTTTTGAAAATACTCATGAAATCTTGTAGAGTAAGCATCATGGAAAAAAGCATTATGAAACTGTAAAAATCCATTCAAGCCGTATAAGTTAAAAAAACATTCTTCTCATAATTTTGCCAGAAAAGTCAAAAAGTACCTCGTATGGTAAAAAAATGATTCCTTACATACCATGTAGTAAAAGTAAAAAATGGTTAAAAAGGACTTTAAACATACATGAAAATAGTTTTATAAAACTTGGACATGGATGATAAATATAACCCCAGTAAATACTTACGTATAAGAAATCTCAGATAGAAAACAATTGAGATTGCAACATTATCCCTTACAAATATCTTTTTGTAAATAGATCACTTATGTGTATTCACTATAAGTTCACATAAAGAAATTTTAAATACATGATAAGATATAAAAATTCATTTCTCACATAATAAAAGAACGACATAAACAAGAAAGACAAGATCAACCCAAAGAATGGAAATTGGGTTAAGATGTTCCCTTACCTCGTGTCCGACTTGACTCGATCATTATTTAATCTCCAAAATAATAAACCAAAGTTAATTTCGACTTTCTTAATAACCTTTTTCAAATTTATTATTCATTTTATATCACTTATTTCCATGTTATAAACATTATGTAACTATTTATGTTCATAATGTTCGTTTTGTCGATATTTTGTACTTGAGTTAAAAATGGACTTCTTATAATTACATGTTGTTCATGTGGTCAAAGGATCATTATATCCAAAATTATATTCATTATTTAAAAATCATATATATCATATATATCCACCATATACATGTATTTATAATATTACATAACATATGGAGGTAAGAAATGAAATGCACCGTTCATGGAGACGGTAAGCCATACGCACACATGAACGCTACTTTCATTTATATTTATTATTTTAATGGAATTAAAACATAACTATACATAGGTATATTATAATTCCAGTATAATATCATATATAATATCATTAAATACATCCTTTATACAGCCCACATAAGGCATTAACGAATCATATCACTTTGAGGGGGCGCTAGTCCGCACTTCCTCAAATGATATTATCGTATTTAACGACTATGGAAACCATAAAGGCTTGATATAATTGGGAATTAAAGAAGAATAAAGAAATCATAAACATAATATATATCATATATGAATACAGTTCTATAATAATGGCCACCATTAGAGGCGGTAGGAGAAAATCGAACAATCATCGTTTCGTGAGGCATTAGTTTGTCATCCACAGAAACATTATGTTCTTCATCCATTAGATGGAGGTGTGTGTATGTTTAGTTCTAATACTCCTCATAACAACATCCTAGTATATTGAGGATACTGGTTTTGTTTCAAATGAAAGGATTAAAAAGAGTTTAGGGGTTAGAGAAGTAGAATAAAAGAAAACAACTTAAGAGAAACTGTTACCTTTAATTTGGGTAACTTACATTGGTTTGAACCAGAAGGACTTCTTGAAGTGCCTTATGCCTAATGTAAGGATTCTAGAGGGAGGAGAGGAATGTAAGGAGATTAATTGGGCAAATTTTGGACGAGCCAAATGGCTTTAGAGGTGTGAGGAATTGGATAGAAATGTCTCGTTTTATAAGGGGGGGGGAGGGGCTCTTTGGGAAAGAGTGAAAATATTATTTTATAATATAATGATATTCGGTTTCTAATGGTCCAAAAATCATTATAGTATTAGATAAGGTGACCCATGGTCTAGATATAATCCTAAAATCAGAATTGGACATGTTTTGGATAATATTACAATCATTATAATCTTATTTATTTAAATCATTTATTAATGAGGTAAATACCGCATCATTATTGTGTCATATATAAATTAATTTATATTATGTCTAAAAATTATAAAAAAAAACCATGATTTAGGAAATATTTTTATATTTCCAAGGAATATTTATAGTCGAATAGAAAATTTATATAGCCCCCTATAAAAATTAATTACTAAAAGATTTTTGTTAATGTCGGTTTTGTCTTTACATTAAATTAATTAATCTAATGTGTCATTGTCTTTCATAAGTGGCTCCATGGGGTCCCAAAATCGACCCAAGGATGCCCATGGTCAGCCATTACTCATCCAATAAGGTTTGGGAAATTTTTAAGGTAATTTTGAATTATTATAATATTCCTTTAACCTTGAATTACCCTATTTACCTTTAATCGCAGTAAATAAAAGTAAAAAGTTATTATTCACAAAAAATTATTTTCATCTCATTGAACCACATTTTAGTCCTTGATCTTAACCGTGTCTCTCGGATTATTGAAATTCCACTCACAGAAGCGGTAAAATTAAGTTTTATGTGAATTTCCAAATTCTCCTAGGAGGTGGGTAAAAGACGGTAAAAAGTTCAATAAAATTTTTATATATCTAAAATTATTATAAAATGACTCCAATTAATTACATTGAACTTATATAGGTATTATGTATCAATTTTGACCTAAAATAAATTTAAATAAAATAAATAATTATTTAAATAAAAAGTCGGTTTTTAAATAGTAACCTAGTGTTTTCACTATTCATCAAAAATTGAAAGTTTTCAAACAAATTCCAAAAATTAAGCCTAATCTATATTTGATATTCCAAATTCAAAAATGATATCAATTCTTCCAAATTAAAAACATAGAAATGGAATTAATTAATTTTAAAATTAATTCCTGTTATCAAAACCAATAGCGTGTTTTTAAGAAACAATAACTATCAAAAGATTGATACTTGTTTATGTCCAATTTCAAAGTGAAATTAATTCCAATGACCAATATTTGATTAAATGGTAAAAATATATTCTAATTACATTTTAAAACCAATTAAAAATATAATCTAACCATATAAATTATTGCGATGAAAAAAGATGTTTTTAATTAAAATATAGTGTGTTTTTACTATTCATCAAAATATGAAAGTTATCAGAATAATATGAAAATTTTATCCAAATTAAATTTTTATATCCTGATTCCAAGGGAGAATTTTATTTTTTCAAATTTAACTTATAAACATGTCAAAAACTATATTTAAAGAGGGTGCGCCATCAAAAGGCGACAAAACTACATTTTTTGAAAAATACTTATTTTACTCGAAAAATTGATTTTGTTCTCATACCATGTTCTAGAAAATGTGTAAGATGAATAATAATGTTATAAAATTCAAAATGTAGTTGATACTATTCATAACGGCTAGTTCATAATAATATTATAACCATATATCGTTGTTTAGTGAAACCTGGTATTGCGTACAACACACGCTATCGAGGAAGGTCATGATTGCGTGTAATGCAAGCCAAGTCAGGGTTGCGTGTTGGGCAAGCCTCCTCCGTTGTTTTGTATAACAGAATCCAACCAAATTTCATTTATACATTGAATATATATATATATATACACTCAATGTTTCTTAGAATAACTACTATCAAAATTGTGTGTAACATGATCCAAGAATAGTGTTGCGTATACTGCAAGCTAATACGGTGTTGCGTATAGTACAAGCTGATATTGGTGTAGTGTATAATAGAACACATCAAAGAAATTAAAAATAATATATCTCATAAAATCTCGGGTTGTTACATCATATCATTTTATTTGGGGGTTATTCTAGCTACTTGAGACAAATAACATTGATCCAGAGACTAAAATTGAGGTTGTGTATAATATGCATGGGGTCATTCCACATTTTGAGAAGTCATGCTAAAACCTACACGAGGTTGTGTTTCTTTCTATTTCTTTATTTATTTTCCTCAACTTTGATGTGGCTATATGTATTATCTTAGAGAATGTAAAAATTTGGTTATATTAGGTGTAGTTATTGATGGTGTAAAATAGTGTTAGGAATATATATATATATATATATATATTGTTGGTCGGAGTGGATACTCAAGAGGGTGGGTGAATTGAGTTCGAATTAAAATTTTCTGTTAAAAATAATGTTTATTAAAATCCCCCTATTTCAAAAATAGATTAAACTATAGTGAATTTATACAGATTATAAAGGTTAAATTAGTTTCTCAAAGATTGATTAGTTCTCAGTTAACTTAATCTTATGATTAAATTAACTTTTGAAACTAACTTACTGGTTTATAATAAATATAAACACTTGCGAGTTTAACTATCAAAGTATCTTTGAAAATAAATTATACTTCAAAGTAATAGCAGCGGAATATGAAATAAATATGTATAGTATGGATATAGTATGTAGCTACAAACACAGAGAATAAACCAAGAGGTTCAGTCTCAAGCCGAGACTTAGTCCTCTCACAAGTTTATATAAAAATGATCCACACCCTGGATCGGGGTTAACAACAGTGAACACACTGTTCAGGTCACAAGACCTCTACCATAGTTCGGCGTGGGAAAACAAACAACAGCCTAGAGCTGTCCAGGTCTCACACGACCTCTACCACTATCCACAGTGGGAAATGAAATGTAAAAAGGTTTGCTGAGGATTTACAGATCCTCCAGTGAAAGTACAGGAGTCAGTGTGTGTGTTTAATACAGCAGATAAGACACACTGCTCAAAATGTAAAACAAATGTAACACAGAGCAGAGATGTAGAGTTTAGAAATGGCTCTGGTGATTTCAGTATAGCTCTGGACTCTTTTGTATTTGGTCAGAATTTATTCTGAGTCCTCTTCTCGTTTTTATTTGAGAAGAAGAGTGTCGTATGCTTCCGGTTCAAAGGCAGTGAGATGTAGTCGATGAAGTTCTTCAATGTTCTTTTGTATGCACAGAACTCTTCTTGAGTAGGCTTGATTGTGTATGAGGTTCTCTCTTTCTTGGTTCTTCCTCCTCTTTCTTTCCTCTATAATCTTCTTGTGTTCTACTGTCAACCGAAAAACTCTCGTTCTTTCTTCAGCAGCGTCTTCTAGTATTTATGTCTCGTGCTTCAGAAGACAGAAAAAGTTTCCTTTCCGCAGGTACGAGGTATGGTTTCCTGACATCCGACAACCTTTATTAATTAATTGTCAGAGCATTAAAATATACCTAATATGACCGTTGGTTAGATTAAATAAAGATAAAGATAAATAAATTCAAACAGTTGTTTATGACTATTGAAGAATCAATTGATCGGTAGGTCATCAGCATTAGTGAGTAATGATCGGTGGCTCATTTGCATCGGTGAGTCATCTGCATCGGTGAGTCATATGCATCGGTGAGTCATTTGCATCGGTGAGTCATTTTCATCGGTGAGTCATTTGCATCGGTGAGTCATTTGCATCGGTGAGTCATCTGCATCGGTGAGTCATTTGCATCGGTGAGTCAGATGATCGGTGGCTCATTTTGCATCAGTGAGTCATTTGCATCGGTGAGTCATCTGCATCGGTGAGTCATCTGCATCGGTGAGTCAGTTTGATCAGCATCAGTCTGTCATCTGATCGGTGAGTCAGTTTGATCAGCATCAGTGAGTCATTTGATCGGTGGCTCATTTTGATCAGCATCAGTGAGTCAGATGATCGGTGGCTCATTTTGCATTGGTGAGTCATTTTCATCGGTGAGTCATCTGCATCGGTGCGACCGTTGTCCTTTGATATTGGATCAGTGCTTCCGATGTCTGTTGATATTGAATCGGTGATTGCGAGGTCTGTTGAATGGATCGGTGCTTCCGATGTCTGTTGAATGGATCGGTGCTTCCGATGTCTGTTGAATGGATCGGTGCTTCTGATGTCTGTTGAATGGATCAGTGCTTCTGATGTCTGTTGAATGGATCGGTGCTTCTGATGTCTGTTGAATCCAGAAGACTTCCAAAATACTTTGTAAGTCAATAAGCATAGACAAAAACATGATAACAGATTCATTTACAGATTGTAATTAAGTTTATGAGAAATCAAACCAGATTAAGCATTAATGGTATGTGATGATTTGTGATTATTAAAACATCAATCATAGACAAGAAATCAACAATCTTCCAGAGGGCTCAACAATCTCCCCCTTTTTGATAATCAAAAATCTTTATCATAAAATAAAAATAATATGATATATCATTAATAAAAACATAATGAGAATTAAACCATAAAGAGAATAAATATAAAGAGATATATAAATCTCCCCCTTAATGTAAATTTCCCATATATATTATACAGATTTCTCCCCCTGGGATATATACATCGCTCATATATCTCTCCCATACATCTTTCTTTTCCCATATATCTCTCTTCTCCCATAGAGCATTCTTTTTCTTCTCCCCATTGGGATAATTAAAAAGGAGGGAAACCATATTAGTGAAAGTGAAAGTAAAAGCAGTCAGCATAGAGTATAGAGAAAAAAAAATTTAGAAAGTACAGAATATGACAAGCATCACATTGTTCACCCTATCAAAAACAAGACACAACTATTTGTTGGGATACAAAGGGGCTTTGCCTTTGTCTTTGGGATGAATAGTGGGTAAGTTTGAAGACTTGGAGGCAGGCTGGTCTTGGCGAATCTGAAGTGGTGGTAGGAAAACTCGGGCAAGCGTAGGAGCAGGTGCCACAGAGAGTTGTTGTTGAGAAACAAGAGCTGGTTGAGAAGCTTGTTGAGGGACTGGTCTTAACTGAGATAGTGCTTGAGCAACAGATAGCTGATTTGGAGCTACATCAGAGTCACTGAGAGGTTCAGAAGTAGGAATTACTATTGCAGTGGCCTGTGCAGTCAAATAGGGCTTCAAAAGATGAATGAAGTCTTGAATGACTTCTGCCCCATACTTCATAGCTTTTTCAAAATCATCTTTATTCTCCATGAATTGTGCCAAGGAAGGGGTAAAATCTTGCAACTGATGAACTTGAGTTTTGAAGGCCTGAGTGACTTGAGGTAATTTTAGATTCTCTTCCAACACCTTGAAGTTTGCAGCCATATCATGTTTTGTATAAATCTTGGAAAAGTAATTATCAACTTTCTCTTTGATCTCTTGCAGAGCTTTCTTAGCATCTGCTGAAAACACCAATGCCATCTTATGACTGTTATCACCGAGCTCTTTCATCTTCCTCAAGGATTCTAAATCAAGAATTTGTCTAACAGCAGCTAACTCATCATGCAAAACTTCTCTTAGAGCGTCTAGCTCACGGGTAGTGATCTTGGTTACCTTTCCTGTACTGGCTTGGCCAACTATGTGAGTTAACTCAGCTTTCAACTTCCTCAGGTCAGACTTGTTGAGATGTTCAATCAAATTTCTCAAAACTTCCATCATACCAGAGATGGTTGATCGGAATTCACTTGATAGAGATACCAAGCCAGTGTGAAGATCCTTCATAGTCTGATTCAAAAAGGCTATGTGCCTACCAATAAGTTCACCAGTATTGGCCAGGTCTGGCTTCACAGTATTAGATACTCTTTGTGAGAAGGCTTCCAATGAATTTTCAGAAACTTGTAGAGACACTTGAGTAAGAGAATTAGAAACTTCTTCTCTAACTATGTCTCTCACAGCAGTTAGCAATTCAATCTTAAAATTATCAAGATCAGCTTGAGAGATTCCAGAACCTGATAAATTAACATTTGTAGTATCAACAGCAGGAACAGACCTTGCTTCTCTTGGGTGGTTCCTCTTCACAGCTGCAGCAGATCCTGGCATTGCTTCTGCTTCTTCAGAATATTCTGAGCCCAACACAGCGTAACCAGGGTAGTCATCCCAAATAGCAGCACACAGGGTGTAATTTGGTTTCTCATAGATTGTTGTTCCACTGATTTTTGGTGAATCAACCTTGCCAATGATATGTATTTCTTGTACTAACTGAGGTGGTTCTATTTGATCTTCAAAAATACCATCCACTGGTCTGTTATCACCATCAACAGCAGCCTCAGCATCATCAGCATGTCCATCATCACTTTTCTCAGAAGCTTCACTGTGATATTCTTCAGTATCAGAATCTTCTTCATCACTAAGAATAGGTTCTGATTCTGGTAGGGCTAAGGGTGGACTAGCAGGTCCAAATTCTATTCTTCTTTTGGGACTAGCAGTGTCAGGATCACTCCTATCATCAGGAGATGATATACTTCCTTCCTCAGTCGCAGCTTCTTCTTGCTCTTGGGCTTCGGTGGCCTCATCCTTTCCTTCTTCTTGCTCATCATCATCCGAATAAACTGGTTCCTCATTTGGTTTCAAGCCAGGGTCTCTTAAACCCTTTGTCCTCTTGCCATGATCAATGGGATTGTAGGCTTCATACAATTTATCTTCATCTGCAACCCAGCACTTCTTCCATGGATTCCAATTGATTTTCATCATCCTGCAGATCTCTTTGTTGAGACAGAAGGTATGATCTCTTTCCTCAGCTTCATCATCTTCATCAACACATTCAAGATTCTTGAGCATGGTAGATATCATTTTTGAATAGAATAAGGCAGTGGCTTTCTTGGACGGTTTTACCATTCCAGCTATGTGCACCATCACATATCTACACAAATTTATCTTCTCAAGTGTTTTCAGAAGAAACAACAGGAAAACATCCTGGTACTTTACAGCAGCAAAATCTCCTCTCCTAGGGAAAAGTTGGTGCTGAATAAACTTGAAAAGAAGTCTGCATTCACCATCTAATTCTGAAGCTATGATTCTCCGTGACTCTCTGTTTCCGGTAAGAAGCTCTAGAGCTAATTCATAAGAGAAGTAATTAGATGTTGGAGGAATATTCCCAGCATAATCCACATACCGACCTTCATGAGGTTCATTCAAGCACTCAGCCCACTGCTTAGATGAGAAGGAAATTTTCTTTCCTTTTACCACAGATGATATCTTGGTAGCCTCCAAACCATCTAGAGTGATTTTCAGATTCATGTAGAACTCATGTACCAGTTTTGGGTAGTCTATTCGAGAGTTGTCTGAAAAATAGTCTATCCATCCTTGCGATTCAAGAACTTGCAGCAACAGTGACTTACTTGACAAGAGCCATGCAGAGCTGACTTCTCTTTCTACAGCAACAATCCGAGTTTCCAGGTTCAGATTTACTGATCGTTGAGAGGTACTACTCGACTCGCCTCGAGCACGCTTTGAAGGTACAGGGCTATCTGATCCTTTGCTTGGTCTCTTTTTCATAGTCATTCAAAGATTTTGGGAAGGCAGGAGTTCGAAGGTTCGAAGTAGAGGGGAAGAGAAGTTGAAAGGTTCGGCGGGAAATGAAAGGTCAAAAGTTTAGGGAAGATAAATAGCCGCGTATCATTTATTTTATCATTTAGGGTTCCCATAAAAAGTATAAAAGAAATTTACTAAATAATTACAATATATATAAAAAAGAAAAAAAAGATCGGTATGACAGATCGGTTGCACAGATCAGTTTCACAGATCAGTTTCACATATCGGTTTCACAGATCAGTTTTATAGATCGGTTTCACAGATCAATTTCACAGATCAATTTCACAGATCGGTTTCATAGATCAGTTTCACAGATCGGTTTCACAGATCAGTTTCACAGATCCGTTTCATAGATCGGTTTCACAGATCAGTTTCACAGATCAGTTTCACAGATCAGTTTCACAGATCAGTTTCACATATCAGTTTCACATATCAGTTTCACAGATCAGTTTCACAGATCGGTTTCACAGATCAGTTTCACAGATCAGTTTCACAGATCAGTTTCACAGATCAGTTTCACATATCAGTTTCACATATCAGTTTCACAGATCAGTTTCACAGATCAGTTTCACAGATCAGTTTCACAGATCGGTTTCACAGATTAGTTTCAGAGATCAGTTTCACAGATCGGTTTCACAGATCGGTTTCACAGGTCGGTTTCACAGATCAGTTTCACAGATCAGTTTCATAGATCAGTTTCAGAGATCAGTTTCACAGATCAATCATACACAACTCTTTTTTAATAAATTTCATTCTTTCAGAGCATAAATTCTTTGTGAAGATATCAGCTAATTTATGTTCAGAACTAATAAATTTTAAAGAGATATCACCTTTTTGATAATGATCTCTTAAAAAGTGATGTATGACATCAATGTGCTTAGTTCTAGAGTGAGACACATGGTTCTTAGATATATTGATTTCACTAGTATTGTCACAGTTAATTGAAACATGTTTAAGATCAAATCCATAATCCAATAAAGTGTGTTTCATCCACAGAATTTGTGCACAGCAACTACCAGCAGCTATGTATTCTACCTCGGCAGTAGACAATGCAACAGAGTTCTGTTTCTTACTACACCATGATACTAGGGAGTTTCCAAGCAAATGACATGTTCCAGATGTGATCTTCCTATCTAACTTACATCCAGCAAAGTCGGCATCTGAATAGCTAGTTAGGTTAAATGATTGTCCTTTTGCATAAAACAAACCTAAATTTACAGTATACTTAAGATATTTAAAAATCCTTTTAACAGCCAGTAAGTGTGATTCTTTAGGATTAGCTTGAAATCTAGCACACATACATACACTGAACATAATGTCAGGTCGACTAGCAGTAAGATAAAGTAAGCTCCCAATCATACCTCTGTAATTGGTTTGATCCACTGGTTTCCCAGCTTCATCTGTATCCAATTTACAGGTAGTACTCATAGGTGTATCACTTTCCTTAATACTATCCAATCCAAAACGTTTTAAAAGATCCTTTGTATATTTACTTTGATTTAAAATAATTCCATATTTAGTTTGAAAATTTTGAAAACCAAGAAAATACTTAAGCTCTCCCATTAAGCTCATTTCAAATTGATTTTGCATAACCTTTGAAAAATCAGTACATAAAGAATTTTTAGAAGATCCAAAAATAATATCATCAACATAGATTTGTACTATTAATACATCTTTTGAAATCCTTTTTATAAAAAGAGTGGGATCAGCTACTCCTTTTGTAAATCCTTTTGAGATAATAAAGTTTGAAAGCCTTTCATACCAAGCTCTTGGAGCTTGTTTTAAACCATATAAAGCTTTAGAAAGTTTAAAAACATGATTTGGAAAATGAGGATTTAAAAAACCTGGTGGTTGTTCTACAAAAACATCTTCAACAATAAAACCATTTAGAAAAGCACTTTTGACATCCATTTGATATAGCTTGAAATTCAGATGTGATGCATAGGCAAGTAAGATCCTGATAGCCTCTAATCTTGCTACAGGTGCAAAGGTTTCCTCATAGTCAATTCCTTCTTCTTGATTGTACCCTTGTGCAACTAGCCTAGCTTTATTTCTAATGATATTTCCAGATTCATCAACTTTGTTTCTAAACACCCATTTTGTGCCTATTGTCAAGGTGTCCTTGGGTCTTTCTACTAATTTCCAGACTTTGTTTCTTTCAAATTGATTTAGTTCTTCTTGCATATCTATTACCCAAAATTCATCATTGATAGCATCATTGATATTTTTAGGTTCTAACTGTGAAAGAAAGGCTTGATGTTCAACCTGATTTCTTAGAGAAGCTCTAGTCTGTGTTCCTCTATCTAGATTTCCTACAACAGCATCTAAAGGATGGTTATTTAGAGTCCTAGATGGTCTTGAAAAGATAGGGCTATAGATTTCAGATTCATCTACAGATTGAGGTTCAACAGAAGCAGGTTCTGGAGCATTTCCAGAGCTGGATGTTTTAACTATAGGTCCATTGTCTTTTTCATTGAGATTCAAACCAGAGAGATCATCTTCAAGAGAGATTTTAGGTTCATGTGGATCAGTTTCATCAAATTTGATGTGAACAGATTCTTCCACACATTTGGTTCTTTTATTGAAAACTCTATAGGCTTTACTAGAGATAGAGTAACCTAGGAAAATTCCTTCATCACTCTTGGATACAAATTTGTCAAGATTGTCTTTAGTATTGAGAATGAAGACTTTGCAGCCAAAAACTTTGAAGTAGTTAACCTTAGGTTTCATATGGTTCCACAACTCATAAGGGGTCTTCTTAAGAACTGGTCTGATCAAGACTCTATTAATGACATAACAAGCTGTATTTACAGCTTCATCCCAAAAGTAAATAGGCAGATCATATTCATTGAGCATAGTTCTAGCTATTTCTTGCAGGGTTCTATTCCTTATCTCTACTACACCATTTTGTTGGGGTGTCCTAGGGGCAGAGAAATTGTGACTATAGCCATTGTGTGAGCAGTAAGAATCAAACTCATGATTTTAAAACTCACGACCATGATCACTTCTCAGGGTCTTAATCTTGAGTCCACTAAGATTTTCTACAGACTTGGAGTATTTAACAAAGTAAGAACAAGCTTCACTTTTGTGAGCTAGAAAATATACCCAAGTATATCTAGAAAAGTCATCTACAAGAACCTAGACATAGTGCTTCCCATTCAAACTAGAAACTCTTGAAGGTCCAAATAAATCCATGTGAACCAACTCGAGAGGTTGAGAAGTTGACACTTCTTTCTTTGATTTAAAAGAAATTTTATGTTGCTTTCCTTTTTGACAGGGATTACAAACTTTGTCTGCTAGAAATTCAAGTTTGGGTAGGTCTCTAATTAAGTTCTTCCTAGAAAGTTTTCTAAGTGAGTGTACATTGCAGTGTCCTAATCTTCTGTGCCAAAGCCAAGACTCTTTATGAAAATCATTTAAACAAGGAATATTCTGCTTAGCTAAAGAATCTAAATCAACAGCATAAACATTTTCATTTATTAAAGCAGAAAATACTAAAACATTTTTAGAGTTAAAAACATTGCAAGAATCATTTTTAAATTTCACATAAAAACCATCATCACACAACTGAGAAATACTTAACAGGTTATATTTAAGTCCATCGACAAATAAAACTTCAGAAACCAAGATTGAATCAGTGTTACCAATCTGGCCTAAGCCGATGATTTTTCCTTTTGAATTATCACCAAAAGTGACAAAGCCTCCATCAACTTTTACTAAGCTCTTGAAACATGAAACGTCTCCTGACATATGTCTTGAACATCCACTGTCTAAGTACCATATCTTCTTGTGACAGCTCTTCAAACAGGTCTCCTACAACACAGATTTATATGGAAGATGATTTTGGTACCCAGATCTTCTTGGGTCCAGACATGTTATCCAATGATACTTTAGGTACCCATATTTGTCTAATGGGTCTCATATAATTTGTAGAATTAACATTCATTGAAAGATAAACCTTATTAGATCCATAACTATGAATATAACTGGTTGAGGCATATGAAGTTCCAGAATTAACTATCTTCTGTCCAGATTTAGGAATGAATCTAGTTTTGGCAACTTTTCTTTGTCCAGGTTGGTATCCTATACCAGCAGTATATCTAGGTGCAACTTGCTTTCCTAGCATTTGTGTTAGAGTATTCTTTCCATTTGTGAACTTTTCTAAGTCTTTTCAGAGTTTCTCATTAGACAATTTTAGTTCAGTATTCTCTTTAAGCAACTGAGCATTCTTTTCTACTTCTATATCCAGATCAGATGGATGCTTAACACTTAAAGCATACTGTTTCTTTAAACCTTTATATTTATCTTTAAGCTCATTACAGGTTTCTTCAAGCATATCACAATATTCAAACAGTTCAGATTTAGACATGTTTTCTGAATCAGAATCATCTCCAGAATAATATGAATTTGAAGCAGGAGTTTCTGATGTTACCTCAGAAGTGTTTGTCATGAAACACATGTTGGCTCGATTCCTTTCAGAGTCTGAAGATTCGTCTTCACTAGTGATGTCTTCTGAAGCACTCCAGGTAGCCTTCATGGATTTCTTGTACTTCTTGTCTTTGTAATCATATTTCTTTTTGAATTTTAACTTTGGACAGTCTTCTTTGATATGTCCTTTTCGCTTGCATTCATAGCAGACAACTTCATCAGTTCTGTCAGCCTTCTTCCAATCCTTTTTCCATTTGCCTTGTTGGTCATACTTTCCCTTGTAATTTGGTTTCCTAAAGAGTTTCTTTTTCCTATAAAACTTTTTGAATCTCCTGGCTATTTGAGCCATCTCAGCATCACTGTCAGAATCATTCTCACTTTCCTCACTGCTTGAACTTTCATTGATAGCTTGAGGCTTTTCCTTATCCTTATTCTTTGAGGTTGTAGTCTTGAAGGAAATAGACTTCCTTTTAGGTTCATCATCTTCTTCTTTGTTTACCTTGATTTCTTCTTCATACATCATCAACTTACCAATTAGTTCCTTGACTGGCAGTTCTCCAATGTCACATGATTCTCTAATAGAGACAGAGGTTCCTCTCCATCTTTCAGGTAGACATCTCAAAATTCTCATGATTTGTTCTTTTGCAGGAACAATCTTTCCGAGTGAGCTCATTGTGTTCACTATCTCATTGAACCTGAGATACATATCAGAAATGGGTTCATCAAGCTTCATCTTAAAATTATCATACTTAATAGTATAGGTATTCAGTCTCATCTCCTTAACATTAGTTGTTCCTTCATGATAAACAGCTAAGGTATCCCAAATTTCATATGCAGTTTTACATGCAGAAATTCTATTAAATTCCTCATCTCCTAGAGAACAGTACAAGGCATTCTATTAAGTTTGTTTTACAATTATTATTGTAAGCAGTCTTTGTAGGTTCACCCCAAATAGATCTATCGGTACTGGGAATTTTGTATTCAGCTTCAATGGCAGTCCAAATATCAAAGCTCATACTTTCTAAGTGAATTCTCATTTTTAGCTTCCACTGAGCATAGTTGTTTCCATTAAAGAAAGGTGGTCGGTTAGTAGCAGCACCCTCAAGTCTATTATCCATGATGTCACAAAAAGAATTTTAAAGAGATAAAAATTTAGAAATAACAGAAATTTTAAGAACTTTAAAATACAACTAAAATCACAGTTGAAAAACAGAGTACTTTAGAAAATATTTTCCAAACCTCTGATACCAAATGTTGGTAGGAGTGGATACTCAAGAGGGGGGGGGGTGAATTGAGTTCCAATTAAAATTTTCTGTTTAAAATAATGTTTATTAAAATCCCCCTATTTCAAAAACAGATTAAACTGTAGTGAATTTATACAGATTATAAAGGTTCAATTAGTTTCTCAAAGATTGATTAGTTCTCAGTTAACTTAATCTTATGATTAAATTAACTTTTGAAACAAACTTACTAGTTTATAATAAATATAAACACTTGCGAGTTTAACTATCAAAGTATCTTTGAAAATAAATTATACTTCAAAGTAATAGCAGCAGAATATGAAATAAATATGTATAGTATGGATATAGTATGTAGCTACAAACACAGAGAATAAACCAAGAGGTTCTGTCTCAAGCTGAGACTTAGTCCTATCACAAGTTTATATAAAAATGATCCACACCCTGGATCGGGGTTAACAACAGTGAACACACTGTTCAGGTCACAAGACCTCTACCACAGTTCTGCGTGGGAAAACAAACAACAGCTTAGAGCTGTCCAGGTCTCACACGAACTCTACCATTATCCACAGTGGGAAATAAAATGTAAAAAGGATTGCTGAGGATTTACAGATCCTCCAGTGAAAGTACAGGAGTCAGTGTGTGTGTTTAATACAGTAGATAAGACACACTGCTCAAAATGTAAAACAAATGTAACACATAGCAGAGATGTAGAGCTTAGAAATGGCTCTGGTGATTTCAGTGTAGCTCTGGACTCTTTTGTATTTGGTCAGAATTTATTCTGAGTCCTCTTCTCGTTTTTATTTGAGAAGAAGAGTGTCGTATGCTTCAGGTTCAAAGGCAGTGAGATGTAGTCGATGAAGTTCGTCAATGTTATTTTGTATGCACAGAACTCTTCTTGAGTAGGCATGATTGTGTATGAGGTTCTGTCTTGCTTGGTTCTTCCTCCTCTTTCTTTCCTCTATAATCTTCTTGTGTTCTACTGTCAACCGAAAAAATCTCGTTCTTTCTTCAGCAGCGTCTTCTTGTATTTATGTCTCGTGCTTCGGAAGACAGAAAAAGTTTCCTTTCTGCAGGTATGAGGTATGGTTTCCTAACATCCGACAACCTTTATTAATTAATTGTCAGAGCATTAAAATATATCTAATATGACCGTTGGTTAGATTAAATAAAGATAAAGATAAAGAAATTCAAGCAGTTGTTTATGACTATTGAAGAATCAAGTGATCGGTAGGTCATCAGCATTAGTGAGTAATGATCGGTGGCTCATTTGCATCGGTGAGTCATCTGCATCGGTGAGTCATATGCATCGGTGAGTCATTTCCATCGGTGAGTCATTTGCATCGGTGAGTCATTTGCATCGGTGAGTCATACGCATCGGTGAGTCATTTGCATCGGTGAGTCATTTGCATCGGTGAGTCATCTGCATCGGTGAGTCATTTGCATCGGTGAGTCAGATTATCGGTGGCTCATTTTGCATCGGTGAGTCATTTGCATCGGTGAGTCATCTGCATCGGTGAGTCATCTGCATCGGTGAGTCAGTTTGATCAGCATCAGTCTGTCATCTGATCGGTGAGTCAGTTTGATCAGCATCAGTGAGTCAATTGATCGGTGGCTCATTTTGATCAGCATCAGTGAGTCAGATGATCGGTGGCTCATTTTGCATCGGTGAGTCATTTGCATCGGTGAGTCATCTGCATCGGTGCAACCGTTGTCCTTTGATATTGGATCAGTGCTTCTGATGTCTGTTGATATTGAATCGGTGTTTCCGATGTATGTTGAATGGATCGGTGCTTCTGATGTCTGTTGAATGGATCGGTGCTTCCGATGTCTGTTGAATGGATCGTTGCTTCCGATGTCTGTTGAATGGATCGGTGCTTCCAATGTCTGTTGAATGGGTCGGTGCTTCCGATGTCTGTTGAATCCAGAAGACTTCCAAAATACTTTGTAAGTCAATAAGCATAGACAAAAACATGATAACAGATTCATTTACAGATTGTAATTAAGTTTATGAGAAATCAAACCAGATTAAGCATTAATGGTATGTGATGATTTGTGATTATTAAAACATCAATCATAGACAAGAAATCAACAATCTTCTAGAGGGCTCAACATATATATATGGGGGGATTTGAATTACTAATAGTGTATTAATTCTAGTTAATTCTTCAGATATATAACAATGAATCTTATGGGAAGGATATAAATGAAAAAGGATATGGTTTTAGATATGGATACAGTTGTAGTTATATATATTGTTGTGGTTTTAGATATAGTTGTTGTTATACATATAGTTTTAGATATGGTTGTGGATATGAATGTATGATAGAGTTATTAAGTGGATAGTTTGATGGGTTATAATATTGGATAACTATAAATGGTGCTTCAAGTTGATTATCAACTGTGGTCCAGTTTATTATTGATCTCAAAAAAAATCAAAATTACTTTTCAACCCTTTTACCAATATTATATGTTGCTTTGGGTTATAAATTACAAACATAAAAATAATTATAATTCTTATTTAATTCATTTTATTACTTTAAAATGCTATTAGAAATGATATTTCACTTGTTTTTATGTTTCATTTGTATAAGGAGGTGATTTGGAGAGCTCATGATGAAATTGGAGGAAAACATGGAAAACTATGCACATGCTTGCATATTTTAGTGGATTGAAACTCACATATCCAGGATATGTATATACAATGGGGATAGAATTTGGTTGTTGAATATATGAAAATCTAGTCTATTATAAGTTTATTTATCCAATTCCATCCATCTGGAAGACCAAAAGATGGAGTCTTTATATAACCCAAAAACTAATAATATTCAAGAGTATAGCTTGATATTTTGATAAAATATCTCATTGTAGAACTCCAATAAAAAATTATGTGGAGATATCCGAGAGTCTATAAAAAACACTCTAGTTTTTTAAAGTTTATATAAGGTCTTTTACTTTTCCAAATATGATTCACAAGTGGTACTATGAAATATTCACAAAAACGACTAGTTACCTAGGCCTATAAATACATACCTTGTGTACCTCATTTGTAATTTCATACAATGGGGGATATTATATCATTTTTGAGAGTCCAATGGGTTAATTTTATATGTTTAGATATTATAAAACTTCTTATTCTTCTAGGGAAAGATTAAATAAAAAAAAGTTCCACTCAAGCCTCCTCCTCATTTTGATGATGAGATCAATAGTGGTACATCAATTAGAAGGATATATACACTTGATAAGGTAGTTATAGAACTTTATTTAATAATATAATTGTGTAATTTTTTTAAAAACATTTATTTTAGTTTTATATTTTCATGGTTTAACTTTGAATGTAATATTTTGGTATGATGGAATGAAAACATTTTCATTTCATAACCGATTAGCATGAAATTTTAAGTAGGAATCTCGTGTTATTATTATTGGAGAACACAATGGTAATTTTTACTCTCATGCATGCTTGATATCTCATTATGATTTGGTAGCATTCATTTGTAATATCCCATGTTTTGAACTAATTGGAGTTTTCAATGGAATTTAAATTTTTCATTTTGTCGATGATACAAATTACAAAACAAAATTTTTAGAATAATTCCAAGACTTTTAACACTCTAACATGTTGTTTTTTAATAAGGTTTAAGGTTTGATAGTTTTATCGGGAGTTGAAATGAGTTTTGAGAGTATCGATCTTTGAAATCTTGGTTTTTGGAAAGGTAAGGGAGTTACGTAGTTAGCGCACCATTAGTGATAATTGTTCCGATAAACCTACGACCCTATAGGGGTGTCACGTGGTTTTTCAAACCATGCACCTAAGGCCACACAGATATGAACTATTAAACAATAAATTACAAAGGTAAATTTTATAGGTTTCATACTGTTTGTCTAACCATGAACCTATCTATGTGAGGGGTGAGGCTTTTGAATAGTGGCACCACACTAGCTGTGCACATTTTATCTAACCATGCACTTAGTTGTGTGAGGATATGTGACCTCAGATATTCGGTGCACATGGTTAGTGCACAGTTAGCCAAACTATGTATCCAAATTGTGCACCCAGTATAAAAATGAGGGAAATGATAAGTTTTACCCTCTCTTATTTTAAATTTTAACCCTCCTCTTCTCTTCCATCAAGCATACAATATCCCATCCATAGGAGATCCCCTTTCCTCCTCCCCTAGGATTTGATAATTATTCCACATCTAGACTCTAAATCGAATTTCATCAGTCATGTTGTATCAACCTCAGTTAGTCTCTAAACCCTCTTTCTTCTTTTCTTCATTTTCCTTACTATATTGGATACTATTTCCACGTGAGTGCATATGCACTATTTCCAGGGATTTTGTCTAGTTTCTCTAATTTATTTCATTTCAACTCAACCCAAAGGTCGATATTGGATGAGTGAATCTTCCTAATAAAGAGGTAAGTGGTCTATGACTTTTCCTTTAAAGTCTCATTGTTTATAAATTGTTGGTGTCATGCCGCACAACAGACATTTCAGGTGTTGATCCTAAATTGTGTAAGTCAATAAATTAATAGTATATATCATGACCTAGACCCCTCATTAGACTCGTTGAAGTTGTTGGAGGGTTGTGAACTCATATTGGATCACCCCTTAGGGTGTTCACTAATATTTACTCTCATTGGACTTATGAGTAATTGTCGCAAACACCACTTAGGTGGTTTTAGCTTAACTTTTGGAAATGGAATTGACTAAATGGTTATAAATGAATTATGTGAATTATAATAATGCATGTATTCTTTCTCAAAAATTCATCACTTATGAGTGAGATGAATAATAAAATGGATTCATTTTATAAATGTAATAGAGACTTGATTTCCCTATGTTAAGGAATTAGTTTATTGTTCTTACATTGTGACCAAACCACATTTTGGGTGTTTTAATTTCTCCACTTGTTAGTGGGATGCATAATTAAAATAATATAATTTTAAATGGCATGTGTATTAACATATCTCTTTTTAACACTTATAAGTTATTTGACTATTGTGATGTATTGAATTGTTACATGAAAAGGATATATGTAAAGTCCTTGAAATTCCTTATAATTTTTTTAATTATATGGAATTATTAAGAGACTACGATAATTGACGGCATGTGATTATGAGGCCCAGAGAGACCGGAATGGAAATTTGAACTCTTTTTAAGGTACGTTTAGTAAACATGTGGGTGGGAATTTCTATCTTTTGAACCAGTGCTCAGATTAAAAATCCTTTAGAACCATTGAATTCATAGCGCTAAGATTTGTTTAGGTGGAGCTTAACATTGACCAGTAAGGGTCGAATGAAAAAGTTAATTTTTGAAATTTTTAGAAAAAAATAATAAAATAACTAAATGAGTTATTTTATTTTTTCTCCGACCGTTGAGCAGTGGATGGAGGGACTACATTGTAACGATAGACATTAAATAAGATACATTTAATGGATTGATCCTCTCATTGTGTAATAGCAACACTTGTGGGATTAATGGATCATTAACTATGGTTCATTAATGAACCACATTAATGAACGCATCATGGGTGGTTTCTATTTTTTTATTTAATAAAATCCTTGGAAAGTGATTTGACAACTGTGGGAGAAGCCTCTGTTGTGATGCTGACGACTTTCCTCTCCAATGAAGAATGGTGATCGAGCAACAATCATTGGAGTAATCAGACCAGGGATTGACAAGCGGCGAATAATGCTGAACAAAAATGAACGTGAATCTTCTCCTCCGTCTCTAACACAATTTCAAGGTACGGGGGCTTAATTTTTTTTGCATTTAAATGATTCCTCTTCCCCATTCTTGAATAATTTGAACAACGTGGATCAACTGACCAATAGGTTGATCCGTAATTCATTTTTTACCATGGGAGGATGTTATGGCGTTTCATTTGGTCATTTTACTTTCTAAATGTTGATTATTATTTCACCACTATGTTAAATGCTAACGCGGAGGGTGTGGGCCAACCCAAACAAGGCTCGGAACCTCCACCGTTCTTTATTTTTGTGAGTTCTTAATGTTCGACCAGGAAACATGGAGGAAAAGTGTTTTTGTAGGCTTCGCAGTGAAGGTAGAAACCCAGAAGGGCCATAGGTGTACATAGGGATGAAAATGGACCACCAGAGAATCTTCGGTGGCCTGTGGAAGTAACCGTCAGCGACCAATGGCAACGGCCATTGAGCCAACCATGTGGGAATGTCAATGACATGGCGGCATGAGCTGTGGATAGTTGGGCCATGGTGGGTGGAATGGAGCAGCACTGGGTGGGGAGATGAGCAGCCAGCTTGGGCCGCTCAGCTGGAGAAAAAGGATAGGCTCCAACCAGCCATTTCAGAAAATTGGGTGGCGCCCCACTAGTGTCGCCATCCAAGAGAACCAACCCACATGAGGGCCAGGTTTCCAAATAGTCCAGACTCGCTGGCTGGGTCGGACCTGTGATTTGGGCTGGCCGGGCTGAACCCCTACCGGACCCGGACCCGACTGACCTTGTTTCACTTAAACATGAGTATCTTACTAATTGGGTTCCTGATTGACACAACATCTACAGTGTTGGGACCCCTGCAAAGAGGCGGTCCTTTTTAATTACATCACATGGGTTTTGGAAGAATTTGGAATATGGTCAGGTTGGACTAGACTCAAATCCAACCAGTCCCTATTTACTTTTTTTAATTATATCTTACAGACCAGGCATCCGATCGATGTGTCGTTTGTCGCATTAGAACACTTATAAAAAGACAGTACTTCATATTACTCTTAGTTAGAATTCATTGTGGTTAAAATACAACCAGTGGATTGAGGAGTGGTTTCTCAGGAACTCACGTACACCAAGTGCAGGAATCCTTTGGCTGGATGTCAAGAGAAGAGTGACCCTTTGTTGATCTATATTAGAGCAACCCTGTGTGGATTAACAGTAGCACGACTTGAAGAGGATCAGCCTTATAGTGGACCATCGTGGATATGAGACATATTACCCTATGTGGGTCAATGAATTAAGACCTTGTGTGGATTGACAACATACGAATCTATGTGGATCGATGACTTACGACCCTGTGTGGATCGACAACTTACGACCTTATGTGGATCGACGACTTACGACCCTGTGTGGATCGACGACTTAGGACCTTGTGTGGATATACGACTTATGACCCTATATTGATTAGTGGAATATGACTCTATGTAGATAATCAATATAATGAATTCTTCGTGGTTTAGTAGTGTAACTTTTCAACGGAATAAGATGATTTAGCTTTATGACTAATTATCATTATTCTCATTCCTTAAGTTATATACCTCATGTGATATGTCTTTTGTTTAGTGTTTTTTGTTTGAGATCATGATTTGTGGTTTTCGTTTATGGTATTATGAGAGATCTACGGGGGGTCTTGGGGTCCCTACTGAGTATTTTTATACTCACCCATGCATGGTCCTTGCCCACACCTTATTGTGTCTTATGCATATGACGAACATCTTGACTAAGACTCGAGGAGCCAGGGTGAGATGGTGCATGGTAGTGAATGACAGATGTGGTGAGCAGCAGTGATGGAAGACGATGAGTTTTACCTACCCATCAGGTAGGATCCTTGGTGTATGACCTCTGGAGCACATTTTTTCCTTTTTTATGTACTTTCTTTCCAGTTGGGGTTGTATACTGGCCCCTTTACATTATGTACTTACTTTTATACTCAGTGGTGGTTTTTATTAGGGGTTATACTTTCAATTTTTCTATTGTGTTTTACTTGTATGCAGTGTGTACTATTCTGTGTGTATAAAAGTTAAAAATAAATGCCTTCCCTTTTTGGGTTATGTCTTTCTAGTGCAAGTCACCAACCCCTGGCCTATGGAAGGCGGGCTTGGGGTTGTAACGGCACGGGCCTTGGGGGATGGGTCGTGACATATAATAGTTGGACACTTTTAAAATTATAAATAAAATGATTAGAGGTATGTAATGGATTTTATTTATGAATGAATATTTTCTCATGGCCCATGTTTAATTATTATATACACACGCCTATTTATTATTAGTATTCATTCAGAGATACTTGGGTTCGAATATGGAATTCCTTGGATAGGATTGTTAGTAACTTTAATTGGCTATGTTATAAGTAGATAAGTGGTCTTTTACATGATGATCCTCTTCAATTATTGTGAATTGTTGTAAATGATGCTCCATGCTCCCTCGGCTCAGAAATTGGACTTGGCACTCCCAATAATTTACATGAAATTGTTGTATATGGTTCTCCTCATCGCTTATTAGGAATTATTGGGAATGATGTTATACACTCCCTAGGTTTAATATGTTGTACATAGAGCTACTTTTCATTTACTTGAATTTGTTGGAAATGATACTATTCATCACTTATTAGGAATGGTTGAACATGATTCTCCATGATCCCTTGATTTAGGATGTAGTACATGGAACTCCTTGTCATTTATTGGGTATTAACGGACATGACACTCCATGATCCCATGGCTTAGATTCCTGATTGATGGTCCTAATTAAATATGGAACCCCATATCATTATAATTATACATGGAGTACTTGGTTATAGACCTCAGGTATCAGTCTTATTTAAATAATGAAAAATACTCAGAGATATTTCAGCTTAGGATGGAGCATGTATGGTTAGTTTGGTATCACACAAGGAACCATAACTCAATAAGGTTTTTTTATATATCATTACATTACCACCCTTATTTATTATACCTACACGTTTTACATTTTATATTCATAGAATGAAATTTCATTATACCCTGTTGGTGGTGGATTGATGAGATTTAATCACACCCTACTCTGGCCTCCATTGGGCACTCAAACAGATCTCCTGACTGCAGGTTAAGACGTGGTTCATGCTTATTTTTTGTTATATTTTAAGTTCTAGGACTTGGAATGGGAGTAGCAGCTAAGAATGTACTCTTGTTTCCTCTTGGAGATAGAGTATTTCTTTTATTTATTTATTATTTTTCTATCTATCCATGTACAATGGATTACTACTTGTATGTTGGATTACATTTACATATAGCACCTTATGACCATGCATGGTTATTTATTTGTCACTAGATGGGTTATCATTTACTTTTATCTTCTAATTTTTATATTATTCATTGATTCCTATATTGTTTTAGTACTTATCCGTAGGGTATAGTATCCACTTTGTACCACCATTAGACCCTCACTTCTAGTCAGGAGCCTTTGGTATATGGGGAGGCATACTTGAGGTCATGTGGCCACTGGGTCAGATTACATATGAGTGAACTAGGATTGGGACGTCACAAAGTGGTATTATAGGTTTTTCCCCTTTCCATTACGATAAGGGGATTGGTAGACATGATATTGGGAATGTTTTAGCACTTGTAAAATAGGTCATGTCTCTGAATGGCTAATCCACATATGGGGTTAATGTTCAAGTTGTCAAGAATAGGTAAGTTATTCATACTATTCGTTGTTATTATAACATCCCAGCTCTTTATTTCACATTAATACATGATTTATTACATAATATTACACTTAATACAACCCATAAGATTGATAAGTATAGTATCTTTTGGAATTAAGTACATTAAATAAAAGCATAAAATAGGAAAAACATAATCTTTATTAAAAACTTCCTTAATATTATCATAATATTCATTTATACTTAAAATTATATGGGATAACAAGGGGGAATTCATAAGAAAGGGGTGATCTATAAATATCAGTAAGGTAATTAACATGGCATAACATGAAAAAATTAATACATGTCATACAGTAGGCAAATCAATGGGGAATAAAATGGTGAGAATCATAAACAAGGATAATAATACATGATATAGAATGATATCATAAAGGTAACATTGTAAATGTGGAAATAACTTAAAACACTAAATAATAAAGATAGGTCAAGGATAAATATTAGGAAATAATGATGGAAAAAGTCACATGATGGATTAGGTTCATTTCCTAACCCTTGCATGTTGTCCCATGATACTAAACCATTACCCAGTGCATTGGAGTGTTATATAATTTTGGACTCACCCATCACTTTCATTTCATTCTCATGCTTAAGTGTTCCATATAGATCATACCACATGAAATAATTTATCATCACATTTTATTCCACAATCAAGGAGCGTGGAATATTTTTTTATGTCCCCAATAAAATAAGTATAAGTTAATAAAGTTGAACACCTTTGATGGGAAATGAGTATAGTATTCACTGCACAATTGTTTTGGCATGGAAAATCCTGGTGAAATATTGGTAGCATAACAAACGTCTCTTAAAGATTCATAAAAATGGGTTGATGAGAGGAAAGGGGGTATATCATAATTTTGAAATAAAATTTACAGTAATAGATACATGAAAAAACATATACCAACATTAATAATTGGAAATAGAAGGAAAAGGATAATGAAGAAACTTGGATAGAGAGGAGAAGGAAAAGAACCCTTACATAAGTGTGTGACTCCAAATACTTGGGAGGAGATTCTTGAGAGATTGAGGGAACTTTGGGAGGACTTTAGAGATGGTAGGGAAGTATAAAGAGGTTATCCAAGTATTTTTAGTGATGAGAAAAAGGATATTGGGTGGATTTATATAGGAAATGAATAGGGATTTCTTTATTATTTCTCAAACATAAGTTTTGGACTCTATATAATAAAATAACCAAAACCACAAACCTTCCCATGGTTTTTTCCCACTTATTCTTCTAAATGTGATTGGTTTTTATTATATTATGAGGAAGAGTTCCGAAATTAATAAAATAATATCATTTCTAATGTTGAAGTGAGTTATACTCTAAAAGAAATGATTTTAAAACATTAAATTATATTAATGGTTTGGGAGGATTCATAAAGGCTTTATAAAATTAATAAAATAAACATAAAATCTCATTTTTTTTAGTGAAAACACTTATTTGGTCTTTTATACCCTTCATAGTATTTATCACATCACTTTTGGGTCATTCTGATTACATAATACACATCGTATATTTATATAGAATTTTATTTTTACCCAAAACATCAATTGTCTCAAAAATTATGAAAAATTAACTATTTTATAATTTAAAATTTTTTATTCACAAAATAATATTCATTTTATAAAAATAATCTTCTAAATATTTTTTATTTTCACTTTTAATATAAGAAACACTATTTATTGAGAAATATTAGGTTTTTTGACAATAACAGTTTTTGAACCCTTATAAAAATTACATTTGACTTCATAAAAATTATATGATTATATATATTTAATAAAAATTATTAAATAATAATATTTTATTAAAATATTTTTAATTTCAAAAATCTATTAAATGATCAAAATAAACATCTTAATTGAAACTAAATATTAATTAAAGATAAATTTTTGTTTTATTTTATAAAAATAAAAATCATTTATAAATTAATGTTAATAAAAAAATATGAACATTATTATATTGAAAAAAATATATTTATTCATATAATTATTCTCTTGATACATATACTTTTAATACACTGGAAAATTCACTAGGGGTAAGGTGCGCGATGATGAGACTTTCATGGAGTGGTTTAGCGTACATGGTTTGGACCATAACCTCAATGAGCATAAACTTCTTCTGTAAATAGTTTTTATCAAGATTAAGTTATTGGATCTCATCTTAGGATTTTTTAAGGGAAAATCCTACTGATTCCATCTCCCTCAGAAGCTTCAATTAATGGTCTTTATAGGGTACAACCATACTTATTGAGGCAATCACTTCTTTGGTCTATATCAATTGGATTTTTCAAAACTCTATATTTTTGTAAATCATATGATCATTGTTCAATGACTATTTTATCAATGTTGATAATGCTTAATGGTATTTTAAATACAATATGATATAATAAAATAAAATAAGTTCTTGTGTTTTCTATAACCAGATTATATAATAAAAAATATAATTAAATAATAAGGGGAATTTAATTAATAAAAGTTTCGGTTTTTACAATCTTCCCCCCTTCATAAATTTAACCCTTTAAATTTTTCATTTCCCGTACTAAAAAATATGAGGGTAATTCTTTTTCATCACCTCCTCAAATTCCCACATAACTTCTTCAAATTTTTTGTTTCTCCATAGAACTTTGACCATGTCGATTTTCTTATTTCGTAGAACTTTTTCCTTGTAATCTTATATTTTCACCACTTACTCTTTATATAAAATATCATTGTCCAATGGTACCATATCTATATTGATTAAATGTGAGGGGTCTTGTTTGTACTTCCTTAATATGGATACATGGAATATATCATGTAGTTTAGATAGGTTAGGTGGGAGTGTTAGTAGATAGTCCACCTCATCGTTGTGATCAAGGATCTAAAAGAAAGTGATGTATATTGGACATTGCTTTCCCCTATTCCCAAATCTCATGAAATTCTTCCATGAAGATATGAGGAGGAATACCATGTCTCAAACATCAAACTCTAGGTATCTTCGATGATTGTTTGTATAACTCTTATGTTGACTCTGAGTAGCCTTGATGTCCTGCTGAATGGTCTAAACATTTTCCACCATTTCCTCAACCATTTTAGGACGTAGAAGTTTATGTTCCCCATCTCTATCCTAGCATATAGGTAATCTTCACCTCTTCACATAAATGGATTCATAGGGAACCATTCGGATTCTTGACTGGAAACTTTTATTGTATGAGAACTCAATGAGAGGAAAAATGTTGATCTAATCCTCTTTTTAAGACAATTGAGAATGCTCTCAACATGTCCTTGATTGTTTGGATTTTCCACTCTGATTGGACATTAGTTTGAGGGTTATAAGCCATACTGATGTTCAATTCAGTATTTAGAGTATTTTGGCGACTCTTCCAAAACTTATAGGTAAATCTTGTATCCTGATCAGATATAATTGATAGTGGTGTCCAATGAAGCCTCACCACTTCTCTAATGTATATCATTACAAGTTGATCGAGTGAGAAGTCCTCTCGAATCACAATGATGTGTTTAGTCTTTGTAAGATAATCCACCACAACCCAGATAGAATTATTTCCTCTTGATGTCTTCAGAAGACTAATAAAAAAGTCCATGGAGATGGTTTCCCTTTTCCATGTAGGTATGGGTAATGGTTGAATCATCCCCTTGGATTTTTTCATTAATGTTGTCACTTACTGGAATGTAAGACATATTGAGGTATATTCTGCAATCTCCATCTTCATATTGTCCCACCAATAGTGATCTTAGAGATCTTGATAAATATTTGTACTTCCTGGATGGATGGAGAAGTTCAATTTCGTGCATCATCCAATAGCTCTTTCATTAACTCATAATTTGATGGCACACATAGTCATGACCCAAATCATATAACACCTTCTTTAGTAACATTGAACTATAAGTATTTACATTTTATTATATCTTAAACATTATTTTGAATTCCCACATCATTTATTTGAGAATAATTTCTCCTCTCTAGAAGGGAAGGTTGAGAAATCATTAGTAAAATTATTGATGATGTTCCTTCCTTTATGATTTCCATGTGCATACTTTTAAAATCTTGGAAGATCAGATCCCTCTCAATTCTCATCAATGATAGAATTAATGAATCATTTTAACTTAGATAATCTTCCACTTTATTCGATTTCCTAGGATGGTAGTGAATTGAGCATTCATAGTCTGTGATCAGCTCTAAATATCTTTCTTGACACATATTCATCTCTTTCTATGTGAATATATACTTTAGGCTTTTGGGATCCATATATATTTCAAACTATTCTCCAAATAGATAATTCTACTATATTTTCAATGAGAATATCACTACATCTAACACCAGATCACACGTTGGGTAGTTCTGTTCATGATATTACAACAACCTTGATGCATAGGCTATCAATTTTTCATTTTTTATTAACACATGGCCCAATCCCTTCTTCGAAACATTACTGAAGGCTACAAAAATTTCTCCAATTATGGTTAGTGTGAGTATAGGTGTAGTGATAAGTCTCCTTTTAAACTCCTTTAATCTCTCTTCACATTCATCATTCCTAGAAAACTTGAATCCCATCTAAGTTATCTTGGTTAGAAGGTTTGAAAATCATGAAACATTCCTCACAAATCAACAATTGTACCCAACTAATATAAGGAAAATACGGATATCTATCACATATTTCGGCCTTTTCAATCCTTAAATTGATTAAATATTTAAATTTTCCATAGATATCTCATTGCTTGTGATGATATACATCAATAATGATACTTCCTTCAACAATAACACATATTTTTTTGTACTTTCCATAAAGCTTCTCCTTTTTAGGGTCTTTATCAAAGTTATTAGATTATATTTATTCTCCTCCTTGCTTTTGGAGTATATTAGAATATCATATATAAAGACTTCCAAAAATTTGTCAAGGTAATATCTAAAGACTCTATTCATCAATTCCATGATGATTCTTATAGAATTAGTGAGTCTGAATGGAATTACTATGAACTCATAGTGCTCGTAAATTATATGAAAATCAGTCTTGGGGATATCCTCCTTCTTCACCCTAACTTGGCAATATCACAACCACATATAAACCTTGGATAATTATTGTAATCCACATAGATTATTGAAAAATTCATTAATCTATGGAAGAGGATACTTGTTATTTACCATGATCTTGTTTTTCTCATGATAATCAATGTAAAGGTGCATTGGCCATACCTTCTTTTGGACGAAGAGGATTGGTGCACCCCAAGTTGAAGCACTTCGGAATATGAACCCTTTATCTAAATTATCGTGTATTTATTTCTTCAACTCATAAAATTCAATAGTATCTATTTTACATGCATTCTTGGTTAATGGTAATTCCCTAGGTATAAAGTTGATTGAAAATTAAACCTCCCGGCTAGGAGAAAGGCAAGGAAATTCTTTAGGAAACACATTAACATATTACCTCACAATGGGTATGTCTTCATGGATAATCCATTCCTTGGACTCAATAATTTGAGATAAATATCATTTATAATAGAGAAATAATATACATTATTGAGATGTTTTTGGTAAATAATATTCATCCTCCTCCTTGAACTTGTACATAATCGAGGTCTAATTCATGATACAAAGTGTGATTCCCTTCTCGCATAAATTTTTGTTGGATCTATATAGTTAAATCCAATCTTTACGTAGAATTGTATCAAATTCCACCAAAGGGAGTATGAAAAGGTTTTCTGGGAAGTTCAACCCACATACATAGACATGGGAGGAGTTATATAATTTGGATTCAATAATAGCCTCATTTTTCATTTTCACTGAATGCTCTACTTCGATGATTTCTTGTGGTGTTTGAACAGTTCTACTAAATTTTCATGATATGAAGTAATGTGTAGAACAAGAATCAAAAATTAAATTTGCTATTACTGAATGAATAAATATCATACTTATCAGCACTTTGTTTTTAGGATCCACCTCATTACTTGTGATGGAAATATATCACCCTTGTTGCCTTGGAGGTTGTTGGTTGTCTCTGAAAACCCTTGTCTTAGGGCATTGGTTTCAAAAGTGCCTCTGTTTCTTAAAGTTGAAGTAATGACAAACGTTTGGATGATTGAATGAATCTTTCCTTTCATCTATCTCATTTTTTGGTTTCTCTTGTCGACAATCACTAGCTATGTTCTCTTCTTTCTTTCATCTAAATCATTTTTTCATCCCACTTAGGCATTTTTTGGGGTGCTTCTTTCCATACCTTTGACAAGTCGGAGGGTGAAATTTCTTGGCACCGTTATATTTCTCCATTAGACCACAAAAATTAAAGATGACTTTTTTATTCTTATACTCGTGATACCCTTGAGATTCTCCAATATTCATCTTAACTTTGAGGGCACATCAAACAATTTCCTCATAGCTATCAAAATCTCAGTTCACTAGGGATTTTTATATTCTGGGTTTTAGGACATCAAAGAAACATTGAAACTTGCATTCAGGGGTAACAATAAAGACGAAGGTGTATCATGAAATTCTTGTGATGTTTTCCTCATATTACCTGATAGATTCATCATGTTTTTCTTTAGGGTAAAGAAATACCTTATCATTTTACGTCAGGCGTATGAGGAAAATATTTATCAAAAAAAAATTCCCGAATTCTTTCCACCCCATTGCTTCGATCTCTTCCTCAAGATTTGTATTCTTAATCAATGTCCACCACTGATCATCTTATCCCTCCATATGATAAATGGCTAGTAGAACCTTCTCTTGTTTAGAACATTGGAGGATAGATAAGATCCTCTCAATGGAGTTTATTCATTGTTCTAAGATTAATGGATCTGATGATCCATTGAAATTCATAGGCCTTTGTCTCATAAAGGGCTTAATTGAATCTTTTTCTTTCTTAGAGATATTTGGGTGTTCCTAATAATTTAGGTTTCTATTCATAACCTATGTCAACTGAGATAGTATCATCATAATGTTTTTGATTCTCACTCCCATTGGGTTCGGCATCTTATTGGGGTACTCATCACATTGCCCATCTCATTAATTTTTTACATGATTCCACCTATTTTATTCCATTGGCTATGATAAATAGAAAATTAGTGAGGAGTATTTTTAAAATATTAAACACATAAATGGGAATCCAATGACAGTAAAAACATAACTTATAAACTACATTTATTTTGTTAACTTATGAATTTCTAGACTTCAATATATGTTATCCATGATCTATTTCCAAACATATATTTTTAGGGTTATTTTTGTTCCATTAATAATTGTTCATAATTAGATTATGAATTTAATAAATAATATCCCTTGGGAGTGTCAAATGAGGTGAGGAGCAAGGCTTGTTATCATATACCAGTTCTCAGTTGAGTCTAGATCAACATAGTGTTTTCGAGTTTTACCCCTATGTACATTTGTGCCAAAGCCACAACCCATTTTAATATCAAGAAAAGGGTGTTTTTTTGATAAACCACTTACTCTATACATACCAAAAATTAGGGATATTTTATTTTAATTATTCTTATCTTTGTGTATTTCACTAGAGTTTTCTAATAGTACTCCTAAAAATAACTAAAATTTTCCTTTGATAACAAATATAACCCTTCTATTTATTTCAATTTAATACATGATTTATTACATAATATTACACTTAATACAACCTATAAGATATAGAAGTATGGTTTCACTGGGAATTAGGTATATTACAAAACAAATTAAAATAGGAAAAACATCATCTTTATTGAAAAATTCTTTAATAAGATCATAATATTCTTTCATACTTATAACTCTATGGGATAACCAATGGACATACATAAGAAAGGAGTGAGCTATAATGTAATATCCTAGAATTTTCATATTTTTTTTATTATATAGAATTATTTTGAGAACGCGAAATTTGACAGCATGTAATTCTAAGTCCCGAAGTGCCTAGAATGATCGGATGAAAAATGTTAGGCTTCAAATAGAACACGTGAGAAGTTTTCATGAAAAAGTGAAATTACTCTTAAACAGGTGCCTGGATTAGAACATTGAGGGTATTGTTGCATTCAGGATGGTTGGTTTACCCTAGGAATAACATAAGTTTAGTCGGTGTGGGCCTCTAATGAGAAAACCCAAAAATGGAATAACCATAAATAAAATAATTAAATAAAAATATTTTATATTTAAAATGCATGTAACTCATGAACGATGACTCTGATTAAAAACAAAATACCACCACTGAACCCGTCAGGGTATGCTTTCCTTAGGAAAATCCTAACAATGGCTGACGTGGGCTAATAGTGGAAGTTGGTTTTTTTGCCTTAAATAAAATAAGTAAGTAACAATTATTTTATTGATAAAATATTTAACTTCTTAATAATAACTTGGATTGAAAATCGGAGAGCACCATTGGATTCATGGGGGCATGTTTCCCATAGGTGAAGCCTAATCTTGACCGTTGCGGGTCGAGGGTGACTGTTAATAATTTTTGAACATTTTTTAAGGTACATTCAGTAAACGTACAAGCGGGATTTTCTAGATTTTTAACCGTCACTCATATAAAAAATGAGAGGGCATCGTTGAATTTAGAATACATGTATTCTCCTAGAAATGGCTTAACTTTGGTCAGAAAGGGCCAGGCAGAAAAGTTATTTTTTAGACATTTTCTAGAAAAATAATAAAAGAATTTAAAAGAATTATTTTATTTTTGTTCTCACTTTTGAGTGGCAGACGGTGACACTACGGGGCGGCGATAGGGCGACAACGATGCGCATCAATGAGTCACATTAATGACTAATTAAAATAACAGTGTAATGACGCTTTAATGACAAGTAACAGTGATGATGTTTCAATGTAACGGCGTGATGACGCATCTTTATGGGAATGGAGCAACGTGCTATTTTTTATATTCGACACGCTGGGAAAATATGGATTAAGGAAATTGGAGGATTCTATTGTGATCCTTTAAAAAACTTCCACCCCAGTGAAGATCAAAGAATGTCGGCTGAACTTCTCCTTCCTCGATGCCATTCGAACATTAGAACCGAGAAGCAACACTGACGTCTTTACCCCTCAAGAATGAACGTGCACCAACAAACTTCAAGTGGTAAGGGTTGTTTGATTTTAAAGTTTCACCATTATTTTTTTAAACCACAAACATAGATTAACCCACAAATAGGTTAATTCGCGGACCATGTGTTCTTGCAAGAGGGTGACGTTTGGGGGGGGGGTTTATCCGGGATTTAATTATCTTCGTTGTTGGAATTAAAATCCTTAGACCTCCCTTCTTTTATAACCTTATAATGAGGAAGTCCTAGGTCGACACGAACAAAGCCCGAGCCCCTCCGTCATGGGTGTTCTTCATGGACAAACTATCGAATCAACGACAAGATGGTTTTGAGACCATCGCGGTGGAGAAGACGTTCCACAAAGAATGCAGGCACAAGCGGTACAAAGAACAGACCATCGGTGCAGACTCGATGTTCCGTGAAAGAATCCATTGGCTTGCTTGCGTCAGTGGTAGAACTAGTGACTGCCAGTGTTGGCCCATGACGGTGGCCATGGGTGGGTGGTGTTATGACACAATGGTGCGCTGGAGGAAAGGTCGTGGCCGGCCTGGGCAACGACGCAGTGGGAAAAGCCTCTTGCTAGAGGCAGCGGATGCGGTCACTCGGCCACGTCGGGGACACGCATACACTGCATTAAGCCTCATCCAGTGCGACGGGATACATTTTCATGACTGCAATGGAGGAGGCATCGCGTGGAGACATGCGATGTGATGGTGGTAGATGGACGTGGCTCCCGACCGTGTCCAGCGCGGCGGACCGGACCCACGACTCTCGGGGTCGGGCCGATCCCGCTACCTAGCAGGCCGGACCGCGCTGGCGGGCTGGACCTACACCTAGAACGTAAGACCCAGTCCGATAGTCCAGACTCACGCCCTCTTCGGGCCGGGCTGGACTAGACTGGGCATCAGGCGACCTGGCAGACTCGATGTTCGGTCAACCGAGTCGGGTCCATCGAGGCCTATTGGGCCTAGCTCACTGGACAGGCAGCACCAGACCGACCTTGACCCACCCCTGGTTGGGTTGAGTCCGTCTAATAGAATCGAGGTATGTTGGACACCCAGGCCGAGTTGGTCGGGTCAGTCTGGCCGGGTCGGACCAGGCCCCATCGCAACCGGACCCCTATTTACTAAAACACTAATAACTCACAGACCGGGTGTCTGATTGATGTGCCGTCTGTGGCACAAAGACCCTTGTGATGAGGCAGTCATTCTGAGATACTCTAAGGAAGTTTTTTCAGGGTTTGGATTATGTTCGGGTTGGATTGGACTTGAATCCAATCGGTCCCTTTTTACTAAAACGCCTCTATCTTGCAAACCATAAGTCCAATTGACGAGCCATTTACAACGTTGGGACCCTCTCGACTAAGAAGATATTTTTAAATGATCTATGGAAACTTTCGTGAAAGTTGAGATGCTATTAAGGTCTTGAGGAGCGGTTCTCCCAAGCGCACTACGTACAAGACCCTCCGGCTGGCTAAGACCTAACGAATGCTGAATTTTGTCCCAGTGGGAAGCACCTCTCTATGAAGTTTTAGTCCCATTGTGGGAAGCACCTCTGTGTGACATTGTAGGCCCACAGTATATTATGAGTAGAAGTACCTCAATAGGCCCTGACTAATGGAAATCACCTCTGTGTGACTTTTCATGCCCACAATATGTGATGGGGAGGAGTACCTAAGCAGTCTAAGGTTAGTGGGAATCACCTCTGTGTGACTTGGAAGGCCCATTGTACTTGACAGAGGAGGAGTTCTCGAGAAGCCTAGTTGTTTGATGACGTGATTGATGATGCTACAGTTACTACCATAGAATATACCTGGTGTGAGTCTTCTTGTGTTTCGTGCTTTACTTTGAGGAATTGTTGTGTGTTCTTCCCTTTTGGTTTTGGGGTCACTACTGAGTACTGTGTTACTCACCCCTTCATGGGCTTTTCTCACACGTGTTGTGTTTAGTACATACCACCGACATTATGATAGGGGTTCTTATGGAGACGGGACAGGAAGATGCTTTGATGGTGGACTTGGTGGCCTAGGACCAGGCGGGGCCCAGTATGACTAGATGGACAGAATGTACTACTTAGACATCCAGTTGCTTCACTACTCTCATGATCAGGTGGGGTTTACTGCAGTGGGACATCAGATCACTTTTTTTGTACTTTACAGTTTTCAGTACATTTTCTTGCATTTGTATTCTGGCCTGCTTTCTTTCAGTTGTACTTGCGCATAGTTTATTTAGTGGTATGTTGTTTCTCTTTTATGAGTTGGGACTTAGTTGGGAATGTGTGTGAGTACATATATCTAGGATAATTCCTCCCACTTGTAGGTTTATTCCTTCGGTGCTAGTCACCATCCCTTGGCCTTTGGGAGGTGGGCCTAGGGTAGTCATGGCATGGGCCCTGGGGGGACGGTTCATGACAAAGTGGTATCAAAGGGGGGTTGGTTCCCCTTCAAAGGCCGGGAGTCTATGTTTTGTTTTGGGGAAACAGTGTTATGTGTTGCGAGTTCGACTTTCAGATTCGAGGAGTCCAATGTTGGTGTGACGACCAACGTATCCATACACCAAGACCTTGAATTCTGTTTTTGACTCAATACATGAAAACATTGGTTGTATAAGTGTCTTATTATTTTGAATAAGAGTCAGCTCACCAGTTATAACCTTCTAACCACGGTACATCTTGATTCATCTCAGGATGCCCCCATGTAGACGACCAAACAGGATCAGGATATGTGGTCGTGAGGACAACCCTTCCGGAAATGAGGCATTCGTATAGGGACTAGTTCTAGAGATGGCCCCACTGAGTGGTGCACCAGTTCTACCACCACCCGATGGTCAGCATCTACTTTCGTTGTTTCCGGAATAGGATGTTCATAGGCTCAGTTCCCTACATGAGATTCAGAGACAAAGACCTCCCAGGTTCAAGGGAGAGATGGATCCTTAGGTCACTGAGGGTTTGATAGAGCCTTTTACATGGGTCTTCCTCTTAGTGAGGACACTACCTGACCAAATGAAGATCTTGGGAGTGAGCCTTCTACAGGGCTCAGTAGGGAGATAGTGGAGTTTGACCATCCCAACTCATGATGAGGCAACCCTCACTTGGGTTGACTTTGAGAGGCTTTTCCAAGAGGAGTTTTTTCTATGACCTTTGGATCTGTGAGCATCCAGGATCTTCTTCACCTATAGCAGGATAGCATTATAGTGGTCGAGTACTCGGCAAGGTTCACGGAGCATTCCGAACACTCCACATACATTGTGTGAGACCCTTTCTTTAGGGATCAAGCCTTCGACCAGGGACTCAGGTGCGAGATCAAGGATTCAGTGGTGTCTCTCAGCATCCCTACCGATGCTAGGGTGCTAGAGTGAGCCCTACTGATGGAGATCATCATGGTGGAGTAGGCACCCACCGTTAGAGCGGCCAGCAGACCCCGGGTGGTAGAGTCTCTGGCAGGAAGCAAACAGTAGATGTGTGGGCCCAAGTGGTCCAGGTATTTTAGAGGCTAACCCTAGGACTCAGGGTTGGTAGTGCAAGGCTCCCAGACCATAGGGAGGCATATGGGGGACAGGATTTGATTTTCGTATGTCGGGCAGGGACACAAGGCATGGGACTGCCTGACCCATCGTATAGATGACCATCAGATGATCGAGGGGCTACCGAGGCAGCGGTAGTGGTTCGAGCAAGGAGGTTCGTATGGAAGAGGACGTGGTATGTGAGATTCCCAAATAGAAAGTGGTGGGAGAAGGTTCAAGGTGTTACCATAACTACTCCTTGGTGGTCCACCCCAACCTCAGGGAGCAGGCAGATAGGGGCGAGATCAGCTTCAGGCAGTAGAGGCTTATGACCATTACACTCCGGATATGATCTGAGGTATGATCTGAGTCTTATCCACCCTAGCTGAAGCACTTATAGAGATAGGTTCAAGTCACTCATTTCTTTCCACGACACTCGTTTGGATCATGGAGATTACGTTGGAGATATTGGCTTGATCCTTACCTCTAGAGACACCTACAGGAGGGGATTCAACTATTACACATTTGTTCCAGCAGTGTGAGCTTACTCTAGAAGGTGAGAGCTTCTGTTGGGATCTCCTAGTAGAAGCATTAAGGCCTTACGATGTCATCTTAGGTATGGACTGGTTATCCACAATTCATGCTCAAATCAACTATTTGAGGCATACTATGTAGTGTGTCTAGATATATGGGTCTAGGTTTTCTTTCACTAGAGAAAAGGAAACCCTTGCAGTGTAGGACAAACTCTCTCGGAGGAGGGTGCATCCAATCACTCACCAGTTGGCTAGCCTCACCCTCGGTGCAGTGGAGGATAGGAGTCCATGTTTTCCTGTAGTGGTGGGAGAGTACGAGGATGTTTTTCCAGATGATGTTCTAGGACTACCTCCTCATAGAGAGGTATACTTCTACATCTACTTGTACCCCATGATGACACCAATATCCACACCGGCATATCGAATGGCTCCCACAAAGATTTGTGAGCTAAGGGTACAGCTGTAGGACTTGCATGAGAAGGGGTTTATAAGGCCCAGTGTTTCACCATGGGCATCCCTAATGATTTTTTCCAAGAAGTCATTTAGTTGTTTCAGTTTGTGCATGGATTAATGGCACTTTAACCAAGTGTTCATTGAGAACGAGTACCAACTACCAAAAGGGTCGATGAGTACATCAATCAGTAAAAGGGGGTATCCTTTCGTGTGGATGGAAATGTGCCTATAGGATTTTCAATAGTTGAGACAATGAAGATGGTTGGAGTTCCTACAGAACTATGACTATGATATAGTATATACTCCTGGGAAGGGGTACGTGGTAGAATACACACTCATCAGGAGGTCTAGTTTACATCTGCTGGAAGTAATAGATATTTAGGCAATAACCACGGTTTAGAACCATCGTTATAGGTTATAGCCATGGTTCAATGAACTGTGGCTATAGATATATAGCCACAGTTTAAAACCCTGGAAATATCCCTTCCCATTTTATAGAAAAACCACCCCTCCCTAGAAAGACTACCCCTACCCCTCCCCCCTTCACCTGGGACAGACCCCTCGGAACCCCTGTAAGAACCCCCTTGCACCCCTGGACAAACCCCCCTCCACCCTGGATAGCCCCCCCCTGGACAGACCCCCTACCCCTCCCCCTACACCCGGGGCAGACACCCCTACACCCCTCGATAGACCACCCTTTCACCCCTAGACAGACCCCCTTACACCCTGGATAGACCCTCCTTGCACCCTGGAAAAACCCCCCTTGCACCCTACAGAACCCCTCCCCTACAACCCCCCCTCCCTAGATAGACCCCCCTACCCCTCCCCCCTTTCACAGCCCTTGTACCCAAGACAGACCCCTCCATACCCCTGGACAGACCCCCTTGCACCTTGGACAGACCCCCTTTCACCCCTTCATACCCCCTTTTACCCCTGGACAGACCCCCCTCCCCCCCATGTGCACCCCTGGATAGACCACTTTCACCCCTTGCACCCCTAGACAAACCCCCCTTTCACCCATAGAGACTACCCCCTCCCCAATGCCCTACAGACCCCCTTCCTCTCTCGCCTCCCCTCACACCCCCTATACCCAGGAAAGACCCCCTACACCCCTGGACAGACCCCCCCCCCCCCCTCCCCTGGAAAGATCCCCCTTGCACCCCCCCCCCCCCCCACACACACATCCCTGGACAAACCCCACATGCACCCCTGCAGACCCCCTGCAGACCCCCTGCCCCCGGTACCCTCCCCCTTCCAGTTTTCCCTCCCCCCACTACCCCACCCCCCTGAACCCACTATCTTGCAGACCAGCTGTAGAACTCCCCACTTCACTCTGTCCCCTCCACTCACCCCTCCACCATACCCCCTTGCACCCCCTTCCCCACTACCCCACCCCCCTTGCACCCCCTACCTTCCAAAACCCCTTGTATACCACCACCCTTTCCCCCCTTGCATCCCACCTGCACCCTCCCCCTCCCCTCCCCTACAAACCACCCTAAAGACCTCCCCAATCCCCCTGCACCCTCCACTAACCCCCCCCCCCCCCCCCCACTACCCTGTATACCCCCCAGCAGATCCCCTGCCCCCTACACCCCCCACTCTGTAGACTGCAGACCCCCCCCCCCCCTCTGCAAACCACCCCCCTACCAGTTTTCCCTCCCCCCACTGCCACCCTTTCACCCCATGTCCCACCCCCTTTCACCCCCTCTCCCTGCAGACCCCCCTACAGACCACCACCCTCTCCCCCTTACATCCCACCTACACCCTCCCACCTCCCCCCTACGTTGCAGACCTCCCCACTTCCCCCTGCCCCCTCCACCTACCCCCTCCCCCTGACCCCTACACCCACCCCCTCCACCCTCCCCCTCCCCCTACAACTGGTTTCAAAAACTTTCCCCTAAAAGAACCCATTTTATTTTTCTCAAACTAAATGTTACAAGTAAAAAAATAGCATTATGAACCATAAGAAAATACAAATGATAAAAATATTATATTTTCAATAACTAAAAAAGAAGAAGCAGAGTGCTTAAAATCCAAAAAGGGTGCCTCTCAAATTGTTCTGATCCCTTCATAATGTAGAAACACCTCTAGATATGATGGTTTGTAGTTCTTTGGGACCTTCTGGATCAAAAATACAACCAAAATTATTCTTTATAAAGTTAAATCATCAACACTCCATCGTGAATAGTGTAATAGGAGTAGAAAAGGAGGAAGAATGGCTGGTAATGATCTCACATGAAGTAGATATTAGTATGGTGAGCTATGGTTTCACCAAATAGTAGTTAAAACCCATCAATGAGGAGTGATATATATAAAATGAATATCTTGTGGAGGAAATAGTCGTAGGGTGTCATTAATTAATAGTTATGAATAAAGGCAAAAAATAGGAACCTTCATAATTGGATGTGGTTCTGGAAGTTTTTCATAAATCAAAATGGATACAAACATTACCCTCGTTGACACCCCTCCCCCTACCAATCCCGGACCCACCCCAACAAGTCCCCCCCCCCCCCCCGCAGACCCTCCTGGATACCCCCCTCTCTGTTGCCAGTCCCCCCCCCACCCCCTACAGACCCTTCAGTCCCCCCCCCAATGTAGGGTCTTTTCTATTGGTTGTTTAAATGTGGAACCATGGATTCTAGATCATCCTTGGCCATTTTCCTTGTGGGTATTATTTCTTTCTACTCATAGTGGTTGACTAGTGTATTGATAACCCTCCACTACATAATCTCAATAAGGGAAAGCGAGTGAGGGTCATAACAGTCATTTCATCCTAATAGGGGTATGAAATTTCCATATTTTGGAGATCATGGGTTTTAGTAGAATCATGGGAACTTATTCTACACCTACACATATTATCAATGGTTGGGGAGCCTCGCCTATCAAATCTATTGCTTGGAATTCCATAAGATATTTTGAATCAACATTTGAGTATTTTTTTAGGATTATGAGGACTAATATTCCCTATGTCACTAATTATATCATTTTTTTAAGGATATGGAATTATTAATGGGTTGACCAATCCCTGAATTTGATGACCAATGATACTCATCCTCTATATGTTGAAGGAAAATGAATTCATCTCAGTTTCATCAATTTTTTTCTGAAACTATACTTCATGACCATTGTGTTAGACTATACTAGTATGGTCATGATCCTTGTCCCGCATGCCTAATTTTTTAAAGAAATCATCAGGGAACCACAAGATTGATGATGATGGAACCTTTCATTGAAATGGAAGGATGGGAGTTTAAAACATATCTTTATGGTTTATGTTTCCCAATCCATATTTCTCTTATAGAATTAGTACATGCCCATTAATATTTTTCTTGATTCCATCTCCATGTGCACATCAGTTAATAATGCCACTTTCTTCTTTATCAAGGTGACAACCTAATGATCAATGTCGACTTGAATTTCAAATAAATTATATATTTAGACAATCCCATATATGTCTTTCCCATTTCTAGAAGTGAGGGAATCTTTTGCTTGGCACATATAAGTAAAGGATGGATCTTCAGTTATAATCTAGTCAGGAAGGTTGTTATATATTATTCTCATACCATAAGTCTGGTCACAATTTAAATTCTAGTGGGGAATAATCCTCTTATACTCCTCACATAAGACAAGTAATGGTTTAATGACTAGTAGAAACTACTATGAGGTTTAGAGTACTCTTGGAAGATAGGAATTAGATATATTGCCTCAAAAGTGGTTGATGTGATGGTGATGATATTGGGATGTTGTGAATGAACCTTGAAGAGTTGTATTTTGTATCATGTTTGAACAGGAATCAAAACCCTCATAGTTTGATTTACATCATTTATGCTCATATGATAGGATCATCGATATTATTTAACATCACGCGGTAAGGATGCTTTTGTTGTGAAATAAGTGACAACATGTGATGCATTAGGGCTACACATTAGTGTTTCAATGTCCAGTTCAATGTGGTATGTGGATCAGTTGTAGGAAGATTGTGGCGTGTACACATAGTATGACGCCCACTTAGAGGTATGGATCATCCATACCTATCTGTAATTTAAGGATTGTGATTGTTTGGGGAATTTAGTGACTCATGTGGTCAAGAACAAATGTTGGAAATATAAGGATACAATGTAGCAAGTATGGTGGATCATTAATGTTTGGGAAATGATTTTATGAGCAATTCATGAAGCATTATGCATACACCACAATATCTACCAAACACTAACATCATTATAGTGTATAATTCAATGTATAATCCATGAATAAAATTTACATCTAAAATGTACCTCAATATAAGTATAACCAAAACCATCATGACCCTCATCATATCCTTCAAAAACACCAACATCATTATATCCTCCTTTCAGACCACCATCGTCATCAACATCTGCATTGAAATATACAACTAAATTAATGGAAGGAGTAGAAGAGTCCTCATAAACCAAACGCGAATAAATGAGAACACATTTAATTAATTAAAACATAAAAAGGTTACCAATAAATCAACAAATCAATCTAGAATTATTTTAAACAAATAAAATCATGAAAAACTTGTAAATATAGAAATGCCAGGAATTTTAATGGAATTTCAAATAATAAAACAATGAATTACAAATAAAAATTTATGAAATTTCTAGAGCGATCACTTCCCGTACCCTTGAACCCCCCACTTCTCCCTACACCCCCATGGCCCCCACCCTGCACCCCCCCCCCCCCACATGTACACCCACTTCCCCCCACCCTTCACCCCTATCTCCCCCAACATGAACTCCCCACCCGCACCCCCGACATCCCCCACAAACACCCCTCATGTACCCTCTCCTCCCCCACACCTGCACCTCCACTGCCCCCACCACTTACCCCTAACCCCCCCCCCCCACCACCACCTTCCCCCTTACAACTTCCCCCACAACATCCCCATGCACCCCCCCCCCCCCACCTGCACACCCACTGCACCTACACACACCCCACCTCCGCCACTACTACCCATGCCCCCCACCCTTCACCCCTACTTCCCCTAGCACCCCCACCCTACACTCCCCCACCCACCCTGTCCCCCCCCCCCAACTTCCCCCCTTCACCCCCCCCCCCCCCACTCCCCCCGCACTCCTGCACCCCCTCCCCACACCTGCATCCCCCCCCCCACCCGGCACCCCCACTGAACCCACCACTTCCCCCCCCACCTCACCCTTCAGTATTCTAACCAGAATTCAAATTATAACCAATTGGAAATATGAATTCAGTTGACTCAAGTAATGTATAGTTTTAATGAGATACATAAAAGAAATAACCTTTCATCTTGTAGAACTATTTTCATTCCCTTGCTGCTTCCCTAGTATTACACATTATTCATAATAGTCAATAAATTATTAATGAGAATGAATAAAAGGAAAAAATAGATGATACACCATAGTAATGGTGGAAGAAGCAATGTAGATTATTAAACATAAGAAAATGTACTGTGTAATTTTTTGTTTTATATAAATACACAAGATTCAAAAATTTCATCACTTAATTAGTTACTCATACATTACCATTATTATTTTTTATGATTTCAAGAAGACAGAATGTACATGGTGACGAGAAACGGTAAACCTCGTGTGCATTCTCTTTGTGATGATGACCTCTCTTTCTATGAAATATTGAGGAATGTATGAGATCTATTCCATAATCTATACTCCTATATTCTATTCGTCAAAAACCATTTATTGAAGGAGTAACACATATAGGAAAAAAATGATGCCTAGGGGAGTTAGCCAGAGAGGGTGATGCCTGGAAAGGACACATGTTTTGATCAGAGCATAGAGATATATTATTGTTTGGTATTACAGATGATGAAAAACTGGGGAGGATCTATAACACCATGGGTTGTTTTTAAATTATTTTTGATGATGTGATAAACTTACTATTCATATGAAGTGGTACATGTGTCACAATATATAAATGAAACAATTATTATAAAAAATTACAAGCTATTGTAGTTACAGATGGCATAAAATGAAAAATATTCAAGGCAAGGTAAGAAAAAAATCACCAAATGAAAAATGAAAATTACAAAATGAAAATAGACACTAAATAACAAACAAAATACTGACCTTAATCTGAGCATAAATGGGTTCCAAAATAAAAAATAAATAAATCATCACCGAGAAAATATAGAACTTTTTCCCAGCAATATAAATTATTAGGACAATTGAAAATTGATATATTTAAGATAACTTCTAACCACTTTTTTTACATGACTTAACATGATTGAAATAAACATGAAATTAAATGATATTAACAAGTTCAAAAATGCATCATAGACCAATAAGTTATGATAATATAAAAATAGTACCTTTTAAGTGAAAAGATAGAAGTGATATGAGCATCCTTGACCATAAAAGTGAATCTAAAACTCTTACGATCACATATTACATTTTTGATGCTATTTACCAAATTTTTATTTTCTGTAAATTATAGATGATGAAAACCATAATATTTCAATTTCACAGGGTCTCTTAATCCACCTTGATAATTTCATCACAACCCTGTCTAGTTATCAAAAGAATTTTCAACATTAACCAATTCTAGATGTTTTTAAACTATCATATAGTTGAAATGTTTCATTCATCAGTTTCTAGAAAATATTTCTTTAACCACAAACCATTATTCCTGGTTTAGAACATTCAAAATTCATCACATTAACCAAATTTGAGAATAAAATAATAAAGTTCTTCAATAGTTTCATTTCCATGCATGTTGGAAAAATGGTTATAAAATCCAATAAGCTTCTATTGACACAGTTTATACAGTGTATGCAATTGTATAATATACTATATACAATAGTAGTGATTTAATTATAGTAATTGAAGATTAATGTTACATATGGAAATATGTAGATAATATAAGACAATATTAAGTATATGGATTATAAAAATGTATTCATAATAAGAATTGTTAACATATGTATATTAAAAATTAAGGCGTTTATATTAAGAATTGAAACGTAGATATTTTACACAATACACATGTAGTATATCCAAAAAAAGTATAGACATAGTGAATAGGTAAATATTATAGGATCAAAAATTAAATATATGTCATAGGGGATACTAATTTTTATGTTTGTTTCTATAATATTCAACGAGGAGATGGATGGTGAGACCGGAATGAATGATCGAGCGGGCATAGGAAATTATGGGAGAATGATGGGAAGTGATCATTGGGGATGAACGAAGGGGCATACGAATGAGAATAAGAGTACATAAAGGATAATTTGACAACAAGTAGTGACTACAAAAATCTCTGAACAACAAAAGTTTGAGCCCATGAGGTGGGATGTCTATTGTGGTCAGAGGAGGTTGAATTGAAATTTCAAACATTGTCCGTCGATGAGGGTGGTCGGGGAGGCTACGGATCGCATGATCGAAAATTAAGGTGGGGAGTGAAATTGGGATCTACGATGAAATGTGTTGTCAGCTGAATAATTTGGGGAAGGCTGAAAGCATTGGAGGTTGGAATTGATCAAGGGTCGATGGTTGAGGGATGAGGGAATCTAGAGGTGATCAAAATGGACTACAATTGGGGTAGGGTATCGCAAGAGAGATGTTAGTCGGGGTAGGGAGAGATGGATGCAGAAGAGTCAGAGTTGGAGATAGAGGTGGAGGTGTAGGATGGATAGAGGATGGGAGGGGGAACAAAGGGAGAGGGATGTAGAAGTTGTGGAGATGGGGATGGAGACCTTAGGGAGGGGATGCCGAGATGGGTTTGGGGGAGGAGAGTTGGGGGTACGAGGAAGGACATTGAGGGGGGTGTGGGGTGGTTGAAGGATACAGATACACTTAAGGGAGAATCATTGTGGATCAGACACATTTAGGGATGGGGGACACTCTTTTGTATATATAATCGAAATTCAAGTTTTACCAAAATAGGACATGTTCCATGGTTAGGCTGTATAGTTTGGTAAATCATGCACTAATTGTGTAGTTTTATGTTGACACCCACAGATGAATCTCATGGTTTGGTTGTATGGTTACTCAAGACTAAATTCTAACAATGTAGGTAACCCTTATAAACAAAATGATCCTCACACTTTTTTTGGAAAGTGATTCCTAGTTTAGAGAATCATGTTCCCCCATGTAAAATCGCTTTATCAAAACTGAAACACTACTCTCATGGTTTCCACAGAGTTACTACCAACTATAAGAAAACAATGAAACATAAAAAAGATCCCAAATTGATAAATCAAAGTATATTTTTTACAAAATATCTTCATAAATAAAAATAATTTAATATCAATAACTACATTGACATAAGATGTTATAATCTTACCACCATTCCACTTTATTCCCCCTAAAAGTATCTAGTGGAAGTAGAATTACTAAAATAAATGCCTCAATAATACCTTAAAAATAGGTTGGTTGGGTGTAGAAAAAGAAAGATATGGTATTAAATAAGAAAATAACAATATATAACAAAACTCTATAAATTAATTAGTTAAATACACAAGATCATGTGACATCCCAAAGAAAAATTTAGTAACAATTATGAAGGTAGAAACCTAAGGAGAAAGATATTTGTCCTAGTTCTCCTAAAAAATGTAATTATTATAAAATGAAATAAAATATGAGACACACACCTCAAGGAAATAAGTCTTAAAGAAACACAATATCCCCCAAAGACCTAGAAAACTCATAGTCATCTAAGAAACCAATCTAAAACACCACAAATAGAACACCATATTCTCGAGATAAGAACCATAATAAGGATTAACTAAAAGAAATATAATAAATAGAGCAACACAAGCCTCAGTATGATAAAATATAGGCTCTAGATGTTTTTCCACTACACCGAACTGGTAAACTGTGACCTTCTACCCTAAACATCACTTCATAGTGAACCAACAAATGAAAATGATTAATGATAAGTTCATATCTTCTCTAAGTCTGTATTGGTCCTAGTTAGTAAAGCATTAAACCAATGGTATCTCATATTCAAACCATCATGAAACCAAACTTGAAAAAAAATAGTTTACAAATGTGCACCCACATGTAAACATAATGAAATATAATCAAAAGAGACCACACAGATCCTGAATTCACTACATTTCACAAAATAATTCTAATAAACTTAATACAAACCTCATAAAAATCCCAAAACACACTAATCAACCAATCCCAATTTAAATCCAATACTTCCCTTTATGATAATTCAAATTAAAAAACTTGTGAATATGGGAACAATCTACCCACCAATGAAAATACCTTGGATATTTCATGCAAGAGGACTTGTAATTCCAAGGAAATACACATAAAAATCACACAATATGAATATCCTTAATCTTTTGAAGAGACAAACCCTGATTATTCTAGCCATATAGCTTGGGATGTAGGGATACATATGTAGGAAGGGTGGAGGGAGGTGGGAAGGTGGGGAGGCCGAAAGGAAGAGAAGGATGCAGTGACCGGGTGATGTGAGGGGGAGGTGGGGATGCTGATGTGGGAAGGGGAGGCTCAGAAGAGGTCGAAAGGTGGAGGAGGTGGAGAGGAGGAGTATGATATTGTGATTGGAAGCAGAATGGGTTTATGTGGATGTTGATTTGTTTAATAAAATTAATATATAATCTAGATGGGATTTATGGTCTAGAATTTTAAAAAAAATATTACCATATAATCTAAAACAATTCAATAAAAGGGAATAAAAAAAATGGTTTTTAGTCACCACTATAAACTTACATAAATATAAACAAATACAAACATGGAATAATGTGAAATATAACCAATTTTTACATTTGACACAGTCTAAGCTGGTATAAACACTAGGAAAATTTTATGTTCATGAATTAAATTATAATTTCATCAAATAAATATGGTTCAATGTCTAATTAAACACATATTATAGAATAATACAAAAAAATTTATATGGGAAATTGTGGAAATCCTAAACAGGTATGTGGATGCAATTCAATAGAAGAGCAGTAGGAAGAGATTTGGAAAAGAGAAATCACATAATGGACGGTTTTTCTGTCGATGGAAAGGAGGGTTTTGCTATTGACCAAATGGGGTTAGTGATAAATCAAAGGAGGAGGATGATAGTGAGGGTAGGTCTAGGATTGAATATGAAATTATAGAGGTGGGGTCTCCATGAGTAGAATGTTTGGGCGTGGCATTGAAGGAGGAGAGTCTCGGGAGGTGGGGTGGCTGGGATGGAGCCATGTCAAAGCAGTGTCGGAGCTGTATCAAAGTAGTGTTAGAGTGGCATCAGAGCCATACTGGAGCCTCGTCGGAGAAAGAGTTTCATGGGGAGGAGGGGTGGCTGCATTGGAGGTGCATCGGACAAGGATGTGGGGATGCCGCATCGGGGTGTCGTTGAAGCAGCATCCATGGGGAGGTGGGCTGGCCACGTCGAAGAAGCAATGGTGGGGGAGGAGTATCGTGAGGGTAAGCGGGAGGAGGAGGATCATGAGGGTGGGGGGAAATTCATGAGGTTGGGGGAAGAACAGTGGGCTGCTTCCATGGAGAAAAAATCCATCCATGGGAATAAGTGAGTTATAGCCACAAATATTATGGTCTGTGGGTATAAAAATATGGCTATAAGCCCACTTTCTAGTAGTGTGGGTGAGACGATGGAGCAACTAGCCGTGATATCAATATCCTTCCTAGATAGTGATAGAAAAACTTACCTCTAGTCTTAGACTATCACTCTCCAACTCCTTTAGTGAGTTAAGGAGGCATAGCTTGGGGACATTGATTGTGGGGCCTGACATGCTCAAATATCCTCAGGGAATGTTTCTGATGGATTTCTGATGGGTGGGGAGCACATCATCCCTTTTCAGAGGACGCACCATTGTACCAGTGACGTTATAAGAGGATGTGTTGAGGGGATCTCATACAGCCCCTTTGGAAGTATATCCTAATGTGGGGAAGATGTACCAGGACATCCGACATCAGTACTGGTTGTCAGGGATGAAGAAAGCGGTGGCAGAGTTCGTTTAATTATGCCTCACTTGTCAGCAAGTGAAAGTTGGGCATTATATTCCAGCACATTTGAGCATTTCTTTGACCCCCATATTGATGGTTAGGTGAAGCGGACCATACAGACCTTTGAGGACATGCTTCGTGCTTGTGTACAGGATTTTGGTTATAGTTTGGAGGACCACTTACCACTAGTATATTTTGCGTACAACAATAGCTATCACTCCACCATTGGCATGACACTGTTTGAGGACATGTATGGGATGCCTCCGAGAAGGTGCAGATCATCTAGGAGCGGATGAGAACTGTATAGATCAAACATAATTCTTAGGCCAATAGGAGACAAAGACCTTGGATTTTGAGGAGGGAGACCATGTTTTCCTTCGAGTCTCACCATGAATGGTATTGCGAAGATTTAGCCAGAGTGGAAAACTATCTTCGAGGTTCGTCAGACTTTTTGAGTTTTTGAGTGGAGTTGGAGAGGTGGAATACCACCCAGATCTTCTCCCACCTATGCACTGAGTACATGATGTTTTTCACATGTTATAGTTGAGGAGGTATGTGGATGATCCATCGCGCGTCGTCGACTGTGATGAGCTGAGAATTTTCGATGAGGTAACATTTACGGAGTTCCCTATGGAGATACAGGATCGACAAGAAAGGGTCCTTCATGGATGGTCGATTCCTGTAGTGCGTTTTTAGCGGTAGCATGGGAATCTCTAGGGGAGAACAATGGAGTGGGAGGCTCATATTCATGCTTAGTACCCCCATTTATTTTTTTGCCTTTTTTTTAATTTTTGGGATGTAAATCCCGAAGGTGGGGAGAATTTAATGTTCCATAATTTTCATATATTTTTTTATTATATAGAATTATTTTGAGACTGTGAAATTTTACGTCATGTAATTCTGTGTCCTGGAGTGCCTTGAACGATCCATTGAAAATTTTTAGGCAATAAATAGTGTGCTTGAGTAGTTTTCCTTAAAAAGTGAAATAACTCATAAACGGGTGCCTGAATTAGAAATTTGAGGGCACGAAAATATTTAGGATGGATGGTTTACCCTAGGCACGACTTAAGTTTAGTCGGCATGGGCCTCTAGTTAGAAAACCCAAAAATGGAATAACTGAAAATAAAATAATTAAATAAAATAATTTTATTTTTCAAATGATTATAACTCATAAACGGTGACTTGGATTAAAAATATGAGACCATCGTTGAACTCATGAGGGTATGATTTCCTTAGAAAAATCCCAACATTGGTCGACACTGGACAATAGTGGATGCTAGTTTTCGACCATAAAACAAATAATTAAGTAACAATTATTTTATTTTTAAAACTATTAACTTCTAAACAATAACTTGGATTGAAAATCTGAGAGTACCGTTGGATTCCTGGGGTCATTTTTCCATTAGGCGAAGCCTAACCACAACCGATGCAGGTTGAGGGTGACTGTTAATAATTTTTTAATTTTTTTATCGTAAATTCAGTAAACGATAAAATGGGATTTTTTATCTTTTGAACAATCGCTCGGATTGAAAATCCAAGGGAATTGTTGAATTCAGAATGCCTGGATTCTCTTAGAAATGACATAAATTCGGCTGAGAAGGGCCCATGCAAAAAGTTATTTTTCAAACATTTTCTAGAAAAAATAATAAAAGAATTTAAAAGAATTATTTTCTTTTCATTCTCATTATTGAGTGGCGGGAGCTGATGTTGCGGGGTGGATATAGGGTGACTACGATGCGCATCAATGAGGCATATTAATTGCTCGTTAAACTCACAGTATAACAACGCTTTAATTATGAGTAACAGTGAATTTGTTTCAATGTAACAATGTGATTCCACATCTTTAGGGGAATGTTGTGACGTGCTCCTATTTATATTCGACACACTGGGAAAATATGGATTAAAGAAATTGGAGGATTCTCTAGTGAACCTATGACGGACATTCACCTTAGCGAAGAATGAAGAACACAGGTGAAACTTCTCCTTCTTCGACACCTTTCTAACATTGGAACCGAGAAGCGGTATCGAAATCTTAACCCATCGAGGAAGAACGTGTGGAAACGAACTTCAAGAGATAGGGGTTGTTTGATTTTAAAGTTTCCCCGCTATTTTTTTTAAACGAAGAATGCAGATTAACCCACGAACAGGTTAATATGTGGACCATGCATTCTTGTGGGAGGGTGATTTTTTTTGGGGTTTTTTTATCTAGTATTTAATTATCTTTTCTACTCAAATTAATATCCTCGGACCTCACATTTTTTATAAAATTCTAACGAGGAGGTCTCAGGCCGACAAAAATAAGTCCCGAGCCCCTCTGGCATGGGTGTTCTTTGTGAAAAAACTATTGAATCGATGATAAGATGGTTTTAAGACCACCATGGTGGAGAAGATTTTCCTCGAAGAATGAAGGTGCAAGAAGAATAAAGAACGGACCACCGGTGCAGACCCAGTAGTCCGTAGAAGAATTCATTGGCGCGCTGGTGTCGGTGGTGGCACCAAAGACTACTTGTGGCATACCATAGTGGTGGCTGCAGGTGGGTGGCGGAGCACCATGACGATGCACTAGAAGGAAGTTCATGGCCGGCCCGGGCCGTAGTGCAACAGGAAAATCCACCAGCCGAGCAGACGGCTGGAGGCGGCGGACGTAGTCATTCGACCATGTCAGGGACCCGAAAAGGTGGTCGATTGACCACGTCGGGGACCCGCGGACGCGGTACTGAGCCACATCCCATGTGATAGGCTACAGTTTCTTGATCACGGTGACCTGCGGGGTAATAGCGGCAGATGGACGTGACTCCCAGCCACTTCCAGCGAGGTGGACCGGTCTACCTCTTGCTAACTGGGCGGGGCGCAAAGCGCCAAGCAAGCCAGACACGCACCGTGGGTCGGACCCGCGACTCTCTGGGTCAGGCCAGAATAGACCGTTCCAGTGGGCTGGACCCGCACCTAGTGTGCCGGACCTACACTGGCAGGCCAGACCTATGCACTCTTCGTGGCAGGCCGGACTAGACCGGGTAGTCGGGTGACTCGGTGGGCTTGGTCCTCTGCCAATCGGGACAGGTCCCGTGAGGCCTATTGGGCCTGTCCCACTTGTCAGGTGGGACCAGACCGACCTCATCCCACACCAGGTCGAGTCGAGTCCATCTAAATGGATCGGGTTATGCGGGACCCCCCGAGCCGGTTTGGTCGGGTCGGTCTGACTGGGTCGGACTGGGCCCCGTCGCAACCAGGCCCCTGGTTACTAAAACGCTAATAACTCACAGAACAAGTGTCTGATTGACGTGTATTCTATGGAAAGAGGTCCCTTGTGAAAAGGTGATCCTTCTATGATACTCTACATGAGTTTTGGTAGAGGTTGGCATATGGTTGGGATGGATCGGACTCGAATCCAACCAGTCCCTTTTTACTAAAATGCATGTATTTTGCAAACTGTATGTCCAATCAATGAGAAGTTTGCGGCATTGGGACCCTCTTGAAGAGGAAAATATTTTGGAATTATCTATGTAAACTTTCATGGAAGTTTATATGCGATTAAGGGCTTGAGTAGCGGTTCTCCCAAGTGCACTATTTATAGGACCCTATGGTTGGCTGAGACCTGAAGACTGCTAACTTTTGGACTATTAGGAAGCACCTCAGGTTGACTTTGCGGGCCCATAGTTGGAATAACATATGTGTGACTTTGTGGGCCCATGGTATGCGAAGATTAAGAGTACCTTAGTAGGACATGACTAGTGGGAAGCTCCTCTATGTGACTTTACAGGCCCACGGTACGCGATGGAAAGGAGTACCTAAGCAGTCTAAGGTTAGTGGGAAGAACCTCTGTGTGACTTGGAAGGCCCACTGTACTCGATAGAGGAGGTGTTCTCTAGTAGTCGATGTGTTCGTCAATGTGACTGATGATTTTACTATTACTACCCTAGAATATACCAGGTCTGAGTTATCTTGGGTTGCATGATTTACATTGAGGAATTGTTGTGTGTTCATTCCTTTTTGTTTTGAGGTCCCTATTGAGTAATGTTTTACTCACCCCTACATGGGATTCTCCTACACGTATTATGTCCAGTGTAGACGACTGACGTTACGACAGGGGTGCTAAGGGAGACGGGACTGATGGACACTTCAATGGTGGACTTGGTGGCCTAAGACCAGGAAGGGCCTAGTAAGACTATGTATACATAATGTACTACTACATATTCTAGTATCTTCATTACTCTCATTATTAGGTGGGGATTACTACAGCGAGCCATCATAGAACTTTTCATACATTACTGTTTTTAGTACTTTTTCTTGGTTTTGTATTCTGGCCTGCTTTCTTTCAACTGTATTTGCGCTCAATTTATTCAGTGGTATGTTGTTTCCCTTTGGTGAGTTGGTACTTGTTTGGGAATTTGTTTTAATATAGGTATCTAGTATAATGTCTCCCACTTGCAGGTTGATGCCTTTGGCGCTAGTCGCCATTCCCTAGCCTTCGAGAGGCGGTCTTAAAGTAGTCATAACACGGGCCTCGGGGGACGGGTTCTCACATATAAATCCCAGTAAGTGAATAAACATGGCATAAAACTAAGAAAGTAATACATGTTAGTAAATAGTCATATAAATGGGTCATAAAAGGGGTGATAATCATAAACATTAATAATAATACATGATATAGCATGATAACATAAAGGCAACATGGGAAATGTTTCAATAACATAAAACACTACATTATAAATATAGTTCAAGGATAACTACCAATAAATCCTTATGGAAAAAGTACCATGATGTATTAGGTTCACTCCCTAATCCCTTTCATGACATATCATTAGACTAAAACATTACCCAATGCATTGGAGCAGAATATAATTTTAGGTGCACCCGTCGTTTTTATTTCATTCTCATTCTTAAGTGTTCCACATAGATCTTACAACATGGAATAATTTATCCTAAAGTTTTATTACATGATCAAGGAGTGTGTAATTCATACATTTAAGTCCCCAATAAAAGAATAATAGGTGTATAAATGTGAACACCATTGATAGAAAATGGGTATGGTATTCACTACATAATTTTTCTAGCATGGAAAATTGTAGTGAAATTCCGTTAGCATAATTGTGTCACATAAAGATTCATAAAATGGGTTTATTAGAGTGAAAGGGGTATATCATAATTTTTAAATAATATTAATAGTAATAGGTATATGAAAAAACATATCCCAATAATATTAATTTGAAATATAAGGCATAAGATAAGGAAGAAACTTGAATAAATTGGAGAAGGAAAAGAACCCTTACATAAGTGTGTGACTCAAAATGCTTGGTAGGAGCTTCTTGAGAGATTAAGGGATCCTTAGAAGGATTATAGAGAGGTTATGGGAGATTACAGATGTGATAAAAGTATTTTTAGTGAAGATAAATGGGTTCTTGGGTGGGATTATATAGGAAATGAGTGGGTATTTCTTTATTATTTCTCAAACATCAGTTTTGGACTCTATATAATAAAAAACCAAAAAAATTCTGAAGTTTTGACCTTATTATTGAAAAATTGGAGTGTATTTAAATATTTTATATGTTCAAGGGACAAAATTAATAAACTAATACCCTTGCTGATTTGGAAGTGATTCATACTCTTAAATAAATGATTTTAAAACCTTAAATATATTAATGGTTTTTGAGGATTCATAAGGGATTTATAAAACTAATAAAATAAAAATAAAATCACATTATTTTAAAGTGGAAACATAGATTTGGTCATAGATATACTTTATATTATTTATTAAATAACTTTTAGGTCATTATGATGTCATAATACACATCATATATTTATATGGTATTTAATTTTTCCCCTAAAATTTGACTGTCTCAGAAAATAATGAAAAATTAACCATTGGATAATTTTGAAATTATAATTCCAATAATAATATTTATTTTATTAAAATAATTTTCTAAATATTTTTATTTTTACTCTTAAAACAATAATCAATGATTATTGAGAAATGATGGGTTTATTGACAATAACAGTTTTTATCCCTTATAACAATTACATTTGACTTCATAAAAATTATATGATCATTTATATTTAATAAAAAATATTTAACAATAATATTTTATTAAAATATTATTTATTTTTAAATATTTATCAATTCCTCAAAATAAACATCTTAATTTAAATTAAACACCAATTAAAAATACAATTTGGGGTTTATTTTATAATAATCAAAACCATTTAAAAAGTAATGATAAGAAGAAAATATGAACATTATTATATTGAAAATATATTATACATATTTATATTATTATGGTATTGATACATATCCCTTTAATACACCAGAAAATTCTCTAAGAGTAAGGTGCCTGACAATTAGACTTTCAAGGGGTGGTTTGATATACATTGTTTGGTATGTGATCTCAATGAGCTTGAACTTATCCTATAAACGGTTTCACTCATGATTACATTATTGGATATGATCTTGGTATTAGTCATGGGAAAATCCTTGTGGTTTTATCTCCATCAGAATCTATGATAAATGAGATTCATGAGGTATGATCCTACTGGTTTAGGTTATCACTTCTTTTTTCTGTGTCAATTGGATTTATCAAAACCCTATATTTATATTAATCATGTGATCATTGTTCAATATCTATATTGTCAATGGTAATAATGCTTAATGGTATTTTAAATCTAATAGTATATAATAAAACCAAATAAGTGAATGTGTTTTCTATAACCATATTACATAATAAAACATTTAATTAAATCATAAGGGGAATTTTATTTATAAATGTCTGGGTCATTACAATTATAGTTAATTACTATTTAACCTTGAGTGATTTTTAATACTTATTCTAGTTAATAGTTTATGTGATTTATCTCTTATCCTAGTATGGAAATATAGTAGGTGTGTTCATACATCATTTCAAGCACAAAGGATTTATATTTCATTGGTAAGATTATTTATATATCATACTTATGTGATTATTTATCATTCTTATCTATATACTATGATTGTGTGATTATTTCCTTATATAAAAATATTATCTACAAATGTGATATATTTATAAGTTATATTTATCGTATATGGTCGGTTAAATGATGTTTTTTCATCAACTTAAATAGAATTTCCAGTATATCTTGATGAGTTCATTCTTTCTAACCAACCTGAAATTAATTACAGAAATGAAATGGATTTAAATTGGTTAAAGAAGTAAATTAAATTTAGTCTTTAGACATTTAATTTTGTATATAGGTTAAATGGTTTGTAAACACTACTAAAAAGTGGCCTTTAACAATGCTAGAATAAGGCTTTATCAGTGCTAAAATGCACTGATAACCAGAGTGTGGTTAAAAGCCCAAAGTTTTTACCTATGCTAAAAAAGTACTTTTAAAGGAGTGAAATTTTGTTTTTTCAGATTTCCATGAGTCTGATCCCTTTATCATCACTTCCATGACACCTTTACCCACACACTCACACCTTTATCAGTGCTTTTCACCCCACCACACCTTTTATCAATGCTTTGCTAATTTCCAGCCTCATGCGTGCCCACCAATATCTGAACATTGCACCTCTCCATCAAAGATGGATTGTCTGTATAACTACGCGATATTGTTTTGTTGTCTGTTTAATGATATTTTTGTTTATATATATATATATATATTCATGCATATTTACATATATATTTTTTATTCTTATATTTATATAATTATTTTTAAATACATTTATACAATATGTGTGTGTGTGATATATATATACATATATTTAATTAAATATATTATATATTATATTCATTTACATATAATAGAATATCATATAAATATATATATGATTATTAATACACACATATATGTATTTATACACATTATAAATATATTTGTATAATGTAAAAAAATGTTCTGATATAATTTTAAATATATTTTTAGAATATGTATTGATTTAAATATATTAGAATTTACATTTTTATGTAAATATATTGATATATGTATTTATATGAGTGATTTATTATAAGTAAATATAAGAAAACAAGCATATATTTAATTATAAATAAAATTAAATTGTGGAAAATGATAAAATTTCAAAACCATAATATCAATATGAATGTAAGTCGGGAGAATTAATTTAGTATTCACCAAAAAGGAAATAATACCCCCTTAAATGAGGCTGAAAATCCATCAAATGTTAAAAAATTGGGGTACCCCAATTAAAACCTCAGTTTTGAAGGCGTTTTAGGAATTTTTTGTAACAAAAAATTTGAGAAATATTTAACTCTATCACTAAGGGTGTAGAGCTCATTGCAGGCTTCAATCTGATATGTGGTATATCTCAAAAGGACACTCGAATCAAAAGTTATGGTCATTTGAAAATCAAGTTATGTTTTCAACTTATTTTAGATATTTTATTGATTTGTTGATTTTTTTTAACTTCAAATTGATATTAAATGACTATTACATAGTAATAATAAGAAAAGTATGAATTAAAAATATTTTTTAAATGTTTTATAATCGATTTTCACTAAATATCTTATATATTGAGTGTAAATTCCAATTTACCTTATCTAAAACATATTTTTAAAAAATGTATATTATATTTATATCAATATTAATATACTTATATATTAATATATTATTTTTAATGTAATATAATTTTTTTGAAGCATACCATTATCTGTGCTACAAAAAAAAGTACTGATAAAGTAGGGTATTTATCAGTGCTTCTAAAAAAGGGCTGATAACCCCGCCTATCAGTGATTTTTTAAAAGTGTTGATAAAGGGTGGGATTTTATTAGCACTTATCAAAAAATGATAATAATGGTTCCCCTTTAACAATGTTTTTTAGCGCTGTTAAAGACCCCCTTTAATAGCACTTTTTTAGCACTGGTAAAGAGGGTATTTAACAATGCTTTTCACTAGCATTGTTAAATCCCCAGCATTGGATAAACCCAGTTTTTTAGTAGTGTAATTAAAACTTATAAAGGCTTATAACTTTATGAATAGAGAATGATGACCATTATAATTTAATCCTCTTATGATTGACTCATCCCTTATAAGTCATTCCTAGTAAGGTATGTCTATCAGATGATCCCACTAAGGATGTATTAAAAACGTAATAAATTGACTATAAATGGAATTGTCTAAATAAAGTTCTAAGTACAGTTCACAAAATTTTTCCTTTATAACTGGTGCTTGTATTTTAATTCATCTTAGATTTTTTAATGATTATAATAAATTTTGAGTTTTATAATGGCTTAAGTAAAACATTTTAATGGTGTTGATAAAAAAGAAACCTCATGTAAGTGGTGGATTAGGATTTTATTGATAGATGACTTTTACGGGAATTTGGATGTTTCATATGGGTCTTAGTTAGATTAATTTCTTATATTTCTTTAAACCTAGAGGTTGGGTGAGTGAGACTAGTGACCTTTTGGGTGTGAATATAGTCTTTATATCAATTCCTTAGGTTAAAATTATGGGTTGGACTATTGGGAAAACATCCATAGAGACAAGAATCTAGTAATTTTTTTGTGTTGAGCTCCTGGGTAGGGTAAGTGTTGTTCTTATGACAGTTTGAGTTGGGTAGGACTCGTAGTTTATTAGATGACATCCCCAGGGATTAGGGTCATTGTTTCGTATGTTGATATTCAATGGGATATTACTGTATACGGATACTTAATGAGGGTAAAATCTATATCATTTTATATTGACATTATGACCCTCCAATGATCACTCCATTATGTAGATTCTTAGAGAGAATCAGGGATTTGTAGTCCGATTCATGAAATTTGATGTCATTGGTACCTTATTGATAGGTTTTGACCCCTACGGGTTGATGATAACTTTACTTTCCTTCAGTTTAACCTCTTTAGAGAGGGTTTATAAGAGAATTTGATATAATTTAATATAGACCCTTAAGAAGGTTATGGTTATTTTGCAAGAGACCTTATGTATAAGTGGATGGACCTAGTATCCCTACTTTGAGACTTGATCGGTGGGGCTGGGTGGGATACTTAGAGGCCCTTAGTTTTGACTCAGACCCTAGTGAGACACCAATTAGTGTGATTAGGTGAAACATGTGAGAGGGGTTGCCCGTGATTAGGAATTACTTTGGAGGTGGTGATCTTGGTTGTATGATCATTTGGAGGTCGATGCATGGAAGTTTATTAGGTTTTTTGGGGTAGGAATGGTAAATTACTTCGTTTTTCAAGGAAACATCTAGGATTCTTATATATCAAGACTAGATTCATTAGGAAGAACTATTCGGGTGAATTTTCCTATTGACTGGTGGTTGTGAGATTGAAACTTTAATTTCAAAATATATATCATGTGATGGAATTATTGAATTATTGAAAGTTTATGGGAGTGATTTTTATTATTCTATCTATTTAAAAAAATATCATATATACTAATGATTATATTATAAGTGTTTCGAAGCAATTTAATGTTGGAATAAAATACCATGAGAACTCTCTAATAAAGAGCATGATAATTAAAATTATAGGTAAAATTATTATTCTAAGTATTATTATTTTCTAAATCATGTAATTTTGTGATTGGTCTATTAGAAAATCCCTTGAAATCAATAAGATCCTAGAATTAATGATGTGGGGTTAATCTGTTAGAATGAATTCAAGGGATATTGTGATAAAATAAACTCGATATAGTTTATTCAACAGCATGATACACAACTGATTCTTAGAATATGATTGAGATCTTCTGCAACTACCATTCCATTAGTCTGATCATAAAGTAACGTATTCATTTGAATATCTACTAATGAAGTGATGAAAAATTATTAAGAAGTATCATCTTCAACATCTTTTTATTTTGGATGGTTTTCTTTGTTTTCTAGTTTTCATTATATTATTTTTCTTTAATCTATTTGTAATTTTTATCATTGTTTTATGATTTTATCAATTAAAAGAAATTCAGTATTGGTTATTATACCAATAAAAAGAAAGGTTCTTGGGTTGTGACTCTTAAAATAAATTAGGTCTGACTAGGTTGTGACACCTATAAAAATTTAGGGTTGCGCCTTTGGGTATTGTAAAAGGAAATTTCTATGAACAGGTTATCACACTATTCAAAGTGGGTTTTCTTAGTGCATACTGATATTCTCATCGAGTAAAGAATTTTGAAGATTGGAATATGATATTGGTTATATAAACCACTATAAAAATATTATATTCAACTATTAATTTCCTTTTCACTATACTATGAACAATACATTAAACTATTTATTCATATAATAATAAACTCTGATTGAATATTTGTTTTAAGAGTTTTATAAGACTATTCACTCCCAAGTCAATTATTTTCATCTATGTTGATCTAATAATTTGTATTTTATTGTGGTAATACTTTAGATATATGTTCTATTGTTTATTTTTTAACTATTGTTCTAGCCTAAATATCCAAGACCTGACTGTCTGAATAAAGATTAGTTCTTGAAAATGAGAAACATTAATTCTAATAAGGGTTGGATACCTAAAAACCCCCATTTTTTGATGGAAGTGATTATGGATATTTGAAAGACCAAATGGATTCCTATATGAAATAGTTAATTTTGGATCATTGGAAAATCATGGAAAAATCATATGAGCAACCAAAAGTTAATCTAGAGACAATTGTACGTAAAGATATAGTAAAGTATGTTTTGAATTATAAAGTTAAAAATATTTTTTTGTTCTATTAGTAGAAGTGTATATAGTCATGTTTCATCATGTAAGATATCCCATGATATTTTTATAATTATACAATTCAGTCACCATGGATAGAAAATCTTTAAATTACCATGTTGGGAATGCTATGAGAAAAATACCAATATTTCAAAATGGGGGAAGATAATTCAATAAACTAGATGTTTCATCAGTTTAAAAGCATTAAAATTGGTATGAGTGTACTTGGTGATGTACTGGACAATATAACTCATTTTGAAGGATTACTAAGATCATTACCTAAAAGATGGAATGTAAATAAATTAATGATCAATGAAAGTAAGTATTTTAAAGAGTATCCTTTAGATGAAATAATTGGTTATTTATTTTGGTATGAACTTGAATTGAAGAATATTTTCAATGAGGAATATAAAAAGTGTAAAGTTATTTCATTTAATTCTATTTTTCATGAATCGTATAACTCTTTAGAATTTGAGTTCCATGAAAGTGGAAAATATATGGATCATTTTAGCAATAATTGTTTCAAATTTATAAAAAAAGAGGTAAGAAGCAGCTTGAATGTAAGTTTAAAAAGGAGTATAATGAAGGTAATTCTAGTAAAAATGATGATGTTTCAAAACTGACCTGTTATGAGTTCATTAAGAAATGTCACATAAGGATTGATTATCCCAAGCTCAGTCACATAAAGAAATAAAAAGATAAAAGGGGAAAGGGAAAGCATTATTTTTTTTTGAGGATGGGATTGTTCAAATAATTCATACTCAAGAAGTGACTTAAGAAGTGAATAAAGGATAGAGAACCTTCCTTTGAAGGTTATACATTGTGAGGGTGTTGATTAATTTTTCTTAATTAATAACTCCAACTAATGAAGATAATAATTCTATAATTGAAGTTTAAAAAGAAACTAATTATAATTTTTGTTATTATTGTGATTTTATTAGTACTAAATTCAAAAAATTTCTTAAATAAAATGATAAATTAAGGAATGATGATGTTAGTATTGTTAAAAAATATACTGAAATAAAAAATTTAAGAGTAATAATTTTATTTAATAAAATTAGAAAATAAAAAAGGAAAGTGATAATTTGAATAACTATTTTTCCCATAATAATTAATCTAAAAATAATTTTAATTCTTAGATATCAAAACTAAAAGAATATAATGATAGATTAAAATATTTTATAGAAGTAAATAATAATTATTGGTAAATAAGGGTTAAATTTTTCTTATTTTACTTGACTAATGTTGAGAATTAATTTAAGAATCTCAAGCAAGAAAATAAAAAACTAAGAAATACAACTTCTAGTTCTAATGAAAAAATCTATACTGATTTAGAAACTATTCAAAAAGTGATTATGGATTTGAAAAAAGAAGTTTCTAAACTTACATAACATCTGTATAATTTTGTTCAAAGTTAAATATAAATATGATAAAAAGATTTCTATAATGAAACCAACCTATAACAAAAATGGATTTGGTTATAATAACTTATCCCCATGGATAAATAAATTTGATTTTATTAAAATCTCAAAAGGAAGTATATCAAATGCTAATTGTCTTAAATATACAACACAAGGGAATTATTCAATTGAATGTTCTCTGAGATTTACATAATCATTTGGGAAAATAAATTCATTTACTACTATAAATATGTTTTCTAAAGAACTCACAAATTGATTCTTTAAATCTATTTGGATTCCAAAATTTTCTGCTACTAATCTGATTAGACCCAAGTTAGCATGATTACCGAAACATTCTACTCGATTGATTCGTTTCAAGAAATCTACCTTAAATGTCTTAAAGATTCATGGAATTTAGACAGTGGGTCTTCCAAGAACATGATGCATGATATTTTTTATTTTATATCTTTTAATTCATGTGATGGATGCCTAGTCACATTTGGATACAACTTTAAAGGTCATATTAGAGGTATTAAATAAGTTTATTATTTGAAAATATTATTATTTCAGAAGATTTATTTGTAAATGGATTAAATCAAAATTTAATTAGTATGTCATAACTTTGTGATGGTGGATTAAATTTAATATTTGAAAATGAAAAATTTATAGTTTTGACAAATAATTCTATTTTATTATTTGAAAATAGAAAATATAATGCATACGCTATTGATTTTTATGATCTAACCAAATATAAAGTTAAGTGTTTTAATTGTATAGAATAAGATGGTATATTATGGAATAAGAGGCTTGGATATGAAAAAATAATATTTTTGCACAAGTTTTCAAAGCATGAACAAGTTCTAAAATTTCCAAAGTTATATATAAGTATTTTAAATGTGATTATTATTTAAAGGGTATGTAGCATAAATTAAGATTAAAATCTGCTAATGATGTTAGTAATACTAAATGTATTTAATTGTTACATCTTAATTTATTTGGTCCTATACAACCTACTAGTTTTGGTGGTTATAAGTATGTATTTTTAATATTTTATGATTACATTATATTCATATGGATTTATTTATTATCTTTCAAAAATGAAACTTTAACCAAATTTAGTGATTTCTATAAACTTGTTAAAAATTTCAAAAATCTATCAATCATATCTATTAGAAGGGGTAGAGGTGGTTAATTTGTTAATTTATAATTTGATAAATACTATAAATATAATTGATATAAGCATTATTTTTTCCTCTAGAACACCACAATAAAATAGTGTGGTTTAATGAAATGATAGGTCAATTCTAGAAATGGCTAGATCTATGATTATTCAGTTTAATATGCCTAAATATTTTTGGGCAAGAACTATCAATATATATTGTCATGTATTAAATAGTTTTTCTAATATACCATTTTTAAATAAAAACAAATATTAATTTTAAAAGGTTTTAAACCCAAAATTGCATTTTTTATGGGGTTTGGTTGAAAAAAATATATTTTAAATCCAAAGGATAATTTATAGAAAATTGATTGTAAAAGTGTTAAAGGATATTTTTAGGATATTATAATAGTATTAAGGAATATATTGTTTTCAATAAGATAACTTTAGTTTTTTAAGAGTTCTTTTATGTTAAATTTAATGTAAATAACAATACCAAGAAGAATTTGGATTCAAATAAAGATGATGATAAATTTATGGAATCCAATTTTGGTGAAGATAATGATCAAGAAAATGATAATTCATTATTTGAGGGGGATAAAATATCCTCTCAAACTAATCCTAAAGAGTGTAAAAATGTGACACATATCAGGTCACTGGTATGTAAAATTTTGATTCTGATTTTTCTTTTTGGTTCATCCTTGGAGTTCTTGGGTGGCAGAGGTTGGGAATGGGAAGTTTGGGGAAATATAGACTAGGTTCATGCTTAGCACATTGTTTTTTAACCATGGGGATAATCATGAAAGGGTTCTATAGTTGGTGAAAATGGGGGTTGGCATGATTTTGAATACCATGCATCACCTTGGGTAACTATGTGGTCTCATACCACTCATTAACATGTGTTTTTTACCACTTTTACATAATAATTTTTATACCCCTTTGACCTCATTTTCTTCTCCATAATGAGATACCCATACTCCTTGGTTTTAGAGCTCTCTTCTCTCCTTTTTTGGTTGATTCTCCATAGTATATTGGTGTTGTGTTTGGAGGTAAGTCAATTTCTTATTGGTTTCTTCTCCCTTTCCTCCTAACCTTTGTGTTCTTACATTTCTATGTAAGTGTTGAACCCTATATGGTGGGGTTAGTCCAACCTTGGGTTTTAAGGGGGTATTTGGTTTGTTTTCATGTGGTTTAGCTGTGTGAAGGATTCTCCTATCTATTCTAGGTGTTTTTTGTTGAAGGCAGTGAGGATGTGACTAAATCTGAGGAAGGTGTCTCTATTTAAGGGTGTTTTTCATTGCTTAACTTTAAATTCATAATTTAATTTAGTTTTTGTTAATCAAATTTCCATTTTTTTATTTACGATTGATTATTATCCCTTGAATTATATTATTTATTTCTTGGTTTGGCAATTTAGGTGTTTAGAGAGGGTTTTCTAAATGGGGGTGGCATGTGTTCACCCCAAGTGTTTGCCAAAATGGATCATAGAGGGTTTATGTTTTTAAAAAGATTTCTAAATTGGTTTTAAAAATTGTTTTACCTTGTTTAAAGGTTTTTTTATAAAATTTTCATGTTTTTTATGAAAATTTATTGTGAAATGGCTTGTTTCATAATGCACTTGTTTTATGATTATGTTGGTATGGAGTGGCACATGGGTTGATTAGGATCTGAGTGGGGGTGTATGAGGGACCATGAGAGCCTTACGGGAGTAAAAATATGAGTTATTTCATTTTTTCAATCAACCATGATAGTCTTTGGTGGGAGGACCATGAGAGATTCCATTCACTTTTCGAGAGACCATGGGAGCTCTTGATATTGGGCTTGGGGAAGATCATGAGAGCTTCCACCTTGTTTAGATGGCGAGAATAAATTGTTTAGAATAACTCACATTAGACCCTTAGGGATATATCCCTAGGTTAACTTACTCTTATCGAGTTGGTTTATTTGATTTTATGCATTCTATTAGTTCAATGTTTGATGTGCTGATTTATGTTATGCCCATTTTAATTTCTTTTTTGTATGTTGATGATGCTTACGCTTATACCTTATGTAAGAAACAATATTTTCAATTATTTTACTTCTAATTTCATTTTTTTAGTCCCACTAATATGTTTTTTATGGTAATGTGTCATATTTTATGGTTTTAGATGTATTTTTAGCTTAATTACAAAAATGAACTATTTTGGATTTTAACTATTTTAATTTTTATAAGTGTTTTGAACATAATGTTTTATAAAATGATCCAAATTGTGAAATTATTTATTTATAATATTTCATACATGTTGGGATTAATTTTATTCTGCTAGACCAAAAGCTCAATCCACCATTTGGAGGCCCAAATCTAGCTCACAAGTTAGGCATTGAAATCTATGTACGGGTTTAGAGAATTTTACCATTGGGTCCATATCCTTTAAATGGACAGCCAAAAGAAGCTAAAATTAGATATGGATGAAGAAAAAATCTGTAGGAACAACTTTAATTTATATTTCCTTACTTTATTAGGTGTTATTAAAGGCCATAAATTCATTGGAATTCAGATATGTGGAATACAAAGAGTTTTCATAGGGAGAATAAATTTCCGGATTAAATTGGTAGTATCTCTCTCCTTGAATATCCAATGAATCTAAAATTTTGTGGGTAAAATTGGGAGACAAAATGGAAAAACATTATAAAAATAATCATTACAAAATTCTATCATTAATGGGGGATAACATGTAGAAAATTTTGGAGGATGTTTTTAGAGAGAAATTTTCAATCTCTTCTCCTATAAAAGGGTGCTTCTTCATTTAAAGGGTTGGAAACTTAGGTTGGCCATTTTATATAGAATTAGAGTTTATTATGTTGTAATATTATTTTAATTATTTAATGTTTCATTTTAATCTTCTTCTATTCTCCTTCACTATCTATTTTTTGTTCCTCCACCATTATCCTTCTAATATCCATGTAAGTGGAGAACTAACCCTTGTTGTTGTTTGAGGGGGAGTGGTGGTTATTGAGTTTTTTGTTATTAAATGTTTATCGTTATTTTATTCCAAAAATTTAAATAGTGCTTAAATGGATTTGTTGTAGAGTTCACCCCACTTTCACTACTATTAAGTTCTTATTCTTGTTTTAATCTTATTTCACTCCTTCATCATCATAATGTTGCATCCAGGGTGGAGTAGCATTGCAGTGATGATGTGAGTGAGTATTATCATGCATTTGGGGGGTTGGTGTGGGATAATAAAAATTCTTGATAAGGTTTTTATTGTTAGGGATGATCTCAACATTTATTATAATATTGAGAATAAACGTTTTTAAAGAATAATGATTTTATCACCATGATATCCTAAGAACAACAACGATTCTTCACTAACTTCTTTATGTATTATCTTCTCTATTATATTTTTTTATTCTTTGAATGTTTCTTGAAATCATATATATATATATATATATATTTATATATTAAGGTCGTTTATTTCAAATACCCCTTTTTATATTATTTTATAATTATATTATTTAGTTTATAAATAGTGACAATAGAAAATTTTGTGTGTGTAAGTTGTCTCCATGGTAGATCGACCCTACAGTGCACACTATATTGCATTATTAGGTAATAAAATTTTTATTGGTGAGGGATTCATGAGAAATCCTTCTCATCACCTTGTTATTCCTTTTCTATGGTGGGTTGAGCATTTTTTACCTTGTGGCATTGTTTCTTTATGTGAGACATGTTAAAAGTTATTTTGGTAAACATGTCTGTCTCATAGGAAAATCAACGTGGTTTTAAAAGATTATTTTGAAGAAAATCAGGTAAAAAGTGGTTTAGTTTTGATGTGTTTTCAAACAAATTTATTGATCTTCATGAGTAAAAGCCTTAAATAAATTCATGGTGGTATTCTACTAGGTGTTTTTCCTCACACCCTATATGTATTTCGGTGTATATAGACTTTTTTAATGGTAATAGGTAAAGGAAAGGGCACCATGAACCTGGGTGGTTCTTATTGATTAACATCGTCTATTGTTTTGGTGGATTAGATGTGGTCTAACTAGGTTTTATCATGTGAAGTCATTTTTGGATTGTATGTACAAGCATTATTTGACATTGTTCCCATTATTTTGAGATTTGGGATTGAATTTAGATACATTGTATGTGTCCTGTTTATGGCATCTTATGTGTATGATGTTGATGTGTTCGTTTATGTTATCTCCTTGTATTGACTGTGTACTCTAGAAGCTCTATTATATTCTATTTTCATTGATGATATTGGTGCAGTGATCCCATACCATGGATGGGTCATAATGGTTTATCATGGCTAAAATCATTCCCAAGAGACTATTGGACATGCTCAATGCTTGTCACCAGCACGTAGCGATTGAAAACGTTCTTTAGGTTTTGTGGCGGGATGGATCAGGTGATGGGTCAGGTCGAACCCAGTTGATTCATTTAATAAACTCTTAAAGATCATCTTATTTAAAAAATTAATTAGAAACATAGAATCTTTAATACAACCCATGAAATTTGTTTTAAATTACTATGTTAATTCTGATTTTGTTGCTAACTTTGTACATGTTAATATTGATTATTTTCTAATTGATTCAAACGGGATTAATGTTATCCATGATGAATTAAATCAATTTTAAATAAATATTGTGTGTAATTATTTGAATTTCTAGAAGGTAAACAAATAATAAGAACTAGGTGGATTTTTTTGCAATAAGCTTGATGAAGCTACAAACATAGTGAAGAATAAAATAAGACTAGTTTCTCAAGGATATTCTCTTGAATAGGGAATTGAATTTAAATATTATTTTCTCCTATTTATAGAATAGAAGCTATTAGAATGTTATTAGAATATATTTTTTTTCAAAATATCAAATTACTTCAAATGGATGTAAAGAGTGCGTTTTTAAATGGAATAATTTTTGAAGAATTATTTGTTAAACAACACCTTGGATTTGAATGTAAAGATTTTCAAAATCATTTTTTTAAACTTAATAATGATTTATATGAACATATTAAATCTCCTCGATCTTGGTATGAAAGGCTAACTCCATTTTAATTGAAAAATAATTTTACTAAATGAAGAGCAGGTCCAACCTTGTTTATCAAGAATGTTTCAAATGATATTTTTATTATACATATATATATTGATGATAAAATATTTGGATATACAAATTTTTTACTTTTTTATGATTTTTATAAAATAATGACTAGTGATTTTGATATGAGAGTAATTGGAGAATTGAATTTTTTTATTAGTTTACAAATTAATCGATGAGAAGATGGTATTTTCCTAAAACAATCTAAATATGCTGAATAGATAGTTAAAAGGTTTGGCCTTGATTCATGTAAGTCAATGAAAACTCCAATGAGTAAAAAATTCCAAATTGGATTTCGATGATTCTAGAAAGTGTGTTGATAAAAAACTGTATAGAGGCGTGATAGGAAGATTACTGTATTTAATAGTATTTGCGCAGGATATAATGTTTTGAGTGTGTTTGTGTGTGATATTTAAGTCTAATCCTAAGTATAGTGATCTTAAAATTGTTAAGAGGGTTATTAGATGCACAAAATGAACTATTAGCATGTAATTCCCCGACCCCAGTTTCCCAGAGCTGGTGCATTATTTCATTACATTAGCATGCTTACAAGAAATTCATATCCTAAAGGACCGAGTAGTTTAGTAGTTTAGGAAAACCAGATACATACATAGGTTCAACATTACAACTTGAAATCAAATACAACATATAAGTTTTATTGGGAACATCCACAACTATAGGTTTATCCATGCAGGTCATTCATAATAAACTTCTTCATGTCCTGAGAAAATGAAACATAAAAAGGGGTGATCTCAGATGATTAGTAAGGGTACGCAATACAGAGGAATATATCATAAACTTAAACATTAGGCATGGTGAATAACTAAAAACACATTCCTTTAAAAATAAACTTGGACACATTATGGTAGAAATAAGAGATGGAGAAATAATACCATAATAAAGTATAATCATGGGTATTATACTAGTCTAATAACCACATGAAATTTAAATTACTAGTTTCATAATGAGGGAATACATAATGTGGAACATCATAACCAAACAATCAAGGCCTCGTTCTAAGACCATAAATATCCATTTTGTCAAGGCCTCGTGCCAAGACCATAGTTTGTCTCATTAGACCTACCGATACACTGAGGGGATATAGTGGACCCCACCCAACACTTAATAATTCTAATTAATTCCTCTTATTAATAGGGATAAACATAAATAATATACAAATTCATATTGAATATAACATGTGAACTGTAAATAACTTTCCCCAATCATTAATTGTAAACACTAACAATTCAGAGTAATATGGTGTATGGTTTCCAGATAGAACATCCCTAGTAAAACTAATCATAAACCATTAAATAAAACATGGTGGATTATATAATAATATATAAACCTCAATGATTTAAAATATTAAATAAAGGGCGTTGACATAGATGAATATACTTTTAAATGAGACCATTGAAAAATCCCTGAGGAAATAATCCTTAAACATTCCAAAGTGTCCTATACCACCATGAAAATTTTAAATCATAATACCTTATAATATAATGATAATACATAGACTCTTGATATGATATACCAAAGGTAAGTAAATGCACCACAATCATGAAATAAGTGGTGAATATGGAATATATCGCATAAAAGTTAAATTGGGATGAGAAAATTCCTTTTATACTTTGGAAAGAAGAGTTTTTTTGGAAAATAATTTGTATTTGTCATGAAATAAGATTGTAAACATGGATATCCTAGATACTAAAAGGGAAGGTCATTGAAATTATATTTTAGTCTTAATTAAAGTCTTATTTAAGTTAAATCATTTAAAAATAGTTTTTAAAGAAGCTTTAGAAATAAAACATTTTAGTGCGGTTTAAGGAAAATATTAAAGGATTTTAAAATACAAAGGCATGTTTTCTTTGATAAAACCATAAATAAACCAAAATATATTTTTCATGCTAAGATTCATTATTTTAGAAATATAAATATGTCATAAAAATATTATAGAGTGAAATTAAAAATAGGTAAGAATTTGAGATGTTCCTTGAATCAAACTTTTCTTTTCACAATAATTTTTGAAAGATTATTTTAAAAAATGTAACAACCCATAAAATAAATTAGTATTATGATTGGTACCCATATATATGACATTAAAAAATAATTTATGAATATTAAATAGTAATAAATAATAATTTTATTGAGGTTAGTATAGAATAAGAGCAACCCGAATAAAAATGGATGTTCAGGTAAAAAACACTTAAAACTTTGTAATCAATTGAATCGTATGCCCCAAAATTAATAATCATAAAATGATACATTTAATATCATTAAATAAAGAAATTAAAGATATCAAATATTAATGGTTAGTATAAATACACGAAACACAAGTACTAGTTGTGAATACAGAATATCTCACAAAAATGGAAGTGAGATGAAGAAACCCTTACCTTAAATATGAAGGTGTTCTCCACTTGATCTTAATGACCAGAATAACCAAATTTATGTTTATTAATTAATAATACAAGAAATTAATCTTCATGTAATTGATTTATTATAACCTTATTACGTTAATTCATGGTCTTTTTATGGGTTAAGAGGTTCAATTTCATTGTTTGGGTATGTTTGTTTCATGATCGATATACTTATATACATGAATGAAGATTACTATAAAATGAGGATGGGTTTCCAGAATTAAAGTTATATGTTATTAGTTAACATATATAATGTTACATGGTTATAAATTTAAATATTTACATGGAGTGAAGATGAACCATTATATAAATTATTTAATGATAACTGTTTGGGTTAATTGGCAGTTTTTGAACACAACGAATTCATTTTTCTATATAAATCAAATCCATGTGTACCAGAATATTCCAGTAACATATATGAGACAATATACATATATTATATTCTTTTTAAACCATATGATTGGTTTCATGAATATAATTTAATATGGTATTAGAAATTGAAAATCCATCGTCCTTGAATGTGGTAAATTAGCACATCTCGGATGGTGTTTTTCACTAGTAACATAAAAGAAGAGTAAACTAGATATGATAATAAATTATTCCCTATTCATAAAAACATTAAAATAAATATACGGTATTTTAGTTTTCATAACATTAGGATGATTATAGGATAGGATAGAAAAGAAAAAAAGAACTTGATAAGAAAGAAAAAGAATTGAAAAGATGAATTTACTACTTGAATTAATATTCTTTGAGAGCCTCTTTAGGGAAGATGATTTTCTCTTTTTATGAGACAATGATCTGATGGACATGGGTGAGGATATTGGGAGGATATATGGGAAGAATTTATACAACACACAAGGCTTTATAGGAGTGTAGAGAAGAGGTAAAGAGGGGTGGTATTTATAGTGGAGGAGAGGGGGGGTTTTCATTATTTTAATCATTAGTTTAATATTTTTTTTATCAAGATATTGAATAGTCTAAATTATTGTGACTCAAAATATATTTCAAACCAATGGCCATTTACATCATCCATGACTCAAGAATGATTCATAAATTCACTTATTTAGCATATTTCGTAAATTATCGAATTTCATTATTCCCCAAAAATCAAGTATTTCAAAAAAATCCCAAAAAAATTACCCTAACCATTTTTTGAAGTTTAGTATTTAAAAATAAAATCCATTTTATGGAAATAATTTTCTAAATAATATAAATTTAATTTTTAAATAAAATCATTATTTACTTGAAAAATACAGATTTTAAATTTAAAACTGATTTAATAATACATTCAAGAATTAACTAAGATATCATAAAATTATCCTAAATTCAAAATGCAAAAAAATGTTTATTTAGGATTAATTTTTATGAAAATTAATTTTATTAATTTATTAACTTAAAATTTCAATTAAATATTTATTACTCAAAAAAATACCAACAAATAATTATTAATTTCTAAAATATTGTACTTCATTTATAGGGTGAATAATTTTATTTACTTAATTCCCCAACCCCACTTGCCTAGAGACGGTGCATTATTCCATTACATTCCCATTCTTACAAGAAATTCATATCTCAAAGGACCTAGTTTTTTAGGTTCAACATTACAACTTGAAATGAAATACAACATATAAGTTTAATTTGGAACATCCACAATTCTAAGTTTATCCCAATATTCCATTCATAATAAACTTCTTCATGTCCTAAGAAAATGAAACATAATAAATTGGTAAGCTCAGATGCTCAACAGGGGTAAGATATATAGTGGAATATATCATAAACATAATCATTAGGCATGGTGAATAACTATAAACACATGCCTTTAAAAATAAACATGGACACATTATGGTAGGAATAAGAGATAAATAAATAATACTATAATAATGCATAGTCATGGGTATTCTACAAGTCAAATAACCCCATGAACTTTTAATTAAATGTTTTATAATGAGGGAATTCATAATTCAGGACATCGTAACCATACTATCAAGGTCTCATGCCATGACCATAAATATCCATTTTGTCAAGGCCTCATGTCATGACCATAGATTGTCTCATGAGACCTACCAATGCACCGTGGGGCTATAGTGGGGCCACCCGACACTTACAAAGTCCAATTAATATCTCCTATGAATAGGTATAAACATAAAAAACATACACAATCATATTAAAACTAACATATGAAATGTAAATAACTTTCCCCAATCATTAATCATAAACACTAGCCATTCGGAGTAATATGGTGAATGGTTTCAAGATAACGCATCCATAATCAAAATAATAACAAACTACTCAATAAAACATGGTGTATGATATCATAAGAGATAAATCTCAATGAAGTACATGATTTAACAAAGGATGTTGACATAAATGAATATACATTTAAATGAGACCATTTAAATATCCTTGAGGAAATAATCCTTAAACATTCCAAAGTGTCACATACTACCTTGAAACAATCAAATAATAATCCCTTATAATATCATGAGAATAAGGAGACTCTTAATATGATATAATAAAGGTAATTATATACACTAAAAGTAAGAAATAAGTGATGAAAAAAATATATATTATAAAAGTTAAAGTGGGATGAGAAAAATCTTTTTTTACTTTAGAAAGAAGAGTTCTTTTGGAAAATCATTTTTATTTTTCATGAAACCAGATTGTAAGCATGGATATCCCAAAAAATAAAAGGGAAGTTCCATGAAATTATATTTGAGACTTAAATAAAGTCTTATTGAGATTAAATCATTTAAAAATATTTTTTAAAGAAGCTTTAGAAATAAAACATTTTAGTGCGGTTTAAGGAATATATTAAAGGATTTTAAAGCGCAAAGGCATGTTTTCTTTCATAAAACCAGAAATGAAAAAATATATATTATTCATGTTAAAATTTGTGATTTTATAAAGATAAATATCTCTTAAAACATATTATAGAGTGAACTTCAAAATAGGTAAGAATTCGAGAAGTTCTTTGAATCAGACTTGCATTTGGGAATAATTTTTGAAAGATTCTCTTAAAATATGTAAATCCCCATTAAATAAAGAAGGATTATTATTGGTTCGCCTATATAGAATATTAACACAGAGTTTATGATGATTATAAAGTATTAAATAAGAATTTCATTGAGTTTAGTAGAGAATAAGATCTACCTAAAAGAAAATGGAGGTTCGAGTAGAAAATAATTAAAACTTTGTAATCAATAGAATCATATGCCCAAAAATTAATAATCATATAATTATACATTTAAAATCATTAAAATAAATATATTAATTATATTAAAAATAAATGGGTAGTATAAATACACCATAAAAAAGTAGTATTAATGAATATAAAAAATCTAACAAAAATGGAAGAAAGATGAAAAAACTGTTACCATAAGTCCGAAGGTGTTCTCCACTTGATCTTAATGACCTAACTAATCAAATTTAGGATAATTAATTAATAATTACATAACCACCTCTTCATTAAATTTAATTATTATAACCTTATTAAGTTCATTCATGGCATTTTTGATAGGTTAAGATGTTCAATTTCATTGTTCGGGTCTGTTTGTTTCATGATCAGTATACTTATATACGTTAACGAAGAATTGTGTAAAATGAGGATGGTTATATAGAATTGATGTTTTATGTTATTAGTTTACATACATAAGGTTACATGGTTGTAATTTTAATTTGGTAACTTTTAGGGAAGATGAATACTTATATAAATTATTTAATGATAATTGTTTGGGTTAATTAGCGGTTTTTTAACACAACAAACTCATTTTGCTTTTATAAATCAAAACCATGTGTACAAAAAGATTAAAGTACCATATATGAGACATAATAAATATGTTATATTTCAACCATAATTATGGTTTCATTACCATAAGTGAATATTGTAATAGAAATTCAAAAACCCATCATCCTTAAATGTGGTAAATTAACACATCTCATATGGTGTTTTTTACTACTAGTGTAAAAGAATAGTAAAAGAGAGATGATTATAACATATTCCATAATCATAACAATATTAGATTACATACAAGGGACTAGAGGTTTGGTAAAATTTGGATGAGGAGAGGTGATTATAGAAAAGAAAATAGAGGAACTTGAAATGAATGTTAAATAATTTAATAGAGGAATATACCTCTTGAATTAATCTTCCCTGAGATCCTCTTTAGGAGAGAGGATTTGGTCTTTTTATGAGACCATGGGCTGATGGACGTTGGGGGAGATTGGGAGGATATTTCTTAAAAATTTATACAAGGCACAAGGTTAGATAGGAGTAAATAGAAATGGTAAGGAGGGATGGTATTTATAGTGAAGGAGAGGAGGGGTTTCTCATTATTTTAATCATTAGTTTAAGATTTTTTCTCAAGAATATGAATAGTCTTGATTCTTGTGACTCAAAATAGTAATAAATGCATGTGAGTTCTAACCAATGACCATTTAAATTATCCATGACTCAAGCATGATGCATAAATTCACTTATTTAGCATATTTTGTAAATTATCGAATTTCACTATTTACCAAAAATTCATGTATTTCAGAAAAATGCCAAAAATTTACCCTAACTATTTTTTGGCGTGTAGAATTTAAAATTGAACTTCATTTTATAAAAATAATTTTCTATATAAGGGAAATTTAATTTTTAAATAAAATCACTATTTACTTGAAAAATACAGATTTTAAATTTAAAATTGATTTTTTAATACATTCAAAAATTAACTAAGGTCTCATAAAATTATACTAACGTTATAGGAAAAAATATTTATTTAGGAATACTTTTTATGAAAATTAATTTTATTAATTTATTAATTTAAAATTTTTAATTAAATATTTATTACTCAAAAAAATACCAACACATAATTATTAATTTATAAAATAGTTTATTTCATTTATAAGGCATACAAATTTTATTTACTTTCATTGGAAAGGTTACTATTCATAAGGGTACATTACTATTCATAAGGGTATGTTACTATTCATATGGCTATATTACTATTCACCAAAAATTTAATTTGATCTTATCATACTCTAAATATCTTACTGAATGCAACTATGTATGTCAGTTTTTCAAAATTAAAATAATAAGGCGGAAAAATTATCTTTACTGACTAGGTTATAACAAAGTGGTGTTTTGTGGATACTCAGTGTTTCATGCATTCAATATTGAATTTATTTATAAAACCTTGGGGTGTTACATTCTCTCCTCCTTACAAAACTTCATGCCTGAAATTTTGAAATTTAATTTCAAAAGTTAATTGTTGATACTTGAAAATCCCGTTATTGGAAACCCACATAAAAAATATGGTTAAAATATCCTCCTAAAAAGGGGGAATGGGAAATGAATCGGTTACTAAAAAACTACAAATTATAAATGAACAACATGGTCATGGAAGAATTATCAATCCACCATGTTCTGATGGAAAGTGATAGAGAACATTCTCAGATGAAAGAACATTACCACAAAACCATAAACTACAGTTACTAAAAATTTCATTTATATCATGAAAAAAATATGATAATAGGACAAAATTTTTGTTTAAGACTCTTTTTCTAGAGTTGAAGAATTATTCCACTATATAAGAGTATAAATATACATTTCTATTTCATAAAAACAATCTTATCCCTTTTTTGTGCCTTGAACTATTTGTACTTTATCTCTTAACACATGATTCATCATGTGGTGACATTAAACTCTAAATCCACAAACAATAATCAACTTAAACTGTTTCATATATAGTTTAACTTTCTAAAAGATCATGATACAACACTTTATAATCATTCCCATATCCATCCTTGTTAGATCCATGTACACAGGTTCCTTTGAAATCCTCATTTTGTTTATAACTCTATGAACCATCCTGCTTAATGCATATGCTACCCTATTTTCCTTTAATCAATAAGAAGTAGTCCTAAATTTTCACATTCCAAGCATGTAAATATCTTCATCATTTATCCTCTAAAAATATGGTAATAACTCAAATAACTATAAAACCTTAATAGAAACAAGAATTAATCCTTACACATGATATTGGATATATTCCTTATATCTAAAAATGTTTTATACTCCATCAAAGATAGCGTAGACCACTTGTTGACAAGACAATAATTAGTTTTGAGGTAGTTAGTACTAATCCAAATCAACAATTTCTTCATCATTGTCTTATTCATCAGTAATATATTTAGGGTTGTATTTCCCTAAACTATACCCTTTCACAAGATATTAATTTTTTACTAAGTCACTTATCCTTGGAACAATTCATCATATGACCTCAAATACTTAATGAAATAATACTACAGTATAATCCTCATTTAGTCTATAATTCTTATAACCAGTACATTAGAGATAAAATATTCAAATTACATGGTTCTTAATAAGGAATATTAATACTTTCACTTCATCTACGGCAGTATCATGACTTGATCATTATCCAGTAACATCATTTGGGGAATATTCCTTTGATGCTTGGGACATTGATTCGCATAGTGTCTCGTCTCAGTGCAGTTCAAGCATTGTACATCAAAAACCTTTTTCTTACCCTTAAAATCAAGTAATGTGTGTCCTTATTCTCCACACTTATAAAAAATCTCATTCCCTTCAATCATTTACAAGGATGATTATTTCCAAAATTATCACATGTAGGAAAACCCTTATTTCTCTTCTTCCCTTTATCAACCTTTTTCTCTATCATCTTCTTCTTTTATTAATTCCCTTCAAAGCCACATGACTTATAAAATTCATTACATATCTTGTTAACACATGATATTATTTCCTCATATTATGAGGATACTTGGGAGACTATCCTCCATCAAAATTATGGCTTAAGACTATAAGAAATATGACCCTTCTTACTATTTGAAACAAGTGCATTGGTGAAGTTCTCATTACTTCTGTTAGGAACCATTTGTATAAAAATGAATACACTATATTAGTTTATGAGTCATAAATTATAATCTATACTAAAAAAATACTTATCATAAATTGAAATCGTATGCATAGCTAATCTTATAATTATAAACATGTTTTCTTTGAGGAGAAATTTACATTTAAATCCTTTATAATGGCTGGTAAAGAAAATTTGAATTATCCTAAACATATCCCCCGGGAGGGTAAAACCAGATGCGCAGTAAGGCACATTGTCGTGTATAAGGATACCCCTGGTCAAGCTAGAAACTCCTTGTTGGAGTTGTTACTTCTAGGTATATTTGTACCAGAACCATGTCCACTTGTAGTATCCAGACAGGGATGCATTTTATAGAAAGATCCACATAATCTATTCCTTACCAAAATTCCAGGATGTTCTAGTATGTTTATCCTCAAGGAATATCTTAGGGTTTGATATCTAATCTACATTTCCTAAATCTATTTTCCATGTTTTCTACTAATCTTTCTTTGATACCAATTGTAATGTGCTGACCACAGTTTCCCAGATCCGGTGCATTATTTCATTACATTGGCAAGCTTACAGGAAAGGTGTATCATGAAGGACCAAGTAGTTTAGTATTTTTGGAAAACTACATACATACATAGGATAAACATTACAACTTGAAATGAAATACAACATATAAGATTTATTTGGAACATCAACAACTCTAAGTTTATCCCTGCAGGTCATTAATAATAAACGTCTTCGTGTCCAGAGAAAATTAAACAAAATAAAGTGGTGAGATAAGATGCTCGGTAAAGGTAAGAAATAAAAAAGAAGATATCATAAACATAAACATTAAGCATGGTTAATAAATAAAAAAACATGCCTTTAAAAATAAACATGGACACATTATGGTAGGAAAAAGAGCTGAATAAATAATACCATAATAAATAATAATCATAGGTATTCTACTAGTCGAATAACCACATGAACTTTCAATTATTTGTTTCATAATAATGTAATTCATAATGTGGGACATAATAAACATACCGTCAAGGCCTCGTACCAAGACCATAAATATCTATATTGTCAAGGCCTCATGCCAATACCATAATTTGTCTCATGAGACCTGCCGATGCACCAAGGGGCTATAGCGGGCCTCACCCGATACTTAATAAGCCCAATGAATTCCTATTATGAATGGGGATAAACATAAACAACATACACATTCATATTTAAACTAATATATGAAATGTAAATAACATTCCCCAATCATTAATCATAAACACTGACCATTCAGAGTCATATGGTGAATGGTTTCAAGAAAGCACATCCACAGTCAAACTAATCATAAACCATTAAATAAAACATATTGTATGATATCATAATAGATAAACCTCAATGAATTAAATCATTCAACAATGTAAATTGATATATATGAAGATACTTTTGTATGAGACCATTGAAAAATCCTTGAGGAAATAATCTTTAAACATTCCAAAGTGTCTCATACCATCTTGAAACATTCAAATCACAATTCCTTAGAATATAATGAGTATAAGGATACTCTTTATATGATATATCAAAGATAATTACACACACCACAAGAAATAAATAAGTGGTGAACAAGGAATATTTCTCATAAAATTTAAAGTGACATGATAAAAAACCTTTTCACTTTTGAAATAAGAGTTCTTTTGGAAAATCTTTTATATTTGTCATGAAATCGGATTGTAAAAATGGATATCCCATAAAGTAAAATGTATAGTCATTGAAATTATATTTTAGGCTTAAATAAAGTATTATTGAGGTGAAATCGTTTAAAATTTGTTTTTAAAGAAGCTTTAGAAATAAAACATTTTAGTGCGGTTTAAGAAAGATATTAAAGGATTTTAAATTAAAAAAGGCATGTTTGATTTCATAATACCAAAAATGAAAAAAAAAATAGATCTTTCATGATAAAATTTTTTATTTTAGAAAGATAAATATGGCTTAAAATATATTATAGAGTGTACTTAAAAATCGTTAAGAATTCGAGATGTTCCATGAACTGAACTTGCATTTCGGAACAATTTTTGAATGATTCTTTTAAAAAATGTAACCCCCCATAAAATAAAGAAGGATTATGATTGGTACACATATATAGAACATTAAAACATAATTTATGAGAAGTAAATAGGACTAAATAATAATTTCATTGAGGTTATTAGACAATAAGACCAACCGGAATGAAAAGTGAGGTTCGGGTAGAAAATACTTAAATATTTGTAATAAATAGAATCATATGCCTCAAAATTAATAATAATAAAATGATACATGTAATATCAATAAAATATAGATATTAATTATATGAAACCTCAATGAGAAGCATACCTACACCGTACACAAGTAGTAGTAGTGAATACGGAGTATCTCACAAAAATGGAAGTGAGATGAAGAAACTCTTACCTTATGTCTGAAGGTGTTCTCCACTTGATCTTAATGACCTGAATAATCAAATTTACGTTAATTAGTTAATAATTCCATAACTTATTCTTCATTTAATTGATTTATTATAAACTTATTATGTTCATTCATGGCATTTTTGATGGGTTAAGTGGTTCAATTTCATTGTTCGGGTCCGTTTGTTTCATGATCGGTATACTTATATACATGAACGAAGAATCATGTAAAATGAGGATGGTTGTACAAAATTAAAGTTATATGTTATTATTGAAAATATATAAGGTTAAATGGTTGTAAATTTAATTTGGTTACTTGGAGTGAATATAAATTATTATATAAATTATTTAATGATAACTGTATGGGTTAATTGGTCGTTTTTGAACACAACAAACTCATTTTTCTTTATAAATCAAAACCATGTATACAAAAAGATTACAATACCATAGATGAGATATAATACATATATTATAGTCTTTTTCAACCATAATAATTGTTTCATGACCAGAATTGAAGATGGTAATAGAAATTGAAAACCCATTGTCATTGAATTTGGTAAATAAGCACATCTCAGATGATGTTTTTTACTACAAACATAAAAGAATGGTAAAGAAAAGATGATAATAACTTATTAAATAGTCATAAAAAAATTACAGTAAATGTAAGTTACGTGAGTTATCATAACATTTGGATGATGATATGTGAGGCTAGAAAATAAAACAAAGGAACTTGAAAAGAAAGTGAAAGGATTAAAAAGTGGAATTTACCTCTTGAATTAATATTCCTTGAGAGCCTCTTTAGGGGAGAGGATTTGGTCTTTTTGTTAGACCATGGGCTGATGGAAGTGGGGGAGGACCATGGGTGAAGATTTGGGTAGAATTTAGATAAGTCACATGTCTTGAGATGAGTGAAGATAAGAGGTAAGGAGGGGTGGTATTTATTGTGGAGGAGAGGAGGGGTTCCTCGTTATTTTAATCATTAGTTTAATATTTTTGCTCAAGACTAGGAAAAGTCTTGATTCTTGTGACTAAAAATAGTAATAAGTTCATGTTATTTTTAACTAATGGATATTTACATCAGCCATGACTCAAGCATGATGTATAAATTCACTTATTTATCATATTTCGTAAATTATCGAATTTCACTATTCCCCAAAAATTCAAGTATTTTGGAAAAATCCCAAAAATTTACCCTAACCATTTTTTGACATGTAGAATAAAAAAATGAACTAAATTTTAGCAAAATAATTTTCTAAATAAGAGAAATTTAATTTTTAAATAAAATCATTATTTACTTGAAAAATATATATTTTAAATTTAAAACTAATTTTATAATACGTTCAAAAATTAAATAATGTCTCATAAAATTACCCTAAAATCATAGGAAAACAAAATATTTATTTAGGAATACTTTTCATGAAATTTAATTTAACAATTTATTAATTTAAAATTTTAATTAAATATTTATTACTCAAAAAAATCACAACACATAATTATTAATTTCAAAAATACTCTATTTCATTTATAAGGTTTCTAGATTTTAATTACATTAATGGGAAAGGTTACTATTTATAAGGGTCAATTACTATTTATAAGGGTATATTACAAATCATATGGGTAATTTACTATTTACCAAAAATGTAAGTAGATCTTATGAGACATTTAATATCTTATTGAACATAACCATGTATACAGATTTTTCAAAATTCAAATCAGATAGGTGAAAAATTATGTTTAATTACTAGGTTATAACAAATTGGTGTTTTTTGGAGACTCAGTGTTTCATGCATTCAATATTAAATTTATTTATAAAACCTTTGTGTGTTAGATAGCACTAGTCTATTCTATTAAAATCAGAATTATTTTTATTTATTACCATATTCTGGCTCTAATTTTGGAGGTTGTAGGTTTGATCGAAAAAGAATAATAGGTATAAGTCATTTTATTAGTAAGAGTTTAATCTCAAGGAGTTATAAGAAACAATTATCAATTACATTATCAATAGTTGGGGATGATTATGTTGAGGGTGTTAGTTGTTCTCAATGTTTGTGGATTAGACAAACATTATGTGATTTTAAGATTAACTCTGATAAAATTCCATTTTTTGTAATAATTCTATTACATTTTCAACTTCTTAAAATCATTTTCAACACTCTTGGAAAAACATATTGATGTTAGATTTCATTTTCTGATAGAATATGTTAATAAAGGATATATTAGTTTAAAGTTTGTTCCAAATGAAAACAATTTACTGACATATTTACTAAATCATTAGTTTCTATAAGATTTCAGAAAATGAAGTTTGAACTTGGTATGTTAGAAGCATAATTTTTGCTAAATTTTGACATGAATTTTTATTAAATAAGCATTTATGAAGTGGGTTTATACATTTGAATATTAGTTTCAAATAATTTGTTTATAAAACTTCTGAATCTGTTCAGATATGGGTATTTCTAACTTTTTATTAATTAAGAGGGAGAATGTTTTAGAAATTTAATTTTTTAGATTTTTGATAAATTTGAAAAAAGGGGGGAATGTTTTTGAAAGATTAACTAAATATTTGGTTTTGTAATTTATAAAAAGGGGGGATTGTTGGTGTTTAAACTTTTGTGTTAATTACTCATTATTTGTGTTTTGTTAAATTATAATTACCTCACGTTTATTTTATTATAAGTTATCTAAACATTTTTTTAACATGTTTTAATATTTCATATGCTTTAGGGTTTGTATTATTTTGTTTTAGTATGGTATCACATTATATTTTAATTCTTTGATTATTTTTAACATATGCAAGAATATTGTTTTTATATTCATATGTTTTTTTGTAGTTTATATTTTCTATTAAATTTTTATATCATCTGTTAATTTTTATTTTTATCATTTAAATAAATTTAATATATTTGATAATATATATATATATATATTCCCCATAGTGTGCAGTTTAGTGGTTCTTCCCATGTTGTATCTATGGCGGTGTGTTGGGGAGGTCTTGGTTTCGAACTTATACATCTGCATTTCTGTTTCCTTTATACCTCATCCCTAGGCCAATTGTGCGTGTGTCTGTAGTGTGTGTGTGTGTATTGCACTGTTCATCTCCTCCATCACCCACTTGTGCACACACACCTTCATCTCCGTCGACCGAGAAACTCCAGTTCATTGTGGCAACTCAAACATCCTCCATTGTCCATCTTCATATCATATGATCAATGTCCACAACAGTTTGACATCGCTTCATTTGTTCGTCCTCTGGTGCATATTTGCACAACTCATCCATGCGAGCAAGTAAGATTCGTCTTAGTTTGGTTTTTGCTTCATTATCTCCAACCCCATGTGAAGCACCCCAAAATCTTGTCGGCACCCAGCGCATGCATCCTCTCTGCAACACGACCCTAGTCTTCATCCATGCGACCAGATCGACCAAGAATCCATGCAAGCAGCTCAACTAGCTCGTTGATGATACCCAACCTACAATATGTTTGCTCATCTTTGACACCAGCTTCTCTCCCTTCACCAACCTATCATGATGTGGGTATTCAAAGTGACCATGAGGTAGTATTTGAGGTTACCGTGCAATAATATTTGAAGTTACTGTGATTATTATTTTTACAAGTTATTGTGAGTATGATTTGAAACGTTAATTTTACAAGTGACCGTGAGTTATAATTTTATATGATCGTGAACTATATTTTTAAGTGACCATGAGTTATATTTTAAAGTTACAATGAATCAATATTTCCAAGTGACTGTGTGGGTATTTCAAGTTACTATAATAAACCTACCACAAGTAAGTGGCCACACGACAAATTTGTTCACATGCTCAGTATATGAATCATGCGTTTATAGGGCACAATAAGTTAATCGACCACAAGAATTATTTCTTACATGGTCAATTTTTTAATCTGTTTATTTTTATGAAAAGTTATATTTTTCAGCATGATCTATTTTATCAATATTTTGATAATTTTTTTAAATATAAGTTTATTTAATCTATTTTAATTGCTCTATTACTTTCTAATATATATATATATATATATATATATATATATATATTATAACGATTGTTTTAATCTATTGAGGAGAAAAATATCATGAAAATTCTTATGGAAATAATATTTTTCATGTTATTTATTTTATACACTTTTCTATAGTTTTTGAATTATTGAATTAATCCATATTTATAAGAGTAATTTTTATCATTACATCTATTTTGAAAAATTCTCAACTATACTAGAGATCATATTAGAAGTGTTTGGAATTTAGTTCATGCAACAATAAAAGAGCATAAGAACTATCTGATAAAGAACACAATAATTCAAATTACAGGTAATGGTATTATTCTATGTATTATTATTTTCTAAGTCATGTCAATCTCTGATTGGTCAATTAGATGCTCCTTCACAAACAAGAAGATCTGGGAATTAATGATTTTGGATTAATTTGTGGAATGCGGCCAAGGGAGGTCGTGATAAAATAAATTCAATACAATTTATTCAATAGCCCGATACACAACGGATTCTTGACACACAATAAGATCATATATGACTATTGTTCCATTGATGTGATCGTGAATTAACTTCTATGTTCGACTCACTACCACTGGAGTGATAAAAAATAATCAAGCTACATCATCTTCAACATCTTCCATCACTGCTGGTTTTCTTAGTTTTCTGGTATTCATTGAATTATTTTTATTTAATCTGTTTGTTATTGTTATTATCAGTTTATATTTTTCTCAATCAAAAGAAAGTCGGTATTGATTATTATACCAATTAAAAATTAGGTTCTTGGGTTGTGACTCATGAAGAAAAGTAAAGTTAGACTAAGTTTTAACTCCTATAAAATGTCAAGATTATGACTACAGGTATTGTAAAAAAATCGGTATCTGTAAAGAAGTTATCACACCTTTAAAAGTGAGTTTTCTCTATATGTACTGATCTTATCGCCGAGTAGAGAAGATTTAAGAATGAACTAGGATCTTGATGATCTGAACCCCTATAAAAATATTGTGTTCACCTTTTAATTTTTGGTTCACTATATTTTGAATACTGCATTAAACTATTGATTTATATAATAATAAAATTTGATTGATTATTTGTTTTAAAAGTTTTAAAAGATTATTCACTCTCATATCCTCTATTATTATCATCTATATTGATCCAACAATATGGTCATTAGATATTCATATGTAACTCATTAGGGAGAAGAAACTGAGTATAGATCCATAATGTTTGGAAAGGAATAAATTTCCTTAAAACCCTTGAAAACCCCACATGGGTCAAAATGAGTGAGATGGGGATTTATTTGAATAAAAATAAAAAATGTCAATACACTTTTTAAATAATGTTCATCTCAACTGCACAAACCCAGGATGCATGATCATTTTGAACAGTCTCTCAAACTATGCTCCTAACAATATATTTTCCCATATTTCTTTCTTTTTGTTCTAATTTGACTCCAAAGTTCACAGAACACCATCCAACAACTCCAAACACCTTTAGAAACCTCTAAACATGGTGATAAGCCCAATGTAACCTCACTGAACCATGATATTTCTCTTCAATCCAAAAATTAAGGCCTTCCTTAGTATTAAATTTTTTTGTTATCTTTGATATAAGACCTTGTATAACATAGAATCCCTTAAAATACATGGGCATGATTTTTGTCTATCTTATAAGGCGCAATATATTGTAAGAATAAAATTATAATATATACTGTAATGAAATATATATAATTATCACATCATTACATACAAATAGGTATTCAAACATATCAAGTTCAAGCACTCCATTTTATCTTAAGGTGACTTTATTTCTAACCATGATTGAAATATTTTGAATATCAAAAATTTTATTTAACAAATATTTAATATGACATGGGATAAAATCTAATTTTTTATCTCATTTACACTATTTAATAATTTTTTAACCTATTTTTCATTTTCTTTTATATTAGATATAGATTTAGAGTCATTCTAAATAATTATTATTTTTTGAACTATGGGATTTTGATTACATAGAGTATAAAATTGATGGATGGTAGTAGATCAAATTGTCAAAGCATGTTATTGTGTTATTTTATTCCCAACAAACTGATGGTGAAATCTCTACAGGTTACAGCTATGAAAGTGTTTTAATTATATAAAATAATCTTTTATAGAACACTTTGAAAATACCAAAAACATGTGATAGGCTTCCCCTATCACACCAACTTGATCACTAGAAATCACTCAAGGGATGCCTTATCCATGACTTGTTCCTACTCAAGGAGACAATTTTTCAAATATATTTTAAAAGAAATACAAAATTTTCTAAAATAAGATAAGTGAGGAAGGATTTGATCAATTACCTGGATCATCCTAGTGATCAACCCAGGACCCTCCTACATTGAATTTATAACATGTCATTTTGATGAGATAGGATGAATGGAAGAGGGAGAGAGAATCATGGGCTGCAGTTTATTATGAAAAATATTTATGAAATATATTTTTAAAAACACATCAGAAAATATATTTAATTAAGTAAATGAAAAAAATATTTTAGATACCAAAAGTAAAAAATGAGAGGTCTTTTAAAAATCGTTATTCAATAATTTTTTGGAAAATGAAAACAAAAAACGAAACAAAGCTTTGTGTTCAATATTCCACTTTAAATTTCTTCACTTATCATGAAACCTGCCTCCAAGTTTTCATTTCAATTGAGTCCCATGGACTTGGAACTTGAATTATTCCCACATGCGGAACCACCTTCAAGCGTTGTACATTTTAAAAAATAGAAATAGAAATCATATATAGTCAAAATGGATTATTTTTTTTAAACAGAAAACAAACATGCCCTTACTTGTTATAAATACATCTTCTCGGGTTTTCCTCTTTGACCACAGTGGTGCCACTTCTCTGAATGGGATTCCCTGGTTTGAGCATATGCTGCACCCAATAAAAGTTCCTGGTGCATATAAATTCACCATGTCCTTAACATATGTAAAATTATTGAGTATGCTTCTAAAAACATTATGACACCATATACTCGATTACAATTTGAGAAATAACTATAGGCAGTATGCCATATTTATGTGGAGTGGTTAGAACTTCAAAATCATGTGGACATTTCGCTTGAGCCTTACTATTATCTAGGAAACGAATACCATGAAGTACTGTAACTCATTTTTAAAACTATTGTATGATAGTGTTCCCACCATCCAGAAAATGACAAAGAAATTAGTCACGCATCCTTTGATTATCCCATCACTATCGCAAGATAGCAGAATCTCTATAGCCAATGGAGGTGTCAACCTCTCCAGATGCTTCCTAAGCCTGTCTGATCTTAAAAAAATACACACAAATAAATGAAAGAGGGATTTGTGATCACCATAAAATGTTGCTAGAAAAAATCATGCAAAACGATCAGTTAGATCCACCCAAATCTATATTTCATTGAGTTTGATTCCAACACATTTTAAGTATAAATTTTCAACTATTAAAGAAGCAAATATTTAACTAAAACCTACTTTTTAATTATTTTATTTTATATTCGATTAATAATATTCCCATCCTTTTAAAATTTATTATTGGAAATCATATGAATATATTTAGAGAATTAATACTTTTATTATCCTTATAAAGTGTTTTATAAAATTATTTTATCATGTAAAACTTATAAAGGTTCTATTATTATTAATATTGATGGTAATGTTTATATTGCTCTAGTGGCTTGATATTTTGAAGGAAATTTTAATGATGATGCTTTTAAATTTTTTAGGGAAACATGTTTCTGCAGATGTTGCTTCTTTTCTCATGGCCCTTCATTGGGTTCAACATTACCAGCCTTATTTTTTGGTTATTGAGACTAATTCTATTCATTTAGTTAATTTTTAAATAAATCTGAATTTGTGTGTTTAGTTCATAAGTAGTTTATTCATCCTATTGCTTCTTTTTTATCTTCTTCTAGGTGCTTGGTTTATTAGAAATATTTTAATCATTAAGCTAATTGTTTTTCAAATGCTTTAGTTAGGCATGCCCATGTTTCTCAACAAACAACAACAAACAAGCCATAAACCCATAGGGTCAGCTATATGAATTAAATGTCGCCAATTTGCTCCATTGAAGACCATGTTTTCATTGAAACCATTTAGAAAAATATCATAATGAATGATTTGAGTAAGTGTCTCTTTATGTATACCTTTAATAAGTGAATTAGTCATATGTTTCCTCTATTAACAGATGCATTTCTAGTGTACTTCTAACATGTCCATGTTTCTCGACAAAATATGGATGCTGCTCAAATTTTGCACCTAAAACGGTTAAATGTTTGATTAAATGGAATTTCCTTATAATCCTATTTGTTTCAAAAACATATTTTCAACTTTTTTGTTATTTATTAAGATTTTGTATTACTAGTTTTAATTTTGTTAGTATTTCAAGATTTATCTAGTTGGTTTTATTTGCTAATTTTTTGTTTTCTAGATTGGTTTTTTTATTTATTTTTTGTGTTTCTAAGTGTTTTATTAGTAGGAAAGAATTATTGTTAGAAAATTGTGAAGTAATTTTAATCTTCATTTTGTATTTTATTACTTCGTTGTAGTTACATTTTGATTATTATGTAGCAATCCGTTGAAATTTATGTGACATGGATCTGATTTAATATTCTTCTACAATATTATTATTTGGTTTTGTTGTAATCGATTATAAATACTAATGATTTATTATGAAGTCAAAATGTTTTTTTAAAGTAACTATGATATTTTTTGTTAAGAATGAGTGGGTGTTAGGAACCTGGGGTTGTTGGGGCTGACTGTGTATAGAGGCAAGGTAGTTGTAACTACCTAAGGGTAGTATGGGCATTCTTTGTGAGGGAGTGGGTAGTTGTAACTGCCTAGGGACATAATGGTATTTTTGATTATGGGTTTGTTAGTTGGGTGATCGGGAAATAAAAAGGGGTGTGTTTTAGGATGGGGGTGTATTATATACTTTCCAGTTGGATATTGTAGGGGGTTCAATCCTTGGGAGGACTCAGACTGGCTCTACAGAAGTGGAATTCCAGAAGATTTCTTCCACCACCTTCTTATTTTTTCATGTTTTCCTACTAAGCTTGTAATCCTCCATTCTGTTGTCATTAAATGGAGATAAAGTATTGATATCCTTTACCAGACTCATTTTTGTAACAATTTGGCACTCCACGGGGGAGAGGCGGCATCAGAGCTGGACGAGCATTTAGTTGGAGCTGCGTACACTTATGGAGTTGAACTGAACGTAGCAAGATGATCACTGTTGGACGCTTGAAAAGAGAGGTAAATCACTGCTGTGAACGAAAAATGCAGGTATGTTGCAGCGTTTTATTATTTCCACATACTTTGGTTTCACACACATTGGAACTAAGTCACTGGGGGATCACATTCTGGCAGAAGAGACGCATGCTCTGGGTGTTTTCTTTGATGATGATTCAGGAAATCCGTGAGAAGAGGTTAAACAATGAATTAATGTAGATTTTTCATGTGAACTAAATTCTTGTTTGCACTACAGTTTTCAATAAAAAAATTGTGTTAGAGGAGCTCGTTATCTTCTATGTAGCTTTTTCTTTTTTACTTATGATCTGGACGAAACAGTTGGGAGGAAGCTGCTTGGGAGAGGATTATGGTAGGAGGAATCTCTTCTGGTTTCATGAGAAATTTCAAAGAAGTGAAGTGAGGCACTGTTGGGGACGCAATCTCTGCTGATATGGAATCACAGTTTTTGACAATGAATAGAAGAATGTTGGAAAGGCCGTCTATAATGGATTTTTTTGAAGAAGCAACAGTGGCACAATTGTAATGGATAGAGAATATAATTGTTGCAATTGATTCAGCAGCGGAGAGTATTTTGCAGACACTTTACACTATGAAAGAAAATCTTGTTAAGCTGGAATGTGAACAAACTCTGCACTTGTGCAGGATGCATGAACGGTTGTGCTGATCTGAGGAATATGCACCACTTAGGATGAACAGTAAAGAGTAGCGTTCTCTTAGTTGGAGTCTTTTTCCTCTTGTTTGTGAATTATCATTTCTGAGTGATTTTTCAACTGAGTGAGAAGGGAAAGGGAATAATAAGTCAGTGTGAGAGCAACCATTGAATATTTTACTTGGTAAAGAGTCGATGTTGGAAAATGCATCTCTTAATATAGAGTCTCCAGATTACGCAATAGGTATTCAAGGGGATGCAACAATTTGAATTAATGGGGATGTAGCTGATGGTCTACATAGAATTAAGTATAGACTAGAAGGAAATGTCAGAAGTGAGATTGTGGAGAATTTTTCTCTGCATTCAGCCATTTTGGTTTAGAAGAGGAAATTTCAGATCAATGATCATGTTTAGATGAACAGTTGTGGCACAAGTGTAGTGTGACAGAAATCATTGCGACAATAATTGGTATAGCTATTTAATGTTTAACAATAATGTCCGCATTGAGAAAGAAGCCTGAGGTACCAAGTGAGCTGAGTGAGCTGCTCAAAACAATAAATATAGATGCTGTGGTGAAAAGTATTGAAACACAAGCAGCTCTATTGACTACAAATAAAAGTATAAAAGTCAAGAATCTTGATATTTTTGGGTTAAAATTTAGGACATTTGGTATGGAGACAATGGTGCAAAGGTCTATTCTGGAGCGGCCTGGTCCTCTTCCATAGGGAAAACGAGCTCAAATTGGGAAAATTGGGTCTACGGTTATGGTAGAGATAGGTAACAACATGAAATATGTAGCAAGTTGGTTGTCAAGGATATATGGTGTGGCTTCCAGGATATTTATCAATATGTGGAGCCGTTGTATACATTTTCTAAACATGGAAGTGACTCCATCTTTTTTTGCAACTGCACTAGAAATGTCTCAAGTTGGAGTGTCAATTTTGGTATGTCAACAGGTGTTGGTGCTGCTTTTGCTAGAAAGGTGACCCGAGGATTGTAAATTCTTGGAAAAACATTTAATCTGAAAGGAAAAAATAATATTGGGAAGACCATGTTTGGGGTTACATCTTATTAAGAAAATGCAGTCTAAGGTAGATTGGTTGATGTGAGTTATGCGACCTTGATTTTTCATTCCACTAGTATAGAAGGCAGTGTCATGGTTTTCAATGGATGGAGAAATACATGATCATTGGTTTATAATTTAGTTTTAACTCCTCCTCTTCCATCGAATTAAGTGTAATTAGGTGCATGAGATTTAAAATCTACAACTGGATACTTGTCTGAAAGACAATGTATAGAGGGAAAAGTTAAATTTGAGATTTTGGAATTGGAAACCAACACATTAACTATGCCTCTGTTTTCTAATCAACTAGCCTACATAAACTACAATTTTTATGCTCTAGAATGGTGGCTGACCAAGTACCAAATGACACCAAGGAATGTGCATGGTCAAGTGGATGTTTTGTCCAAGCAGTCCCTCCTGCTAGGACCCATTCATTTCAGTTTTCCAATGGATTTTAGAGTTGAAATAAAACTAGAAAAAATAATGCAACCTGTATAGTTGGGTCAAATTTTTGAAATGGCCATTATGCTTCTATTTTATAGAACTGTCATGTGTATAGAGTTCAAGGTTTTAGTGTTTGAGGCGCACAACGACGAGAAATTTTAGATTTATGAAGAAAATTATAAATTGAAGATACAACATGTTTTTTGTCTTGGAATTCTGAAGACCAAAGGCTTCTGACAGCTTCTAGAAATTCAATACTACACCATGTTGGTTAATAGCTGTTTTCAGTAGACCTGGATGATTTTGAAAGTAGTAGGCTTAAATGAAAGATGGGTTGATTATCAAAAAAAATTTGTTGGGTATGCGATTGTTCTTCCCTTGGTTGTGTTGTTTCTCTGGGTGTTCTTTTGGTGAAGAAACATGTTTCTTATGAGATTTTGTGAAGTTTTACTCATGCGCGCACCAGAGTCAACACCTCATGATGTTGAAGACTATAGATATTAATTATATTGGGAAAACTATCCACCTACATTATGGTTGAAGTGTGAAGAATGGAGAAGTTTGGAATCAGATGAGAATACCACTAAAAGAGGGATTATGGGTGTTACTGAACAAGTGTTTGAGTTTGCTTCACTAGATTTACTAATTGTAATAGTAGATTTCTCAAGAGACCATAAAATGAAACTATAGTACACCTTGTTCATTTGAAAGGGGTGGCTATTGGATAGTACGCTAGTATTTGTTTCCTACAAGTTGCAGTTTTTGGACTTTGTTATAGTAAGTGGTAAAATAGCAGGTGTGGCAGGGAAGAAAATGGGAAGCGGAGTGTGGATGAACTTGAAGAGACACCACACCAAGGTGAAGACATAGAAGATGAGTTAAATTGGATGGAATATTATATTTTCTAAAGTGTTTGGGGAAGGTCATGTTGAATTGGTATTGAAAATCCAAGGGTTGTATACCAGTAATCTCGAAGAGTCCCTACAAATCACTAGAGAACTAAGAGCATTCTATGATATTGAGAAAAAACATAGTAAGATCCAATAATTTTAAATGACAATATTTCAATTGTTGTTGTTTTGGAAGAAGTGAAACCTTGTGAAGATTTACAGAATGTCACTTGTCATGCATCTGTGTTGTTTGTTCCAGAACCGAGCGTAGGCCAAGTTGCTTGGTTGTTTAGGCCTCTGCTAGAACTATCTCTGGGGGTTTTTATTCCAGTGTTATCGGGTCCATCTATATTTTAGATATTCACCTTGATTAAAAGGTAATTTTTCAATGTGGAAAAATTGTTAGGAATATAGGGTTATTGGGGCTGACTGTGTATAATGGCAGAGTAGTTGTAACTGCCTATGGATAGGATGGGATTTTTTTGTATGGACGTGAGAATTTGTAACTACCTAGGGGTATAGTGGTATTTTTTATTAGGGGTTTGTTAGCTGGACGGTGGGGAAATAAATAACGGACGTGTTGTAGGATGGGGGTATTATCTACTTTCCAGCTAGATGTGGCAGGGGGTTCGAGCCTTGGGAGGACTCAGTCTGGATCTGTGGAAGTGGACTTCCAGGATATTTCTTCCACCATCTTCTTATTATTATTTTTCCATGTTTGCCTGCTAAGCTTGTAATCCTCCATTCTGTTGTTACTAAATGAAGATATAGTGTTGACTTCCTTTCCACTCCCACTCTCATAATAGCAGGCAGTGTGGGCTGATAGAGTTTTTAAAAGTTATCGGGCTATTCATGTAGGGAATAACTACCTATGGGTAGTAGTGTATTTTTCCTTACTAATAGGTTAGGGTAGTTGTAATTTTTTGGCTGGGCTAGTGTGGTATTATGTAGTGGGAATTACTATAGGAGAGGGGGTATTCTTGCTTTTCATTTTCAGCTAGATACTTGGCGGCATCAACTTAGGGAAGTCGCTGCCAAGGCCTCAATGAGTGGTCTTATGTTATGAATTATTCTACCTCTCTCTTCCTCTAATTTTCCTCCTACTGTAATTCTATTTTTGCAGTGTATTTTCAGAAAACTTAATATAGAGTTTACAGCTATTTTCTTCTCTCTCTCACTCTCGTGTGCACTTTTTGTCCTAAAATTGTTTAATTTTTTTATTCTATTTTATCTTAATTTAAATTTTTTGTTCTACCATCAGACATAAATGAGGTATTGATTAAAATTGTGACCCATCTCAGGTACCGTCTATAGAATAGGCATTCTTACCTAAAAAATGAAAGAAAACATAAATTAGTATTGTGTATACACTTACCTTCCCCAATTCGAATACTTGGCTGTTGCAACATCCCTACCAAAGCCTAAAACAACCAAGTGGGCAGCATTTTCTGGTGCACAAAACAAGGGAGGGACATAAGCCCCTATATGAACACAAAATCAAGTTCCCTAAAAAATCAATCTTCTCCATCATCCTATTTCACCTTCAATTTCTACGAATCCCGACAAACTAGAACCATGATCTCCAATTTATCACCACTTTTCCTCTTATTCAGAGCAATGGGCAATGTTTTACCTACTGATTAATTAATAAGTGATTGAATCGTGAACTCCCAGAATGATGTATCCACTGGAAATGGCCCCATTGATTTTCCTGATTTGAATAAATGTTCCAGGTGGGGGTTTTATAAAATCCTTTCCGAATTGGAAAGTCTAATAAAATTCTTGTCCCAGAACAAGATGCACGAACCATTGAGATGGGTGCGTGAGGTTGTATAAGCACCTGGGTTATGGAAATTTTCATTATGAGAATGCTAGTTAGTTTACTGAGAAATTTTAAAGAATATTATTTCCAAAAACTAAAACAGACAGTCCCACCTAGTAAACAAAAAGATAGCTACAATGGTTGGTGGATTGGATTTTCTAAAGAGGCAAAGGAAAATAGAAAGAAGGGAAAATGAGATGAGTGGGCCAAAACTGCAAGTTTATTTAACTAAATAATCCAAAAAATTATATTTTAGAATATGTTTATAACATTCCAAGTCTTCCATGAGAATAAACTTGATTAATAATCAGATTGAGTGCTTCACAACACCTAAAAACCCTTAAAATTCACAAGAAACCTAATCCCAAAAAGTTTGGCTCTGTGCCTAGGTGAAATAGGTTACCATAATCAGGTTCAAATGAGCCATACCTGGGTGGGTCTCGAGGAAGGAGGATACTAGAGGTGATTCAGAAATAGCGTCGTTTATGAACAAAAGCTGACAGCTTGACATTCCGCACTCACCAAGCTTCTCAACATTAGGTTGGCCCTGAAAATATCATTGCCCAACATAAGTCTTGAAAATGTTATTGTTTCACACAATATTATACATACCACAAAAAAAGAACTATAATAGAAATACTCATTTTTATGCTTTCATTACATAAAAAACTAACCCAAGTATGGTACTTAATAATTAATACAATCTAGTTCAAACAAAAACACATTTCCTTGTTTTGTTGAAACAAATTCTTCAATCACTCATCGTACTTAAACCTATTTAAAAACTCATTTTCAATTAAGATCATAGTCAACCCACATAATATCTCTGAGAAAAGTTTTTCTCCAATGATGCATCCATAATGGGTATAGTCAACAAAATTTGATATTTAAAGTAATAAATTAGTGTTTCAAAAATTAACAACACATGTTCCAACTAACTGATTTTAATTCTAGTTTGTATTTAATTATTGTTGTGCCATATTTTTTATCAAAATAAAAATTTTATAAATCAAACCTAACCTATGATGCCTAAAATTAGAAAAATCTAAACTAAAATGTTTATTAGTTGAATAAAAAAAATTAAACCAAACTACATAAAAGCAAAAAGATGAACATTGAAAGATTTAATCCTATGGTTGGGCGTGGTTTTGAAAAATAATATGTGTTTTCTATTTTTTTAAATATGAAAATTCAATGAATTGTGTAAAATGAAAATGTTTTTAGAAAATAAAAAAATGTATATTAGAAATTTTTTATGGAGAAAAAATACTATTCATATTTGGTGGAAATGAAAATATTTATATTGGTAACTCATTTAATTATTTTTTCTTAATTTTAAAAACATTCTAACATGTTTTTTAAAATATTTTGTAATGGTTTTTTAAAATATTAAAAACCTATTTGTTAAAATTAAACACATTTTAACTTTTTTATTTTTTAAAAAATTTATCATTTATATTTTCGTTTCTGAAAAACATATTTTTTAATTTATAAAATATAGTAAATTTTATATAGTAATTATAGAAAATTAGAACAATAAATATTTTACAAAACTAAATACAGCCTGGAATTTTTTAATATTATGTACATGATAATAGTACTAAAATTTAAACATTTATCTTTATATTAAAAATTCATATTTTAGATAGAAATAATTTCACTTGTTGTGAATGAATTTCCAATGTTCATTTAAAAAATGATAACTAAAAACTAAAAATCAAAAAAAAGTGAAAATCATATGGTTGAAATGCAAGAAAAAATGGAACATGTGAATAAAAAAATATTGATCAAAAATTTGATCAATCAATGAAATAGAGAAGGTAAACAATCCACATATTGAATAAGTATATGGGAGCATGTGTTCTTAAACACAAATAAAAAATCACAGTAGGGAGGAAGTAGGAAGTCAGTCCGTAGAAAAAAAATTTCTTAGAAAATGCACCTAAATAGTTAATTATCTCACAGCAATCATTTTTTTACAAAATATTGAACAATAATAAGCTGAATTACAAAAAAATGTAAACATCTCTGCACCCACCTAGAAGCCAGTAGTGGTGGAAATCAAAAGGGAGAAGAGTTTGGGGGAGGCAAGGAGGGACCTATGGAAATGTGGAGGCACCACCAGTGGCATGGAGGAGGAGGTGTCGGTAGGGATGATGAGGGGAGATTGCGTCAACGGCTAGGGGGTAGGAGAAGAGGCAAGGATGTCTAGGGTTGCGGGAGTGATGCTGCGTGGGGGAGGGATGGTCCACACCCGGGCTACCATGCTGGGCCTGATGGCTTGTAAGGAAAGCATTTCCCAACCCAAATAGGGTTCCAATCTGTTTTTTTAATAATAATAACAAATCCTTTGTGTTCTTATTTATAAAAGTATTTTTATTTTATATGTTTACGAATTTCCATTCTTTTCAAATTGTCATTATATCAATTTTTTATTTTCCTATTAATTAAATATTTTATTTTTACACATGTAAATGTCACTAAAAATAATTCCTCCTTGAAATATTTAATTTGAGTTTTGGTGCAATTTATTTATAAAAATAATTAAAATATTCTATGAATAAAAAAATTTTAAAGGTAAAATTAACTGTTTAATGTGTATATATGGTTAATATTTTTATGAGTAGTCAAAAATGTTTTCATTGAAAATGAAGATCCACTGTTCACATAGCATGTTAACTAAAGACTAAAATTCATGACTATTATATATGAATGACATAGAAAAAAATTATCCATCTAAGTCAAGACTTCATCAAAATTTATGTCATATTATTTTTAACTCAAATAACAACACTGGACAAAATTACTAAATGATTTTCAATTTAAATTTCAAAAATTGTATGTGTAATAAAGTCAACTTCAAGATACGATATTGTTGAATCATAAATCCACAATTATTATAAAGGTTAATGGTATAATTCACTAGGTTTGTGTTAGCCAAAGCACTAATCAACCAATTCACCAATAAATGAAATCTCAAGTTATCAAGGTCATTTTTAAATAACAATTCCCTGCATTTTGGTCCTCCAATTTTAACTTGTTTCTCCATTGTTTTTGATCTTATAATTTTTATATATTTTAAAATATCGCAAGTTTCATTTCATTTGTAGCCTATCGTTTATACTCTCTCTCTCTCTCTCTATGATATTCTAATCGAAGAGGTTGTGGCTATATGGATTTATCTTATAAGTGAGTATGATTTATATTTAGTATTAAGGCATGTTAAATTATATTATAAAATTTTTCAACCACGTTGAATTAAAAGTGAAGAAATTATTCATACATGAAATTTTGTATTCTACTATAATGGATTTACAAGGGACTATATCTAAAATCTCTTTAACATTTATTTTTTCACTCATCATTTTATGCTTCCTATAATATTCCATTTTTTAAACTCTTTTTACATTGATATATAAAATCTTTTACCCTTTTCATTTTTCCAACCAGTTTTCTCACCCTAGCTCTCTATAGCATCCCACCTTTTTATCACATAAACTTTCATTAGATTACACAAAACCGAGGATCTTTATGATTTAGTGTCTTGGAAACCAGGAACTTAATACATTACAACATAAAACACTCCTCTTAAACATTTGAGAGGATTCTTCATTGTTCATCCTAAGTTCATTACAGTATCTCATAACCTTGGAGCATACATCAAAGGAAAGGATGAGCAGAAGGCCCAGTTAGGGAAACAAGGGAAACAATTTACATGTGAACTTGAGATATATCAAAAAGTCATGAAAAAGAGCTTTAAGGAATGAGAAAGAGTTCATGAGGCATATCATAATAAAAATAACGTGTTTCATAACTTGAATATGTGGATACAACATTTAACATATAAAATCATGAATATATCACCAAGGTCCATCCCCAAGGTGTCATTTGAAAATTACCAGGTTCTTTACCAAGATATCGTTAAAATTGTAATCTCTAGTGGTTACATCATTACCCAATGCATTGGAGCGCTATCAGGGTGGAACCTTAAATTTGACATTATTATCATGTGATCCACATATATCATCCTCAAACATTTCATAAATAACCCATATATCAAAAAAGAAATGGGTTTCATTTCATAGTCATAACATTTTAAAAACTGCTTTAAAGACGTGATCTTTATGTCACTTTAAACCCACAGAAAAGGAAATTGGGACTCATGTATGTAAATCCCAGAATTTAAAATAGAACATTTTTATATATATGTGAATACCCCTGTAGGATAAAGATATTTGAGTATTCACTTAATAAAATAAAATAATTTGAGAAAAAGAGAGAGACATTTTGAGATGAAAATTTGGCAGCATAACTGCTATGTTGTAGGGTTTTAGAAAACATTGAAAAGAGAGGGGACATGGGTCACCCACTCATAAATAACCCATATAATAGTATAGGTACAGAATATAAAGGACATATGAGCATGGTAATTAAATTTTAAGGACATACCATTTTAAATGAAAAACATGGAAGGAAGACAAAAAAATAAGATTTCTCTTATTAACATTCGGCAGCCTAATGACATCACGTAAAACTTAAAAAAATGAATTGACGAGGTCAAATTGGGTCTCCCGTCATGTGAACATAAAATATAAGTATGATAGATATAGATATAATTCCCCAAAATAATAAAAAGGAACTTGAAATAGTTGACATGAAAATAGAACTTGAAAATGAGAAGGGTGAAAGAATCTGTTACAAAAATTTCGGCAGCCTAACAGCTCCACTTAAACATTCATAAAACGAAATGATGAGATTAAGAGGGGATATCTCATCATATGAACATGAAAATTGAAGTAAGAGGAATATAAAAGAACATCCTCCAACATAAGAACATGGATCATAAAAGAAATGACTTAAAAGAGAGTATTTTAAAAGAAGGGGAGAGGTTAGATCCCTTACCTTAAACCGTAACTCTTAAAACTCGAAGGTTGGGACCTTGAGGGCTTGGGGCACCTTGGGAGGACTCTTTGGGAGGTAATGATACCAGATCTTCGTTGGGTGAGAGTTGGGAGTGAAAACTAAAGGAGGAAAGGGTGGGTATTTGTAGGGAAATGGAGGTGATACTTTAATAATTTCAAGGGACACCTCACAAGTGGTTTTCTAAAAACCATGGGCTCTCCCATGGTATTTCCCATGGTGTTAGGCTACATGGGACCCCCCATATAATAATTCATCACCGTTGGTCAGACAACCCTTAAAATATCTCCTGACATCATCATGACACAGTTATGATGTCATTAAACATACTGAAACCCTAAAACTGTATTTTTACTATTCACTAAAAATTTAACTTTTTCAGAAAACTCCCACAAATTTATCTTAACATAATATAAATTCTTTGAGTTCAAAAATCAACTCCATTTTATAAAAATAATTTTCTAAATATTTTTAATTTATTTTTTAAATAAAAACACTATTCACTGAAAATTTATTTTTCTCAGAAAAATCCCCAAAAATTTCCTTCACATAATATCAATGCTCTATGTTCAAAACTAAAGTACATTTTATAAAAATAATTTTCTAAATATTTTTAATTTATTTTATAATTAAAAAACACTATTCACCCGAAAAAACTAATACTTGACTAATAATTAATGAAACAGTTATTTACCTAATTTATTGAATCACACTACTTAATCATGGTGTCTAAATTATATTAATACTTTCTTTAAGTGAGATTACTAATCCATTTGGTCACATAACTAATCCTAAGCATAAAATCACTATTCATAATTTACTATTCATCAAAAATTAAGTTGATTTTATTAGACTCTAAATTTCTTACTGAACACATTTGCAAAAGACCATTTTTTGAAAATCATTACACATCATTAATTATTTAAGGTTTACATAAATATTTTAAAATATCCTTTTTCAAAATACATCAATAAAATACATCTTATATTCATTCAAACATTTGAAAACTCACAAACTTCACCATAAGAAGAAAACACAATTTTATTTATAACAAAGGATTACACAACGTAGCTATGGTCTCCTAACATAGCCCCTTATTACCCCAGCATAGGACCTAAGTGTAAGGTGTTCTATGGTGAGAGAATCTGAGGGCGGCTCGGCCAACATCGCACGAGTAGTAATTTCTATCAGTTTGAACTTCTCACGAAGGAGATTTCGTTCTAGCTTCACATGATGAATTTCGGCTTTGGTTTGGTCCAGAGCAAATCCCAATGGTGATACCTCCTTCCCAAGTTCTGTTAGATGGGCTTCGATCGGCCCAAGACTACTGGATGAGTCCATCGAATATTCTTTCTATATTAATTAACTGAGATCACTTATATTTAGAGACAATAGTCGCAACATTCAGTTTCCAACAGTCATATTGACTAACGGTCATATAATAGTAAAAACCCAAAAGTCTCATTTTAATTATACTCATTTTATTAAATGAAAAAATTTTGTTGAGTATGAAATAAAATAACACACAAAATTAGGAAACAATATTTATTCAAAATTTGGGGTCTTTACAATCTTCCCCCCTTGGGAAATTGCGTCCTCGCAATTTTTAAAATTGGGTTTGGAAATTTTATTGAAAGTCCCACATCGGAAAATGAGTCAGTAACACTATTATTTTAAAATAAATAAATGGAAGTACAATGGTCACCCAAGTTAACCCATACTAGGATTCCATGTAGGAAAACATGGACATGGAAGAGAAAACAAAGGGTCATGTTCTGATGGAGAGTGATAGAAAACATGATTAGGAGAAAGTTAACAACAAGAAAATCACAAACTTATGATGGATTAAACAGTATTTGATTTCCCAGTAGGAAACATTAACATACAACGGTTTTGTTTTACGTTCATTTTCATAGTTTTGAGGAATTCATTTACTACATAGAATAAAAACATAAGGAAATATACCTACCTTCAAGTAGAGTTTAATCCTTTAATACATTTTCAACAAGACTAATATTTTCTCCAAAAAAAGAGCATTCAAAACTACTTGGTCTCATCAAAGAACAAGAATCATCTTCTAGAGAGTCACATAATCCACAAAATAAAAACTATTTATCTTTAACCATTTATCCCAAAAATAGAAAGGGTAACATAAAACAACTCTTCAAAAAGAAATAACCCTATAGGAAGGGAAACTACTTTAAATCTTCAAAGTTCCACGGTACTACCCAAAGTTCATCCTAGACCATTCCATAAATAACTGTCCTTAAAATTCCTCAAAATAAACCAAACTAAGATTGAAACCCAAATATAAGAAGGATTTGATAACATAGTCTTCCAAGATAAACATTATTTTTCATCTCCAAACAACATCAACCACTCTTAACATATTATAAAAAAAGTAACTAACCTAATCACATTTTCCCCAGGATAGGTTAATCATTTCCATAAGGAACCTAAATTACTATAAGTTCACCTTAAATTCATCGATTCTTAAAAATATATGTCAACCTTTACTTCTCAAAGAAAATACCATAGTAATCTATTTACCTCGATCATATATGGTTCCCAAAATAGTTAAAATCTTCCAAAATAATAATCATCTTTTAATCCCCTAATCATTTTTTTTCAAGAAGAACAACTTCACAACATCAACATGTGATATTTAACAATAGATGTTTTCCTTAATGATATAAAACCATCTTAGTTAGTGACTCGATGTTCTTAGAAAACATTAAGGATATGCCCATAGAGCACAAACTAAAATACAACATGACATATATAATTTTTGCGAAGAAGTTGCATGTACTTTAGTCATCATGATCCGTCTCAGCATAGGACTTGCATTGTTCCCTTGTCCTTGAAGATTTTTGATGCTCGTCATGATTCTCATCCCTTCCAAGAGATCATTGCCTTGGATAATGTCCAACTTATCCACATTTACGACATTGAGAAGTATAAGGTACATTAGATCAAACCTTATCTATATTCATCACATTATCTATTTTTTTGAAGCAATAGGCTACTTTATGCTATATCACCTGACACTTAAAACATCTCCCGGTTCCTTTGTGAAATTATCCTTGGTGCCCCTTTCCACACATTTTACACAAAGGGAATTGGGTATTCTTTCCCTTATCAACTTTATCAGATGATCATTCTTGAGACTTCATCTTCTTCTTCCTTGATGAATTTGGGCATTCAACTAGGTACAAATTATTAATTGTGATTTTTGATAGATGGTTTGGCATAATCACAATATGTTTAGGTTGATCTCTCATCATCTCTATCACATTAACAGAGAAATATTCACATTTCCTATCACATTGATTATTGGGACATGTTCTTCTATTTCCCGCCATTAACTAAGAAAAGAAAGTATAATTAGGGGGCTTAAATACTTATCCAATAATCATGAAAAAGAAACTTAAAGCATATAAGGATAAACTTGTAGAAAAAAAGTATACCCTAACTTGTGATCCCCTAGGTTCTAATCTATGTTATCCATGATCATATATTCTTATGTGAATCTTTATTTTATTTTATCTTTGTCCCTTTAATAACAGTTCATACTAATATTATGAATTTACCAAATCATATCCCCCAGGAGTGTCATAACCAAAAGTGACACAAGGCCTGTTGTCGTGTACTAGTTCCCATTCAATTCTACCTCAAAGTGGTGTTTTCAGGTTTTACCCTTATGCAAATCTGTGCTAGAGCCACCCCTACCTACTCGTATCTAGACAGGGATTTATTTGTTTCGAACCCACTCACGCAATACTCACCAAAATACCAGGAAGATTTCCTATATTTAAACTTTTCTATAGGGTTATTCCTAAAGTTTTCATATCCTAATTTCCACAAATAACTAAACCACCCTTTGATACCAATTGTAGCATCCCGCCTTTTTATCACATAAACTTTCGTTACATTACACAAAACTGAGGATCTTTATGGTTTAGTGTCTTGGAAACTAGGAACTTAATACATGAAAACATAAAACACTCTTATTAATCACTTGAGAGGATTCTTCATTGTTCATCCTAAGTTCATTACAACATCTCATAACCTGGGAGCATACATCAAAGGAAAGGGTGAGCAGAAGGCCCAGCAAGGGAAACAAGGGAAACAATTTACATGTGAACTTGAGATATATCAAAAAGTCATGAAAAAGAACTTTAAGGCATGAGAAAGAGTTCATGAATCATATCATAATAAAAATAACGTGTTTCATAACATGAATATTTGGCTACAACATTTAACATAGAAAATCATGAATACATCACCAAGGTCTATCCCCAAGGTGTCATTTGAAAATTACCAAGGTTCTTCACCAAGATATCGTTAAAATTGTAATCTCTAGTGGTTACATCATTACACAATGCATTGGAGCGCTATCAGGGAGAACCCTTAAATTTGACTTTATTATCATGTGAGCCACATATATCATCATAAAACATTTCATAAATAACCCATATCTCATAAAATATATGGGTTTCATTTCATAGTCATAACATTTTAAAAACTGCTTTAAAGACGTGATCTTTATGTCACTTTAAACCCATGGAGACGGAAATCAGTTCTCATGTATGTAAATCCCAAAATTTAAAATAGAAAATTTTGATATATATGTGAATACCCCTATAGGATAAATATATTTGAGTATTCACTAAATAAAATAAAATAATTTGAGAAAAATATAGAGACATTTTGAGACGAAAATTTGGCACCATAACGGCTATGTTGTAGGGTTTTAGAAAACTTTGAAAAGAAAGGGGACATGGGAAACCCACTCATAAATGACCCATAAAATAGTATAGGGAGAGAATATAAAGGATATATGAACATGGTAATGAAATTTTAAGGACATACCATTTGAAATGAAAAACATGGAAGGAAGACAAAAAAATAAGATTTCTCTTATGAAAATTCGGCAGCCTAACGTCGTCACTTAAAACATCAAAAAAATGAATTGACGAGGTCAAATAGGGTCTCTCATCATGTGAACATAAAATATCAGTATGATTGATATAGAGATCATACCCCAAAATAATAAAAAGGAACTTGAAAGACTTGACATGAAAACAGAACTTGAAAATGAGAAGGGTGAAAGAATCTGTTACAAAAATTTCGGCATCCTAACAGTGCCACTTAAACATTCATAAAACGAAATGATGAGAGTAAGAGGGTATCTCTAATCATATGAACATGAAAAGGTAAGTAAGAGGAATATAAAATAACATCCTCCAACATAAGAACATGGAGCATAAAATAAATGACTTAAAAGAGAGTATTTGAAAAGAAAGAGAGAGGTTGGATCCCTTACCTTAAAACGTAACTCATAAAACTCGATGGTTGGGACCTTGAGGGATTGGGGCACCTTGGGAGGACTCTTTGGGAGATAATGAGACCAGAGATTCATTGGGGGAGAGTTGGGAGTGAAAACTAATGGAGGAAAGGGTGGGTATTTATAGGGAAAGGGATGTGATACTTTGATAATTTGAAGGGACACCTCACAAGTGGTTTTCTGAAAACCGTGGGATCTCCCATGGTATTTCCAATGGTGTTAGGTCAAATGGGGCCCCCCATACAATAATTCATCACCTATGGTCTTCCAACCCTTAAAATATCTCATGAAATCATCATGACCCTGTTATGATGTCATTAAACATACCGAAACCCTAAAACTGTATTTTTACTATTCACTGAAAATTCAACTTTTTCAGAAAACTCCCAAAAATTTATCTTAACATAATATCAATGCTTTGAGTTCAAAAATAAACTCAATTCTATAAAAATATTTTTCTAAATATTTTTTATTTAATTTTTAAATAAAAACACTATTCACCATAATTTTATTTTTCTCAGAAAAATCCCCATAAATTACCTTAACATAATATCGATGCTCTAAGTTCAAAAGTAAAGTCCATTTTATAAAAATAATTTTATAAATATTTTTTATTAAATTTTTAATTAAAAAATACTATTCACCCGAAAAAGCAAATACTTGACTAATAATTAATGAAACAGTTATTTACCTATTTTATTGAATCACACTACTTAATCAAGGTGCCTAAATTATATTAATACTTTCTTTAAGTGATATTACTAATCTATTTGGTCACTTTACTTATCCTAAGCATAAAATCACTATTCATAATTTACTATTCATCAAAAATTAAATTGATCTTATTTGACTCTAAATTTCTTACTGAACACATTTGCAAAAGACCATTTTTTGAAAATAATTACACATCATTAATTATTTAAGGTTTACATAAATATTTTAAAAAATCATTTTTTCAAAATACATCAATAAAATACATCCTATATTCATTCGAACATTTGAAAACTCACAAACTTCTCCATAAGAAGAAAATACAATATTATTTATAACAAAGGATTACACAACGTAGCTATGGCCTCCTTACATAGCCCCTTATAACCCCAGCATAGGACCTAAGTGTAAGGTGTGCTAAGGTGAGAGAATATGAGGGCGGCTCCGCCAACATCACACGAGTAGTAATTTCTATCAGTTTGAACTGCTCGTAAAGGCAATTTCGTTCTAGCTTCACACGATGAATTTCAGCTTGGGTTTGGTCCGGAGAAAAGCCTAGTGGTGCTACATCCTTCCCAAGTTCTATTAGATGGGATTCGATCAGCCCAAGACTACTGGATGAGGCCATCAAATCAACTTTCTATATTAATTAACCAAGATCACTTGTATTTAGAGACAATAGTCGCAACATTCAGTTTCCAACGGTCATACTGACTAACGGTCATATAATAGTCAAAACTCAACAGTCTCATTTTCATAATACTCATTTTATTAAATGAAAAAGTTTTGTTGAGTATGAAATAAAATAACACACAAAATTAGGAAACAAGATTTATTAAAAAATTCGGGTCGTTGCTCTCTCTGCTGAGTTTCCTAGTCCTCTACTAATTTTTCTTCTATCTATTTTCAACAAAATATGTTTTCCAACAAATAATGAAAACTCAATATATTTTAATTCCATTACTCAAATATATTTTAATTTAGATTATTTGGATTCCATTATTCTAAAGTGTTTAATTCTTTAGTTTCTAATAGTCCAATTTACCCCCTCCTAAAGTTTTCATATCATGAAAACGCCTCGCGCACACATGCGCATGTGTGACTTAAAGTGGTACACTTTGAAATTTTCACAATGTGTTTGCTGGATTTTGATGGAGATAACCCTTGTCAAAAGACTATGGAAACAAACTACCAAACATATTTTCCCCCGCAATCCTTAAATTCATTTGAATCGAATAAATATAAATGAATAATGTAACTTTTCTTAGATGAAGTTTCTCTATTTAAGCTCTTCTTACACGAGCTTGATGGATATCTCTCAGAGTAAAAGGTTTTCCTCCTCCAAAGGTAATCCATGGCCCTAATGGATCTCTCAATCACTAAGAAAGATCTCCTCTTTCTAATGGCATTCTATAATGTTAATTAATGAGAAGGAGAGAAATGGGAACTTCAATTTAGGGAAATGAGAGCTTCAATATTGGGAGTTTTCATAGAACAAATCTTATGTACCATATCATGGTCTCAAACTCCATTTATTGTCTTCAATGGAACTTCTTAAAGTCTTAAACATTTCATAAACATTCATTGTTTCAGTAATCTAAATGTTTCACAAATGTTTGAATAATGAAACACGTTACAAATCATTTATAACATCTGACCAACAAACATGAAATTTTTAACTCTTCAAACATTTCACAATGCACCATCAAAACTCATATAAATATCATAATATGATATTCTTGTTGTACCCAGGTTCAATGAGATCACTAAGAGGGGAAGTGAGTGAATCAGTGGTTCCTTTTTATTTTACAAATATGTCTTCTTAACTCAACCTTTATAGTTAGTTAATGCTTCGATCCCCTCCCCTAGTTGTTTTTTGAAATCACATGAGTACACAGAATGTAAAAACCATAAGACATAAGGATTTACAAGTTTTGTCCTTGAAATACTACTCCTTTCCATGTTTGGATCTCTCAAGTCCTAGTTTCTCCACTATGAATCACTTCAGTACAATGAACATGAAATATTATAAAAATCATGATGAGAAATATCCTAAAATACCCAACAGACAGTCTCCTAAAGTGTCTGGTCTTCAAGTGTTCATAACAGTTTCCTCCCAACACATACTTTATATTATTATCCCACCAGTTAAATCCATCTCCCTAAAAGATTCTTTTCACCTCTTGGTGGATCATTATACTACCTCCCAAAAGTTTTCAATGGTTAGCTTGAAATCCTTATGAAACAAGTCTTTTAATTCATTTTCAGAGAGCCAACCCTATTATTCTTTAAGTTTGCATGTCCTCTATTCTCAAGGAATGCTTCACCTTGCTCACTTGATCTCCCAATGATGCAACATCATGGGTAGAGGGAAAGAGTCCTTGTTTCTCACTTTACCCCAAATATTCAACACAAAAATATTCATGTTTACCTTTTTTTCTCTTTCCTATTCCATTCATATGATCTCTTGAATGATATCAGGTTCTCCCTCATCGATACACAACAAATATTCTCTAGGGTTCATAAGTATCAGAGCCTCCTACTCAGTTCCTCAACCCCTCATCTTCGCTCCTCCTCCACCCAAACACACACACACACATTCATCAAATAATATCATGAATATTATTTCCATAATTCATATGGAAACTCCATGATTTCCAGTAGTATGTTATTATCCTCCCCGAACTCATTCAACCTTCTTCAAATCAATTCAAGGACTCCATTTAAATCCCCTCAAAACTCGATAATAACACCCAATTAATATTTAACTATTCATGGACTTGTCTTCTCCACAAATTGTGTGACTTTATTTATTTTATTCCACACATTCATGTAACAAAAAACAACACGGCTTCACCTATGATTTGAAGCAGACTCTATTTCTCAGAGGTAATCATCTTTCTCGAAACACTCATCACTAGAACCATAGAAATACTACTACAAAACAGTCTTCTTCATTCTATAATGTAGTATCAAGCTTTATGGAATAGTGAAACTTTAACAACACCGTAAATTAACTCATCTTGATATCATCTATCTTGTCTTGATGCATGATCCCTTTAATGATCATGATGTTTGAAGCTTTGAAGTTTATCAGAAAAGCATCACCTAGTTTTGTTCTCTAATTATTCAGAATTAATATTATGGAAATATATCATTTAAGATTAAACATTAAAAACTTCCTTGATTTTCAGTGTGAACTTTATCTAGGTCCTTAATCTCCCTTATGTAGGTCCTAGTTTATCAAGATACCTTTATACAATTTAGGTTAACCTTTACGCAGGTCACGAATGACCTTTATAAAGAATTTAATTTATCTAAGTAACCTTTATATAACCAGTGCTAGACCTTTTCATAGGTCATTTACCAATTTTCAAGACGTTGGATTCTCAAAAGATTATGCTCTAAAGGCTTACACCTATAATAATTTCACTCAGTTAAGATGGGTTACACTGAGTACTTCAAAGGTTTACGATGTTCCTCCTTCAGACACATGCTGAAGCCCCAAGACACATACGTTGGCATTCCATTTTAAAAATTTAGCTCAAACCCAAACTTCACTCAAGTGGCTTTTAAGAAGTCCTAACTCAACTATAGACTTATCAAAACACTTTAAACTTTCTTTAAACATCATCCAAATGTGTTCCTTCACCTAATACAAAAGTTAGCATCCATGATGCTCTATGGAAGGTTCCTTCATCTTCTTGACCAACATTAAACATTCTTAAATAATATATTACGCTATCTATTCACAATATCCAGTAGTTATCAAAAAAAATTTTATGAAATGATCTAAGATCTAATGACACTTTTTATATTTCCCTGAATATCAGTTCCATAATAATCACAATTATGGTTGCTTCCTCCAATTTTCCCAAGAAAATTAATTTTAGATGCTTTCCCTATTATCAAAAAATAAAATCCACGCATAGGCACAACAATCTCGCACTTTGGATTTGTCATCAAAACCAAAAATATCTTTTTTATCAATATGTGTGCTTTAACTCCTTTTCATCTCACCATTTTTGACAATAAATGAAAAGGTTTGTACCTCACTCATTATCTCTTTATTATTCTTGAGAAAAGGGTATACATAGATCAACTTATTCTCCATATTTATTTCTGAATTTTATCCATATTTACTTATGATAGAAGGGTGTCACTGCACAAAACTTATCCAGGAGACTTTAATTGGAATATTGTAAATTCTACATGGGAAAAGACAAGTATAGAAAACAAGATATACTTTACCAATACATAAAAACTATCCAATATCACTTCTAAATATATTAATCCAAGTGTTGTCCTATAGATTGATCAAGAAATTCATATCTCTCACTCAAATTTGCAAATTCATTAGTAACTTTCAAGTTAAATACAATTTTCCCCCTTTCTCCTATAGAACACATCAATCTACACCCCCTTTGTAAAACATAATTTGAACAATCAAAATAGGAATTAAAAGTGTGATTTGAATTCATAACTTTAAATTTTTGTTAGGTTGTATATAATTATAGATTCCACATAGTTTTTCATTTATGAAAAATTTATTCATGTTTTACTACCTCATGAGGGATGCACTCATTTTATTCATCATTGTGGTGAGAGTACTCCATGATGTGTCACGAACCAACCCAAGTCCACCTTGAACCGGTCACTCGGGCCGCTTCTCGACAAGTCCCGAAAGGAATTCCAGATCCCCCTGAGATGGTGACAAGCACCGAGGGAATCAATAGAGTATAAAAGGGAACGATTTTTCCCAAATATAAACAATAAGGAAAACAATGGAAAGAATGGACAACCCTATACACAATTATATATAACAAAAATGAACCAATATCATTTATACAACAAAATTAAAGTACAACTGAATGATAAAACTAAACCAACAAGACTGGATGACCAACTAACTCTATGGTACCTCTCTGGTCACTCTCCAACATAATGATCCCATATTGCTCAAGGTGACTGAACTCAAGGTGGAACATACACATGGCCTAAAAACTAAATAAGACTATAGGCATGAGTATTAAAACTTAGTAGGTTATCCTGATATTCTATTCCCAATACACATCCATTTAAATAAAATAAACATCAATTTCATGTTCGAAATAAAATATATAAAAGTATGTTTTCCAAACAAGATTCCATGCTATGAAAGTTATCAGACCAAAGCTTGCATGTTTTATACACAAGAATTCAAGAACAATTTCCAATGATATGAAACTTCAAAATGAAATTTTTTTCAAGAGGTCTTATTTAATGAAAGTACACTATTAAATAAAACACACATGCTAATGAATTTTCCAGACAAACACATCATATGTTGACGATGAATACAATATATCCAATGATCACTTGTCACAAGAATGTCCCTAGGCACTAGCTAGGTGTGGGCCCCAGGTACCTCGTATCTCGGTGAAAAGTAACCATAAAAAATATATGTTCTTATGCAAGAGTAAATAGTAGGGAACAATACCCAATACCTAGTGGTTCCCAACATCATCATCATAGTTTATTTAGTGTTCTCATCAGTAAACTTTCTACGTGAAATAGGGACGAAACCACTCTGGATCACAAGCATACTAGTACATGTCCTCCCACATAGATACCCAAGTCTCTCTCTTTATGCTCAATCACGTTCCATATGTTATCACATACACTTTAAAAATTAAAATTTCATTTCCAAATCATACACATCCCAAATATAACTCAACCATGTTTCACATATCCTTCACGGGTCAATAAACCCCTTAGAATTTTCATAAAATAATTTTAATAAGTATAACACGGATTTTCACATAAAACCCATTTAAAAATAATCCTTTAAGTCCAAACACTAACCAATACCATGTAAAATCGTATTTTCAACCCCCACACCATTTAATGAATCAATTTAATGAATCATAAAATGAACCCAAATGATACAGCATGGAATACACATAAAAACCGGTTTTACAAGAAAAATGCCAAATTTTCCTTTAAGAATTCTTCAAAAAAACAACATTTATCAAAAGAACCAATTACACTATTCATAAATAGTTGTAAACACACCATTTTAACAAATAAAAAAATTACATAAATCCTTTAAAAATTCAGGTCACACATTCAAACCCCGTCCATTTCTATAGTGATGCCAAACAGGCTATTTATCCGGAACACATGCCAAAACACCCTAAAACCCCATACTCATTTCAATATAAAACCCAAAACCAGATTGGAACCCACATAAAGAAACCAACAACATTTATTCACATGCTTACAATATTTGTCATAATCCAAACCAATCATTTTATATCAACTTGAGTACACAAAAACCAACCGAGCATTTTCTCAAAAACATGGCATGCAACATTTAATGAAACCAATTTCATTTAACACAAAAAAGGTCATGAAACAAAATTTACATTCCAAAAATTTATTTAAATGGATAAAACATGTTTTAAAAAACACAGACTAGGTGTGAAAGATAACATAACATTTAAATAAACACTTCGTGTGCACTTTTATAACAAAACAACACTATTTTTCACAAAACAAGACCTAAACACCACGTTGCACACCAAATAAAATTATTTAATGCTTATAAAACAATAATAATAATGTTTATAGGGTGAAAATAACCTTAAAAATATGAATCTAAAATAAAAAGTAAAAGTGAAATGAGAAACCTACCTCAAATCCTTAGCGGAATAAAAACGCACACCGGATTTCACCATATGAGGGTTTGTAAAACCTAAACCTATGAATATCAGCCCCAAACGAACAAAACCCCTATAAAAATCATGGGATAGAAGAACCCTAGGTTTTACATGACCATTGAAGAAGAGAGAGCCATGAAATAATGGAAAGAGGAGGGGGAAGGAGGAGAAAGGAGAAGGTAACTCAACTTGATAACTATGTAACTCTTCATCTTCCATTATATCCCCACCCTTAGAAGATATTTAATGGATCCAAAATCAATTTATAGTCTCCATAGGTTTGGAAGAACCATGGAAAGAAGATTTGGGGGGAAAAGAGTAAAAAGGATTGATTTATGAAAGAAACAAATTAGCTTTTCAAATCTGGAAGACTTGAGAAACCATGAGTAAGTTAGACCTAATCCACGATGAATATGAGGTGAAAAGAATAAAAATGGAATATGAGGGCGTGACTAGGGTTTTTTCCTCTAGTGATAAGTGTAATTACCGAAACATATAAAAAAATGAAAATGATATAAAAGAAACAAAATATTTTTTTAAGCTGGAAATGAGCTCCCAGGCTGGCCCAATACCTGAATAAATAACTGAAATCTACCATAATTATGAGTTTATAGGGGGTAAATATGGATATGGTGGTTTCAATGGTTAATTTTATTCCATTTGGGAAGTGAAATGAGTTAAAACTATTGAAAAATGAAGGATTTATAAATGAAACAAAATTTGTTTTTAAATAGGGAAATGAGCTCACGATTTGGCCCAAATTTTGAAGTAACCACTCTTTTTTACAAAAACCCCCATACAAGCTATGTGGAACCCGTGGTAGAATGATTAAAAATATATGGAACCTCAAAAATAAACATTCATCTCACCCAAAAAATATAAAAAGGATCAGGATTTTTAATGAACCAGATCAAATCCATAACATGGAACACCAGGTGTGACAATTCTCCCCATTATTAAAGATTTCTTCCCCTGGAAAGACATAACAATTTGTAGATGAAATATCAACACCTAAGGATTACTTATTAACATAGTAAAACCCATAAAACTAATGAAATATCATCCAAAATCAACAGAACTTAATCCTCTAGCCCAAAAAAACACCAACTCACTACCACTTCCTAAGAATCAATGGAAAGATCAAGCCACCACCTCAACAACCAAGCCAAGAACCAGATTGTTGGGCCTTCTCCCAATGAACCCAACAATCACCCAAACCAAATTGAACTCACTAAATCCAATGAAATTGGGGGGGGGGAAATGGTATCCCCACCATTAAATCACAACTACCATCTGACTAATCCTTAGAGGAAAGATCTTCGTGACCCATAGTGGGTCTCCCCGCCATTAGAGACCAACTAGAAATGAACAAAAAAGAATTCAAACTGAACTAGAATCGGGACTCACCTGCAAAAACCACAAAAACTCTCCCACAAAAACATCCAAACCCAAGTTAATAGGGTTAAAATATTAACATTTAAACCACCCACTCCCGAACGGAAGAGAGAAGAACTGGGCCAACACTTTTATCACAGATCAAAACCCCCACCACTCAAGGCGGGGTGGGAAGGTGACCCAATCATTGGGCCTCTAAAACCACAAATGAAATAAAAAAACCACCCAAAACTCTCCACATATGAATAGGTAAAACCAAGACTGTACCAGATTCACATTGGCAGTCCACATAGAGACATTTATTGGAAACCCACATCCGATAAGGCATAACCATAGACACTGCGTGATGGGTAAGTCCACCATGCACTTTGTGAAAAAAAAGGAAAATTACAGTAATGATAAAACACAATAAAAACATAGAAATTGTCTTACCACAACAGTGAAGGTAGGATCTTAGTAAAGATCCCCACACCACTAACGATTTCCGGATCGTATGAAAAGTTTCACTCTGAGGCCTATGGCTGGAGCCATGGTGTTTGAAGCATCTTTTCCACCGTAACTCGGAGCTTAAGATCACAACACCCCAAAAAACTCACTTTCTCAACAACACACCTTCATATAAATATGAACTCATAGATACATATAACCATTCACTCTCACTCTGAATGAGGATCTGAATGGACAAGGAATATAACGCAACACATCAACATCACTAAACACAACTGCTATATCCAAAATAATTATCACAATAGGGAAAAACTTTAAATCAAGCCCAAACATATCTCTATTACATCAAAAAAGTTGAGGTATAATATAAATAGGTGGATTTAATGTTTTAAACAAATACTTAGGCTGATCAACCAGACATCTTTCCAAAGTATAATCATCTATGGCCACATAACAACATCCAACAAATCCTTAGAAACCCACTGAACATTGCTCTAAAATTGATCCTCCAACAAGATCTCATCTCAAGACACCCCATTAGTATCACTTCAACCTCATGAAGAAGTATAAAAAACAAACCACACTTATAAAACATGAAAAAGAAATCCATATAAACACTGGTTTAAAAAAACACAAAAAAATCATCTTAAAACTGTTTTTAAAAACAAACAAACTTGGGGGATTTTCACATTCACCAATGGTGTTTCATCAAGTCTCACTCACATGCACATTCTAGTCCCACCCAAGACACCCAACCACCATGTCATATAGAAAATCCATCAACATATATATACAAAACCATCCATGTGATAACTCATGGAAACACTAAAGGCTAAAACAAATATCCTAATTTTACAATCCAAAACTTTCAACCCATTTCAAAAATCATGTACCTTCCATAGGAACACTAACTAGAAAGTCAAAAAACATTTTGATATTTCCAAAAAACAAACCATTTTACCAATCTTGAACAAGAAACCCTATTGGTCTCCATCAAAATCATCTCCATTTATTCAAAACAGTTTTCTGCATCTCAATAAACCACTCTTTTTCAAGAACCCTTTGATTTAGAACCCATTTCATTTATTTTAAAACAACAACCAAAACAAGCATGCCATAAAATAATCCCTTTCCCATTTTAAAAAATTTAGCAAGGTTTATATTCTTAATCCGACAGCCACAAAATCCAAAACCCTTTTTAGGAAAACACCAACTGGTAAAAACCAATTTCTCAGATTCAAACACTCTTCAACATCCAAAACATCCTATTTTAAACAAATTTTCAGAATCATATTAATATAATTCATATATTTCAACCATTTTATTTCAATAAATCATAATTTTATATTAAAGTAATTCAATACCATTAAATCATTCTACTTTATCGCTAAAAATTTGTTTCACAAAAACCTAACATGCTCAACACTTTATTATATTTAGAATTCAAAACCCACTTCAAAAATTCTCACACAAGGATTTTCAAACAAAAATTCAGAATTCAAGAAAGGTATAAGAGACCCACAAAAAGGAACCAGTTTTAGTGGGTGACTTGACCATATGGTTGGTGGCCATATGTCAAACACACCACCAACATGAAGAGCCATCTTAGGACCATGTCCCTTCTCCACATGGATTTAAAGGACATGCGAGCTCACAGAGGCCATTAGTTAAACTCCCCTTGCCGCATCCCAACTACTAAAAAATCCCTAAGAACTAAATAAACTAATAAAACCAGACTTCCCATGGGCACCCGAGGATCAGAACGAGCAAGAGTATGCAATGATCTTACCAAACCTACCCCTTATTTTTCAAAAATCAAACTCCATCTACCTTGACATCCCCAAAATAATAAGGGAGTTCTAAAAAGTAATGTCAAATAAGATTCTACCTCCTTTGATACCATTTTTTCATGAACTATCCCAAGTCGACCCTGAACCGATCACTCAAGCTACTCCGCACCAAGTCCCGAAAGGCATTAATGATCCTCCTAGGATGGCGACAAGCACTGAGGGCACCAACAGAGTATACAAGGGAACTAATTTTCCCATATTTAAAAAATAAGGAAAACATTGGAAATAATGGCCAACCCAATACACATTTATATAAAAATATTGAACCAACATCATTTATATGACAAAACTAAAAGGACAACTAAATAGTATAACTAAACCGACCAGATCTGATGACCAAATAACTCCATGTGACCTATCTGGTCACTCCCCAACACAATGATCCCATGTCACTAAAGGAAATTGAACTCAAGATAAAACCTTCACAAATACTAAAAATAGAAGTGTACTATAGGTGTGAGTATTAAAACCCAGTAGGTTAACTTGATATTCTATTCCCAATGCACTTCCTTTAAAATAAAAAAATATAAATTTCATTTTTGGAATAAAATATATAAAATTATTTTTTTCAAACAAGGTTCCATTCTAGGGATGTTATCAGACAAAATCAAGAAAGTTTTATACACAAGAATACTAAAACAATTTCCAAAGATATGCAACATAAAAATGAAATTTTTTTTAAAGAGGGATGCTTTAAATAAAGTACCCTTTTAAATAAAACACACATGATACTGAATTTTCCATCCAAATACGGCATATGATAATGGTGAATACAATATATCCAATGAGCACTAGTCATGGGAACACCCATATGAACTAGTTAGGTGTGGGCCCTAAGTACCTCATATCTCGGTGAGAAGTAACCATAAAAAATATTTGTTCTCATGAATAATACACTAGTAGGGAACAATACCCATAACTTAGAGGTTCCCAAAATCATCATAATTGTTTAGTTAGTGTTTTCATCATCAAAATTTCTACGTGAAACAGGGAAAAAACCACTCCAGATCACTAGCTTACTAGTACACATCCGCCCACCTAGATACTTGGGTTTCCCCCTTTGTGCTCAATCTAGTTCCACATGTTATCACATACACTTTTCACATGAAAATTTCATTTCAAAATCATATATTCACCAAAAAAATTCAACCAGGATTCACACATCCTTCACAGGTTAATAAACCACTTAGAATTTCCATATAACAATTTGAAAAAAAATGAGGATTTGCACATAAAACACATTTAAAAATGATCCATTAGGAAAAAAACACCCACCAATATCAAATGAAATCTTATTTTCATCCCCAAAAACATTTAATAAATCAATTTAATGAATCATAAAATTACCCCAAATGATACAACATGGAATACACACAAAAACCAGTTTTATAAGAAAAAGGCCAAACGGGCCTTTAAGCATTCTTCACAAAAATAACATTTACCAAAATAACCAATTCCAATATTCATAAATATGCATAGAAAACCATTTTAATAAACAAAAAATTAATATAAACCCCTTAAAAATTCAGGTTACACATTCAAAACCCATCCATTTCTATAGAGATGCCAAACGATCCATTTATCAGGAATACATGCCAAAACACCCTAAAACCCATACTAATTTCATTATAAAACCCAAAATAGTTTGGAAACCACATAATGAACCCAAAAAAATTGATTCACATGTTTCCAATATTTTTTATAAGCCAAACCAATCATTTTATATCAACATGAGCACACAAAAGCCAACCGGGAACTTTCCCGAAAACGTGGCATGTAACATTTAATGAAACCAAACATATTTAACACTAAAAAGGTTATAAAAAATCATTCAAAAATATTATTTACATGGGTAAAACTGGATATAAACAACACAAACATGGTTCTAAAGATAACATAACATTTAAAAAAACACTTGGTGTGCACTTTTATAACAAAACAACATTATTTTTCACAAAACAAGGCATAAACACCACTTTGCACACCAAATAAAATTATTTAAGGCTTATAAAACAATACTAATAATGTGTAGAGGGTAAAAATTCTATGAGAAATACTAATCTTAAATAAAAAGGATATGTTCAATGGGAAACCTAGCTCAAATCCTAGGCGGAATGGAAACGCAGACCTGATATCACCATCTGAGGGTTTATAAACCCTAACCCTATAAATACCAGCCTCAAAAAAAAAACAAAACCCCCATAAAAATAATGTTATAAAATAACCATAGTTTTTTCATGACCGTTTAGGAAGATATAGATACAAAATAATGAAAGGAGGAGGAGGAAGGAGGAGAAAGGAGAAGGGAACTCACCTTGATAACTAGAGAACACTTCATATTCCCTTATATCCACACAATTAGAGGAGGGGGAATGGATTTTAACTCAATATAGAGTATAATTAGGTCATTATTAACTAGGTAAATAATGTTTGGGTGAAAAAGAGTAAATATTAATGATTTAAGAAAGAAAAAAAATTACCTTTTCAAATCTAGACGATTTGAGAAACCATGAAGAATTTAGCCCTAATACCTGATGATTTTGAGGTCCAAAGATGGAAAATGGAATATGGCTCCTAATTTATGGGTTTTGAGCTTGATTATTTGGTATAATTACTGAAGAATATTAAAAAATGAATAGTATATAAAAGAAACAATATTTTTTTAAACTTGAAAGGGGCTCACGTGTTGGCCCAATACCTAAATAAATAACCTAAATATACCATGATTATGAGTTCCTAAGGGGTATAAATGGATATTTTGGTTTTCATAGGTCAGGTTACTCTAAGTGGGAAGTGTAATGTGTGAATGTTTTGAAAAAAGGAGTTATAAAAGAAACATAAATTTGTTTTTAAATCTAGAAATGGGCTCACGGTTTGACACAAATCTTGAAGTAACCACCCTTTTCTCCAAAACCCCCTAAAAACTATAGGTCACCCATGGTAGGATGATTATACATATATTTCAATTCAAAAATAAACATTTATCTCACCCAAAACCCAAGAAAAGGATCATGATTTTCAATAAAACAGATCAATACCAAGATATGAAAAACCTGGTGTGACATGAGGTGTTACTTCTCTAACTGTTTAATAGAAAAATACTCATCTAGGCCCCACTAATTGGTTCCCAAAATTCCCTATATGTTAGAACACATAAAATTAAAGTTATTAAAGAGGGGTTAACTTAATATTTAATAATATCAGTAAGGTTGGGTGATGTCTCGCAACTGAGATCTTTTATTCTTTCCAACTTCATTATTGGGAATACTCTTCAAGCTTCTTTTCCAATTTTTTTATCATTTATATTTTTAAATATATTAGTGGTATCACTCTCCTCAATAGGATTTTTTTAAAACAAATATACCATGAGGGGGGTGAATTAGGGTGATGGTCAAATTAAATTTTTTCTTTAATCTGTTTCTCTTTCTTTTAGGATCTTGTTCCCATGTTGGTGGAAATTGTGTTCACCTATATTATTTGAAAGAAAAACCCCTAAAACAATAAGAGATATTAAATAAATTAATGCATACATAGAACACAATGATTTTACTTATTTCACTAAAAAGGGATACATTCAATTAGCACACACTAATAACATGTTGATGTTCTATAATCCAATAATCTTCACTAGTTACATGGATAAAATATTTCAAACATGGTAACTCTGTTCTAGGTAAACTACCATTAGAAGATTCTTGGTTTATTAAATCATCTCCCAAGGTGCACTTACTATTCTTCAATACTATACACTACTTCAATAAAGGCTATTATATAGTTTAAATACATGTAATTATCTTTAGTAGATGAGGAACATAAAGGTTTATCATTGTTCATCATGAGAGTATAATTACACCATAACTCCTGACTTGATGTTATGTTTCTATTCTTCCTATTATTCAATCCTTGTTAAATTCTAGATGATATTAACTCTACAATTAAAGAGTTGATCATTTTTCTTACACAACAATATCACAATAATACTTATTATCAAAGTGAGAATAATTCTGCACTAAAATTATCCAGTTTTTTTCCTCCGCTTCAATAACTGGGTGTGGTATTAAAACTCTTTTATGATGATCCTTCTTCCGTTAAAATAGATATGTTCATGATACTTTATTCAATATATAATAATGTTTAATGCTTCTTATTTTCATATAACTTCCTTGTTTGACTATTTCCTGATTGATAACTATTCACTACACATCCAAGTCATAAATACTATAAAATGAAACCCAGATCACATAACCTTGGTTGTACAACATCAAGAGATAGGCCACTAAGTGGATAAACCGTAGGCATAAGAATACTAACATGTATCTCTACCATGTAACTCCGAGCATGAGACCATTGAGGCAAGGCTACATGGAATGAGACTCATGTATGAGTAACACCTTGCATGAGTCTACTAGTGTAAAGATCCTAGGAATGTATCTCCTTGCACAAGCTCAAGAACACGAATCCTGGCATGTATCTCCTCACATGATTCTTATAACGACCCGATATTTTATGAATGAAATTCCCCCTTTTTTATTTAATTAAATTTCTTATGGATATAGAAAACACATTCACTTCTTTTGTTTTTATTATATCCAATTGGATTTAAATTACCATTAAGTATCGTTACAGTTGTTAATATATCCATTGAAGAGTTATCATATGACTAGTATAAATATAGGATTTTAATAAATCCTTTTGACATAAACAAAGTGATAGGCACAACTTGTAGGATTATACCCATTCTAGCCCATTTATCAGAGCTTCTAAGGGACATAACATTTATGGGATTTTCCCTAGACCAAGACCAAGCTAAGTTCCAACAGCTTAAGTATGATAGAAACCATTTACTGGATATGGTCAAGGTCATCAAGATCATGAACCAAACCACACTCACTGAATGACCCCATTAAAGCCTCATCATCATGCACCTTACTCTTAAGGTGTGTGCTAGTGTAATAAATAGATATGTATCAAGACACTAGAATTATGAATAAGCATATTATTTTTGTATATAATAATGAATATATTTTCTTCCTATTATTTTCACTTTGTAACCGATTTTTAATGCACAAATAATATTTTTGGTTAATATTAAAATTCAATTAAGAAATTTTTTTTGATAAATTAATGGATTTTTGAAGTAAATAATATTTTAAAAAAATATTATTATTAAATTATATATTTTTTAATATAAATTATCATGTAATTTTTTTGAAGTCAAATGTAATTTTTAATAGGGTTCGAAAACTATTATTGCCAAAAACCCAACATTGCCAATAAATGTAAGTTTTTTTTAAAAGAAAATATCCACATATTTATAAAAAAATTTAGATAAAATAAATATTATTTTTTTAATTAGAAAGTCTAAATTCTCCAATACTGAATTTTTCAAAATTTTCCGAGACAATCGAATTCGTAGATAAAAATTAAATATCATATAAATATATAGTGTATTTTATGACATCATAACGGCCCAATAGTGATGTAATAAATACTATAAAAGGTATACATGGAAAAATATATATTTTTAATTTAAAATAATATAATTTTATGTTTATTTTATTTATTTTATTTATTTTATAAATCCTTAGTGAATCTTCCAAGACTTATAATATATTTTAGGATTTTAAAATCATTTCTTTGAATGTATGACTCACCTCCACAAAATAAAGGGAAATATTTTATTATATACTGCACTTGGACTTATAAAATAATATAATCCACTTCTATTTTCTAGAAACCATGGGAAAACCCGTGGTATGGTTTGTGATTTAGAATATTTTATTATTTACTGTCCAAAACCAAAATAATAAAGAAATCCCCTTTTCAATATAAACCCACACAGGACCTCATTTCTCTTAACTTATAATCCTTTAATTGTGTAAAAACTCTTCCATATACCCCCTAGAGTCCTCATAATGCACCAAAATCTCTCAATATTTCTCTCCCAAGCCTTTAGAGTCACACATCCAAGTAAGGGATCCTCACATTTCTCTCCTTCTTTAAATTCAAGAACCATATTTGAAATTAGTCTTTATAATTTCAATTGGTTATATTACCATTATTTTATTATGTTTACCTTACTATAGAATTTATATTATTTTAATGGTATACTTTTTATAATCTCTCATTTTGACCCTTACCTAAGTCTTTGTTATGCCGAAATTCCGTAAGAGATTCTCTCTCCTCTTTAATCAAGCACTTCATTTATGATACGCCCTTTTTATTTCCATTTACATAAGTTGGGATACATTCTTAACTATCCCCCTTAATATTGATTTTATTTTTAAATTATGGTATCCTCTTTCTCTCTCATTTACCCCTCTTATTAACCCTTATGTACAACCGTTACTAGGTCGAAATTTCATAAGGGGTCTTTCACCCTCCTCTTCTATCGAGCATTCCTTTTATGTTATGTCTTATAAATTTCTTTTTCCTATGTTGATATATTTTCTTAAATACCCCCTAACTATCCATTTCATTTATAAATTATGAGATCCCCATTTATCTCTTATCAATCCATTTTATGAATTTTTATACGATGTTGTTATGCTACCGAAATTGCACCACAATTTTTCATGCAAAAATAATTGTGTTGTGAATACCATACCCATTTCTCTATCAAGGTTATTCGCCTTTATGTACATATAATTATTTATTGGGGACTTAAATGTATGTATTAAACATTCCTAGATCATGGAATAAATTATGATGTTGAATGAATCCATATTATATGATCTATGTGGAACACTTAGGCATGAGAATGAAATGGTTTTGAAGGGTTCACCCTGATAGCACTCCATTGCATTGGGTAATGTTTAGTATCATGATACATAATATAAGTATGCGGGTTTAAATAATTACTTTATGATACTTTTTCCACCATGAATTCTAGGCGTTTTATCTTTGACTTATGTTTATGATGTTGTGTTTTATATTGTCACCACATTCCCATGTTATGATTATCATACTAAATCATACCTTATTATTCATGTTCCTAAATGCCTAAATGATATTCCTTGTCTAGCATGTATAATTATCCTCAGGTTATTCCATTTTTATTCCCTTACTAGGCTTTATAGCACACCCCTTTCTTATGTATTTCCTCAGGGTATCCCATGTAGTGTTAAGTTTGAAGGAATGTTTTGGTCATGTCAAAGAAGTTTTCAATAAAGATGTTGTATTTGATGTTTTAAGTTGTTATGTAATGTTCCTAAAACCAAAATAATCTAGACCTGTCGATCATCTAAGTTGTATTAATTACAATTTTTTGTAATAAATCATGTTCAAATATTAAATAAAGAGTAGGGTTGATATAATTGGTATCATAGGATAGGTTTAGTTTTTTGGGATTAAGTTAGAAAACCCAAGAGAAAAGCTGTAAGAATAAGGGAAAGTATAAGAAAACATCCCTAAATTTTGGTAAGTATTGAGTAAGTAGTTTTTCAAGAAAATACATCCCTCTTTGGATACTACAAGTGAACACAGTTCTTGCACAGATTTACCTAGGAGTAATAACTCTAACAAGGTATTTCATGCTTGGCTTGGGGTAACCTGGTACACAACAACCACCCCTAATGTGCACCTGGTTTGACACTATGGAGGGATATTATATGGTATCTTCGTAATCTCCTTACAAAAAATTATTAATGGAATAAAAAAATACAATAAGAATATATGTTAGAATGTATATCATGGATAACATAGACTGAAGCCTAAAAACCCATAAGTTAAGGAGATAAATGTAATTTATAAGTTATCCCTTTAATGTCATTGGATTCACCTTTATGTGTTTAATTGTTTAACATGCTCATCACTAATTATATATTATATAAAGTAGAACCAAAATCAAAAGGTGAAAGGTAGGGTTATAGTCTATAGTTCTATGCATTCCTTTATATCACGAATATTTAGTATAACCATTCAAACACTGCCACAAAGAATGGAAGTAGAGATGTCAGTGAAAACGTAAAATGGGTAAATTATTGAATCACATGTATATAACTCCTCCTATATCACAATTTTTGGATTGAAATATTCGATGAACCTTTTCATACTTCCCTTGGTGGAATTTGATGCAATTCTAGGCATAGATTGACTTTCCCTATATAGATCCAACGTAAATTGTTGCGAGGGGGAAATTACTATCCTTATGGAAAATCTAATCCTGATTATGTATAAGTGAAAGGATGAGAATGAATCTTTTCTAGTACCATCATCTCAATAATGGATATAATTTCTCTATGAGCAAGCGTATCTAGATCAAATGATTGAGTTTAAGGAACAAACCATCCTTGAAGACATGCCCTGTGTGAGGGAATTCACTATTGTGTTTCTTGAGGAGTTTCCTAGTCTTCCTCCAAGTATGGAGGTTGAATTTTTTATCAAGATTATACCAGGAAAGTTTACTATATCCAAGACTCTATATAGAATGGTTATTGTGGAACTTGAGGAACTGAAGAAACAATTACAGGAGAATCTAGATAAAGGGTATATATTCCCCAAGTGCTTCACCATGGGGTACATCAATCCTCTTTATCATGAAGAAGGATGAGTCAATGCATATTTTCATTTATTATTGTGATCTCAACAAAATCACGATAATGAATATGTATCCTTTTCCAAGAATTTATGACTTGTTGAATCTGCTATGTGAAGCACAATACTTATGCAAGGTGGATCTATGGTCAGGATATTACCATGTAAGGGAGAAGAACGAGGATATCCCCAAGACCGATATTCAAATAAGGTATGGGCATTATGAGTTCATAGTGATTCCATTAAGACTCACTAATACTCCATCAATATTCATGGACTTGATGAATAATGTCCTAAGATATTATCTCGAAAAAAATTTGTTAGTCTTTATAGTTGCTATTCTAATATACTCAAAAACCAAGGAGTAGAAAGAGGAGCATCTAAGCACTATGATATGGTCCTTTTGAAAGGATAATCTCTATGAAAAGTACAAAAAGTGTGTGTTTTGGTTGAAAGTTGTCTCATTATTAGGGAATATCATCACAAGTAATAGGATATCTGTAGATCCTTACAAAACAAAAGTAATTGAGGGATGGAAGAGGACAATATCTATGATAGATGTCCATATATTCCTTGGGTTAGGTGGATATAATTCATGATTTTTGAGAAATTTCTCATGATTGTAAAACCCTACTACCAAGCTTACTTATAAGGGGGTCAAAGTTTCTTGTAATGATGAATGTGAATAAAGCTCCATGTAGTTGAAAATGAGGCTTATCACTTCCCCTATGCTCACACTACCCACAAGTGGGGAGCTTTTTATAATTTCTAGTGATTATTAAAAGAATTGTTTGGGATGAATGTTGATGAAAAATGAAAAAGTCCTTTCCTATGCATCAAGGAAGTTGAAAATTCATGAGAAAAACTTTACCACACATGATTTGAAATTAGTAACTATGATCTTTACATGGAAAATATGGTAGCACTATCTCTTTAGGGAGAAGTGTGAAATATATATGGATCAAAAAAAATCAAATATATATTCTCATAGAAAGAACTAAATATTCTCCAATGAATATGGTTAGATCTTATCAAGGATTATGACTAGTCAATCCACTACCATCCTGGGAAATTGAACAAGGTGGTAGATGCTCTAAGTAGAAACGACCCAACAATTATATCATTGATGAGGATTGAGAAGGATCATATCTTATTATACTTGAATAATATAGACATGGGAATCATTAAGAAACAAACATCATTAATCATTTCACAAATTATTTCTCAACCATCTCTTTTGTAAAGGTTAAAGGATGATAAAAAATATTATGTGGGAATTCTGAAGAAAGTGGAAACTATCAAAAAAGATAAATCCTTAGAGTTAAATTTTAATTAAGAATTAATTGTGAGATTGAGTTCAAGACTATGTGTTCCATAAAATCTTGACTTAAAGAAAGAACTTTTGGCGGATGCACATAGTTTGAATTTATCCATCCACCCAGGAAACAAAAAGATGTATCGATATCTCCTAGAGAACTATTGGTGGGATAACATGAAGAAGGATATCACAGAATATGCATCAAAGTGTATGGTCTGTCATAAAGTGAAGGGTGAAAGGTATAAGTCTAAGGGGATGATGCAACCATAACCCATACCGACATGGAAATGGGAAAACATCACCATGGACTTTGTCACTGGACTTACAAAGACATCCAAGGGAAACAATTCAATATGGGTTGTTGTGGATTGTCTTGAAAATAATGAACACTTAATTGAGAGTAAAGAGGATTTATCACTAGATAAACTGACACAGATATACATCTGATAAGTGGTAAGGCTACATGGAGTACCACTATCGATTATGTCTGATTGAGATCCAAGATTCACCTCTACGTTTTGGAAAAGTTTTCATCATGCTCTAAACACTGAGCTGAACTTCAGTATGACTTATCACCCTCATACTAATGGTCAATATGAGTGGAATATCCAAACACTTTAGGACATGTTGAGAGATTTATCAATATAATTTAAATCCATATGAGACCAACGTCTTCCTTGAGTGGAGTTATCTTACAACAATAGTTTCCACTCAAGCATCCAAACGACCCATTATGAAGCCATTTAGGGGAATATGTGTAGAACACCATCATGTAGGGATGAAATTGGGAAAAAACTTATAGGTCATGAAATGGAAGAATAAATGGTGGAGAATGTTAAGACCATTCAATAGCACATCAAAATTAATCAGAGTCGACAAAAGAGTTATGCTGACAATCATCGACGTGACCTAGAGTTTGATGTTGGAGATATGGTATTACTCTGAATATCTCCATGGAAGATAGTGATGATATTTTGAAAGAAATGAATTCTTATTCCAAGGTACATTTTACCTTTTGATATCCTTGATCACATCAAAGCAGTGTCCTATCAACTAGCACTCCCACAAAACCAATCTCAAGTACAAGATGTATTCCATGTATCCCTCTTATGAATGTACATACCAGACCCATTACATATACTCAATCAAGATGTGGTACCCTTAGAGAATAACCTTTATTATGAGAATCAGCCAGTGAAGATATTAGATCTTAGAGAAAAAGTTCAACGAAATAAGACAATGCCCCTCGTCAAAGTGTTATAGAGAAACCACATGTTTTAAGAAGAAGAATGGGAACTTGAGGAGGTGGTGGAGAAAATTTACCCTCTTTATTTTTAAGTGTGGTAAAAGAAAATATCGAAGGATAAATTTATAAAGGGGGGAATATTGTAACAACTCGAACTTTTATGAGTTAAATTCCCCTTTTTGATTTAATTAAATTTCTTATATATGTAGAAAACACGTGATTTTTTTTTGTTTTTATTATATCCAATTGGATTTTAATGACTATTAAGTATATTTATAGTTGTTAATATAGAAATTGAATAGTGATCTCATGACTAGTATAAATATAGGGTTTTATAAAATTCTTTTGACATAGACCAAGGAAAAGATGACCTCAACTAGTAGGATCATACCTTATGAATCCCATTTATTAGAACTTCTGAGGGAGATAGAATTTATAGGATTTTCCCTAGACCAACCCTAGGATGATATCCAACAACTTAAGTATGATAAAAATTGTTCATGGGAGATGTTTGATCTCATCAAGATCACGACCTAAACCATGTTCACCAAGCGGCCCCATGGAAGCCCCACCATCGCACACCTTAATCTTAGGGCATATGCTGGTGTAATAAAAATATATGTATCAAAACCCTAGAATTAGTATTAATACATTATTTTTTATAGAATAAGTCATACATTTTCTTCCTTTTATTGTTACTTTGTAAATGATTTTTAAAGTACAAATAATATTTTTGGTTAATATTCAAATTCAATTAAGAAAACTATTTCAATTAATTAATGGATTTTTGAAATAAATAATATTTTAATAAAATATTATTATGAAATTACATTTTTTTAATATAAATTATCATATATGTTTTTGGAATTCAAATGTAATTTTTTTTAGGGTTTGAAAACTGTTATTGTCAAAAACCCTTCATTTTCAATAAATGAAAGTTTTTATTTTAAAAATAAAAATACATATATTTAGAAAATTCTATAGATAAAATGAATATTATTTTTTGAATTAGGATGTAAAAATTATCCAATAGTGAATTTTTCATAATTTTCTGAGACATTCAATTTTTTTGCTAAAAATTAAATACCGTATAAATATACGGTGTGTTTTATGACATCATAATGAAAAAATAGTGGTGTGATAAATTATATAAAAAGTATACTCATAAAAATATATGCATTTATTCAAAAATAATGTAATTTTATATTTATTTTATTTATTTTTTAAAGCATTAGTGAATCCTCTAAGACTTATAATATATTTTAATATTTCAAAATCATTTCATTGAAAGTATGACTCACCTCCACATAAGAAATGGAAATATTTTATTATATTCGGCACATGGAATTATAAAATAATTTAATTTAATTACCCTTTCTATAAATCATGGGAATAAACCATGGGATGGTTTGTGGTTTTGAATATTTTATTATGTAGTGTCCAAAACCAAAATAATAAAGAAACCCCTCATTTCCTATATAAACTCACCAAACTTCCCATTTCTATTCACTCAAACTACTTGAAGCTCATAAAAATATATCCTATACTCCATAGAGTCCTCCAAACTTTCCCCAAGTTCTCAAGATGCCACTCCCAATCCATTGAAGTCACACATCCATGTAAGGGATCCTCACCATTCTCTCCTTCTTTAAATTCAGGAACCATCTTTGAAATTAGTGTTTATAATTTCAATTGGTTATATTACCATTGTTATATTATGACTTAATTACTATCCAATTGATATTATTTTAATGGGATACCATTTATACCCACTCATTTTTACCCTTACCTAAGCTTTTACTATTCCGAAATTACGTAAGTGATTCTATCTATGCACTTTTTATCAAACACTTCATTTATGATATACCATTTTGATTAAATTTAACTAAGTTTGGATACATTATTACCTATCCCCATTACATTAAATTTGATTTTTAAATTATTTTATCCCCTTTCACTCCCATTTATTTCGCTTATGAACCCTTATATACACCTATTATTATGCCAAAATTCCATAAGGGATCTTTCACCCTCCTCTTTTATCAAGCATTACTTTTATGTTTTGCTTATAAATTAATTTTACCTATGTTGGTATTTTTTCATAAATATCCCCCTACTATTCATTTCATTTATAAGTTATGATATCCTCATTTTTCATGCATCAACCCATTTTATGAATTTCTATACGATGCAGTTATGCTACCGAAATTACACCACGATTTTCCATGCCAAAATAATTGTGTAGTGAATACCATAACCATTTCTATATCAAGGGTATTCACCTTTAGGCACATTTAATTATTGATTGAGGACTTACATGTATTTATTTCACATTCCTAGATCATTTAATAAATTATGATGTTGAATGAATCCATGTTATATGATCTATGTGGCACACATAGGCATGAGAATGAAATGATTATGAAGGGTGAGCCCTGATAATGCTCCAATGGATTGGGTAATGCTTAGTATCATTATATATCATGTTGGGATGGGGTTTTACCTTATTCCTTAACAATACTTCTTTCACCATGAGGTCTTGGCGGCTTAGCTTTGACTTATGTTTATGATGTAGTGTTTTAAGTTATTGCCACATTTCCCATGTTATGATTATCATGTTAAATCATGCATTATTATTCATGTTCCTTTATCCCTTATTGATATGAATTATCTAACATGTATTATTATCCTCATTTTATGACATGTTTATTCCCTTACTAGGATTTATATCTAATCCCTTTGTTATGTGTGTCCTCAAGTTATCTCATGCAGTGTTAAGTACGAATGAATTCTTTGGTCATGTCAAAGAAGTTTTCAATAAAGATGTTGCATTACATATTTTAAGTTCATATGTAATGTTCCTAAACCCAAAATACACTAGACCTGTCAATTATATAATTTGTATTAAGTACAATTTTATGTAATAAATCATGTTTAAATTTGAAATAAAGATCAAGGTTGTTATAAGTCTACCTATACACTACCCATTCACATGCATCCTTATGTGCTCCACACCCATGACTTCATTCAATAATACCAGTTCCCCACACTTAGACTCTCTTCTTCCTAGACTCTCCCACTTAATTAAATCTCTTAATGTCAAAAATTTTATAAATGATGTCAAAGAACTTGTATTTATAGGAAATTTCTACTACCTTACTCTCCCAAAATTATGCTTGCATATCCATTCATTACACCAACTTAATAATAATTCACATTTACTTCATCACATTATCCCTTTAAGAATATGTGCTACCAAAAATAAAATTAATCGTGAGACTCCTGGTGTATACATCATTAGTTATTTACATCATATTTCACTTTATGTGATTTCAAGACCTTATCATGAGTTCTCTTCAAGCTTATGTGATAAACTATTTCTTTTGAACATATGGGGTCTCCTTACTCAATCATGAGATCCTTTCATCGCTACACCCACAACCTCATAAACCGTTGTTATAAAACACTTCTATCATTTCCAGCATCTTTCCTTTCACATGCTTCATATGACCATGACACATGATCTTTTCAATCTTTTTCACTCACAAAACTTATGTAAATCTTTAGAGTAATCCATAAAAACCATCCCATTTGACTCTGGGGATCACAATATCTATTCATGATTGCATGATTTCTTGTATTCTTAATGTATATGTGGTATCTTAGATAAAATTTACTTAAGAGATCATGTGACCATAAGTGCTTATGCAATCACACAACCTAGAACAAATTACACGATTTACCTTATTCTCCTCCAAAATTTTCAATATGTCTAGAAATGAACATCTTCTTCTTAATCCCGCTTCAATGAAACTTTTGAAATTTTAAAAAAACTTTATAAAAACATAATTTATCACAATAGCTTCATAATTTCACCACATGTTCATCTCCAATAGTAATTCTAATCTTTTTCACAACTTCTTATTCATCATGAAATCCTTTACATATACACTGTTGTAAACAATGTGCCTTCTCCAAAAAACTATGTCCAACTCCCACCATTAGATCATCATGGATTTCACATCATTAATCCATGTATTCAATGTTATCCAGTACTTTATTCTCACTACATGACACACTGATTGACAATGAATACTCTATCTATACTCTATGATACACTAATTGATAACAAATCCAACACCAAACATAGGCCAAGTTCCAACATTACCTCCCTTTGTATTTTGTTGTCAATCTTATAATAAATACACCATTATCAATATCTAAAAAGTATATCCAATATTCTATAGTGATGGATTCATGTTTCTTTTTCTTTCTCTTGATGAATTGTCTCTCCCCCATTGACATAAAAATGAAAAGGGTTTTATAAACCCAGATCTAATGTTCACATTCTCTTCCTCTTAAGGTATAATTATATCTTCTTTTTATTTTAATTTCCCATTTATCATAGAATCCACATGATATTAATTCATATATGGTTACCCCCCCCCAAACCAATAATCCCCATTTAATAGATTTTCAAAGGTCTTGAGTAAAAAATGTGGGGGAATATTTTTCTCTTCCAACTACTAACATCTATATATTACCACCATTCAATATCAAAGTCGATTTATTATTTATTTATTTACACCATTAAAATATTTTCAATGAGTGAAATTACCACTTAACATTGAGTTATGAACAAATCCACAATGCCTACTAAGTTAGAACTTGTTGTAGGAAATAAGAGTTTAAGATAATAAACCCCAATGATGTCCATGTCATTCACTTACATTATAGATGAAAACATTATAACATTATTTCTTTTCTAAAATCATCATGTGATATCAATCACACTAACACCAAATAGTCAGTGAATAAGAAATTATGTACATGTGTGTAATACATACCACATGATAAGCTAACTGGATCCACATGTTAAGGATAAATTCATAGTACCAATTGGTATACATGATCTTTAATTATTCATATGACTCTTTTGTTAGATGAGTCTAAACATCTTAGAGTGATCATCAAAATATCTATCTAAAAATTTATATCATTTGAATTATATAAATTATTAATATCAATAATTGATCTGAATCCAAATGTTGAAACACTTTATAATAGGGAGACCCCTTGCTGGTAATTCTATTTATTTTCCAATTATTTATTGGTATCATAAAAATAGTAATTTCATACCACATTATTATAAAAAAATAGATAAACATAAAATACATGAATGTTACTGCTTATCCACCAATAATTCCTCTCTTAGTGTACTAATACCACTTGAATTGAGGCTTCATACGAATAGTTGAATATTCAATGTGACTTGGAATAACTGGATCATTCAAATATAGCTTTGATGACTCTTCAAATTCATATCAGACTCTTCATTGTATTATCTTTCATTTCATAGCATGTGATTTTTAAATGTATATTTGAAAACTAGAGTGGTTGTTTGAAACCACTTGTTGTGTCTAAAACCATACTTGAATATCAACAATTTTGACCCTTCTTGTCACATGTATCACTATTCAGTTTATGCACACACACACCCTTTCAGCACACCCCCCCCATGGAACATATCTCCCTCTTAAGCCTATACCATTTCCAATATATATTATAAATAATTAATTTCATGAGGAGAGGGGTGACTCTAAAATCCTCAAACAGAGTATTATGGTTGGTCATGATAGACCAATCCTTTGTTTCCATCTTTTATCCAAACCATCATTATGGTGTTGTTTTTCATGTCACCACTTATACAAATTTCTCTTCAAGTGAATTATTTAAAAATTCCATTTATTGAATTATGATACTTCTCTATCACAAGTAAGGAACATTCATTTTCCTATGCCTCTTCCAACTTCCAAGACAATTCTTGTTGATCTATCCATATGATTAAACAATCATTCCACACAATCTTAGTATTATTTTTGTGTATTGGTTCCATGATATTATTATTTTTAATAGTGGTTGGATTAAGCCCATGAGCATATGTCTTATTCATTTATGTAAGAAGCTCCTTCTATTAACACTCCCTCATCAATTAGAGGGATATTTCTATTTCCTTCACTTTTCACCTCATGGAATGACTTAAAAAACCACCAAGGATTACTTCACGTATATACATTTTTGAAACCATAACAACCACCACAAATTTTTCTTTATTTGGTGAGCCTATATTCATATGAAAAGACTTATTACTCAAAATGTGTTTAAATTCTCATTATTTATTTTAGACTTGTTTACATTAATTCCAAGAGGTTTATTATAAGTGTAACTTAATAGGTGTTTGTTAAACCTTTTTTTGGGCTCATTGTTTTTTCTTCAAGGCAATAATTTTTTTTTCTATATTAACATGTTTTATTTTAGTATATACTCTCAGGTTTTATGAGTCTGTATTTGAGGACCTCTTTATGGATTCTTTTTCCTTCTCTATTTTATTTCAACTATAATATCTATCAAAATTCTCATGATTAGAACATATGAAATTATACCATTAAAAATATATCACATATCATAATTTATTTTGTTGAGATTTAGGTGCATCCAGTGTACTTCTTCTTGTTCTTCTTCTTATATTGACCCCTTGGGATTCTATACAAATAATCATAATGTTTCTCAGTCTTCCACAATAGTATCATTTCATAGATAATTCATTCTGAGAGTATTTACCTTTATATTTTTCGAATATATTATACTTATTTATAGATTTAGTAATATTCTTACACTGATTTTCAAATTTTAAACTCAGAGCTTTTCATATTCCACTTATATATTATTCTCTGTAGGGAAACTTTACCTTCTCCTTTTTAGACAAATTTATCTTTTCTTTAAGCTATCAGATATTCTGGTCTTTCTCTTTTAGCTAGGATTCTATTTCCATTAATCTGGAACAAGATTTAATTTTTGATTTTATCCTATCCTCTAGTTGTTCCTTGATAGAGAGGATTCTTTCTTGTATCTCTTTCTCCGTGATCGTTTTCTTTATGAAATTTTGGTACATTTCTTCTAGAAGATTACTTTTCTCTTTCATCTTGGAATCCATTTTCTATATGTAAACATTTAGGGTCACCTCAACTCTTTTTATCCTCTTGTTCTCTATATAAAGATATTTAATGATTGAATATTCCAATTCCTATATGATCTCCCAATTACTTCCCTTCTCTTGTAAGTATTGGATCTTTTTTTGATCTGGACACACACTATCTCTAAATTGATGATTGTACATCAAATACACTTCTTCCTTGTCAGATTTATCATTATGTGAAAGTGGTTCATGTTCAACACTAAATCCTTTAAAAAATTTATTCCTTAACTCAAAATCTTTAAATGGATCCTAAATGTTTTTCCTTTCAATAATTTTGTCCTCCAGGGACATTATTTTTTTATTTTTTTTCTTCAATATATGCCAATCAGTTTTCAATCACCTTAGATTTCTCTTCAGTTTTTATTTTGAACTTTTCCACTTCTTCTATGTGAATGAAAATTCTGTTTATTTATAGGGGTTATTCTATGTTTTCATATTTTCTAGAGTCCTCCAAAAAAAATTATAGTTTAAATAAATAATTAGAATTATCCCCTTTAACTATAGGTCATATTCATGGTATCCTTCTTCTTATTTCACCTTTTCTTCTTACCTTATATAATTAGGTAATCTTAAAAAAAATGTGATCATTAATATATTACCTTGACTAGTTTTAAAATATTATTTTAAGGTATACTTCACAGCCTTTTTTTCTTATATTGTTTTTTCATAAATAGATTCACGAGTCTTCCAAATTTTAAAAGTAGTAGCATAATGAATGGGTTTCTTATAAATTCATCATACAAAGATCTATTTAAGATATTTTCTGTCTCAAAATTTCCAATTTTTCCAATATTGTTTCTTATGTTAGCATCTATTTATATATAATTCATAACCTCTTTACCATAAGATTGAAGAAATATGATTAGTTATTTGTGTCATCCATCAATGTAAGTTCCATAAAAATTAGCGGTTTAATCAAAATATCCATGTGCACAAAACCAAAAACTACTCCTAAAGTTGATCATTGAGTCTGAACCTTTACCCTTTTATACCACTTGTTGTAATTAGTGGCACTATAAGAGGGGGTGGGGGTTTGAATATGGGTTATGGTCAAATTAAACTTTTTTTCAAGCCATTTATCTTTCTTTTATAATATTGTTCCCATATTGGTAGGAGTTGTGCTCACCCTATATTATATGATAACAAAACCACTTAAACAATCATAGATATATAAAAATTAAAACATACACAAGACGCAAAAATTTTACTTGGTTTTCTAAAAAGGACTATATCTATGGAGTACACACAGATGATGAGTTGATCTGAATGAATCAACTAATCTTTAATAGTTCTATGGATAAAATGTATTGACCAGGGTCACTCCATTTCAAGTATTTCCTTTATAAGATTTAGGGTTTGATCACTCCTCGCCCAGGGATCACTACGTCTTTTTCACTTTTAAACAATGCTTCAATGAAGGATCTTCCATATTTTATAGACTTGTTGGTATCTCAATAGATAAAGAATGTTATAGTTTCACTCTATTCATCATGAGACTCTTCTTTCATCATAACTCTTAGTTTGATGATCTATTGCTCTTCTTCTTACTATGGTCTCCTTGTTCAAGGCCAGATGATATTAAATCCTTAATGATAGAGTTAAGCCTTTTCCTTTCACAACACTACCACATTAGAACTTGTTCTTCAAGTGAGGATAATTCTACACTAAATTTATCATATTTATTTCTTCATATTCAATAACTAGATGTGTCACTCTAACTCTTCTTTTGATGCCTCTTCTTCCTCTAGAATGGATATAGTCAAGATGCTCTATTTATTTTATATAGATTCTCAATCCATCATTTAAACCTTTGTAACAAAAGGATTCAATTATTTCTATATTATCTCCCTTCACGCACTTAGCATGACCACAACACGTGATCCCATCAAGTTTTTACACTCACAAACCTTTTTTAAATCATGAGACATCATTGTCAAAACTAGCATATTTTCTTCTTGTGAACACTAGATCCCTTCATGCTTACATGATAAATTTTATTTTCTATATATACATGTTAGTTTGTATAAACATTAATTATATGGTTTTTTTACCCTTAAGTGCTTATGTGATCATGTATACTTTAATAGATTACATGATTCGACTTATTCTCCTCCAATCCCTTCACTATGTTTAGAAATGAACAACATATTATTTGATCTGCTTGAATGACACTATGGTCATACACAAAACTTTAAAAAAATATCCTTTGGCACATAATCTTTATAATTTCACCTTTTGTTTAGCTCTAATAGTAATTTTGACCTTAATCATACAATTATCATGAAATCCTTTACATACACACTTTTGTAAACAATGTGCCTTTATCAATAACTATGTATACCTATAATAATAAAATAATCATGTATTACACATCCTCTAACCATTTACTCAATATTATTCAATTTTTTATTCATAAATCATGACAAAATAATTGATAATAAATACTCTATCAATACTCTATAATACACAAATTGACAAAAAATCCAACACCAAACATAGGTTTAGTTCCAATAAGATTCTTGGGAGAAACCACTTTGAATGCATGAGCAACAAAGGATCATACATCCTTATAGAAAAACTTATTATTCACCATATTTTCTTTTTTATAGGTATAAATGTCAAATATTCCTTTGTAACATGACCAATGACCCTATATTTTCCATATAACTTCTATTAAACTTCAGGTTTTACCTTCTTTCTTTCTTTATAAGAATTATCTTATTCTTAAATCCTCTATCCACTTTGTTTGATACCATTTTTATCTTTTTTATACTTCTTCTTTGATTCTTATCACCCTTTAAAGTCTGTGATATCTATCCAGTGGTTCCTTCATCCTAAAACTCTTGCCATATAAGAGTATTAATTTTCCTTATAGAACTGCTTCTCTTCTTCTTAGGTCCACTCCCCCTTAATTCATGATACTTTATTAACAATTAAATATTATACCAGGATTCATATTATTTGTGCCCAAAACTCCCAAAACACTAATAATATCCCTTTAAACTTGATCTTCCCATATATTGATGGGTTTTTTTACAAAAATCAATTTGTTACCTAGGTATTTTCAAACCTTTGTTTTTCCTTTACCTTGGTGGTTTTTTCTTTATCAAGTCATAACTACTTATCCATAAAATAGGAGTAAACTTTTCACCATTATATTCATCTTGAACATCATCATATTGAATTTTATAATTTTTACAACTAAAGGAAAAAATTTCAGTATCACTTGAGCATTTAGAATCATTTTGTACCTTTTTCTTTGAGCTGGTTTTCTCAGTAGCCTTGGATGATTTGATCTAAATATCTACTTATTTCTCATAATATTCTATCATGATCTTCATGATTTTTCATCATTAACACATAAATATTGATCTAAATTTAGTTCTTCATTATTTCCATTAAACTTTTCATTAATATCTTCCAACATCTTATCTTGTTATGTAATCTTCACCTCATAAATTTTAATCTTTCTATGATATCACTTTTTTTCACGTCTTTACATTTTTTATCCTTATCATGTAGCTTTATCTTATTCTTGATCTTTGTATTATACGTAAGGTAGGTCCCTAGTTATAACCTTAGAATATACTCAGTATATCTCTCTCAAAATAAAATTAGAAGGTGTTTTATTCATATCATCATCTTTTTATAATTTTCCTAGATTCCTTCTAAAATGGTATTCATCTTCTATATCACTCTTAGTTTCATCATATTCCTTCTTTAGGTAATTAATTTCAAAGTTAATAACACTTACAGAATCAAATAACTTAAGAGAGACCTTAACTTTACATTTTCCTATAATTCTTCTCATATTTTTATAAATAAGAGACATGATTCTCTTATATTATCTATCACCTTCATCTTTTGATTTAGAGAGTAGTTAATAATTAATATCTATCATCTTGATACCTTTAATGGATTTAAATTAAATTTATTATTTAATATTCTTTCTCAACACTAGGTATTTTCTCATATCATAGTTAAGAAGAGTGTTGTGAATCTCATCAATTTATAGATCTCCAATCTCATCAAAGTAATATTTCTTTGGATCAAATCATTCAATGAAATTTCTCATCAGTTTCTTAAAAATAATTGAAACTTACAAAGTATAACAAAATATTATGATGTTAATCACTATATCATTGACTTGGGGGAAATAATAGTCAACATTCTCATCATCTACTAAATTAATATCATTAAATTTTTTCACTCTAAATCTGGTTTTTCTCCTTGATCTCCACACTTCCTTTAAACATATTTTCTTGTTTTCTTCAAATATCCTTGGTAGTTTGAAGTCCAATAACTCTAGGGACAATAAAATGACATTCATTTATTAATTGTATACTTCTAGATTTTGTTTTTTTATATAATTCATGATAACATCTCTTCTTAGTGAAGTAAATCCCACTATAATAACATCACTTAACTTGAGGACTTATGAAAGTAAATATGAAAGAATCTAGTTATTCCACCCATAAAAGTTTTTTATATCAAAGAAAGTATAATATCTAAAATTTAATTAATTAAAAATCTACATTATCAATATCCAGAAAAGGTTAGATCTATTTAGACGGAACCTAGAGCTCCGATACCACTTGTTGTGCCTTGTTTTGGTGTGATCATTAAGAGGGGGAGGGGGTGAATCAGTAACCCATTATGTTTTATCAATACTCCTTATTTATTCAACCTTTTTAGTGGGTTAAATATTTAATTCACTCCTCTTGTTATATCTCAACCTTAATCAAGTATTCTGAATGTTAAAGGCACAAGAAATAAATATTTACAAGGTTTGACCTTTATAGATTACTCATTTTCCATGTTTAGATTTTCCAAGTTCTTATTTCAACACTATGAACCAATCGAGTATAATGAAAAATATATGTCCTGAAAATATGGATAAAGAATCCCCCAAAATACCCAGTAGAAAATCTGTAACACCCCGAGAATTTATGAAATATATTTTTTGAATTAATTTAATCTTTTTGATACTTTGCATTTTACACGACACTGAATATAACTTGTGTTATTTGAAAGAACCATGTTATTCATTATTTATAACAAACAAAAATTCAAGGTTGTGCTTCATGTAACACATAGATTAGATATCAGTATAAGTAAAAATATGATTGTATTGTGTTACACCCAATGTCGAGTTTCTGTTATCGCTTGCATTACATGTAAGACTGTGTTTTACCGAACAACAGTACATTATTAAATTATTATTATTTAATATAATAAGATATAACCTATCTATTAAATTAGAATTTACTATTTTTATTAACATAGTTATAAAAATATATAAGTTAAAAGATGGATTCATTAGTTACCAATTAATTAGAAATGAAAATATACACCAGTTGAATATAAAGGAAATATTTTTATTTTTATGCTCCCAAAGTCGTTATATATTAATAAATTAAACAAATTACAACCATTGAGTGATATTAATGAAATATATATTTTATTTATTCAATAAATTTTTTTTTTATATTTATCCAATGTAACGCCCCGACCCCAGCTACCCAGAGTCGGTGCATTACTTCGTAACATTGGCATGATCACAAAAGATCAAGTCTCGAAAGACCGATTAGTTTAGTAGCCTTGGAAACACTAGATACATTCATAAGTCTTTCATTACATCAAAATTAAACAAACTACAATAACATGGTCTTCATAGTCCACACTCATATCTTCACTGACTATTCTTGCAAGTCAGTCATAATACACTTCTTCACATCCTGGAAAATATTTAAACATTGAAAGGGGTGAGCTCAGATGCTCAGTAAGGATAACAATATTGCGGAAGCTTTTATAAATAAACATAAAAATTTAAGGCAATGTATAACTAAAACAAAAGCCTTATTGAACTTGAACTTCAACATAATATGGCAAAAGTAAAATAAAGTAATTCCATTACTTACTCACAAGGATATTCTACTAGGCGAATAATCACATGAAATATCAATAACCACTTTCATAATGAGGGAATGTATAATGCCGGACATTCTGAAACATTTTGTCAAGGCCTCGGCCAAGACGTCTAAAATGATTAAGGCCTCGGCCAAAACCATAAATCAAATTGGGAAAGGGCCTCGGCCAATTCCACGTCTAGTTGTCTCATGAGACCTACCGATGCATCGAGGAGCTATAGCGGGCTCCACCCGTCACATATTAAGTCCAGTACATTCCTCATATGAACAGGTTTAAACATAACATAAATATTCGTATTAGAACTAGAATACGAAATGTCAACAATTTCTCCATAAACTATGGATGGTATAAAATAACACATCCACAGTAAAATATTTCACAAAATGTTCAATGGAAGTTTTGTATCATAAATCAATTTCAATTAAACTTAAAACCCATCAAAGGATGTTGACATGGATGAAATCAAAGCTATTTGAGAGAAATATCCCTCCTTTTTGAAATCAATTAAAAGTCCCATAATTATAAAATAATACATTTACTTTGAAAATATTCTTATAAGCTTGTTAGGGAAGCTTCGACGAAGTTATAATGGCGGAAAATAGCCTCACCCGCCGTATAAGTAAAAAGAACATTCTTACCTTAAATTTGTCAAAAAGGTCAAAAAGTACATTGTTTGGAAAACGATGGTAAGATTCCTTTCAAAAACGTATAAGGGTATAAATGACTTTAACCCATTTTCCATTTAATAGTAAAAATGTTTTGAAAGACATTTTTAAGAAACATGGATGTGGATAATAACGAGGTCCCAGTAGATAATTATGTATAAACAACCTTGGATAATGAAGAGGTTGTGAAGTAAACCCTTACCTTGTACTTTTTCTTGGTTGGGGTAGGTTAACCTCCTGTATAATGGTGAAATAATTGTTATTAAATTATACAAGAATCATATACATTCATATGATATCATATATGATCTTTTAACATTGCTTTGTTAACAATATCTTAGATTTATCGTTGTTTCGGGTGTTAACTTACTCGTTTTCTTTTATATGTTTTGTTACGTAAGTCGTGTTTTTTATGGATAGGTTGTATCTTATTCATATCCAGAATTATATCATGTCCTTAAACATTATTTTTAAATCATCAAATGATAATTATACTTGAATGGATACGACGGAGAATGAATCTCATCGCGTTCGTGGAGACGGTAGTCCGTACGTACGCACGAGCGACAATATCATTATTTTTATATTAAAATAATATATAATTGGATAGTATATCATGTATATAGAATCATTATCATGTTATATTTATTGTTTACATGAATTACATATCATTATTATACCCATCTAAATAATAATATATTGAATAACAATTACACCACGACGTGGAGACGGTAAGCCGTACGTACGCACGTATGGTGACATGTCATTCAAATGATGGGTAGAATACTGAATATGGTTGTTCCATATTTTTAATAACATCACATTATATAGAAGATACTGGAGTTATAATTTTATAATTGAAATAATAAACAAAGAGGGAGTGGAAGAAGAAAGAAACTTGAAAGAGGGTGATGAAAATGTTACCTCTTCTTCGGGTTCTTCCTTTTGATTTGATCAAAAGGACTCATTAGGATGGCTTTCTGACTAATGTAAAGCTTCTATGATGAAGGGAGAGAAGTTGGGAGAGTATTTGGGCAGAGGTTGGCCGAGCCAAATGGCTTGAAAGTGTAAATGAGGTGGGAGAGGTGGGGGCCTTTTATAAGTGGAGAGGAGGGGTACTTTTGGAAAGATTGAAATGTTACATTATTTCACAATGTTTTTCGGATTCTAAAGGTCCCACACTTATATAATTCGAGGCTAAGGTGATAGGGGTTCTAAATCTCCTCATCCAATTGGCTTTGGACAAGTGTAAGCCTTGGATTTTTCATTATCTTCCCATTTTATTTAAATTGTTAAATAATGAGGTCATCGCTGCATCATCATGATGTCATAAATAATTTAATTTATTTAATGTCTAAAAATTATAAAAAATATACTATTATGTAGGAAATCGTTTTATCTTTCTAATTAATATTTATAGACAAAATTTGGACTTGTGTAACCCCACTTAAAAACTGTTTTAGTAAAATAACTCATGTTTGTGTCAATTTAATTTTAACATTAAATAAATATATATTAATGTCATTTTCCAACTAAAGTGGCTCCATGGGGTCCCCAAGTTGACCCATGGGTTGTCTTGGTCGGAAATGACTCATCCAATAGGAGTAGGACAAGTGTCATGCTCATCTCATATTATTAAAACATTATTTGTACCTTAAACTACACTAATTACCTCTAATCACGATTAAGAACTTAAAAGTTACTATTCACCAAAAAATTATTTTAATCTCATTGAACCAAATTTTACTTCTCAATGACAACCATGTATGTCGGATTTTTGAAAATCAAATCACAAAAGTGTTAATATTTCATTTAAACGAAAAATCAGTTATTTAACTACCACTTAGTGGTTTCACTATTCATCAAAAATTGAAGTTTTTCAGAACAAGGCCAAAATTTCACCCTAAGCTATAATCGATATTCCGAATCCAAAAATGAAGTCCATTTTGAAATATAAAATTTCTATAATTTTAAAAAGTGGTTATTTCTATTCATAATGGCTACTTTGATTAGTCGCGGTGTTTTAGAACTCGAAGTTGCGTACAATGCAAGCTATTGCATTATTGAATGAGAAGCGTATCGTGGAAGCTCGGGGTGTTACATTCTCCCCTCCTTCAATAAATTGCGTCCTCACAATTTGAAATTTTTCTTTGAAAATAAAAGGTTGAAAAGAGAAAATACCTTTGTGGAAAACCCACATCGGAAATAAGATTAATAAAATTTAGCCTTAATAAGAGGGAAAGGGAAATGAAAAAGTCACCACACAATTATGATCTCAATTAGGAGAACATTGGTGGCAATTAGAGACATATAATTGGAGGAAAACGTAAATATTTGTAGGGAGTGATTGAGGTCATCAATCACAATCAACTGTCAAATTGAGGGCCTCAAAGCCTTCAATCTATGTTGATTTAAAATATCATCAGTTCAACAAGACATAAGTTATTAGGATAACACATTTTTTTGTTTAAATATCCCTTTACTAAAGTTTAAGAATTAATTCATTCATTGAATAAGAGATAGGTATATATATATTTATGATTGACAATTAGAGTTTCAACCTTCAACTCATCTTTCAGTCAGAAAGATAATAGAACTCAAAAATATTATACTTATCCTAATTCTGAAAGGTTAAAAATGTTAACACATGCCATTTAGATTAGTAAAATTATTTTGTAATAACCAGGGACTTCCTGTAGGCTAGTGGTAGGAAATAAAGGCATGTCGCACTATGATTGTGGGTTCGATTCCTGCAGCTTTGTCCGACGCGACGGGTTATGCCCCACCCTACAGGTTGTCCTTTTCCTAAAACTATAGTATTATAATATTCCAAAAATAATCTTCAGAAATGTTTTAACCTTAAACAATACTATCCAAAGATCAACTTAATCCATTCTAACCTTTATAGTTATCCAAAATAACTCTATCCAGACTTTCTCTAAAAGGTCTCTAAATTCCAAGATCAATTGTATCATCAGATTCCTCAAACAAGGTAAAGTTTCTCTTATTGTCACATACTAAAAATATGATTACCTTCATCATATTAACTCCTTAATGAAAACAACATGTACTGCAGTAAAATCCTTATATATAACATTATTCTAATAACCAGAATATAACCCATGAGTCCAAAAGCACCAATACATTAATTATTCCGCTTCAACTGTAGTAACAGCATAAGATTGTCCTTGATCCCTTGGCCTTTTCTGAGGTAAGTTTCCCTGATTCTTAGGACATTCATTTGCATAATGCCCCATTTCCCTACAATTGTAGCATTCAACTTTGACAGCCTCTTTCTTTCCCTTGCAATCACGAGCCTGGTGACCCTTTTCTCCACATTTATAACAAACTCCCATTCCTTTTAGGCACGTACCAGGGTGATTCTTCCCACAATTATCACATAATGGAAAATCCTTCTTTCCCTTTTTCCCTTTATCTGTCTCTTGTTCGCCCGTTCTCTTCTTCTCTTGCTTTACTTTGTTGTCATAAGACTTAGAGAATTCCTTTTCTGTCTTGATAGCACACGAGACAATATCTTCGTATGATGAGAAGGATTGTGATACTAAAGCTCGACGGAGAAATTGTTTTAACCCATCAAAGAAACGATCAATCTTACTCTTTGGGTTGCGTATATAATCGGCAGCATGCATCGCTAACCTTGTAAAGTTAGCCTCATACTTTGCGACATTCACATCCTCCTTCTGCCTCAGACTCAGAAATTGCCTTTCCATATCTGCTCGATGGTCACGAGGAAAGTATTTTTCTAAGAAAATCTCTTTGAACTCCCTCCATTCCATATTTGATACATCATCATCTTCCTTTGTGTTTTGAATCAGCGACCACCACTGATCGGCATCTCCAGTGAGGCGGTAAACTGCCATGACAACCTTCTCCCTTTCACTACTCCCCAAGGCATGGAATATTTTCTCTAAGTAATTTATCCATTGCTCAGCTACTATAGGATTTGTACTCCCATTGAAGGTTGGTGGTTGTTGCCTCATGAAACGGTCTAGCATTGATCCTCCACATTGCGAATCAGGGTGCTCCATACGAGTAAGGTTATTATTCATAACCTGTGTGAGTTGTCCCAGTACGGTGAGAAGCTGATCAGCACCAGTTGTATCTCCAGATCCACAATAATTATCTTGAGCAGGTGGGCAATCCCTATACGGAGTTCGTGCATTGATACGGTTTCCATTCCTTCCACTAGGCGCCATTTCTAAACAATGGCATAAACTAGATTAGTTTATGAATCAAAATACATAATTCCATACTTGTTAAACACTTTACATAAATTGAACTATTTATGGATATAATCCATAATCATAAAAAGAAATGTCTTCTTTGAGGAAGTATGTACTCATAACCCTTCATAGTGGTTTGTAAATAAAATGAGAATTATCCTAAGCATATCCCCCGGGAGTGTCGTAACAAAGAGTGCAGCAAGGCCCGTTGTCGTGCACTAGTTCCCGTTCGAGTCTAGCTCAAAGCGGTGCTTTCGGGTTTTACCCCTAGGTACATCTGTGCCAGAGCCGCCTCTACCTGCTCGTATCCAGACAGGGATGTATTGCTCAGAAAACTCATAACATCTCTATAATACCAAAATTCTAGGAAGTTCTTCTATACTAATCCTCAAAGTCTATCTTTGGGCTATGTGCTCTAATCAGAGTTTATCTAAATCTAGCTTCCAAGGTTAGTACTAAACTGCCTCTGATACCAACTGTAACACCCCGACCCCAGCTACCCAGAGTCGGTGCATTACTTCGTAACATTGGCATGATCACAAAAGATCAAGTCTCGAAAGACCGATTAGTTTAGTAGCCTTGGAAACACTAGATACATTCATAAGTCTTTCATTACATCAAAATTAAACAAACTACAATAACATGGTCTTCATAGTCCACACTCATATCGTCACTGACTATTCTTGAAAGTCAGTCATAATACACTTCTTCACATCCTGGAAAATATTTAAACATTGAAAGGGGTGAGCTAAGATTCTCAGTAAGGATAACAATATTGCGGAAGCTTTTATAAATAAACATAAAAATTTAAGGCAATGTATAACTAAAACAAAAGCCTTATTGAACTTGAACTTCAACATAATATGGCAAAAGTAAAATAAAGTAATGCCATTACTTACTCACATGGATATTCTACTAGGCGAATAATCACATGAAATATCAATAACCACTTTCATAATGAGGGAATGTATAATGCCCGACATTCTGAAACATTTTGTCAAGGCCTCGGCCAAGACGTCTAAAATTATTAAGGCCTCGGCCAAAACCATAAATCAAATTGGGAAAGGGCCTCGGCCAATTCCACGTCTAGTTGTCTCATGAGACCTACTGATGCATCGAGGAGCAATAGCGGGCTCCACCCGTCACATATTAAGTCCAATACATTCCTCATATGAACAGGTTTAAACATAACATAAATATTCGTATTAAAAATAGCATACGAAATGTCAACAATTTCTCCATAAACTATGGATGGTATAAAATAACACATCCACAGTCAAATATTTCACAAAATGTTCAATGGAATATTTGTATCATAAATCAATTTCAATTAAACTTAAAACCCATCAAAGGATGTTGACATGGATGAAATCAAAGCTATTTGAGAGAAATATCCCTCCTTTTTGAAATCATTTAAAAGTCCCATAATTATAAAATAATGCATTTACTTTGAAAATATTCTTAGAAGCTTGTTAGGGAAGCTTCAACGAAGTTATAATGGCGGAAAATAGCCGCACCCGCCGTATAAGTAAAAAAAACATTCTTACCTTAAATTTGTCAAAAAGGTCAAAAAGTACATTGTTTGGAAAACGACGGTAAGATTCCTTTCAAAAACGTATAAGGGTATAAATGACTTTAACCCATTTTCCATTTAATAGTAAAAATGTTTTGAAAGACATTTTTAAGAAACATTGATGTGGATAATAACGAGGTCCCAGTAGATAATTATGTACAAACAACCTTGGATAATGAAGAGGTTGTGAAGTAAACCCTTACCTTGTACTTTTCCTTGGTTGGGGTAGGTTAACCTCCTGTATAATGGTGAAATAATTGTTATTAAATTATACAAGAATCATATACATTCATATGATATCATATATGATCTTTTAACATTGCTTTGTTAACAATATCTTAGATTTATCGTTGTTTCGGGTGTTAACTTACTCGTTTTCTTTTATATGTTTTGTTATGTAAGTCGTGTTTTTCATGGATAGGTTGTATCTTATTCATATCCAGAATGATATCATGTCCTTAAACATTATTTTTAAATCATCAAATGATAATTATACTTGAATGGATACGACGGAGGATGAATCTCATCGCGTTTGTGGAGACGGTAGTCCGTACGTACGCACGAGCGACAATATCATTATTTTGATATTAAAATAATATATAATTGGATATTATATCATGTATATAGAATCATTATCATGTTATATTTATTGTTTACATGAATTACATATCATTATTATACCCATCTAAATAATAATATATTGAATAACAATTACACCACGACGTGGAGACGGTAAGCCGTACGTACGCACGTATGGTGTCATGTCATTCAAATGATGGGTAGAATACTGAATATGGTTGTTCCATATTTATAATAACATCACATTATATAGAATATACTGGAGTTATAATTTTAGAATTGAAATAATAAACAAATAGGGAGTGGAAGAAGAAAGAAACTTGAAAGAGGGTGATGAAAATGTTACCTCTTCTTCGGGTTCTTCCTTTTGATTTGATAAAAAGGACTCCTTAGGATGGCTTTCTGACTAAAGTAAAGCTTCTAGGATGAAGGGAGAGAATTTGGGAGAGTATTTGGACAGAGTTTGGCCGATCCAAATGGCTTGAAAGTGTAAATGAGGTGGGATAGGTTGGGGCCTTTTATAAGTGGAGAGGAGGGGCACTTTTGGAAAGATTGGAATGTTACATTATTTCACAATGATTTTCGGATTCTAAAGGTCCCAAACTTATATAATTCGAGGCTAAGGTGATAAGGGTTCTAAATATCCTCATCAAATTGGATTTGGAAAAGTGTAAGCCTTGGATTTTGCATTATCTTCCCATTTTATTTAAATCGTTAAATAATGAGGTCATCGCTGCATCATCATGATGTCATAAATAATTTAATTTATTTAATGTATAAAAATTATAAAAAATATACTATGATGTAGGAAATCTTTTTAGATTTCTAATTAATATTTATAGACAAAATTTGGACTTGTGTAACCCCACTTAAAAACTGTTTTAGTAAAATAACTCATGTTTGTGTCAATTTAATTTTAACATTAAATAAATATATATTAATGTCATTTTCCAACTAAAGTGGCTCCATGGGGTCCCCAAGTTGACCCATGGGTTGTCTTGGTCGGCCATGACTCATCCAATAGGAGTAGGACAAGTTTCATGCTCATATCATATTATTAAAACATTATTTGTACCTTAAACTACACTAATTACCTCTAATCGCGATTAAGAACTTAAAAGTTACTATTCACCAAAAAATTATTTTAATCTCATTGAACCACATTTTACTTCTTAATGACAACCATGTATGTTGGATTTTTGAAAATCAAATCACAGAAGTGGTAATATTTCATTTAAACGAAAAATCAGTTATTTAACTTAGTGGTTTCACTATTCATCAAAAATTGAAGTTTTTCAGAACAAGGCCAAAATTTCACCCTAAGCTATAATCGATATTCTGAATCCAAAAATGAAGTCCATTTTGAAATATAAAATTTCTATAATTTTAAAAAGTGGTTATTACTATTCATAACGGCTACTTTGATTAGTCGCGGTGTTTTAGAACTCGAAGTTGCGTACAATGCAGGCTATTGCATTATTGAATGAGAAGCGTATCGTGGAAGCTCGGGGTGTTACATCCAATATATTTTATAGTCATAAGATAAGAACCAACCTAATTTCATATATAAAAACATATATTTTTCAAAAGGGTAATTTTATCCCCTTTTAATGGAGAACCCATTTTAAATCCAATTTTTCAAACTTTTATATATTATATTTTAAAAAATAAACATCTTATTTTAAATTAGAATATAAAAATTTATTTTGGTTGAATATTTTGTATTTTTATGATAAGTTTCATGTTATGATGAATAGTAAAAAATACTAAATTTTAATTGAAAACAAATTTTTTTGTCGAAATAATTTATAGTGTTAAATTTTATTTTGGATTGGTTTTAAAGTTTAATTAGATAAAAATTTTATTAGTTAATATAATATCAGTCACTGGAATCTATTTCACATTGAATTTAAGTATAAAATCATTTCAATCTTTTGCATGTTTTATCTTTAATAACCCATTTTCTCCTCCCATCAAGTAGATTAATATTAAATTAATTACTCAAATTTCCATGTTTTTAATTATTAAAAATGGATTTAATATTTGAAATAATAAGGGTTAAATTTATTAAATATATCTCTTTTAATTTTGGAAAATATGACTAGTAATTTTAGTAATGTTTATTCCATGGTTAAGGGTAAATCAGGTAATTACGGGTAAAATTGATATAATAAATATTATAAAACTACCCTAACACATTAAATAATGATATTTTATGAATATAATTCGACCAATAACACATAAGTATCTAAATTTAATAATTTAATTGAAACTTTTCCATGAAAAATGACTTAAATATGTTTAAACTCAAAGGAAGTGACAAAATATCACACTCTTACTTTTAATATGTATAATATTTTTAATATCAAGACAAATATAAGATATTCTTAAATATATATATTATTATAAAATATAAGATGTTTATATACATGAAAAAAAATTATTTTTAACTTTTAGTGAAAAAATAATATCATAAATAATTACAAAATGATGATGGAGTAATCACTCAATTGAAACAATCAATTAAATGATATTATAAATAGTAAAATAAATATAATTTAACTTAATTAAGGTGATCAATTTTTTTGGGTGAATATGAAATGTTAGGGGTGTTTTAAGTAAATTTTTTCAAACTTAGATTGTTGTATGAATTTTCTTAAAGTCAAAGTTATGAATAATGTCAAAATTGACACTTATGATATTTTATGAAAATGGTATTTTATTAAATTATTTAAAAATCATAAAACTATTTACTAAGGACAACGGGAAGATATATGATTTAAAATATCATAAATTTTCCATTTATGGTCCAATTGACACTTTATAAGTAAAAATTACATCCTCTTAGTATAGAAAAATTGGTTATAATAGTTAAAATTAAAATGTGTTAATTAATGGTTAATTAAAATGATAATGATTAAAATAACAAAAAAAACTTGTCTAAAATCTATTGGTTGATGATATTAAAACCTTATAATGACTTATATTTGAATAAATGGAATCTTTGAGGTATTTGGATTGATATTTATTTTATTATAAATTAATATTTTTATGGTTTATTAAAGTGCCCCTCACCTTCATTATAAAAGGACACCTCCTCCCTCATCTCATTTCAACACATTAAGCCTTATAACTCGAACAAACCATACCCATTTTCCTTATGAACTTATCAGGACACATTATATAGGTTCTGGTATTCCTAAAGGACCAAATATATAATCCTTTAGAGGATATCTAAAGGAGTCGTTCCGAAGAAGAGTTAATCACTCTAACCGATCATTCTTTTTTTATACTCTTTGTAACGCCCCGACCCCAGCTACCCAGAGTCGGTGCATTACTTCGTAACATTGGCATGATCACAAAAGATCATGTCTCGAAAGACCGATTAGTTTAATAGCCTTGGAAACACTAGATACATTCATAAGTCTTTCATTACATCAAAATTAAACAAACTACAATAACATGGTCTTCATAGTCCACACTCTTATCTTCACTGACTATTCTTGCAAGTCAGTCATAATACACTTCTTCACATCCTGGAAAATATTTAAACATTGAAAGGGGTGAGCTCAGATGCTCAGTAAGGATAACAATATTTCCGAAGCTTTTATAAGAAAACATAAGCATTTAAGGAAATGTATAACTAAAACAAAAGCCTTATTGAACTTGAAATTCAACATAATATGGCAAAAGTAAAATAAAGTAATGCCATTACTTACTCACAAGGATATTCTACTAGGCGAATAATCACATGAAATATCAATAACCACTTTCGTAATGAGGGAATGTATAATGCCGGACATTCTGAAACATTTTGTCAAGGCCTCGGCCAAGACATCTAAAATGATTAAGGCCTCGGCCAAAACCATAAATCAAATTGGGAAAGGGCCTCGGCCAATTCCACGTCTAGTTGTCTCATGAGACCTACCGATGCATCGAGGAGCTATAGCGGGCTCCACCCGTCACATATTAAGTCCAATACATTCCTCATATGAACAGGTTTAAACATAACATAAATATTAGTATTAAAACTAGCATACGAAATGTCAACAATTTCTCCATAAACTATGGATGGTATAAAATAACACATCCACAGTCAAATATTTCAAAAAATGTTCAATGGAAGTTTTGTATCATAAATCAATTTCAATTAAACTTAAAACCCATCAAAGGATGTTGACATGGATGAAATCAAAGCTATTTGAGAGAAATATCCCTCCTTTTTGAAATCATTTGAAAGTCCCATAATTATAAAATAATAAATTTACTTTGAAAATATTCTTATAATCTTGTTAGGGAAGCTTCGACGAAGTTATAATGGCGGAAAATAGCCGCACCCGCCGTATAAGTAAAAAAAACATTCTTACCTTAAATTTGTCAAAAAGGTCAAAAAGTACATTGTTTGGAAAACGACGGTAAGATTCCTTTCAAAAACATATAAGGGTATAAATGTCTTTAACCCATTTTCCATTTAATAGTAAAAATGTTTTGAAAGACATTTTTAAGAAACATGGATGTGGATAATAACGAGGTCCCAGTAGATAATTATGTATAAACAACCTTGGATAATGAAGAGGTTGTGAAGTAAACCCTTACCTTGTACTTTTCCTTGGTTGGGGTAGGTTAACCTCCTGTATAATGGTGAAATAATTGTTATTAAATTATACAAGAATCATATACATTCATATGATATCATATATGATCTTTTAACATTGCTTTGTTAACAATATCTTAGATATATCGTTGTTTCGGGTGTTAACTTACTCGTTTTCTTTTATATGTTTTGTTACGTAAGTCGTGTTTTTCATGTATAGGTTGTATCTTATTCATATCCAGAATGATATCATGTCATTAAACATTATTTTTAAATCATCAAATGATAATTATACTTGAATGGATACGACGGAGAATGAATCTCATCGCGTTCGTGGAGACGGTAGTCCGTACGTACGCACGAGCGACAATATCATTATTTTGATATTAAAATAATATATAATTGCATAGTATATCATGTATATAGAATCATTATAATGTTATATTTATTGTTTACATGAATTACATATCATTATTATACCCATCTAAATAATAATATATTGAATAACAATTACACCACGACGTGGAGACGGTAAGCCGTACGTACGCACGTATGGTGACATGTCATTCAAATGATGGGTAGAATACTGAATATGGTTGTTCCATATTTATAATAACATCGAATTATATAGAAGATACTGGAGTTATAATTTTAGAATTGAAATAATAAACAAAGAGGGAGTGGAAGAAGAAAGAAACTCGAAAGAGGGTGATGAAAATGTTACCTCTTCTTCGGGTTCTTCCTTTTGATTTGATCAAAAGGACTCCTTAGGATGGCTTTCTGACTAAAGTAAAGCTTCTAGGATGAAGGGAGAGAAGTTGGGAGAGTATTTGGGCAGGGGTTGGCCGAACCAAAAGGCTTGGAAGTGTGAATAAGGTGGTAGAGGTGGGGGCCTTTTATAAGAGGAGAGGAGGGGCACTTTTGGAAAGATTGAAATGTTACATTATTTCACAATGCTTTTCGGATTATAATGGTCCCACACTTATATAATTCGAGGCTAAGGTGATAAGGTTTCTAAATCTCCTCATCCAATAGGCTTTGGACAAGTGTAAGACTTGGATTTTGCATTATCTTCTCATTTTATTTAAATCGTTAAATAATGAGGTCATCGCTGCATCATAATGATGTCATAAATAATTTAATTTATTTAATGTCTAAAAATTATAAAAAAAATACTATGATGTAGGAAATCTCTTTATCTTTCTAATGAATATTTATAGTCAAAATTTGGACTTGTGTAACCCCATTTAAAAACTATTTTAGTAAAATAACTCATGTTTGTGTCAATTTAATTTTAACATTAAATAAATATATATTAATGTCATTTTCCAACTAAAGTGGCTCCATGGGGTCCCCAAGTTGACCCATGGGTTGTCTTGGTCGGCCATGACTCATCCAATAGGAGTAGGACAAGTTTCATGCTCATCTCATATTATTAAAACATTATTTGTACCTTAAACTACACTAATTACCTCTAATCCCGATTAAAAACTTAAAAGTTACTATTCACCAAAAAATTATTTTAATCTCATTGAACCACATTTTACTTCTTAATGACAACCATGTATGTCGGATTTTTGAAAATCAAATCACAGAAGTGGTAATATTTCATTTTAACGAAAAATCAGTTTTTAACAACCACTTAGTGGTTTCACTATTCATCAAAAATTGAAGTTTTTCAGAATAAGGCCAAAATTTCACCCTAAGCTATAATTGATATTCCAAATTCAAAAATGATGTCTATTTTACAAAATTACAAACATATAAGTTGTATTAATTAATTTTATAATTAATTCCCGCTGTTACAACAAATAGCGTGTTTTTAAGAAACAATTTATATCAAAAGTTTGGCAATTGTTTATGTCCAATTTCAATGTTAAATTAATTCTAATGACCACCATTGGATAAAATGGTAAAAATATATTCTAATTATACTTTAAAACCACTAAATATTATAATTTATCACTATAAATTATTTTTATTCAAAAAGTTGTTTTTAAGTATTTTTCACTATTCATAAAAATTTAGAAGTTCTCAGAAAAATACCAAAAATTCAACATAGGCTAATTTCAATATTATGAATCCAAAAATGAAGTCCATTTTGATAAATAAAATTTATAAAATTTCAAAAAGTATGTATTACTATTCACAACGGCTAGTTTAATTAGTTGTGGTGTGTGTTAGAGCTCGATGTTGCGTACAACACACGCTATTGCATTATTCGAAGGGAAACGTACAGTGGAAGCTTGGGGTGTTACATTCTCCCCTCCTTCAAATAATTGCGTCCTCGCAATTTCTAGGGTGTTACTGCATAAAAAGACTCGGGTGGTTTTTCATCATAAATTCCTCAGGTTCCCACGTTGCCTCTTCCATTTTATGATTTCTCCACAAAACCTTCACCAGACGAGTCGTCCGGTTTCTCAGCACCTGCTCCCTCACATCAAGAATCCTGACGGGCTCTTCACAATAGGAAAGATCGGGTTCCAGTTCTAATTCCTCATAGGTGAGTACATGCGTTGGGTTAGGCATGTATTTCCTCAACAGAGATACGTGGAACACATCGTGAACTTTGGAGAGACTTGGCGGCATTGCCAATCGGTAAGCTACAGCCCCAATTCGTTCTAGAATTTCGAAAGGTCCGATATACCTGGGACTCAATTTACCTTTCTTACCAAAACGTATGACTCCCTTCCATGAAGATACCTTCAGGAAAACATGATCACTGACTTGAAATTCCAAATCCTTCCTTCGATTATCGGCATAGCTCTTCTGCCTACTTTGAGCTGCTTTGATGTGATTTTGGATTAATTTCACCTTTTCCACCGTTTCCTCCACCAATTCTGGGCCTACAAGTTTTCTTTCACCAACGTCATCCCAACAGGTTGGTGTACGACATCTCTTTCCGTATAACGCTTCATATGGTGCCATCTGAATACTCGAATGGAAGCTATTGTTATAGGAAAATTCTACCAGTGGTAAATATTGATCCCACATACCCTGAAAGTCAAGAGAGCATGATCTCAACATGTCTTCTAAGGTTTGAATAGTCTGTTCTGATTGTCCATATGTTTGAGGGTGATAGGCAGTGCTCAAACGAAGTTCAGTATCCAAGGCCTTTTGAAGACTTTTCCAGAATCTTGAAGTAAAACGAGGATCACGATCAGAAACAATCGATAGGGGTACTCCATGAAGTCTTACAACTTCATTAATATATAGTCTTGCTAGACGTTCAAGTGGTAGATCCTCCCGTATAGCCAGAAAATGTGCTGACTTAGTAAGTCGATCAACAATGACCCATATTGCATCATTCCTTCTAGGAGTCTTTGGTAGTCCCATGACAAAGTCCATCGTAATATTATCCCATTTCCACTCAGGTATGGGAAGAGGTTGCAATACTCCACCAGGATGTTGCCTTCCAGCTTTCACTTGTTGACAAACCATACACCTCGACACAAAATCAGCAATCTCCCTCTTCATATTGTCCCACCAAAAATGTTCCTTCAAATCTCTATACATTTTGGTGCTCCCAGGGTGTATAGAGAAGTTGGAACTATGAGCATCATCCAGTAATTCCCTTTTTAGATCAGGTATATCGGGAACACAAAGTCTCTTCCCGAATTTCAAAATTCCATCCTTATACACAAATTCCCTCAATATTCCATCATTCACACCTTTAATCTTCTTCTGAAATTCTTCATCATTGGTCTGAGAACTATTAATCCTTTCTAGTAATGATGGTTTGGCAACCATTTGAAAAAGCATTGATGTTTCACCTTCCCTAGTTATTCCCATGTCCATCTTCACTAGATCCAAGAAAATTGGATCCCTTTCAATTCTCATCACATTCAAAACTCCATGGTCTTTTCTACTCAAAGCATCTGCCACCTTGTTTGCCTTCCCCGGGTGGTAATGTATCGTGCAATCATAATCCTTGAGTAGTTCAAGCCATCGCCTTTGCCTCATGTTGAGTTCTTTTTGTGTGAAAATATACTTCAAACTCTTGTGATCAGTATGAATCTCACATTTTTCACCATAGAGGTAATGTCTCCATATCTTTAAAGCAAAGATCACAGCTTCTAACTCAAGATCATGAGTAGGATAGTTTTGCTCATGAATTTTTAGCTGTCGTGATGCATAGGCAATGACCTTATCATTCTGCATAAGGACACAACCGAGTCCTTTCTTCGATGCATCACTATAAATAACAAACCCATCATTCCCTGATGGTAGAGTCAATACAGGGGAATTGACTAATCTTCTCTTTAGTTCTTCAAAACATTCTTCACACTCTTTTGTCCAGACAAATTTAATCCCTTTACGTGTGAGCTTTGTCAATGGGTTAGCCAATCTGGCAAAATTCTGGACGAAACGTCGATAATAACCTGCTAAACCAATAAAACTGCGTACCTCAGTTATACTTGTCGGTGCTGGCCATTCTTGGATTGCCTTGGTTTTAGAAGGATCAACGGAAATTACATCCTTAGAGACAATATGGCCAAGAAAATAAATCTCATGAAGCCAGAATTCACACTTGCTAAATTTCCCATATAATTCATGTCTTCTAAGAGTCTTCAGGATAATGCGTAAGTGATTTTCATGATCTTTGTGGCTTTTGGAGTATACCAAGATATCATCAATAAATACCACTACAAAGTCATCAAGATATTCCTTGAAAACTCTATTCATTAGATCCATGAAAACAGAGGGTGCATTAGTCAATCCAAAAGGCATTACTGTAAACTCGTAATGCCCGTACCTTGTTCGAAATGCTGTCTTTGGAACGTCTTCCTTCTTCACACACAACTGATGGTATCCAGACCGAAGGTCAATCTTTGAAAAGTATTGAGCTCCATGCAGTTGGTCAAACAAATCATCAATGCGAGGTAGGGGATACTTATTCTTTATTGTTATATCATTGATCTCCCTATAATCAATGCACAACCTCATAGATCCATCTTTCTTCTTAACAAAAAGAACAGGGGCTCCCCAAGGAGAAACACTAGGGCGAATAAATCCTTTATTACTCAATTCCTCTAGTTGTTTCTTTAGTTCAACTAATTCCACAGTGGCCATTCTATAAGGGGTCTTCGATATGGGCCTTGATCCAGGAATTAAATCAATGGAAAACTCAACTTCTCGTTCTGGAGGATGTCCAGGTAAATCTTCCGGAAACACATCAACATATTCTCTCACAATGGGTACATACTCTATTTGAATATTCCTTTCCTCATCCTCAGTAATTTCCTTCTCTTCCTCCCCAATAATTGAATTTAGTTGAGCTACTGGGGGTGGATCTAGATAAGAATTATGTGGCGACGATTCTGCTCTAAAGATAAGGTGTTCCTTATCATCATCATCAAGAATTGTAACCTCTTTCCTCTTATAATAAATTTTTGCATCATGGTCCGAAATCCAATCCATACCGAGGATTATATCAAATTCAATCATGGGTATGATGATGAGATCAGCAGGTAAAGAACATTTAGGTGCTCTAATGGGAACTAATCGACAAAACTTTGTTGCAACAATACTTCCCTTAGGGGTTTTGACTGACAACTCCCTTGTTAAATCAAATTGGAAATATCAAATTTTCTTATCAAACTGGGAAGATATGAAACAATGCGATGATCCAGAATCAAATAATGCATTTTCTAAACTTGAGGAAACCATTAAATTACCTGCCACCATGTCTTTCGGAGCTTCCACCTCAGCAGTAGTGATAGCATAAGCCTGGACTTGATCCCTTGGCCTCTTCTGAGGTAAGTTCCCCTGACGCTTAGGACATTCATTTGCATAATGTCTCTTCTCTCTACAATTATAACATTCCACGTTGACAGCCGCTTTCTTTCCCTTGCATTCATGAGCTTGGTGGCCTTTTTCACCACACTTGTAACATACTCCTTTTCCTTTTAGACAGGCACCCGGGTGCTTCCTACCATAATTATCACAGGGTGGAAATTCATTTCTACCCTTCTTCCCTGTTTCCTTATTTCCTTTCCCAGAGTTTTCAGCGGATCTCTTCTTATCTTGCTTTGATTTAAAGTCATAAGACTTAGAGAATTCCTTTTCCGTCTTGATAGCGCACGAGACAATACCTTCGTATGAAGAGAAGGTTTGTGATACTAAAGCTCGACGGAGAAATGGTTTCAACCCATCAAAGAAACGATCAGTCTTACTTCTTGGGTTACGTATGTAATCTGCAGCATACCTTGCTAACCTTGTAAAGTTAGCCTCATACTTTGCGACATTCTCATCCTCCTTCTGCCTCAGACTCAGAAATTGCCTTTCCATATCCGCTCGATGGTCTTGAGGAAAGTATTTTTCTAAGAACAGCTCTTTGAACTCCTACCATTCCCTGTTTGTTAATTCATCATCTTCCTTTGTGTTTTGAATTAGTGACCACCATTGATCGGCATCTCCAGTGAGGCGGTAAACTGCCATGACAACATTCTCCATTTCACTACTCCCCAAGGCATGGAATATTTTCTCTAAGGAATTTATCCATTGCTCCGCTACTATAGGATTTGTACTCCCATTGAAGGTTGACGGTTGTTGCCTCATGAAACGGTCTAGCATTGATCCTCCACGTTGCGGATCAGGGTGCTCCATACGAGTAAGGTTGTTATTCATAACCTGCGTGAGTTGTCCCAGTACGGTGAGAAGCTGATCAGCACCAGTTGTATCACTAGCTCCACCATAATTATCCTGAGCAGGAGGGAAATCCCTACACGGAGTGCGTGCATTGATACGGTTTCCATTCCTTCCACTAGGCGCCATTTCTAAATAATGGCATAAACTAGATTAGTTCATGAATCAAAATACATAATTTTATACTTGTAAAACACTTAACATAAATTGAACTAATTATGGATATAATCCATAATTATAAAAATGTTTTCTTTGAGGAAGTATATACTCGTAACCCTTCATAGTGGTTTGTAAAGAAAATGGGAATTATCCAAAGCATATCCCCCGGGAGTGTCGTAACCAAGAGTGCAGCAAGGCTCGTTGTCGTGCACCAGTTCCCGTTCGAGTCTAGCTCAAAGCGGTGTTTTCGGGTTTTACCCCTAGGTACATCTGTGCCAGAGCCGCCTCTACCTGATCGTATCCAGACATGGATGTATTGCTCGGAAAACTCACAACATCTCTACAATACCAAAATTCTAGGAAGTTCTTCTATACTAATCCTCAAAGTCTATCTTCGGGATATGTGCTCTAATCAGAGTTTATCTAAATCTAGCTTCCAAGGTTAGTACTAAACTGCCTCTGATACCAACTGTAACGCCCCGACCCCAGCTACCCAGAGTCGGTGCATTACTTCGTAACATTGGCATGATCACAAAAGATCAAGTCTCGAAAGACCGATTAGTTTAGTAGCCTTGGAAACACTAGATACATTCATAAGTCTTTCATTACATCAAAATAAAACAAACTACAATAACATGGTCTTCATAGTCCACACTCATATCTTCACTGACTATTCTTGCAAGTCAGTAATAATACACTTCTTTACATCCTGAAAAATATTTAAACATTGAAAGGGGTGAGCTCAGATGATCAGTAAGGATAACAATATTGCGGAAGCTTTTATAAGAAAACATAAGCATTTAAGGCAATGTATAACTAAAACAAAAGCCTTATTGAACTTGAACTTCAACATAATATGGAAAAAGTAAAATAAAGTAATGCCATTACTTACTCACATGGATATTCTACTAGGCGAATAATCACATGAAATATCAATAACCACTTTCATAATAAGGGAATGTATAATGTCGGACATTCTGAAACATTTTTTCAAGGCCTCGGCCAAGACGTCTAAAATGATTAAGGCCTCGGCCAAAACCATAAATCAAATTGCGAAAGGGCCTCGGCCAATTCCACGTCTATTTGTCTCATGAGACCTACCGATGCATCGAGGAGCTATAGCGGGCTCCACCCGTCACATATTAAGTCCAATACATTCCTCATATGAACAAGTTTAAACATAACATAAATATTCGTATTAAAACTAGCATACGAAATGTCAACAATTTCTCCATAAACTATGGATGGTATAAAATAACACATCCACAGTCAAATATTTCACAAAATGTTCAATGGAAGTTTTGTATCATAAATCAATTTCAATTAAACTTAAAACCCATCAAAGGATGTTGACATGGATGAAATCAAAGCTATTTGAGAGAAATATCCCTCCTTTTTGAAATCATTTGAAAGTACCATAATTATAAAATAATACATTTACTTTGAAAATATTCTTATAAGCTTGTTAGGGAAGCTTCGACGAAGTTATAATGGCGGAAAATAGCCGCAGCCGCCGTATAAGTAAAAAAAACATTCTTACCTTAAATTTGTCAAAAAGGTCAAAAAGTACATTGTTTGGAAAACGACGGTAAGATTCCTTTCAAAAACGTATAAGGGTATAAATGAATTTAACCCATTTTCTATTTAATAGTAAAAATGTTTTGAAATACATTTTTAAGAAACATGGATGTGGATAATAACGAGGTCCCAGTAGATAATTATGTATAAACAACCTTGGATAATGAAGAGGTTGTGAAGTAAACCCTTACCTTGTACTTTTCCTTGGTTGGGGTAGGTTAACCTCCTGTATAATGGTGAAATAATTGTTATTAAATTATACAAGAATCATATACATTCATATGATATCATATATGATCTTTTAACATTGCTTTGTTAACAATATCTTAGATTTATCGTTGTTTCGGGTGTTAACTTACTCGTTTTCTTTTATATGTTTTGTTACGTAAGTCGTGTTTTTCATGGATAGGTTGTATCTTATTCATATCCATAATGATATCATGTCCTTAAACATTATTTTTAAATCATCAAATGATAATTATACTTGAATGGATACGACGGAGAATGAATCTCATCGCGTTCGTGGAGACGGTAGTCCGTACGTACGCACGAGCGACAATATCATTATTTTGATATTAAAATAATATATAATTGGATATTATATCATGTATATAGAATCATTATCATGTTATATTTATTGTTTACATTAATTACATATCATTATTATACCCATCTAAATAATATTATATTGAATAACAATTACACCACGACGTGGAGACGGTAAGTTGTACGTACGCACGTACGATGACATGTCATTCAAATGATGGGTAGAATACTGAATATGGTTGTTCCATATTTATAATAACATCACATTATATATAAGATACTGGAGTTATAATTTTAGAATTGAAATAATAAACAAAGAGGGAGTGGAAGAAGAAAGAAACTTGAAAGAGGGTGATGAAAATGTTACCTCTTCTTCGGGTTCTTCCTTTTGATTTGATCAAAAGGACTCCTTAGGATGGCTTTCTGACTAAAGTAAAGATTCTAGGATGAAGGGAGAGAAGTTGGGAGAGTATTTGGGTAGGGTTTGGCCGAACCAAAAGGCTTGGAAGTGTGAATAAGGTGGTAGAGGTGGGGGCCTTTTATAAGAGGAGAGGAGGGGCACTTTTGGAAAGATTGAAATGTTACATTATTTCACAATGCTTTTCGGATTCTAATGGTCCCACACTTATATAATTCGAGGCTAAGGTGATACAGTTTGTAAATCTCCTCATCCAATAGGATTTGGAAAAGTGTAAGCCTTGGATTTTGCATTATCTTCTCATTTTATTTAAATCGTTAAATAATTAGGTCATCGCTGCATCATAATGATGTCATAAATAATTTAATTTATTTAATGTCTAAAAATTATAAAAAAAATACTATGATGTAGGAAATCTTTTTATATTTATAATGAAAATTTATAGTCAAAATTTGGACTTGTTTAACCCCACTTAAAAACTGTTTTAGTAAAATAACTCATGTTTGTGTCAATTTAATTTTAACATTAAATAAATATATATTAATGTCATTTTCCAACTAAAGTGGCTCCATGGGGTCCCCAAGTTGACCCATGGGTTGTCTTGGTCTTCCATGACTCATCCAATAGGAGTAGGACAAGTTTCATGCTCATCTCATATTATTAAAACATTATTTGTACCTTAAACTACACTAATTACCTCTAATCGCGATTAAGAACTTAAAAGTTACTATTCACCAAAAAATTATTTTAATCTCATTGAACCACATTTTACTTCTTAATGACAACCATTTATGTCGGATTTTTGAAAATCAAATCACAGAAGTGGTAATATTTCATTTTAACGAAAAATCAGTTTTTAACAACCACTTAGTGGTTTCACTATTCATCAAAAATTGAAGTTTTTCAGAATAAGGCCAAAATTTCACCCTAAGCTATAATTGATATTCAGAATTCAAAAATGATGTCTATTTTAAAAAATTACAAACATATAAGTTGTATTAATTAATTTTATAATTAATTCCCGCTGTTACAACAAATAGCGTGTTTTTAAGAAACAATTTATATCAAAAGTTTGCCAATTGTTTATGTCCAATTTCAATGTTAAATTAATTCTAATGACCACCATTGGATAAAATGGTAAAAATATATTCTAATTATACTTTAAAACCACTAAATATTATAATTTATCACTATAAATTATTTTGATTAAAAAAGTTGTTTTTAAGTATTTTTCACTATTCATAAAAATTTAGAAGTTCTCAGAAAAATACCAAAAATTCAACATAGGCTAATTTCAATATTCCGAATCCAAAAATGAAGTCCATTTTGATAAATAAAATTTATAAATTTTCAAAAAGTAGGTATTACTATTCACAACGGCTAGTTTAATTAGTTGTGGTGTGTGTTAGAGCTCGAGGTTGCGTACAACACACGTTATTGCATTATTCGAAGGGAAACGTACAGTGGAAGCTTGGGGTGTTACACTCTTATATAACCCCTCTAAACCTATGATATATATCATAAAATAATAATTTAATCATCCTCAATGAAGTTAAATTTGATTATTCTAGTCATTAATATCAATTAAGAACACTTTTAGCCATAAGCTAAGGAATTTCTCATCTCACATTTATTTCCATGATATTTCTATTGTTCGCCACATATTTCTAGCATGTGGTGTTTTGTGTACATCTATTTAAAATATATTATCATTATTATATTTATATTTATTTTATTCTATGATTCATTTTTTGGTTATTAATTTTTGGTCACACAACTCGATTGATTACAACGTGGTAAGGGACTTTGTCTATGTTTCAATTTTATTGTATTTTACTCGGTATTATGCACATAATATTTCTTATGTCGTGTATCCACTACCCATATGAGAAAATGTTTCATTTTAAATTGTAAATATATCATATATCCATATTTTTATTTCATGGATATGATTATTTCCTTATGTCGTATACCCTTTGGCATAAGGTGTTTGTTAGGAATGTTGTTTTAACTATGGAAATATTGTTGAATCTATATCCTCTAATATATAAGGATATTGAGAAGGAATATTGTTATTGTATTAAATATGTGTATAAATAATTATTTGGACTTTTAATTATGGTTGGGGCCCACTATATCCCCCCGATACATCAACATGTCTCATGAGACAAATCAATTGTAGACAAACCCTTCGAATTTGTTTCCAAAAATCAGACGGGTTTCTACACACAGACTTAAAATGTTTCAACGGTATAGTGGTATCATGTTCTAGATACATGACATACAATTAATAAGCATATATCTTTATTTATTTTTATTTATTACTATCCATGAAGTTTTCACTATGACAAAATCTATGGATGTAGTTTCATTCCCAGTTTATTAAAGGTGTGTGTTTTTCATTTATTCGTTGTGTCATATTGACCATGCCAATTTGATGATGATTAAATTACCGTTGATTCATGATTCCACTATGTTTGAACCTTACTGATCATTTTAGGTCACCCCTTTCATTTTTTTACCTTCAATAGTTTATGAAGAGGAGACCATTTATTGAGTTCTTGTAGATGCAGTTTATTGGTTTTTGTTATGTATTGTTTTTTACCTTTCACAATGTAAAATGAGTTACATGTACATATTGATTTTATTAAATACTACTAAACTGATCATTCTTTTTTTATTTCATTCCTTTTAATCATGAAGATGTAATAACTAATGCACGGGATTTGGGCTTCTAGGGTCGGGGTGTTGTAGTTTGTATCAAATGAAGTTTAGTAGAAAACTTGAAAACTAGATTTAGAAAACATAGATTAGGGAAAACCCCCTAAGATAGTCTTTGAGGACAAACATACAATAACATCCTAGTATTTTAGTATGGAATAGATTATATGTATATTTCTATCAAATACATCCATGTCTGGATACTATAAGTGGATGTGGTTCTAGCACAGATGTACCTAGGAGTGAAAACTCTGATAAGGAGTTTTGGGCTTGAACTGGGGTATCCAGGTACACAACAATGGGACTTAATAAACACCTATTTTAATAATACTAGGGGATATTCATAGGATAATTCAAACTTTCTTTACAAACCATTATGAATGATTTAAAGGTAAATATAAACAATGTTTATGACTATGAGATTAGTTGTGAATAAATTTTCAGATTATCTTAATTGTTTGCTAGTTAGAAATTATGATCTATGAATTAATTTAGTGTATTAAATTATTTAGTGATAGATCCTAATGGAATAAGGGGAATCAATACCCAATGTCAATATAGGGATTTCCCCACTATGAAATCCAACACAGTCAATGTTGGGGTAGATCAAATCATGACCATATTGGGACAACTTACATAGGCTGTGACGAATAACCATGCAACACCTGTACTGGATCGTTTCAAGTGGCAGAATTCCCCTTCTTTTAGAAGGACTTATAATCTGGTGGTAGTTGATAATTGGATCAAGTCCCTTGAAAATATATTTCTAGCATTAATATGCAATGAAAATGAAAAGGTAGTACTGGAAGTATATTGCCTAAAGGGTGATGTTAATCAATGGTGGTACTTGATCTAGAATACCATGTAAAAAGAATAAATTGAATATATGCAATGGATAAATTTTAAGGAAATATTCTTCAACAAATATTTCCATCATGAACAAAGAACTAAATTTAAGAGGAAATTCCTTAGCCTAAAGAAAATGGAAGAAGAGAGTGTTGCAGATTACGAGGCCACATTCACAAGATTATCCATGCATTCTATAGATTACATACATGATTCAAAAGATAAGATTGATTATTTCTTTGAAGGTACTAAGCCATTTCTTCGAAGGGAACTGGCTTCTCAAACATTTTTATCATATGATGAAATTGTATTAAGTGCCATCAAAATAGAGAAGTATTTTTCAAGATCAAAATTTTTCAAGGGAAATCAAGATAAAAGGAGTAATTCTAATAACCATGGAAGAGATTATGTGCCAATGATGAAGAAGGGAATGAAGAAATTTCCATTATGAGAGAACTGTGGAAAGAATCATCTTGGAAAATGCTTGAAAGGCATGAGAGTTTTCTATAATTGTGGAGAAAATGGTAATTGATCTAGTGAATGCAAGGGGAAGAAACAATTTAATGATATTAAATGATACAATTGTAGAGAGATGGGATACCATGAAATTGAGTGTCCAAACCTACAAAGAAACTTTCATTAGAAAAGGCCACGAGAGAAAGGGAAAGCTTATACGATTACAACCGTAGAGGTTGAAGTTCCTAAGGATGTGGTGGAATGTACTTTATTTTTTTCCTTAAACTTAGTCAATTATTTTTTTTACTCCAGATCATTGCATTCATTTATATATTCCCAGTTTTCCATGAAAATTAAACATGTCCAATTTGATTTAATAATGGAGTTATTAGTCAAAACATCAAGGGGATGTAACATTGATACAAAGTTTTCTTGATCATCCCCATCGTGACACATAAAGATTCTTTAGTTTCTAACATTATCATTATACCAATCATCTAATTTGATATAATTCTTCATATTAATTGGTTGTAAAACTATGATGTGAAGATATATTACAAGAAGAAGGAAGGTATAATTATTGAGAATGGTGTAGAATCATTTATATTTAGAGTAGAAACCTCGCCATCTAATTCTTATCTAGATCCACCCCCATTATCTCTACTGAATGAAAATCTTGGAGAGGAAGAGAACACAATATCTACGGGTGAGGAAATAAATCTTCAAACTGAATATGTACCTATTGTGAAAGAATACATTGTTGTATTTCTAGAGGATTTCCCTAAATGTCTTCCAGAGTGAGAAGTTGAATTCCTTATTGATTTAATTCTTGGTGCAAGACCTATATCAAAGACTCCCTATATAAAGGCCATTGTGGAATTAGTGGAGCTAAAGAAACAACTAGAGGGATTGAGTAACAAAGGATTTATTCAAACTAGTGTTTCTTTATGGGGATCCCCAGTCCTCTTTGTTAAGAAGAAAGAAGAATCCATGAGGCTATGAATTGATTGAAGGGAAAAAAATTATATTACAATAAAGAACAAGTATCCTCTAGTATGAATTGATGATTTATTTGATCAACTTCATGGAGCCTAATATTTTTCGAAGATTGACCTTCGATCTGGATATCATTAGCTGTGTGTGAGGAGGGATGATATTTCAAAGACAACATTTCAAACTAGGTATGATAATTATGATTTTATAGTATTGCCTTTTGGACTGAATAATGCACCCTCTATTTTCATGGATTTATTGAATAAAGTTTTCAGAGAATATCCTAATAAATTATTTGTGGTATTTATCAATGATATCTAGGTATACTCCAAAGGCTATGAAGACCATGAGAATCACTTGAGGATTATTCTGAAAAGTCTTAGAAGAAATTAATTATATGGGAATTTTAGAAAGTGTTAATTTTGGATTCAGTCAGTTTATTTTCTTGTCCATATTGTCTCTAAGGCCTGAATATTATTTGATCCTACGAAGACAAATTCAATCCAAGAAAGGCCCAAACCAATAAACATAACTGAGGTATGTAGTTTTATTGGATTGGTAGGTTACTATCAGTGTTTCATTTAAAATTTCACCAGAATGGATAACCCACTAATCAAGCTCACAAATAAAGGGGTTAATTTTGTATGGACAAAAGAATGTATACAATGATTTGAATAATTGAAAAAAATATTGTTCAATGCTCCAATTTTGTCTCTTCCATCTGAAAATGAAGGATTTTTGATATAAAGTGACGCATCAAAGAATGGATTGGGTCGTATCCTTATGAAAAATGATAAAGTTATTACTTATACATCAAGGTAGTTAATGACTCATGAGAAAATTTATCTGACTCATGATCTTGAGTTAGCAGCTGTAATCTTTACTCTGAAAATATGGAGACATTATGTCTACAGTTAAAGATGTGAGATATATATAGATCACAAGAGTTTGAAATACATTTTTAAATATAAAGAACTTAACATTAGGAAAAGGAGATTACTCTAGTTACTCAAAGACTATGATTACTAAATACACAACCACCCAGAAAAGGAAAATAAGGTGGAAGATTCATTAAGTAGGAAAGATCATGGACTTCTGACCAAATGAGGATTGAGAGAGATCCTATATTCATGGATCTACTAAAGATGGGTATCGGAATTGTTGTGGAAAGGAAAAAATATTCACTCTTTCAAATTATTTCTAAACCATATTTTATAGAGAAGATAAAAATCTCTCAATCCAATGATGACAATATACAAAAGAAAATTAAAGCTGTTAAGGATGGAAGATTGGCATACTTTGTGTATGTAGATGGCGTTCAGAAATTTGGGAAGAGGTTATGCATTCTATCAGTACCTAATCTAAAAAAGTAACTATTAGATGATTCTCATTGATAAAATATCTCTATATACTCGGGTAGCACTAAGATGTTTAGAGATATGAAGGAACATTTTTGGTGGGATAACATGAAGCGGGAAATTGCTGACTATGTGTCAAGTTCTCTAGTTTTTCAACAAGTGAAGGCCAAGAGACAACATCCTAGAGGGGTCATGAAACCTATACCTATTACTATAAGGAAGTGGGATGACATTAAAAAGGATTTTTTCACAATACTACCAAGGATTCCAGGAAGTACTGATGTAATATTGGTAATTGTTGATCATCTCACAAAATCAGCACATTTCTTTTTTATAAGAGAGGATTTAACACTTGAGAACCTGGAATAAATTTATATTAATGAAATTGTTAGAATTCATGGTGAAGCTCTATAGATTATGTCCGATTGAGATCCTTGTTTTACATCAAAATTCTGGAAAACTCTCTAGAAGGGTTTGTATACTGAGCTTCATATGAGTACTGTTTATCACCCCTAAACCAAAGGACAATATGAAATGAGTATTCAAATACTGGAAGACATGTTGATATCATTCTCTCTTGACTTTCAAGGTATGTGGGATCAACACTTGCATTTTTTTTTTGTAATTTTCTTACAATAATATTTTCCATTCTAGCATTAAAATGGTGCTATATGAAGCATTATATGGAAATAGGTGTTGAACTCCAACTGTTGGGATGAAGTTGGAGAGAGGAAACTTATAGGCCTAGAAATTATAGAAGAGATATCTTCAAAGGAAAATAAAATTAAGGCCTATATTAAAGCATCCCAAAGTAGGAAAAAGATTTAAGATGACAACCATAGAAAGGATTTGGAATTTCAAGTAGAAGATCATGTCTTTCAAAAAGTATATCTATGAAGGGTGTCTTAATGATCAACATTAATGGGAAACTGAGCCCCTTGTACATTGGACCATTTGAAATTCTGTAAAAGACCGGATCTATAGATTACTATTTAGTAATGCCACCAGAACCAACACATATACTCATTTAAAAAGAAATAGAGTTGGAACTGAATTTTGTATACTGTGAAGATCCTATCGAGATTCTTGACACAAGGGAGAAGGTATTGAGAAATCGGGCAACTTGACTAGTAAAGGTTCTTTAAAGAAACTATAAAATAGAGTAATCAATGTGGGAACATGAGGATGTTACTAAGAAAAACCATCCACATTTTTTTAGGGAACAATATACATGAAAAATTTTGAGGACAAAATTTCCGAAGGTGGGAAGAATATAACACCTTAATCATTTTATGGTATGTTTCCCTTAAATAATTTCTATTAATTAGATATATTATATTGCATGAAGAACTGATTCTATGAAAAAAAACTTGGTTATTTTTAGGAGAATGTCATAACCTAGCTATTAAACTTAAATTTTCCACATCTGTATTTTGAATTTCAAAAAACAGCCATCTATGGTTGTGATAAGTAAGTTATTTGGAGTCTATTTGAACAAACTTGTTTTTTATGACTAGTAACATAACCTTATGAATAGTAATATGAAAAGTAATATGGCCTTAATAAATAGTAAATCATATTATTATTTTATGTCATTATGTTTATAAGGTAATGATATGTTGTTTAATTTTTCACAGTGTTAAAAAATGAGTTATAGATTTAAATTTTTTATTTTTGAATAAATTATGATTTTTTTAAATTAAATTCATAAGATTTAAAAAAAAATTCTTAAAAATGGAGTTCATTTTTGGATTCTACATGTTGAAAAATGGTTAGTGTGAATTTTTGAGATTTTTCTAAAATTCTTGAATTTTTGGTGAATAGTAAAATATATTAATTTACCATATAATTACATTATAATTCAAATCCAATATTCCTAGCATCATGAGTGATGTAAGAACCAAAATCTAGAACTCACATTAATTTATTACTATTGTAGTTCATGTAATCCTCACTATTTCTTGTCTTATGGTAAAACAATAAACTAATGATTAAAATATAAAAAAACCCTCCTCCCCTCCACTATAAATACCAATCCTCACACACATATTTCTTCACACCTATAAAGAATCAAGACTTGCTTAAATTCTAATAAAATCTCTCAATAATCCCCCCCCCCACATCCAATAGCACTTGGTCTCCTAAAAAGACCAAATCCTCTCCCATAAAGAGGCTCTCAAAGGAAGATAGATTCAAGAGGTAAAATTCCACTTTTCAATTCTTTTGTTTTCTTTTCAAGTTCCTTTGTTATCTTTTATATTATCACCTCTAATAATATAAGTGTTATGAAAAATATAGTACCTTATATGTACTATAATTTTTTATGATAATGTAATATTCCATCATCATCTTTTCTTTTCCACTCCTCTTATACTAAAAATGAAAATACCGTTTCAGATGTGTTAATTTATCACATTCAAGGACAACGGGTTTTCAATTCCTATTAATATATTCAATAATGGTCATGAAACCTTTTTTAATTCTTTAAACATATCATAATATTTTTATTTTATCTTATTAAATGTTCTTTAATCCTTACACACTCATAATATAAGATTATAATTCAAAAAAAGTTCATTGTTCACAAAACCACTTAGTTAATCCAAGCATTTATCATTAACTTTTATCTAACGGGTCATCCTAATGGTATATAAAAAAATATTTATAAGATAATTTATATCTATTTAATGTCACTAATAATATTTATTAATAATTCTAGATGTTAAACCAAATTTCTAATGAACTTCCATTCATAAATACAAGTAAATTGATCATGAAAACCAAGGAAGAAAATGCTTCCAAAACAATAAACTTGAACCTCTTAAACCCATAAGAAAGGCCATGAATGAACCTAATAATTTATAATAAATAAATTAGGTGTATATGAGGTCATATAATTATTAATTAATGAATATAATTTCAATTATTCAGGTCATTAAGATCAATTGAGTACCCCTTCGGGCATAAGGTAAGGGGTTTCTCATCTCACTTTTATTTCCGTGAGATTTCCATTGTTCGCCACTTTTTCTTTCATGTGGTGTTTTATGTACTGACATTTGATATATATTATCATGATTCTATTTATATTCATTGTATTCTGTGATTAATTTGGGGGATATTAATTTTGGGTCATACGACTTGATTGATTACTACATGGTAAGGGACTTTGTCTCAGTTTCCATTTCATTGTCATTTACTTAGTATTGTGAACCTAAAAATTATTATGTGGTATATACACCACCCATTTGAGATCATTTTTCATTTAAAATTGTTAATATATTATATATCCATATTCTAGTTTTATTTATATGATTATTTCTTTAAGCCTTATATCCTTTTATATACAATATTTGTTTGGAATGTGGTTTTAACTATGGAAATATTGATGAATCTGTATCTTCTACTCTATAACGACATTTATAAGGAATATTTTTATTGTATTAAATCTATGTATAAATAATTATTTTGAATTTAGACAATGGGGGGCCTGCTATATCCCCTCTATGCATCGACAGGTCTCATGATACAAATCAGTCGGTGACAAACCCTTCAAGTTTGTTTCCAAAAATCAGATGGGTTTCTACCCACAGACTTAAACAATTTTTATGGTATAGTGGTATCATGTGAAAGATATATTATTTCCAATTAATAATCACATATATTTATTAATTTTATGTTATTACTTTTCATGAGGTTTTCACTATGAAAAAATCCATGGATGCAGTTTCATTCTCAATTTATTAATAGTGTGCGTTTTTCATTTATTCACCATGCCATATTGATTATGGAATTTTTATGATGATTTAGTTATTTTTGATTCGTGATTATACTATTGTTAACCCTTAATGGTCATTTGAGATCACCCCTTTCATTTTTTTTCCTTTAACAGTTTATGAGGAGGAGTCCATTTATTGAGTTCATGTTGATGCAGTTTATTAGTTTTTGTTATATATTGTATTTTGTTACCTTTACCAATGTAAAATGAGTTACATGTATGTATATAGTTTCTTCAATTCTACTAAAATGATTATTCCTTTGGGATTTCATTCCTTTTATTCATGCCAATGTAATAGGTGATGCATCGGCTCCGGGCTTCTAGGGTCAGGGTGTTACAGGGATGATCTCCAGAATTGTTCTCAAGAGTTCCTTCACTAGAAGACACCACTGTTCAAATACTCAAATGATCCACAAGATTCTAAGGAATGGTTGAGAAAGATTTATTGTTTTTTTGGGTCCTTAGAGGCACCTAATGAAATCATGGTGAAGTGTTCCACCTTCAAGCTGGAATGACCGTGCAAGAGATAGTGGGACACAATGGTGATGAAAAAAATGAGGGATTAAAGTGGAAATAATTAAAAAATATTCTCACGGACTAGTTCTATCTAGAGTTGATGGTATTGGCCAAAGATACTGAGTTTTTCAAACATGAGTAGATTGAAAGGATTGTTATAGAGTATGTAGATCATTTTGTAGAGATACTGCAGTTTTCACCTGAGATATTATCAAATGAGAAGATGAAGACCTGACAGTTTGAGTTGGGACTTCAATTGGATATTTGTTATCAGGTTTTCTTACTGAAGATTCCTAGTTAGGATAATGTTTTGGATAGAACATTAATGGTCAAAATAGACATGACTTGTAAGTCAAGGTTATCAGGAGTTTCTTTCTCTCCAAGAGGAAGCATGAGTTCCTTTAAAAGAAAGTGGAAGCGTGATGATTATCATGGTGGTTCTCAACAAAAGGGTCATTATAAATATCCTAAATTACATGGAATAGTTCCTATGATTTGCTACCAGTGTGAAAATACAGGGTATTCAAAGAGGATTTACACTGAGGAACCCAAGAATTGTGGCTCCTCTAGATTCTTGGGTCACTAAGAGAGGTTCTGCCATATCTTTTCCACTATACATAGTTTCATGAGATCATCAACTCCTACTAAAAATATGGTTAAATTAGATAATTCAAGGACAAAAGGGTTCCATCCATAGATATCTGGAATGAATATTCTTCACACGGTGGAAGAGTCTCCAGAGGAAGTAGATATGGGTCATGTGGCTGTGAGAGGTACTATTACTATAGATTCATCATTAGTGACTTCTTTATTTAATACTGATGCATCTCATTCATTAATTTAAACTGGTATTTTTAATAATATAAATCTTTCTATGGATATTTTATCTTATTTCATGGATATTACTACACCCCTTGGTATGAAGAGAGAGCACGATCTTGGTAGCCCTGCTTGTGTTTTATCTCTATCAGATGCCAAGATTTCATGGAGTTTTTTGGTTCTTGATATGAAACCACATGATGTCATATTCTGGATGGATTATATCAACACCAATAAATCTTATATTGAATGTTATCTTTAATGTTTCTCCTTTACTATACCTAATGGTGTGTTCCATGTCTTTCAAAGAGAATAGGACCCAAGGTCGATCAGGGCCAGAACTTATTATCCAAATTTGGAAAAAGTGATATCGTTGTTCTCCTTTGATCTGGAGTGGTGATCTTTGAGTGGTGATCTCCCTATAGCGGTCGTTGAGTTTCTTAATGTGTTTTCTTTTTTTACTTCTTTGGTTTTCCACTGGTAAGGAAGTTTGAGTTTTCTATTGACGTAGCTCATGGAACTCAACCAGTTTCTATTCCTTCTTACCATATGGTACCAAACAAAATGGAAGAGCTAAATACTCAGTTGGATGATCTTATAGAGAAAGGCTTTATATTCCTAAGTGTGTTACCTTGGGCGGTTCCAGTTCACATTGCTAAGAAATATGATGGTTCACTATTATTTTATGTTTATTAATAAAATCTTAATCGAGTTATGATGAATAAAAATTATTTGTTACAATATATTGATGATATGTTTGATTAGTTGAAATGGGAAAAGTGTTTCATGAAGATTTATTTTCGTTTTGGCAACCATAAATCAAGAATAAAAGAATCTAGAATTTAGGAAAAGGAATTTTGGATTAGGTACAATCATTATGAGTACCATATCCTACCCCTTGGTCTAAAACAATCTTTTTCAATCTTTATGGATTTAATGAACATGATTTTCTAGGAGTATATTGATACCTTTGTGGAAGTCTTTTTGGATGACAACTTTGTTGACTCTAAGCCCAAGGAGGATCATGTTCATCATCTAAGAATAGTTTTGAGTTTGATGTGGAATAACTAACTTTAATCCTATCTTTTGAAATGTGATTTTTAGATTTATGATGTGGAATTCCTAGGATACATGGTTTTGGAACACGGGATATCATTTGATCATGAGAAGGTAAAAGTTTTTATGATAAGAGAACAACCATGTATTGTTTTCTATATTCGTAACTTTGTGGGTCTAGTTGGGTATTATCATCGGTTCATAAAGGACTATTCAATGTTGGATTCTCTGATGACTGCTCTAACTTGGAATGGAGTAAAGTTTGATTGGGTGGAAAAATATAAAAGTTATTTTTTTAATATGAAACATCTTTTGACTACTACCCTGGTTTTGACTCTTCCAGAGACTATACATGGCTATGTGGTCTTCTATGATGCATTGGGATTAGGTTTTGGTTGTGTTCTTATGTTAGGTGATCATGTTGTTGCTTATGAATTTCGTTAGCTTAGGCCACACAAGAAGAATTATCTAACCCATTACCTTGAACTTGCAACTGTGATGCACACACTTAAGTGCTAAATTACCTTTACGGAGAAAGGTTTACCATGTATTTAAGTCACAAGATATTGAGTTATATCTTATGTAAAAAATATTTGAATATTTTCTAGAGACATTGGGTGGAATACCTATAGTCTTTCAATTTCGACATCGCCTATACCTAGGGGAATTTGAATTTCATTACGGATTCTTTGAGTAAGAAACATCCAACCCAAGAAATGAAAGAATCATCAAAAGAGTGTAACTTGATGGATCTCGTTGCACAGTTTCATATTGGAGTCCAGAAATCTGGGGTTGAGGTTTCTATGGCTAGTGTACAGTTGAAATCTTCTCTTATAAATATGATTCTTCAATAACTTCATCTTGATGATGAGTTCTATATCATTAGAGACTCTCTTTATGGTGGGTATACAGTTTCTGAGTAGTCATTATCCAAAACGGGCATTCTATTATATCAGAATCACTTTATTATGCCATTAGAGGTAAGAAAAGTTGTTATGGGGGATTTTCATAATTCCTAGTGGGAAGTGAACCCAAGATCCATGTATATTTTCTATGACATGTGGTGCCAATTTTGGTGGTCAGGTATGAGATGGGGAATTTCTGAATTTGTCTTTCATTGTTGTACATGTCAATAGGATAAGTCCAAGAACCAGAAACCTTCATGTTTTCTTTAACCACTTCTAGTGCCAACTTAGAAGTGGGATGAGATATCGATGGAATTTGTGGTTGGGTTACCACATACCCATACAAAAAATAATAAGATATGGGTACTAATTGAGTGGTTGAAAAAGTTGGATCACTATTTACCCATTCATGATACAACCAAAGTTAAGGAGTTGGGAAATATCTATGTGAAATAGATTGTTCATTTGCATGGAGTTCCATCTACTATAGTTATTGTGGTGGATCCTCAACTCATTTCTTGATTTTGGAGAGTCCTTCAAGAGGAACTGGGATCTCACATCCATTTGAGTATGACATAGAATATGTAGTCGGATTTCTAGATAGAATGATCTATACAAATTTTTGAGGATATTTTCACGCTTATGTTCTTAGCTTTGGTAGGGCTTGGGATGATCATCTAGGGCTGGTTGAGTTTTCTTATAACAATAGTTACTAGTCTGTGAATAGAATGACTCCTTTGGTGGCCTTGTATTTCTATCATTGGAGAACTCTATTGTGTTGGTCAGAGATTAGTGGAATATCCTTGGTTGGATAAAGCATTGTTCAATAGATGACAACAAAGATTTAGTTTATTAGTCAAATAATTTTTAAGAAACAGAGTTTATATAAGTATTATACTGATCATCATTATAGAACGTTGGAATTATCTATTGGTGACCATGTGTTATTGAAATTTTAAACCTGGTTGGGTCATCAACATCTTGGGAGAAAAGGGAAACTTTCTCCTCTCTTTGTGGTATTTTTATGGTTTTTGAGTAGGTAGGAGAAGCTATTTACTATTTATCACATCTTCCACTAATGATGTAAATACATATTGGGTTCCATGTATATCATCTCCGTAAGTATCTATCTGATCCATATCATGTTCTGAGTTGGAGTGATATTGTGGTTGATCTTGATTTATCCATGACCAAACAACCAATCAAGATAGTAGATTATGAAACCAAGGAACTTTGTGGGAGGGATATACCTTTGATTTGTGTTCTATGGAAGCATGGTTCTGATTCTCTTGAGACATGGGAGCGTAAGGCACTAATGAGATAGAAATGGCCTCACCTTTTCTATATGGAATCTTCTTGATAGGCATTCTGGGGACTTGATTTTTTTAAGGTGGGGAGGTTGTAACAATACATTACATTCTGATAGTATTTTTTTAGAACATTTCATTGATTTCTTATTTTTCTTGTCTGGGTAGGGCTGAGAAGAAATTGGGAGGATACCTTTGATAGTGAAATCATAGATTTGTTGGATTCTCAGCATAAACACCTACTCATTCTATATTCTTTTGTGAATTTACATGTCATATAATATAGTTACATGATTTTTAAATTATAATGATGATAAATATGACTTTATCGAAAGGTGGTGGGTTTTTCGTTGATTTTGGGTTTTTGTCAATTTCACAATGTGTAATTGGGTTACACATCATATAAAGTCCTGATGGTTATTTTTTAATAGATAGACAAGCTGATTTTTCTTTTACTCCCTTCCATATTTCATTTCTCATGACCTAATATCCTTACCCATTATATTTTGGATCCCTAAAACTCTTTTGAGTTGTTTCGATCAGCGATTGATCATTTTTGGGGATGCGGTGTGACTTTCCGAGTAAGTGTTCTCCATGTCTCTTTATCTCTTTCTCTTTTCCTCCTTGTATTTTTATAGATCATCTTAGGATTGATGTATATAAACCTTGTGTTGTTGAATATTATTTCTAGGTTGAGTTCCTACATCTTCTATGCTTTCATTCTTTTTGAAAGGTTCTGTTATGGGCCTTATGTTTCAGTGAGAAATGTAGGTGGTTCTGTTGTGAAGGCAAAATTTGATTTAACCATGAATTTCTGGATTTAATTTCAATTTTCTGATTTAAATTAATTTATTAAACTAATTTCAATTGGTTTTTTTAAAAATCCAATTCCATTGAATTGGGGGACTTGGTTTTGGAAATTGGATTCTTAGAACGAAATTGGAAAAACCACAATTCCATTGAATTGGGGTGTGTTTGAGAAATTAATGGAAATTAGAGAAATTTAAATTTGTTGAATTTAAATTGTGAAATTGTTTTAATGGATTTTTTTTGAAATTTATTTGATTAAATTTATTTTAAATTGTATTTTTGAAAATGGATTAAGATGGTTTTGATAGAGACCTTTGGGTTTTATCTTGGAAAAGGACATGTTTTGATTAAAAACCCATGTGTTGGTTTTTAAATGTAATTTTTTTATATTTGAAATAGATAATGGGATGAATTTTATTTTATAATGTTTTTAAATAAATTTCCCACCATTTTATTTTACTATATCACATGCAAGCCTTAGACATTTCGTGAGTTATTAGGTATAAACACGCTAGGATGGGAATGACCTAGGACCAGATTGATGCTTTTCTACTCTAATATAATTTTTGGTCACATTTTATTCCCCAGTGGGATGTTAATGAGTCCTATTTGACAAGTCTAAAGGGATATGTGTACACATTTACATTATCATTACATAATTTTGTGAGGATCTCATAACCTATAACTATCATACTGTTTGGCACATTACCATGCTTCTCACTTGTGTGTATTTGAAGTGTATGCCAATGTTTGTGAACTATTTTACATGACTTTTGATTTAAATAAATTTTTTTACATAAAAGTATTTATTTATTCCATTTGTTTAAAGTATTTCCGTCATTTGAAATGTGTTCCATTTTTGAAATGTAAAGCATGATTTTTTAAATATTATTTTGAAATTACAAACTTGTTTATTTGAAATTGAAATCCCTTTATTTGGTTAATTAAATATTGGAATCTATTTTAGAATCCTTGGTAAGACCCTACTGGGATTTTATCTCACACCCTACCTATGATTTCATGTGTTTTTTGAATATCACCTTCTCAGTTAGAGCAAGGGTAAAGCACCACTTGGATGTGGTTCTAGCTATTGATTCATGATCTTAGATAATTGGGTCTATTGGGACATGGGCTATTTTCTTTCCTGCATTCTGGTACTTTTCTATAGTACTTTGGGTTGTTTACATGTGTCTGACTTCCGGTAAACATAAAACTATATAGTTTCTTATGTATTCATACTATCATGTTTGTCTTCTTCCATAATGTTTGTTGAAAAATTTATCCCAATCTCATTTTTTATGATGTTGGGTGTCAGTTGCCAACCCATGGGGATCAGGAATTCCCTTCGAGCCATGTTAGGGTTGGATCAGTTATCGGGTTACCTGGGTACCTTGACTAGTTTATGGAATAAATTAATTCAAGGAAGAAATTTTTATGGAATGGGTTCCAAGGAGAATGATTATGCACTCGGAAATAGTTGCAAGTAGACAATAGAAGTTAACATCACAACATTTGATGTTGTGATGTTAAAGATTTTGAATATGTTAAAAGGGTTGAATATTAGGAATATGATTCCTAAATCTCACCATTATAAAAACTTTATTTTTTCATAGATGTTACTCACTAAAGATCCATTTATTGGGTTTTATCATATGGTTATACTGAGATAATATAGGAATTACATATGATGTAATGAGTTGAAAAAACCCTTTAAGAGTGAAACATAGCTAAGGTTGATCTGGAAATTTATCATATATGATATGATAGATTTGTTTCTATGTTGGGATTTTTAAATATTCCTAAAATTGATTTCAGGATATAGAATTTATCATGTTATTATAATAAAGGAAATCTCTAATTATCATTAATTTATGTGAGATATAAGTTATTTCATATGAACTGCCAAATGATAATATCATCTCAAAGTGTGACTTTAAGTTGTCCCTAATCAATGATCGTTATAGAGTATTATGGTAAATGATGATATGTTAATATTAGAATTAATGGTATATAGTACTCATTGTAAAGAGTTGTATACGTGATATTAAGAGTAGATTCATGAAGGAATAAGTAGATAATTATTACTTGGACCAACCCACCAAATTATATCTCATGTAATGTCATAAAACCATCAATATACTTAGGGGTTTATGATAATTATCAATCCTTATTACCTAAGGTTGGTGAGATACATAACATGAGAACCTTTGTACTTTAATACCTACTTATTCATGTTTGAAAATAACTTATCTAATATGGTGGTGGTTGGATATATTTTTGATCATGTCATTGGTTGGAGCATAGCCAAGATGAGATTTGTCTACTTGTATAACAAGAAAATACATATAGATCTTGATTGAATTAGACTAATTAAATTCATTTCATTACTTATTTGTGTCATGTATGATGTTTTCAACTACTTAGATGAGGGAAAATAGATTTACTCATTTGTTAGATGAATGAAATTTGATTTATTCACTGACTTGGTTAGTCGTTTTTAGAGAATCTTGAAAAGATGATTTGGATATACTAGATTGATGTGTTCAATGTATAGTGGTCACTCAATGTCATGAAATAATGGATTATATAGGTATATACATGATGTATATAATACATCTTATTGTGGAGATGTTCATATAGAGAGATGAGTATGTTTTATGGAGATCACCCTGGACCCCTTAGTAGCTTGAGTAGCACTGATGCTTTTCTAGAGGCTCCTCTTTGCTGACATTTATGATGTATGGATTTCATATTTATTTTAAATTCTATAAAGGCCCTCAAGGACACATATTTTTGACCTTGGAATAAGGATAATGTTTTGGATAAAGTGTTTTTTTAAAATGAAGATAGTTTAATAAAAAACTATATCTAAAAAATTTTGTATGGAATCAAAAAGAGTTTTAAAGATTGGAACTATGGGATTTTAGTGAAAGTGAGAGATTATTATAATTTCACATAAAATTCAAACATGTGATACATGAAAAATACATGCATATGATGCATGTACACTCACATCCCTACAAGGTCCACGTACTGCATTTATTCATTCGTGGTGGCCCAAATCACTATCTCATTTTCACAAATGAAAATATAATCCATGTAACACAATAATTTCTTATATCATGGTCCTACCATTAACATAAATCCACCCTACTAACCATTTTATGTTCATGATCCGCGTACCGCGCTTTACGGTCCGCATAACGATGATATACAGAATCCTCCCCCTGCTGATTTATCAAATCCATTCCGTATACCAACTTTTTCATTACACAAATTTTGGTTCATGGTCCATGTATCTTGTACCCCTATGAATAAATATTTCTTTTCCAAAATCCAAACTCCTGATTTTGAGGCCCAAAATTTGAAAAACACTGGGAAATTGCGCCATCTTAAAAGCCAACTTTGGCAATATCAACCAATCTCATTTAGGATCATATGACTTTGTAAATAAACACAATCACACCCAAAACATACTGATAGGACACATTGAGGGATTTTTTCCCAACATAATTCAAAAATTATCTTATGGTGAATTTTTGAAAATTTTATGAAAAGATTAGTTTTTTAATGAATAGTGAAAAATACTGAATTTTAATCGAAAACCAACTTTTTGTATAAATTATTTATAAAGTAAAATTATAATTTAAATTTATTTTAAATTAAAATTAGTAAAATTAAACATTTATTAATCCAATTTATTTCTTTTTAATCATTTTTATATTGATTTTTTATATAAAAACCTTGTAAAATGTTGAACATTTTTACATTGAAAACCCACTTTCTCGTTGCGTCTGCGAGGTTAATTATAAATTAAATTTTACCACATATGTGAATGGAATTTTAAGAAATGGATTGAATATTTGGAATCATAATAATTTATATATCTAATAAGTTCAACTTATTTTTTCACCAAAATGAATAGATAAAACATTAAAAAATACTTACCATAACTAAGGTAAAAATGGGTTTACCGGGTGGTTAAACAAAAAATATAAGGATTAAACTGTCATAAAAGCATATCTAAAATATAATTCATGGATATATATTAAAAATATTATATATAATTATGAATAATAATACATTATGAATCATATTTTTATTAAAAAAATGTGGGTACACCTTTTTCTTTTCAAAAAAATACAAGTGTGCCACTCACCTCACTAATAAAAGGTCATCCCCTATCCTCAATTATTAAAGACTTAAAACCATTTTGTTTCAAAACATAACATCAAAAATAAATTTCCAAAATCCATACTATAATACTATAAGACCTATTTTGGGTAGAAATCCAACCTAGGAAGGCTTTGAGTGAAAATCTAAGGAAGATACCCAAAGACGAGGTAACATTCTTCAATAAGCATTTTTATTTTATTTCTTCCTCCACATCCTTAAATTATAATTATAACCTGATGATATAATAACATTATTATATTAAATATAATTATATTTTATTATGTTAAGTAAATGACATAAAAACATCTCCACTTCCATTAAATTAGTTACCAAATCATCATTCCTGTGTACGATACACTACCACCTTATGAACCGATTTAATTCGTTTTTCCATTACCACCTCTCACAGTTGGGTATGATAATGGATATAAATAATATATATGATATCTAAAATATAATTATACCTTCTAAATAATGATAAAATATATAACTTTTTTACTTTCTATTCCATAGGGGATACGATAATGTCATTTGTGTGTATAGCGTACTATCGCCTCACGAAGCGATGTGATTCATTTTCACTAACTATTTACATAGAATATAATAAGGATAATATTAATAAATATATATGATATACATTAAATAATTATTATATTCATTAAATATTAATAATATATCATTTTATGTCTTAAATTTTCACTCACTGAAAGATTATAACGTCGTTGGTGTATGTGTGGGCTACCGCCTTTACGAAGCGAGGTGTCTCTCTCTTTTCATCACCACACCACACAGATGACTTGTATATATATATTTAAAGTAAAAATATTTAATTTATTATATTATTATAAATATTTGAATATAAAATATTACTTGACTCTTTTCCATAATTACCATTGAAAAATGGAAATGTTACACATGCATACATATGACTTACCGTCTCCATGATCGTAATGTACTTCATTTATCAAAACAATATTTCATGTTTGATCTTAAAAGTATAATTGAGGTATAAATAATATATTTTTTTAACTATTATTATTATGGATATTATATAACCATGATCAAATTAATTGGATCAAAAATGACTAATCAAAACATATACAAAAAACAAAGCAGTTATTACCCGAAATGTGATTTTAACAAGGAATTGTTAATAAATGGGTAATAAATGGTCATAAGTAAATAATATATGATATGATATATATAATTATTTTTATATAATAGATTTATAATAAATATATATTTATTATTGAGTAGTTTTAAACATGTACAGTGGAAGTATATACTTAAGGTAAGGGATTTCTATTTTCTCTTTTATTTATGGGAGACATATGAAAAATTCACCACTAATTTATTTTTTGTGGTGTATATACTACCCCTTTGGAATGTTATATAATTATTATCATCATTTTTATGATATTAAAAGATTCATTTTATGTGTTTCTTTATTGAATCTTATGATTCAAAATATTACTAAAGCAATAATGGATTGTTGTCTCAGTTTTTACTCCCATGAGACACATTCCATATTCAAAACCTATTTATTTTGTGTGGTTTATATATTAACCGTGAATGTATTTTAAGATTATTATCCTTAAAATTATTGAGATTTACATATCCATTTTGGGATATTTCTATCATGGGTCTTACAATTCAAAGTTACCAAAGTAGTAAGAGTTTTATATTACAATCTCATTGTTTATTGGGATTGTTCATGATTATGCTTCCAATAATGAAATATTATTATCTATATCTTAATAAACTCATGTATAATTATTTATGTTTTTATTACATGTATATATCTTCAATTACTACTTATATTCATTTATTTGGAAACCTATTATGTGTTATTCTAGATTACCTTCACACATACCTTTAACTTTTTCAATAGGATGTTTTATTAACCATTTTTATTATGTGGGTTTCAATGAAGGAATTTTTAAATGTTAAACCTTTGACAACCAAGATGAATTTTGAAGGATAAATTTATTTTAATATGGGTAAAATGAAACACCGATAGACTGAAGTATTTTATTTTTATATGAATTTAATATTTTTGATATTTTTCATTATATGTAACACAAATTTTATCTTGTGTTACATGTAACACTGATTTTAGCTTGTGTTACACACAACATTGAGTTTAAATGAAACATGATATATTATTAAAAAATATTATATGATTGATGTAAAATATCTATTAGAATGGAAGGTATGATTAATATTAGCTAAATTATGATGATATATGCTTTAAAAATGTATATAAAATTAATTATTTGGTAGCCATTTAATTAAAATTAAAAATAATGGAAATGTTTTTCTAAAAAACAATTTTTATGCAATGAAACACATTTTACCAAAATAAATTAAAAAAACCACTTTTGGTAAATTATTTTAATGAAATGTATATATTATATATTCAATAAACTATTTAACATTCATCTTATGTTTTTTTAAATAGGAGATATGAATAAATCCAATTTATGCTTAAAAATATATGTTTCAAAAAAGCAGTTTTATGGCCTTTGGAACACTTTTTTTAAAAAAATTAAAAATTAGAAAATTTATTTGAAAAACTAAATATAATTTATATAATAATAATTTAAAAATTTTATTATGGTGATTTTTTTATAATTTTCTATAAAGATTAATTTTTTGATGAATAGTGAAAAATATAGAATTTTAATTGAAAACTACATTTTCATTTAAATTATTTAACAAGTTAAATTATATTTTTAACTAATTTTATATTAAAATTAGTTAAATTATATATATATTAATATAATTTATTTCATTTTAATAACTTTCATATCGAATTTTGATATAAAAACCTTGTAAACTATTGAACATTTTCTCTTTGAAAACTCGCTTTCTCATCGTGTCTGTGAGATTAATTTTATATGAAATTTTGACACTTATGTGAATATAATTTAGAAAAAAATATTAATTATTTCGACTAATAATAATTTATATTATATAATAAGGTTAAATTAATTTTTTACCAAAATAAATAGTGAAAATAGTAAGAATTAATTACCACAGTTAGGGTAAAAACGAGTTTAACTGGGGATAAAATAAAAATATAAAATTTAAAATGACCAAAAAACTTGTATAACATATTTTTTATGTATATATTTATACCCTATAATGTATAATGCTCAATAATAATCCATTTTTGATCATTTTTTCATGATACAATTTTGGTAGACCTTTTTCTTTTCAAAATATTAAAAGCTTCCACTCTACTCACTTATAAAAAGGAACCCCAAACCCTTTTGGTCTAGAAAATACCTACCAAAAAACCTGACCAACTTCCCTCCTATCATTGAAGAATCCTTATTTTTGGAATAAATACAACCTAGGAAGGATTTTGGTGCAAACCTAAGGAGGATACATAGAGAAGAGGTAATGTTCTTCAATGAGCGTTTTTATTTTATTTCTTCCAACACTTCCTTAAATTATTATTCAACCATGAATATATAATAAAATAAGAATATTATATATACTGATATTTTTTTATGTTAATATAATGACCTATAACCATCTCCACTTCCATCAAATGGGTTGCAAAATAATCATTTGTGTGTGTGGAGAACTACCACCTCACAAACTAATGTCATTCGTTTTTCCATTACCACATCTCAAGGTTGGCTATAATGATAAATATAAGATATATATATATATATATAATATTTATAACATAATTATACATATGTATTAATTATGTCATATATAAGATTTTTACTTTCCATTCCATAGAGGATTCGATAATATCATTCGTGTGTACAGCGGACTACAACCATGCGAAGCGATGTGATTCATTTTCACTAAAGCTTTACATGTAAGATAATAAGGATAAAATATTATTAATATATGTGATATAAGTGACATAATTATGTTTTTTTAATATTTATAACCTATCATTTCATTTTTTACCTTTTCACTCACCTAAACATGATAACATCATTCGTGTATGTGTGGACTACTACCTTCACAAAGTGATGTGACTCTATCTTTTCATCACCACACAACATGGATGATATGTATAATTATATTTAAATAATAAATATTTCATATATTATATAATTATAATTATTTAAAGATAAAATATTACTTTCATGAATTCCATAATTATCATTTAAAAATGGAAACATTACTCATGCGTACGTATGACCTGTCGTCTCCATAATCACAACATACTTCATTTCCAAAAAACAACTTTCATGATTCATATTAAAAGTATACTTGATGTATTAATATTATAATTATGTCATGATTATTATTATTTATATTATGTAACATGATAAAATTAAGTTGACCAAAAACGAAAAAACAAAATTTATACAAAAAACAAATCGGTTATTACCCAAAATGTGATATTAACAAGTAATTATTGATAAACAGGTAATAAATGGTCATAAGTAAATCATATATGATATAATATATATAAATATGGTTATATAATATATTTATAATAAAATTATATTTATTATACATGATGTTCAAACATGTACAAAGGAAGTTTATACTTAAGGTAAGGGATTTTTATTCTCTCTTTTATTTATGAGAGAAATATGACAATTCACCACTCATTTATTTTTTATGGTGTATATACTACCTATTTAAAATTTTATATCATAAATATACTCATTTTCATTATATTCAATATTTCATTTTATTTTATTCTTCATTGGGTCTTTCGATTCAAAAGATTACTAAATTGGTAATGGATTTCCATCTCAATTTTTACTTCTACGAGATACATGCCATATTCACCATCTATTTATTTTATGTGGGGTATATACTGACCAAGAATGTATTTTATGATTATTATCCTTAAAATTATTTATATTTAAATATCTATTTTAGGATCCTTCATTCATGGGGCTCAGAATTCGAAGATATCAAAGTGGTGCGGGTTTTATTTTACTATCTCATCGTTTATATCAATTGTTCATAATTATGGTTCTAATAATGTAATATTTTAATATATATCTCAATAAACTCATGTATTTTATTCTAATATGTTTATTTCATTAGAATATATGTTTTAACTTCATTTTCATCGCTTTATGTACACAAGATTTCAAAATAATGTTTTTAATAAAATTATCTTTATTTCTCTCTTTCGTCAAAATTCATTTTTCTTAAAAATCATGATTTATAAAAATGATTTAAAAAAATTTATTTAAAATTATTAAAATAATTTATTAAATACATTTTAAAACATGTTTTATTTTTTTACAAAATGTCTTAAAAGTATTATTCATTTTGATTTCCAAACAATGCTCGTTTTTCATTTACTAAAAATGTTAAAATAATTTTTTTAATGTACATGACATAAAGGAAAATTACCCCATGTTATGACTATTATTTACCTTGAAGATTCATTTTATGTTTTAGATTTTATTTTCAAATAAAATTATTTTCAAAAAGTTTTAAAAAGTTTTTTCAAAGTAGAAAATTTAATTTCTTCAGGAAATGTTTTAAGAAATTTTTAAAGATTCCTTTATAAGTTTCAAATAATATTTTCAAGGAAAATAATTTTAAAGAAATGTTTTCCTAATTTTTAGTTTTTAAAAGGTATTTTCATAGAAAAGTTATTTTCCTTAAAAAATGTTCCAATTGATTTATCTTTCAAAATCATTTTCCATCTAAGATAATGTCCTTTGATGTAACTTTTTCTTTACTGAGGATATAATCCAAAGATACCATTCTTACTATTTCTATGAATGGTTTATGTTTATAATGACTAGATGTTTATGAAACCCATTTATCTTCCACAATTTTTACCGTGATAAAATTCTTATAAAACAATCTTCTTTTTCCATATTTTATGGTATGATGAAATGATGAAATGATTATGAAACTATTCTCTTTTACAAAGGTTATGATATGATGAAATGTTTAGAAACCAATTCCATTTCATGGGTTATGATAATATGAATATTTTATGATCTTATGGCACACATTTTTATGATTTTAGTTATTTGAAAGTGGTTATATTATAACTAAGGATTGTGGTTATGTTATAACCAAGGACAATGTTTTCATTATAACCAAAGACATGTGGGACCTATATCTCCCTCCAATGCATTGGGTAAATATTTATATCTCATGAGATAGATAGGACTAGAACAGGGAGAGAACCCAGTTCTGTAAGGGACCTTTTCTACTATGATGTTCTTGGGAGTGAACCTTTACTATTGTGATGGTTTGGGGAGTGAACTCACTCCACTATGATAGCCTTGGTAGCGAGCCTTTACTACTATGGAAATAATTTATATGTTTATATGTATGCCACAACTCTATGACTTCTTCCAATGTTATTCTCTCATGGATAATTTTATTTTATTTCATTATGATTCATGTCTTATTAAATGTCAATATTTATTCAATGAATCAAGATTCTGATCTTTGATATGCATGTTATGTTTTTCATATGTCATGATCATGTGATAATAACCATATGTTCATATTATGATTATATATCTCCCTTGTTTACCATTACTAATCATATAAGCTCACCATTTCTTATATTTCATTTCCCTAGTTTATGAATAAAACATATATGTAGGGTATGTTTGTGAAGAGTACAAAAGGAGAAGATCTTTATGGGTTATGTTGAAGATCTATCATGAAATTAGATGATTGTGTACTGTAAGAACCCGGATCTTCTTTTCAGGTACGTTTTTCCTTTTTCTGGAGTTTTTGAGAAAAATGAATTTTCTGGAAATTTTTGAAGTACACGCCGTGTACTTTTTCCCGGCTTGAAGTTGTGTTCTGGTCGTGTCGGGCCACACACACGGTGTGTAAGGCTGAGGTGGAGGCCAGTTAATTCGGTGTACAGAAAATTGAAGAACGTGTCGTGTACTTTCTTTTTTTCATTAAACGGACCGGGGTCGCGCCTAACCCCCCAAATCATCTTCTTCTCCAGATTTCATCCGCCCAGGAGCGATTGTACGGCCGAATCTTCTCCAAGTTCCCGCCTCGCCGTCCGTTCTCCGATTTGAGCACAGTCAATTGCGTTGGAATTGCAGCGGTGATTTCTTCCTTTTTCTTTAGCCTTGTTTCATGATTCCTCCTTGTTTCCATGTTATCATGGGATGAAAGTTTTTTGCGTTTTCTTAGATATACGTTGTTCTAAGAGGAATATTTCATCGTGTTTCACATATATCGATCTTCTAGGATCGAGGTAGGTGGTTTGTGCCTTTCCGTAGAAAGTTGATGAATATTATGTGAAAATTCCACCAATACCCTTGAACGGGGTATTGCTTGTTTCCAGTTTTCCCCTTCTGTTGCTTACTTTTTCTTGTTTTCTTTAGTAGAGGTTATTGCTTGTGAGTAGAGTAATTTATTTTGTGCTCAGGTTGATTTTCCATGCTTGTTTTTCCGGTTTCCATGCCTATTTGTATGATAGCAGAACTGTTGTTTTATTATTCTGTTGAGCTTTAGTTGATAGCCAAGTAGTTCTTGCAGTTTACTTGGACGATATACGCACGCTGAGAATGTTTAGTTTTACATAGGACTGTAAGAGCCTAGTGTAGTAGACCATAAGGATAATTGACGTAAGGGATTCTCCATAGTGTCTTTTAATTACGATGGGAGATTATAGGGGGAATTGACGTTGAGTGCTTCCTCAGAGAGTCTGTAGTTCCATGATGCGAGCCACATGGGGAATTGACGTTGAGTGCTTCCTCAGAGAGCCTTTAGCATGATATGAGATTATAGGGGGAATTGATGGTGAGTTCTTCCCTAGAGAGTCTGCTTAATTACATAGCTCAACCAGAGGGTTGAGACTGTGTGTGCCTCCTAGAGGGTTGCTAGTACTATAGGTTGAACCATAGGGGTTGGGCTGTGAGAGCTACCCAGAGGGTTACCTGTTTTCTTCTTGTTGCTGACTACTTACTTGTGTGATTTACTTGTTAGAACTGTGGATTGTAGCTGCTTATGCTTTCCTGTATACTTCTTCTTGTTTATTTACTTCCATGTATTCATTGACTGTAAGGCACAAATCTTTGGGTGATTTCCTACTGGGATGGTATCTCACACCCTATTTGGGACTTGCTTTAGGGCCCAAGCAGACTATGTTGTTGCAGGTATAGATAAGGGCAAGCGCCCTTCTACTTCAGGTTCTTGATCGCGCTGGAGATGGAGGTCATGGGACCGAGCCATGACTCGCGATGCTGAGGAGTTTATTTTTTTTTCCTTTGAACTCTGTTTTCAGTTTTATTTCAGCACGTTGGTGTGCTTGCTGTTTTCCTTAGATACTTGTACCTACTGCATCATTATCATCATTACTATATGTATTTCATTGCTTCCACTGTCTGGTTTCTATTGTTATGCATGTTTTTATTGCTTCCACTATTGAATGTTGTTTTTCCACCGTATACTTTACCAAATTAGGGTATAGTTTCCCCACCGACTCACCTAGTCCCTCGCTGCTAGTCAGAAGCCTCTGGACTTTTGGGGAAACATGCTTGAGGTCATGTGGTGAACCAGGTACGGGGCACTAGTGGAGGGGCTCCAGATTCAGGTCGTTACAAAGTGGTATCAGAGGAGTTATTTTCTCTTGCTTTATTGTTTGGAGACCTTATCCAGGGATATGAGGGATTTGGTACTTGGTATTAACTTGTGCTCGGGAGTAGCTAACCTGTGTATTGGGAAAATCCATACTACCTCGTTAATTGCAGTTGCTGGTTTTGAGATTTTATAGTTGATCTGATTTCACCTAGAGTTATTCACATGGCTTGTGCTATTACTGTTTTGATATTGTGGTTCTATTTCTGTCGCAACCTGATGATATGAGGTTATTTCATCTCATGCATCATATAGACACTTGTAGGAATCACATGCCATGCATTCTTGCCATGCCATCTAGGGTGCATTAGTGATTTCATGCTGTTGTGATAGACTTTGTGTAGATTATGCATGTTGTTGTGATAGTTGATTGATAAATTCTATGTGGTTATGTTAGAAAACTCTTTGTTTTGTTCTTTGCTTAAAGTGAATGCCAAATTTTGGTTCTTGAGGTTTTATGGGCCCTCACGGATCGTAATTTGGCACTTTTCGCCTTGTTTTAGTGTTTCTGAAATTCTGTGCAGTTTCTGAGCTACTGCCCAGAAAAACCCAGAATACAAGGCATGTACTTTTTGGATACACACCGTGTAGTTTTTAGGCTGTGTCACTGATCGTGTGAGCAGAACACGGTGTCGTGGAAGTAACTTCTGAAACACGCCGTGTACGGTAGCTACACGCCATGTAAGTTCGGAGCCGTGTACCCGATCGTGTCACTAACTACATGGGTCGGGGAATCACGGGTAGAACACGCCATGTCCATAGGGAACACGTCGTGTAGTCCTGTCCAGGTACCTGGCTGTGTCACGAACAACACGGGCCGGCGTTACCTTCCTTTCCACACGCTATTTTTGTTCGGAACACGCCGTGTAGTCTTGCCTAGGTACCTGGCTGTGTCACGAACAACATGGAGTGGTGTCACCTTCGCCTATACACGTCTTGTTTGCTTGGAGCACGCCGTGTAAGGTCCAACCATATAGACGGCCATGTACTCAACAACACAGACTGCTGAAGCCTTGTCTAGTACATGCCGTGTTTGTGTAGAACACGTCGTGTAGTCTCAGGTTAAGTCGAACTGTGTGGGTTAGCCGTGTAAAGAGACTCGGGTAGGGGATAGTTTTCTTGTACACGCCATGTGTTGGGGTCAACACTCCATGTAGTTTAAGTGTTACACGAATTGTAGGGTGAGAGAACACGCCCATGTCAGTGGCTTAAAAAGACATGCCGTGTAGTTTTTATACACGCCGTGTAGTCGTGTTTTACAATCTTGTGTGTTTCTCTCCCCTTGTTCTCGTTTCGTACTCTTGTGTTTCTCTATCCTTGTTTTCCTGATCTAAGGTGTACTTTTTATCTTTCAGAGCTATGCCTCCGAGACTTCCTTCGGTCGTATGTCTGTCGTCCGGCAGTGATCAGATGCCAGATATGGCTGATCAGGGACTTCCTGCCGATCCCCCAGCCGAGCCAGCCTTGGCACCGGTTGTTTTACCAGTTGCAGGCGCGGATGCGCAGTTCAGGGATGGTTTCATGAGGATGATGCGGCCCTTCCAGGGAGCACCACCTCCTACCACCTCTATGGCAGACTTGACACGGGTTTTCCAACAGCAGCATCCTCCCACGTTCTCGGGGGAGGGAGGACCTCAGGCTGCAGAGTCATGGCTAGAAGCAATGCTGACTATCTTCGAACATCTGGAGACGCCTCCAGAGAGGCGGGTCAATCTCTCCACCTACATGTTCCGAGACTCCTCCAAGAGGTGGTGGGACGTGGTATCACAGGTGGGTCAGTAGCAGGCTATGCCTTGGGAGGAGTTCCAGCGCATGTTCTACGACTACTTCTACCCAGAGACCCTGAGGGCCGATCGAGCCCGGGAGTTCATGAGCTTAGAGAAGGGTACTCTATCTGTCATGGATTATTCCTCTCGTTTCACTGAGCTGTAGCGTTTTACACCCCTTTGGGATGGGAGTGTGGTGTTCTTGGTGAGGATGTTTGAGGATGGACTCAGGCGGGAGATTCGCTCGCAGGTGAACATCTTCCAGCTGACTTCCATTACTTCCATCATCAACCAGGCACAGATTGCAGAGCGAAATCTGAGAGACTCTGGAGCTGTGAGTCAGGGCGGTTCTACTTCCAGAGCTAGCTTTACTCCAGATGATAGCAAGAATCATCATAGGGATCCTACACCTGGTGATTCGAGGAAGCGAGACGCATCATCAGAAAGTCAGGTGATGTGCTACCAGTGTGGCCGGATAGGGCACACGAGGCCGTAGTGCCAGAGGGACCCCATGGAGTGCCGATCTTGCGGCAAGATGGGTCACCTTCAGCGTTTCTGTCAGGTTTTCTCACCATCATCTAGTGACCGGGGTTCTTCCATGACTCCTCGTTCAGGAGAAGCCCCACCAGTTTCTCACCAGTCGAGAAACTGGAGTTCCTCCTGCCATTCGGGCCGAGGTGGAGGTTGAGGTCATGGCAGTCAGCCACCAGTTCCTCAGCACCAGCAGGGAGTTTCAGCTCAGAGTGTTCATCCAGGGGCACAGGGCCGCAGCACGGGCTAGTCTTTCACCATGGAGCAGACTTATCATGAGAAGGATCTTGACCCTTCTACTATTCGAGGTACGGTTTTAGTAGACTCAATTTTATCTTTAGTCCTTTTCGATACTGGTGTTACGCATAGTTTTATCTCTGTTTCCGTTTTAGAGAACCTTGGAATCTGCATATTTTCTTCTGTCGACTCGTTGACACTAGACACACCTTTGGGAATGAGGACATCTAGTGTACGCCAGTGTAGAGAGTGCCCTCTCGAGGTGGCAGGGTATCACTTCTTATGGGATCTCTATGTCCTAGAGATGACAGGCTATGATTTCATTCTCAGCATGGACTGGTTGATTCCCTTCCAGGAATTTGTTCACTGTTATCTCCGAAGAGTCAGTTTCATCTCACCAGAGGGTGAATCTTATCTTCATAGAGGTGAATGGGACGTTCGGGCGAGTCGGGCGGGACTCGAGAATCTTGGGCTAGGAGGGGTGACAGCCCAGATTGTTTGCCTTTATCTAGATGATCAGGGGACTCCATAGTTGGACTTCCCTCCAGTGGTGAATCATTTCAGGGATGTCTTTCCAGAGGACTTTTCAGGTTTGCCTCCGGAGCGTGAGGTAGACTTCTCTATTGAACTCGTGCCAGGAGCAGCACCGGTGTCCATTCCTCCTTATAGGATGGCCACAGCTGAGTTTCAGGAGGTCAAGAAGTAGTTGGAGGAGCTACAGGATAAAGGTTTCATCTGACCCAGTACTTCTCCTTGGGGTTCATCCATTCTATTCGCGAAGAAGGCAGACGGTACCCTTCAGATTTGTGTGGATTATCGGAAGATGAACCAGTTGACGGTCAAGAACCGATATCCCTTGTCACGGATTGATGACCTTTTAGATCAGCTTCGAGGAGCCCGGGTGTTGTCGAAGATCGACTTGAGGTCTGGTTATCATCAGTTTCATGTTAGATCATCAGATATACCTCTAACAGCCTTCAGGAGCAGGTACGGTCTTTACGAGTATACAGTCATGCCGTTCGGTCTCACGAACACACCTGCAGTTTTCATGGCACGGATGAACCGAGTGTTCCATCCTTATTTGGACTCCTTCATTGTGGTCTTCATGGACGATATCTTGGTGTACTCTCACACTTGAGATGACCATGCCACACATCTTGAGATTGTTCTGAGTACACTGAGAGAGCATCGGCTTTATGCTAAAATCTAGAAGTGCCACTCCCGGATGGATCAGATTCACTTCTTGGGTCACGTCATCTCAGAGGCAGGAGTATCTGTGGACCTAGATAAAGTGAGAGTTGTAGTTTCTTGGGAGAATCCGAAGAACATATTTGAGGTACGGAGTTTCCTAGGGCTGGATGGATACTATAGACGCTTCATTCGGGACTTTTCTCATCTAGAAGCACCCTTGACAAGTTTGACCAAGAAGGGGGAGAAGTTCTTATGGTCAGATTCTAGTGAGTCAGCCTTTTAGGAGCTGAAAGGGAGGTTGACTTCAGCACCGATACTAGTCTTTCCAGAGCCAGGCAAGAGCTACACTGTCTATTGTGATGCTTCAGGTGTCGGGATAGGAGCTGTGCTTATGCAGGGAGAGGGAGTCGTTGCGTACAGGTCTCGGCAGTTGAGGCCACATGAGAGGAACTACCCTACACACGATCTGGAGTTGGAAGTTGTTGTTCATGACTTGAAATGTTGGAGACACTATCTGCTGGGAGAGAACTTTGTGGTATTCACTGACCACAAGAGTCTCAAATATATCTTTACTCAGCGTGATTTGAATCTGAGGCAGCACAGGTGGGTTGAGTATCTACAGTCTTTTGACTTCGAGCTTTCCTATATGCCGGGAAAGGGCAACGCTGTGGCAGATGCGTTGAGCAGGAGAACTCAAATTCAGGCAGTTCAGGAGGCCAATAGTGAGTGGCATCTGATGGCTCTGTTCTCTGAGATACATCTAGAGGGCACGACAGACGGGGACAAACTTTTCTATCTTCTATAGTTGTTACCTCTGTGCTACTTGATCGGGTACGGATGAGGCAGCTATCAGACTCGGAAGGCTTAGTCCTGTGGGAGAGTGTGTCAGGAGGGGACCCTCTTCCTGCATGGATAGTGGGCGAGGATGAGATCTTGTATTTCCAAGGATGCGTATGGGTGCCAGTAGACATACTCAAGGAGCTGATGCGGGATTTCCATTCCTCTATTTGGGCAGTTCATCCTGGCGTCACCAAGATGTATCGAGATATTCACCACCAGTACTAGTGGCCATGTATGAAGAAGGATGTTGCTGGTTTTGTCATGAGATGTTTTACTTGTCAGCAGGTGAAAGCAGAGCATCAGCGACCATCGAGGCTCTTACAGCAGTTACCCATTCTGGAGTGGAAGTGGAACGATGTTGTGATGGACTTCGTGATCGGGTTTCCGAGATCTCCTTGGGGAAATGATGATGTTTGGGTTGTCGTTGACAGGCTTATGAAGGTTTCTCACTTCTTACCGATCAAGGAAACCTTCAGTGTCGATGATCTGTGACAACTTTACATTAGATAGATCGTTCGTCTGCATGGAGTTTCGCGCTCTATTGTTTCAGACAAGGATGTGCGCTTTACCTCTCGGTTCTGGTAGGGACTTCAGAAGGCCTTGGGTACACAGTTACTTTTGAGTACATCATACCATCCCCAGACTGATGGCCACTTCGAGGGCATGATCCAGATGCTTGAGGATATGCTCCGAGCTTGTATTCTAGACTTTGGCGGTTCTTGGGAGAAGCATATTCCACTGGTGGAGTTCGCCAACAACAACGGTTTTCAGGAGACCATTCAAATGGCACCATATGAGGCTTTGTACGGTAGGCCATGCTGATCACCCTTATGCTGGCTAGAGGCAGTAGAGGTAGCTTTGCTGGGACCTTTTCTTGTTCAGGAGACTTCAGAGCAGATAGAGCTGATTCGGAAGAGGATGGCTACAACACAGTCTCGGCAGAAGTCCTATGATGATCAGTGGAGATGACCTCTAGAGTTCAAGGTCGGTGATCAGGTTTTCTTACATGTCGCACCAAGGTTGGGACACAAAAGGATTCAGAGACAAGGTAAGCTTTCACTGCGGTACGTCGTGCTGTTTGAGGTCTTGGTGAGAGTTGGGTCGGTCGCCTATCGGTTGTAGCTACCTTAGCGGTATCAGGCCATGCACGACATCTTCCACATCTCTCAAATTCGATGTTACTTTCTAGACCCGTATCATGTCTTTCAGCTCGAGGAAGTTGAGCATGAAGGGGATTTGTCATTCGAAGAGAATCTTATCTGGATTTTCGATTGTGGTACGAAGGTTCTCCGCGGGCGGTCTGTTCCTCTGGTACGAGTGTTATGGCAGCACGGGCGAGTACAGGATGAGACCTGGGAGAGGGAGACCAATGTACGATCGTAGTGGCTAGAGCTGTTCGGAGATTCTACTTCTCCACCTCATTAAGGAAATTTGGGGATGAATTTACTTAAGGGGAGAAGTTTCTAAGAACTCAGATCTTCTTTTCAGTTACATTTTTCCTTTTTCTGGAGTTTTTGAGAAAAATGAATTTTCTGGAAATTTTTGAAGTACACGGCATGTACTTTTTCCCAGATCGAAGCCGTGTGATGGATGTGTCGCGCCACACACACGGTGTGTAAGGCTGAGGTGGAGGCCGGTTAATTCAGAGTACGAAAAATTTAAGTACACGCCATGTACTCAAGAAGTACACGCCGTGTACTTTCTTTTTTTTCATTAAACGGACCGGGGTCGCGCCTAACCCCCAAAATCATCTTCTTCTCCAGATTTCGTCTGCCTGGGAGCGACCGTACGACCGAATCTTCTCCGAGTTCCTGCCTTGCCTTGCATTCTCCGATTTGAGCACGGTCGATTGCGTTGGAATCGCAGCGGTGAGTTCTTCCTTCTGCTTTAGCCTTGTTTCTTGATTCCTCCTCATTTCCAAGTTATCATGGGATGAATGTTTTGTGCGTTTTCTCAGATCTACGTTGTTCTAAGAGGAATATGTCGTCGTGGTTCACATATATCGATCTCCTAGGATCGAGGTAGGTGGTTTGTGACTTTCTGTAGAAAGTTGATGAATATTATGTGCAAATTCCACCAATACCCTTGAACGGGGTATTGCGTGTTTCCTGTTTTGCCCCTGTTATTGCCTGGTTTTTCTTTTTTTCTTTAGTAGAGGTTATTTCTTGTGAGTAGAGTAATTTATTTTGTGGTCAGGTTGCTTTCCATGCTTGTTTTTCATGTTGGGCGTTTTTCCGGTTGCCATGCATAGTTATAGGATAGCGGAACTATTGTTTTATTATGTTGTTGAGCTTTAGTTGATACCAAAGTAGTTCGTGAGGTTTAATTGGATGATATACGCTTGCTGAGAATTTTTAGTTTTACACAGGACTGTGAGATCCTAGTGTAGTAGACCACAAGGAGAATTGACGTAAGGGCTTCTCCAGAGTGTCTTTTAATTACGATGCGAGACTATAGGGGGAATTGACGTTGAGTGCTTCCTCAGAGAGTTTGTAGTTCCACGACGTTGGCCACAGGGGGAATTGACGTTGAGTGCTTCCCCAGAGAGCCTTTAGCACGATACGAGACTATAGGGGGAATTGACGGTGACTGCTTCCCCAGAGAGTCTTCTTAATTACGTAGCTGAACCAGAGGGGTGAGACTGTGTGTGCCTCCCATAGGGTTTCTAGTACTATAGGTTGAACCATAGGGGTTAGGCTGTGAGAGCTACCTAGAGGGTTACCTTTTTTTCTTGTTGCTGAATGCTAACTTGTGTGCTTTACTTTTTAGAACTGTGGATTATAGCTGCTTGTGCTTTCCTATATACTGCTTCTTGTTTATTTACTGCCATGTATTCATTGACTGTAAGGCAAAAATCATTGGGTGATTTCCTACTGGGATGGTATCTCACACCCTGTTTGGGCCATGCTTTTGGGCCCAAGAATACTATGTTGCTACAGGTATAGATAAGGGCAAGCGCCCTTCTACTTCAGGTTCTTGATCGCGCTGGAGCTGGAGGGCATGGGACCGAGCCGTGACTCGCGATGCTGAGGAGTTTATTTTGTTTTCCTTTGCACTCTGTTTTTAGTTGTATTTCAGCACGTTGTTGTGTTTGCTATTTTCCTTAGATACTTGTACCTTCTGCATCATTATCATCATTACTATATGTATTTCCTTGCTTCCGATGTCTGGTTTCTGTTGTTATACATGTTTTTATTGCTTCCGCTATGGACTGTTGTTTTTCCACTGTATACTTTACCGAATGAGGGAATTGTTTCCCCACCGACTCACCTAGACCCTTGCTGCTAGTTGTTAGCCTCTGGCATTTGGGGAAACGCGCTTGAGATCATGTGGCAAACTGGGTACAGGGCACCAGTGGAGGGGCTCCGGATTTGGGTCGTTACATGTACTTAGTATCAAAATACAATAAAATATTACGGTCCCCAAGCATGTGTTTATATAATTTATTGAATATTCATCTAAAAATATGTAATAACTACATATAAAAATCCTTACTTCCTATAAACATGATGGGTGGTGATGAAAAATGAAAAACATCATTTCATGGAGGGAGTAGTCCACATGTACACACATGTGGTGTTTTCATTTTTCAATGGATGGAATGAAAGGAAGGTAAAAAATAATTTATATTTATAGAATAATAATTATGTAATATATATCATATTTATTCATTAAATAAATCATCATAACCTTCCATGAGAGAAAATAATGAAAAATTAAATATATCTATTTACGGAGGAGGTAGTCCATACTGGGGCCACTTATAGCTGGTCCACACAGGGCTGCTTGTAGCTAGTTCATACACCGCCACTTGTAGCTGGTTCACACAAAGCCACTTGTATCTGGTCCACATAGGGCCACTTATCATATAAGCTTATAGGGTCACTAGGACCCACTCATCAGAAGTCTTTGGGTCTTAGCCAGTCCCAGGATTCTCGCACGTTGGGTTCTTGATTCCAGGAGAATCTACTCCCCAAGCCATTGGCCATATCTTGAGTGCCACAAAGTCTTACTTAGAGTATTCCCAAAGGAACTTCTCATCCCAAGGGTTCCAACATCGCATAAATCGCATCAATCAGGAACTCAGTCTAAAAGATATTTGTGGTTTAGTAAACAGGGGCCAGTTTATGTTTGGACCCAGTCTGACCAAGTTGGACCGAGCCGACCAACCTGGCCCGGGCATCCCGAATGGCCTGACCCAATTCAGCCAATACGACCTGACCCAGTTGGGTTTGGGCCGACTTGAACTAGCCTGGCCACTAGGCCAGGCCCCTTGGTCCTTCCTAAACTTGGCCCGATGGGCAGGGGTCTAGCCCACCAGGTCACACAATGACCTGGTTCTATCTGTCCCAACCCACATTGGAGGGTCGGCTTGCTTCCAACCCGGGAAACCCGGTGTCCCAGTTCGCCCCACCGACCTGGCCCGCATTGCGGGCTGGTTTCTCTTATACCAAAATTCCCATGGGGCGTCTGGTTCATGCCACATGTTGACGGATGAGGTCATCCATATCCTCCACACAAGATCTAGGATAGCATGCCAGCTCCCGTCGGGGCCCACCAACACATGCGGCTCCTCCAACGTGGCGATCGAGTAGCACCACCCTACTGTGCGTGTCTGTTCATATAGATTGATTTCCCATCGTGGACCACATCTTAGCCGTGGGTCTATCTCACCACCTCGGTCTGAGGACAGCGGCTCTGCCCCGTGTGCACCTCTGACACGTTCGGGTGGCCGTGTCTACTTCCCCCAAGCTGCCGACCTACGTAAAGGTTGCTCTTGTTGTTGCCTGCCAATGCATCCTTGTTTCGTGGTATCTCACCAGTTTCGTGGTCTGCTTGGTCGTGGTCCTTCCTTCTGGTGCTTCTACAACCTATGTGTCATCATCCATTACACCACGAAGAATGGGGATAGAGAGATGAAGGGGATCACAAAGAATATCCATATGAACAACTAGTCTTTGTTAGTGTTGGTCTGGAATTATTCGAGTTATTGGGATCACAACGTATAAATTATAAATTACTAAGATTTAATCCAGATATCAACCTGAAATTATATTTCCAAACCCCACAAGGGAAATCCATTTGCGGACCATCTTGTTAGACAGTTGATCTGCATTCTTTATTTAGAAGGGGAGAACAGGGAAGAACAATTCACTAATAATTTAAACCCCTACCTGGGAAAGGAGATTGCACGAGGATGATCGGTTGTCGTCATCTGTCAATATCTGATCCCAAATCTGATCTCTAAGGGCATCATCACCATCATCTAATTCACCGGTGTTCATTGTTTGATAGGTTTTTCATTCTTCATTTGTCGCTTCCACCCACCAAAGCCTCAGAGAAATTCCAGGATTGTTCCAACAATACTGCATTGTTTTTTAGACTATTAATTGACAAAAAATGAATCAATATTTATGTTACATTGTGGGGAAGTGGTGTTACATTGACTCATTAATGAGGTTCATTAATGTGATTTATCATCGCCTCACCACTACACCACAACGAAATTTTTTGAATAAAATAAACTTTTTAAGTTTATTTTATTTTTCCTTAAAACGTCTGAAAAGTAACTTTTTCACTTGATTCGCACTAGCCAAGGTTAAGTAATTCTTAAGGAGGACATCTCATTATGAACTCAATAGTGGTCTCCAATTTTTAATTCAAGATACTATTTGTGAATTATGAGGATTTGAAAATAAAATAACTTTTCTTTATATTATTTTATTTACAGTTACGTCGCAAAAACCAAATTTTACAGTCGGTCTGCGTCGATCGATATTAAGATCCTCTTAAGGAAAGAATACCCTAAAAACATAATAGTACTCTCGTATTTCCAATACAAGTTACCGTTTATGAGTTATAAGGATTTGAAAATAAAATAACTTTTTTCCATTATTTTATTTATGACCAAAAAACTACTTTCCAATATTGACAAACACCGGTCAATGTTAGGCTCTACCTAAGGAAATAATACCCTCACAATTTCAATGGTGATCCCGGATTATCAATACGAGACACCATTCATGATTTATAAGGATTTTAAAAATAAAATAATTTTATTTAATTATTTTATTTATGGTTATGTCATTTTAGGGTTTTCTGATCCAGGTACCTATTTTAGAGTTATTCAACTTTTTTTCTGGAAAACCACTCATGCACACTATTTAAAACATAATATTTTTCGACGGATCATTCGGGGTACTCAAGGCCTCAGAATCGCATGTCATCTCAGCACTTGGTCTCGAAATAATTCCATTTAGTTTTCAAAAAAAATCATGTAATTTAGGGGTATTACAAAAAAATATTTTCTATCACTCACGAACAAATCACATTGAAATAATGTATCATTTTATCAAGGAGAAGGTGGATCATGGGCTTGTGAATCTGGAGTATGTACCTATAGAACTATAGGTTGCATAAATTCAAATTAATTCCTAACCCAAAATATGTTTTTGAAAGTCATCAAAATTTTATTGGATTCTAATTGACTCTCTACACATGAACATGTGTGTAAGTGGAACCCCTCTTTGAGGTATTATATGTCATTCCCTATGTGCTGATATGTTTTCTTTACCTTGTTTCATATAAAAAAGAAGTGACCTTTGGGTTTATTGAAAAAGGGGGGAAATTGTGTTCATAAAAGGGGGAGAAACTAAATAGGGGGTCGAGAAATAGAAGGAGTTCAAATTTGATTATGCTGAAGTAGTTATTTTAATAAATATAAATAAAGAAATAAAATCATGATGCTAACATTTTATAATGAGTTGTATCAAGAATGAAGTGGTGTCAATAATAAAGTGGTTCATTGATGAAATTTACTTGATACTATTATTTCTCATGAGAATATTTTCTCATAAGGGCTTAGAGTTGATGTTTAGTAACTCTTTAATCACTTTCTAGAGTTATAGCGTGTGAAGTTGTAGTTGAAGAATATGGTTTGTGTGAGTGTTTTTGTCAACAAAAGTGTCTAAGTTGTATTGAAATGTTGTCAATATACCCAAAGAAAGAAATTTCTGGGATAAATCCATCTTAGTAGTGTTTCAAGGTTTTTGGGTTGATTGTGTTTCTTAAAAAATTTAGTCAATAAAGTTCCAACAGATCTATTTTCAAAGAAAGTGTGTTGAATTTGGCATAGTTTCCCAGTGATTTCAATTTTTCTCATCTTTCATTGCAATATTATTTTATGGAAAAGGAAGGTTTTTCACATAGAAAGTGGTGTAGTATGTAAAGATCACATAACTCATGGAGGATTTTTTTTAAGGTGTTTTAGAAAAATGTGATTTGACCATATATAAAATTTTATATGAAAACCACATCAAAAGTATAAAAATAAAAAAAAAAATTTTCCTAAATCATGTATTTTTCATAGTAGTTTCATTATGTGAACCACAAAGAAGAATTATTATTTTTGGATGAAATCGATGATTTAGATGCCACCATAAATGATAGTCATTTTTTTAAGATATGATTCAGAGGTCTCCAAAAAGGGTGCTTATTGGTTTTGAAAATATGGTGTTTCATAAGCTAGCACAGGGGGTTATGTGCTATGAGAACTACATATCGAGTGCATTATGCATTGAAGGATAATTCAAAAAGGATTTAATTATAATTTTTATTAGTTGGTTTTCCAAAAAAATCCTATATAAATGGCCCATAATCACTTAATTTAGGAGATATAATTTCATTAGATATAATCATTATTGTAAAAAATCAGCTAATTCCAAAAGTGGTTTATAAAGGAGTTGAGTTTGTGATGGAGGTGGTTTCTCAAGGAGTTAATTTTATGAAGAAAAACCAATTAATATAAAATATTTTTTTCACTATATATAATAAAAGAGTGATTTTATTATAGGAATCATCCATCTAGAAAGTAAAGGTAATTTTTGAAGAAATCATGATATGCAGTGCAAGTTATTTCATGAAGAGATTAAAGCAGCTCATGAAGAAATACAAATAGTTCATGGAAAGAGTTTCCATAAATAAAACACTGCATAATAAAGTGGATTAAACCTCTTGGGGGAATATATATATTCATTTCACACTCACATTTTTTTGAAACATTTATAAGTTTATTTAGATCAATACAATTTTCTACTAGAGGATCAGTGTGCTCACATCAGTAGAGAGAGAGCAGTGAGCTTTCATATTATAAATGGTTGTGAACCAGGAGGGGTAGTGAGTCTGGTCAAAAATTGAAATAGTAGTTCACTTTAGTAGTCTCCTCACATTGATACCACATTATTGTGTGTTTATTGCATATATCCCAGTTTGATTGAAATAAGGAATATTGTTTTGTTTCATTCATGCTTTTATTTCTTCTCATACATCATTATAAGAAAGGGAGAGAAGATTGTTTTGTTTAATGAAAAAATATGATCCAAATGAGGTTAGGGTTTTAATATATCATACCCTAATTCACCCCCACCCCCACCCCCACCCCCACTAGGGTATTTAACCCGGTACCATGTAGAGATTAAATCAAAAACAAATCATATCACTTTGTGGAGGTTGTATTCCACAAGTACGCAAGAGAGACGTCAAAAGTTTACAAAGGATGGGAAGGTAATAAGTTAGATAAGATATTATAATTAAAAAATTATAATTATTTCATAAATATCATATATAAACATCAAATCCATCATAATAACCAACCATTAATGATAGTGGTGGAAAATTAATAATATCAATACATGGAGAAGGTAGTTCACACGTACATGTGAATGATACTTTCATTCCTCACTTGATGGAAATGGGATTGATAAATATTAATCCATAAATATAATAAAATCCTATTATATGTTAGAAACTGATATTTTTTATATTTTAACTTTTAGGATATAATTGAAGGATGTAAAGTAAAAAAGAAAAAATAAAAGTGATCAGTTAAAACGATTACCTTCTCTTTGAGAGGCATCCTTTGGATCTATTCTCAAGGACCCTAGAGATGGTATTTTTAAGAACAAATAACCTCCAAAACTTGTATAAGGATGTTTATAATATTATTTCAGAGGTTTTTTTCAAGATAAATTTCTCGTGGTAGTGAAATTAATAGAGAATATGTGGTGTCCTTTTATAGTGAAGGAAAGGAAACACTTGGAATTACTTAAAATATGTAAATATAATAAATTATTCTTTATGTGAAAGTGGAAGAAAGTGGAAATAAATTAAAATATAATATAGTTTAATGCTTAAATACCTTAAACCAAATAAATTTGGATAGGTTTATCTCGCATTTTTAACCTTATCTTTCAGTTTAACCCCTTTGTTAACTAAGTTTAACCTTAACCTTGGTAACAACCTTTTCAATACTAAAGGGTAATAAATTTAATTATGAGGTAAAATAATAATAAAAATGGTTAATAGATTAAATTTTAGATAATATTCCATACCCCTTTACTATTTTAATATTTTATAATTTTATAATAATTTAATAAAATATTATATACCATAAAATTTCGTTAATTCCATTTTTGTTACTATTCATTTAATTTAACAATAAAGTTAGGAAGTTATAAATTTATTTCAAATATATGACATTTTACCCTAAATTATACATTATAATTACCCATAGAATTTATGGAACACCACATTTAATCCAAAACATATTTATTTTAATGTTTTTAAAAGTATTTATTAAATTTTTCTATTACTTGAACAATCACTATGTCAGCATTGTGTAAGCATTTAAGGTAATTATATCATCACTAAAAATTATAAATAAAATAATATCATAAATATAATTTTATAATATTAAAAATAACTATTTAAAACTGACCATAAACTCTTTTTATCTCCATGAAAAAATATTATATTTTTACAATATAAGAGGGAGACATTTTTTATTTTTACTTTACTTAAAATAATATATAAACCATTATCAAAAAAAATGGAAAAAATTGTAATAATTTGGAATATTTGATTATTATGGTCTAACAAAGTTCATATATATATTAAATTAATGTTTTAGGGTTATGTTAAAGTTGTATCCTATATTTTTAACCCTATTTTTCCTATTTTACTCAAACTAGGGTGACGACATTTTTACCAAAATTACTATTCAAAATGACCTAAAATAAAAGGGTCCAATTTTAAAAAAAAATAAACTCCTAATTCCAAATATAGAAGAAAAATTAATATTTAATTTATATAATTGGAATAAATGAGTTTTAATTTTATTGCTTAAAATTTAATGAAAAACAGCTTTTTAAAAATGTGTTTCAATGACCAAAAATGAACTTATACCAAAACCTAGTATAATTTTGATTACAATATAATTAATTAGATTATTTATAATTAAATGGGACTTATATTAATTTAATAAAAAATTCAAAACATAATGTTACTTTTAAATAACTTCATCTAATGAAAAGAAAAAATAGATTTACAAAAATCAGTATTTTTCGTTATTCGCTTAAAATAAATCTTTTCTAAAAAATACTAAAAATTAAACCTAATATAATATTTAAATTATTATTTCAAAAATAATATTCACTTTATAAAATAAAATTTCTAAATATGGTATAAAATAATAATACTTTTTGTATAGAAAATGTAATAAAACCCATTTTAGAAGAAAATATATTTTTTGAATTAAAAAATGACTTTAGGAAATATTGTGTAATTATTTATTATGTGTTAATTAATAAATTTAATTTTAGTATAAAATTTATATATTTATTTAATAATGTGTTTAATTATATTCATATATTTAAATTTAATTTCTAGAGTAAAATATATCATGGTTTTTTTAAGATCGGTGTTGTGTGTCCAGAAAGCTATCGAACACTTAGAATTAATTTGAATATAAAATATAATATAAAATATTAGGGTGTTACATTCAACACCCCTTTAATAAATTATTCCCTTGAGATTTTAATTATTACATACTATAATTATTATATCATGACATCGTAATAAAATCTGATGTAGATTCCATCATGATAGCCAATTTCTATATCCCTACTAGGAAACATAGTATTTCCTAATAAAGTATTTGTAATAGAAATTATGAATAAATATAAGACTCATGGGATTATAAAATCATAACTTGATATATGAGAAATAATTTTTACATAATACTCAATGTATTTATCTTCCCCTTACTTAAGTTGAGGAAGCCATTTACCACTAAGTCAAATAAGATGAGATAATATACTTACTTGATTTATTTCAATTTTTTATGTACCATTTCATATTTTGGATGTGATTCTTTCAATTTAAACTTATATCTAATATTTTAATTAAATAAATTAGTATTCAAGAGGAAATTTTCATTCTCAAAGCACTAAAATTAACTTTTAATGGATCATAATATCCATAAAATAATAACAAATCATTCTTTCTAACTTAATATATTTTCTAAAACTAAAATGGTTATCACAAGTTATCCATTATGGATAAATCCTCATATAATGAAATAATACATTGACCTCTAAAACCTCATCAATAATACTTGAAGTTCAACATAAACCAATCAATAAGAAGTTAACCTAAAGACTCCTTGAAAATATGTCTAAATAAATTCAAAACCCAAAAATCCAACAGATTCGATAACATATTTTTTTCCAAGATAAAATTTAAAATTTATACCTAAAAAACATAAATTATCTCATAATGTCACATAAAAAAACATTAATACTACGATTATATATTCTATTAAATAACCTAAATCACCATGGAACCACAATAAAAAATATATGCTTCTATAAATTAACCCAACAACCATTCCTCAAATTATGTTTACTTTAATCATATAATGTTCCCAATATAGTGTAATTTTTCAAAAATAATATTAATCACTTAGTCACTAAGTCACTTTTCAATATCATGGTTACCTATATGATAATAATATTCCCCTAAAATATAATAACTCTTTTATCCCAATTAATAATAATTTTCTAAACATCAAATATCATATTAGAATTAAAGGTTATCAGTAACATCAAACTTATTTCCACAAAATATAAAGTCATTATACATCAAATAACCTTTTTAGTAAAACACATACTAAACCAAATGGTTGTATTCCCATAAATTTCTTCCAAAATATCTATAATCACCTTAAACTATCCTCATATAAAATATCTAAAGGGGTATATATATCTTTAAAATTATGACAAAACCTATAATTATCAACCCACAACACTTAAGGTTTATCCCATATCACTATGAAATATAATATCTTTCCGTAGGTTAAATACTCTTATTCATAATAATGGTTCATAAAATAAAATGTGATGTAACCCAAGTATATCCCTCAAGAGTGTATATCCAAGTGTGAAGTCATTATCCCACTCATCTTGCACCCGTGAATATTAAGTTAATACCCAATCCACCCGTTTCATATTTTTTACTCTAAGGTGAATTTGTTTCATAGCCACGTCCACTTTTCATTATCCAGATAGGTATTTATTTATTATGAAGAACACACTCCTTTATTTTCCATAATTTAGGATGTTCTATTATACTAAGGATTGTCTTAAGGTTTTTCACTAATGTTTTCTAATCCTAATATCCAAAAGTAACTAAAACCTACTCTGATACCAACTATAAATACCCAATAATACCATGTAATAGCATTAAATCATTTTAGATGAATATTAAATACATTTCACAATAATACATGTCTGATTACCATAACTATTTAGTGTATTTGGAGACTAAAAACATGGTCATATTATTTCACGAAATATATTTTACATCAATCACAAATATATTCTCACATAGTATGCTTCTTAGACATACCCTACATAAAAACATTCTTCGTAACCTAGGTAAAGGAAACATAAGAAATGGTGGGATCAACTTCTCATTAAGGGTATACATAAGAGATATAAGCAATTTATCTTTATTGATCATAAAAATAAGGGTATAAGAACATTACTATAACTTAAGAAATTCATACCTAATCAATCAAAGATATTAAATCACGAATCATGGCATAGGGTTTTTTCATGAAAAAACAAAAAATACATAAGATTATGGAATCATCAATAATAAATCAAGATCTATGATAATAGATAATTATAAAATATATGTTTTTGGAATACACATAATAATATAAAATCATTTACTTAGTTAAGGATCACCACCATGGATGTAATAGTGGATTGTGTTAACTCATCATTCTGTCATTTCCTCTATCAAGGTTCAATCGCAAGACTATCATAGTGTAAAGAGTCCCTTACTAAATTGGGTTCACTGCCCATTCTAGTCCTTATTATCTCAAGAGAAAAACATATTTACCCAATTTATTTTAGGGATATATAATTTAGATCCCATGTATCACATAATGAAAATCATATATATGTGTGCCACAAGATCATAAAACACTCATCATATCATTATATAATAACCCATGGAAAGTGAATGGGTCTCATAAACATTTAATCATTTCATCAAAGAATAACCTGTGGAAAATAAATGGGTTTCATAAAGGTTTCATCAAAACTTAATTAATTCATAGGAAGGAAACGAGTTTCATAGAATCATACTTAAATAACAATCATCACCATAATCCACTGAGAGAAAGAAATTGTATGGTATCATAGTATAATATCACCAATTAATAAAAAAATTCTTAAAGGGTATTGATATAGATGAAATATACCTTTAAAATATCATTCGAACCATTCTATGAAAACATGAAAAAATATCATTTTATTTTAATAAAAATTTTAACTAAAAATTTATAGAATATTAAGAAAATAATTTTCTTTAAAATTAACCAAACATATAAATAAGTCTTTTATTAAAATAATTTTTATGATGGTGGTAATATTTGTTTGTTCCATATACCTTAAAAGAAAACATTCTTTTCACACATTTGTAAAATGTCAAAAATGACTTGTTTGCAAAAACATTTCTTAAAAAATATCCTTTTTAAACCTTCGAAAATAATTTAAAAATAAGAAAAAATAAAAATTTCAAAGCATTTAAATTATGTGTAATAACTTTTATACAACAATTTTTAAGTGTACATACATGGAAGAAAAATATATAGACCAAAATAGAAAATAAGATTAGTTTTCCTTTAAAAACATTTTCTTGATCATTTTATGTAAAAAAAGATGAAAAATGTAATAATACAAAAAAAATCATAAATAACCATAGTAGAAGAAAATTTATTGTATATAAAATAAAATATTTATATAATTTCCCTTAATGGAAATTCAAGCATAAACAATTCTGATTAAAATGAAATTGAATAATAAATCCCTTACTACTTTTGTAACTTTTGAATCATAACCCCATGAAGTAAATAACATCAATTGAAACTTTAAAAAATAATAAAATATTTTTATTCAAGATAAAATATATAAAATTGGTATTATATACAATTCATAAAAGAATATAGGTGTATAACATAACAGATGTCTCAAAGAATACCAATTTAGATGATAAACCCATGCCACTTTAGTAGCATTCAAACCAAAACCCCTTGGAAGAATTACATTAAACTGTAACATTAAATACCATGAATTAATAATTATTAATTATATAACATGTCAAATTATTATTCTATACACCTCATCAACATAAATACATTCATAACATCAAACATGTCTCAATGAACCGATATTGAGATGAATAACCCTTACCTCAAGTCTCATACTAGTTCATATGCATTCAAAAATATTGTATAATAAATATAGTTTTATTATAAATATATTATATAAATATATTCATACATATCATATCATATATTATTTACTTATAGCATATTATGACCCATTTATTAACAATTCTTTATTAAAATCTTTGTTTCAGGTGATACTTGTTTCGTTTTTTATGCATGTTTCGATTTGACCGTTTTGGACCTGGTACATTGAGCATGGCTCCAAATTTTTTATAAATTTAATAATTTAATCATTTTAATATTTAATCATAATATAAAATTTTATAACCATTTATATATAGTGGTGATGAAAAATGAATTACATCACTTCATGGAGATGATAGTTTGTACGTACACAGTAGTGATATTTTTACTTTATGATGGATGGAATGAAAGAAAGGAAAATTATAATTCACATTTATAAAATAATTATTATAGATTAAAAAATCAATTATAATCATTAAATATATCCTTATTACAATCCCTGTAAATTGGAAATGAAAAATGACTCACATTGCTTCGTGGAGGTGGTAGTCCACACGTATGCACAAGCGATGTTGTCGTTTTTCAACAAATGAAAAGGTAAGAATTTAGATAAAATAATATAATTATAGAAGAATAATTAGATCGTAAATATCATATATAAATACTAAATCCATAATAATAACGAACCATGAAAGAAATTGGTGGGAAATGAATCATATCAATACATGGAAGCAATAGTTCACACGTACGCACGATCAATACTTTCATTTACCACTTGATGGAAAATATATAGATAAAGGTTATTATATAAATATAAAAAGATAATAGTATATTATAGATAATAATTTTTATACATTAATGGTTAGAATACAGTTTAAGGAGTTAAAATAAGTAAAATAAAACAGATAAGTTAAAACGATATCCTCCTCTTTAAGAGAACTCCCTTGGATATCTTCTCAAAGACCCTAGGGGTGGTCTTCTAAGTAGACCAAAACATTTATAACATGTATTATTATATTTATAATATGTTTTATTTGATTTTTATCAAGATAAATTTGTCAATAAGGTGTGAATAATAGAGTATAAGTGGTTTATTTTTACAGTGAAGGAAAGCACACAAATGAATTCTTTAAAATATTTAAATATAATAAATAATTTTTCATATTATAATGGAACAAAGTGAAAAAATAAAATATAATATGGTTTAAGGTTCAAATACCTTCAACCAATAAAATTTAGCTTGGTTTATGTGGTATTTTTAACATTATCTTTGGGTTTAACCCCTTTGTTTACTAAATTTAACCACAATCTTAGTAACAACTTTTTCCATACTACTGGAAATTCTGAACAAGGAGAAAGCCTGGTCCCACAAATTTATTAAGAAAAAAGATTGCAGATAAAAGTAATAGACAAACTGCATCATTACATTACATCAAACTCATACTCATCCTTCTCCCCATCCCTATCTCCATAGTCAGATCTCTCGTCGTCAGGATCAACTGACTCCCATTCAAAAGACTCGTACTTCCGCATCATCTCAAGATACGTCATTTTCTTTTGGAGAATTTCCTTGGACATTTTCTCCTTTGGTGGATGTTTTCTACTAGGTTCTTTTTCCATCATATGGGTGGACCCTCCCCTCGATCTGTTGGAAAATCTGGTTGCCATGGGCTTCGTAAGATCAGAGTAGTCTTTCCTCGTCATTCTTTTGGGTGGAGTGTTGTAGCTCACATATTTACTCAGGGTCATTTTGCATCCATTTTTTGTGATGTCACTATACGAGGCTCTTGGAGTAACATTCTCCTTTTCACCTCCCATTCCCATCCCCATCTCTAAGAATTTTGGAGCGGCGGTTACCAGGAAATCATCTGATGGGTTGACATAAATAGAATCTCCACCAAGACATGGTTGTTCTCCCTCCATCCTGTTAACCAGATCATGTTGCTCACTCAACACATCAAAGTTGTTTTTGGACAGTATGCTTGAACAGCCTCCTAACTTTTCATTGTTCAAGGGAGAAGCAGATTGTTTAGCCAGAGTAGAGGCCTCTGGCTGTCCAGTATACTCACTTCCCACTTCCAAATCCGGGTGTGACATCATAGTGACCATCATATCTTCATAGATCACATCTGGATAACACCCATTGATCTCTTTCAAGAAGGTTTTTTCATTCTGCCAGCCCTTCTCACCCTCCCTTTCGAGGTTCTCAATCCCAGTGGAGTAGGCCTTTGAATCCTCCCCTAACTCACCAGACCGAGATAAACCAAGATCACTTTTAAGTCGTGAGAAAACATTAGGAAGTCTTACCTCATATTCCTTCGATGAAGAATCCTTTTGGACATCCCTGCTAGCCCCCAGTGAAAGAGGAATCACCACATCAGGAGATGCAGGGGCAGGCACCTCAGAGGGCAGTATGGTCTGCACCTTCCCGCTGGTTTTCTCAGAAGCACCAACCTCCTTCCAGCTACCACCAGGAATCTCACCTGGGTTAATCTCCTCACAGTGGGGTTCAGGAGACTCATTAACGCAGGGAGAAGAAAAATTCTTCCTCTTGCGGCAATCAGAGCTTCAATGTACCTTTTTGTAACAGAAATTATTGAAATGGCTCCAAGTTTCATACCTTATTACTTGGGCGTATCTGTATTCACCTTCCACAAAAATCTAGGCAAGCTCAGGTGGTGGCTTGGAAGTGTCCATTTCAACACACAATCGAGCAGCCATTGGATAATTGAGGTTCTCCATACGCTGATCACAACATAGGAAATGACCCAGAGAATGGCCAATCGACCGAAGAAGACCGATATTCTGAAAGGGCAGTGGGAGGCCCGGTAGTTGAATCCAAATCACTGAGGTGGGAGGATCTCTGTTCATATGTAGTCAAACGACCAACGAAATAGATGAAAGCTCTCCCCACGTAAGGATCGACTCACTCTGGACTAGGCACAGATTAAGTCCTCTTCATCATCAAAGCATATCAAGAACTGTTTCGGACCCAAGATCTCGATGACCGCCCTACGATTAAAACCCCAAGACTCGTTAACATACCTGTCAAACTCTTCAATCGAGGGTCGACGCCGCATGAATCATGCAACCAGCACGTTGGAGAACATTTAAGAGCCCTCGGTGAATTCTTGCACAGAGACTGGAACAACTGGATGACCATTGAAGCACCCCGGAACCCTTGGTGCGACCCGAATACAGGGCAAGAGAATGAAATCAGAGGGGAGACGAGAATTGCGTCGGTGCTCCTGAGGGCGATGAGGCCCCTCCACCATGTGGAGAGGGGCCGCCGCGATCTCCATCACCACCTAGGGTTGGAGCATCACAGAATCACCGAAGACGTCTCAACGAGAGCTCTCATTTAATATGTTATCTTTACTTTTTCAATACTAAAGGGTTATAAATTTACATATAATGGAATAATTAGAACAAAAATGGTAAAGGGGTGAAATTTTTTACCATATAACATACTCCTTGTCCTCTTTAAATATTTTATTAATTTTTCAATTATTTGATAAAATATAATATAACATAAAATATCATTAATGTCATTTGTTGAACTATTCATTTAATTTGACTTTAAAGTTAGTAAAATAACAACGTATTAAAAATATAGATCCTTTAACAGTCACTTATAAATTATAATTACCCATAAAATTCATAGAACACCACAATCAATTCCAAATTTATTTATTTTATTTTTTTAAAATTATTTAGTAAATTTATCTTCTTCTTGCACAAGCACTGTGTCGGCATTGTGTAAAAAATTATGGTTATTATATTATCAATAAAAATTAAAAATAAATTTGTATCACAAAAATTATTTATTAATATTTAAAATTTACATTTTTAACAAACCATAACCTTTTTTCACCCCCATGAAAAAATATTATAGTTTTTAAAAGAAGAGAGTGATATTTATATTTTTTACTTAAAATAATATATAATTTTTTTATCTAATAAAAATGAAAAAAATCCATAAATTAGAATATTTGATGATTAAGGTATAAAAAAACTCATATATTATGTTAAATAAAATTTTTTGTGTTATTTTTAAGTCTTCTCCGATAGTTTAAACATCGTTTTATTCATTTTACCCTTACCATAGTGGAAACATTTTTACCAAGATTGTTATTCATAATGACCAAAAATAAAAGGGACTTATTTAAAAAAAATTAACCTCCTGATTAAAAATATTAAATAAATTTTTTAATATTCAATTTTTATAATTTAAATAAAATTATTTTAATAAAAATTCTTAAGATGCAACAAAAAAAAATTTAGAAAAATGTTTTTTTAAGCTCAAAAATGAACTTACACAAAAATAAATTAAAATGTTGATTAATATATAATTAATTAGATTATTTATAATTAAATTATTCTTATTTTACTTTAATATCAAATTCAAAACATAATTTTTCTTTTAAATTACTTTATTTAATGAATAGAAATGGCAGTTTTATAAAAAATGATATTTTTCACTATTCACATAAAAATAAATATTTCTATAAAAATCACAAAAATTCATTCTATGATACTATTTAAATGAAAATTTAAGAAATTATATTCAATTACTCAAATAAAATTTATAATTATGCTAAAAATTAATTATAATTTCCATGCAAAAAATGCAATAAAAATCATTTTTGAAGATAACATATTTCTTTGAAGCACAAGATGACTTTACTAAATATCAGGTACTTTTAATTATATATTAATTATATAAATTTTACTTGATTAAAACATTTATATATATATATGTATATATATTTCATAATATGGTTACTCATATTCATACCTATCTATTTAATGGCTAGATTATAATATATTGTAGTCTATTTTAAGACTGGTGTTGCGTGTCAAGAAAGATATCGCAAAATTATAATTTATTTAAACAAAAATATATTTTAAAATATTAGTTTGTTAAACTCCTTGAAATGAATATTGTAGGTTTTAAATAATCATTAAACTTTTTATGAGATTTATTATCCCTTTTATATGTTAGAACATATTAGAGAAGTTGCTTGCCAAGGAGCACTTTCTTATTAGTCAAGAAAAAATTCTGAAGAAATCAATGTATCGGCTTAGAAAGTATGTTCATGATATCTATCAAGTGATTGATTAGGTATATTTTGATGTATATTAATATTCATATTATATGAAACATCTTATAGGGACTAATTATCACAGGGAGAAATTTTAGGTTGTTTTATTCATTTAGTATAAGTTTTATAGAGGAAATGTTGAATAGAAGAAAGTACCTTGAAGTGGGAATCTCATAGGAGGATTTTTTAGCCTAAGTTATTTTAAATTTTTTATATAATGGATTTTTTTATAAGTGATTATGTGATAACAAATATTTTTGGTTATTTTTTTATTCTTTCCATATAATGATTGTTTTTAAGCTTTTCAATGATGAAAATTTCTCAGTGGAGAGATTGTAGAAATTCATTATTTTTAGAGTGTATTAAAATTTTACTAACATGAGGTTTTAAAATCAAATATGGAAGGATCCTTAATATATAATATATATTTATTTTATTTTTATTTTTATTTATTTTATCGGAATATTTTATATATTAAAATATATTATCTATTAGTTGATTTTTGTGGAAATATGAATTTTTATATGAATTTTCAATTTCTATGTAATCTGAAATCTAGTCCCTAGTATAAAAAATAGGTCTTTGAGGTTTGAATGTGGGAATTAGAGTGTTCACTATGAAATTATATAGGATGAATTTGGATAGTCAATTATTTAAATGCTAAGGTTTAAAGGTATGTTTAATGTGGTGCATTATTGTGTAAATTGAGAATTCATAGTGAAGGAGGAAATTTTCCCTATGAAAGGATAGTTTGATCATGGGATTTTTTTATTTCAATGATTCATTCTCTATTATTTATTTACCAAGTGGTTTTTAAGTTATTTTTTTCTTTTTGGTATCATAGAATAAGAATAAAGAATGAGTGGGATAGAATGGTGAACAAAGAAAGGACAATGAATATAGAATAAAGAATTATGGACAGTTGAGGTATGTGACTCACAATTTTTTTTGTTTCCTATTGATAAAGAATAATTTTACTTTTTTTAATTATTAAATACATTTAATACCAAGGAGAAATAATTTTATAGGGAAAATAATAATTTTCATGTTTGAATTATTTTGTGAGAGTGTGTGACCTTGACCTAACTCAAAGTTGTACTTTTTGACAGCCACTTCATTTTTATAATATGATATGAACATGGTTTATACTTACCATGATAATAATATAACATATTTATGAACAATATATGGTTTTTTAGGTTGTAAATCGTATCAAAAGGAAATTTTGGTTCTCATCTACAATGAGAACCTCATGATATTATAATAGTAATATTAAATACATAAATATAATGGGATAGAAATGATATATAACTATCATGTTATTGAGGATAATAAGCATTGAGACCTATTCTAATGAATTTCTCACATCATGATCTCAAGTATAGGATATCATGTGGATTAACCCGCTAAAAGGAACACCATGTGTTTTAGGTTTCATTAGATGTTCACATCTTTGATCATATATATTAGTATCTTAGCATGAAATCATTATTAATATATATAATGAATCATGTACTTATATACATGATGAAAACCATGGTATTTTATGTTTATTGTGAGGTATATTGTGTTGGGTGTGACATTAAATATATGACAATAATTTAATGATCATGAAAAAATTTGTCACTACTGAATATCATAAGAGTATTACTCAGGCCTTTTGACTCTAATGGTACTAACTTGACTAAATCCATGGTTATGGTAGATGAAGTTATGTCAATCCAATATAGATAATAAATATAAATAAATCTTGAAAGCATGGTGATATGAATTATATATCTATCATTATAATATATTGTGAGACAAAGAGATTATATTACAAAATAAGTGTATGTAGGAGTTTTGTAGTAGCTACAAATTATCCTTATCTATTTATGGGTCATGATTTATTACTAGATAACAATAATATTCTATAAGTAGGACTTACTTCTATCAAGATAATATCTTATAGGGTCACTTAAATAAATCTATAATTTCCACTAATTAAGATGAATTAACGTTTAGGATAAACTGGGACCCATGTATATGGGCCAGTGAAGGTATGAGAGGGAATGATCACTATTTAATTAATAAATAAATTCATTTATATTCTATTAAAGGTTAGAATAATGATAATGGAATTTATATCTCAATGAATTCAAATGATGTAAAAGTATAAAAGGTTGAATGTGATAATATTAATTTTTAAATGAATATTGGAATTGAAGGTTTTTTAAATACATATGGGAGCAAATGAGCTGAGTTAATGGTTAATATTTCATCATGTTACATGTGAAAGTGTTAAATGGGAATTATGAAATTTTTTTGGTTCTTATAATAAGTTAAATAACTTATAAGTATGTTTCTTGGTAAAATATATTGTTAAAGCATCCTAAGGGACCTAAGTGGAATTTTATAAACTTAAACCAAGATATAAAATATAATTATAGACCTAAAAATATCATAGTATTTTATTTTTATGAATTTTAGATCTTTCATGTTCTATTTTAAAAATTATATTGATAAAAAATAAGGAATAACAAGAATGTGTTTATTTTGATTAAAAAAATGATCATGTGTTCATATCATGATTTTATGGGCATCATAAATCACATATTTTATCTATAAGATTACATGGGAATTAAAGAATGATGAAAAAAAGCTTCTAGGTGCACATGCATATGATTTAGAGGGATCCTATATTAGATCATCCAAGCTATGATGATCTATCATCAAGTGAATTATACTAGGATCACATGAATGAATAAGGTAATGGTTCATTTAATTTATTATAATTAAATCTATTTTACATGATTCATTGATTAATTCAAGAACATATATGTCGAATATTGAATTATTACATGGATTAATAAAAAAAATTAAAAACATCAATACTAAACTCTTCCATTGTGTCTATATTTTTTTCATTTGGTATCAGAGTGATCATATAAAATTCAAGTAAAAAATATTAATTAATTTTATATAGATAATATAGAGTGATTTTATACAGTCCTAAAGCTGCAAAAGGTTTATAAAATGGAGTCTGGATTCCCGAGATATGATCATTTGAAAATCAAATGGAGATTTGGAGAGAAGGAGGATAGTCACATGTGGCGACCATGAATGGGGGTGTTATAAACATCATCATGTATTTGATTATAATAAAATTTTAAAAAAATGTGGTGTGTGGAAATTGGAACCCACATATGTTTCCTTTCACTACCCAACTGACCAGGGTAGTAGTGCCACCTCTTATGACCCACAGGTTTTGTAGGTCTATTTAAAAATAATAATATTGTGGTACCCTGACTGATCACATACCTAGTCTCATGTAGGGATAGCTTAATCTTATTTTCCTCTCAAGGGACAATTTAAGGCCAAAAAAATTCCAAAAAATATTTTAAAGTATTAGGAATTTATTAAAATTGTTTTGGTGTCCATGGAACATATTGTGATGAATTAAAATTGTTTTAGTGATATTATAATTCATTAAAAATTCCCTTAAGTAGAATATTGGATTATTTAATTATTTTTATAAAATTTTACGTATATTGACTGATCATTCTATATTAATGGACCATATATATTTATTTTAAAAAAAATTAACTTTAATTGTTCCAAAAGTTATATTTTATAATAATTAATTATTAAATATTAGTTTTTGATGATCTGTGTATCATCCTTTTAAAGACCTGAAAAATTCAAGGAATTTTTTTTCTGAAATTTTATTGGGAATTTTACAAGAATGCAGTTTCTGACGGCACCTGATTTTGAGGCCCGGTGTGCCCGGAATCTTTTTCCGAAGTTTAGCTCGGGTACGTTCAGTGAACGAACAAGCGGGTTTTACTAACTTTTGAACCGGTGCTTGGAATCGAATTCCAAGGGAACCAATGGAATCGCAACATTGGTAATTGCTTAAAAACACCTTTTCCAGAGTTGCGTTTTCTCGGGTGTGGTTTTTAATTTTTGGGGCTAAGTTAAGAAATAAAATAAATGTGGTGCGACAATTTATTTTATTTCACTTAAAGCGGCTTAACCTAAGTTAAGCGGATAAGGTGGGACCCACAATATCCTACCCACTAGGTAGGATATTTGTGAGGTGCGGCACGAACGAGCCCCACCATTTATTTCCTTCTAAGTAATGCACCCGCACCCCCCCCTTTAATGAAGTCAACCGTGCATTTATTCTGGTTAAGAAACGCCTCATTAAATTGGGCAGTTAAATCGTTACAATTAATTCATTGAATTAATTGTTCGTTTCTTTTCTTTTGAATTTCAAATTCTTATGTTATGATAATAAAATAAGCGAAGGACTTATTTTATTATGGTTGGGTTTTTGTTGTGTTAAGACTTTGGGAGAAAAAGAGAGGTCTTGAGGATTCTTCGTTCTTCGATGAAGAACGCGAAGAACGCACCACCGCCGACGAGGAACGCCGACCTCTGACGGCGGACGACAGCGAGAGAAACCTTCCTCGGAGACCACCTAATGCCAACGATGTTCCTTCCGTGACAATTCTTCCGCGGTGATCCTCTTCTTCCACGACGATCCTCTTCTTCCGCGACGGTTAATTGTACGACGAACTCTCGTTCGATGACAACATTGAGGTAGGGGTTATGTGTTTTAATTTGTGAAATCTTCTGTCATCTAACCCTGTTCTTATGGACCACTTGATATCATTTAACCGGAGGGGTCCGGACCGCACGAACACGGCCGACCCTCCTCCCTTATTATTATTTGTTGTTGCGGTTCGAGGAAAAGTAACGCGGTGTCGTCGCACCACGTGGGAACGAGCGGCAAGGAATGCGCGGTGTCGTCGCACCATGCATTTAAGAATTGAGCCAAGCCACAGCGTCGTCACGCCGCACTAGAAAGAAACCGAAGACACCGCGGCCGGAGCAGGGCCACGGAAAAGGGGCAGGGCGCCGTCGCGCCATGCCTGACGGACCAAGGCCGCATCGGAGCAGTGGAACCAGCGGCCAGAATCGGGCTGCCGGCGTCGGAGCAGGGGGACCGGCCTTGCCGGTCCCGTGGTGGCAGAAGTCAGCGGGCTGGAGCGGGCCGGCCAGACCGTGGAAGAACCGGGGGTTCAAAACCCCCGGCTGGCCGGACGTGAGCGACCCCATTAAGGGGCCGCGGTTTCTTCACGTGGGGGTAGCGACCCCGCATCCGAACGGCTCGGCTATTCGGCTAAGCCCCTGGCCAGTGCGCCGCATACCGGGCCGGCTGCCCTGGCCTGTCCGCCAAACCGGGCCGCCAGGCCGGGCCGGGCCATGCCCGAGCGGGCCGTACCTGGACCCGGTTCGGGTCTCCCCAGTTCGGGCCGACCCTGGGGGTATCGGGTCGGGTCGAACCGGGCCCGAACCCCCTATTACTGAACCTCTTTCGGTCTGTTTCCCATAACATGAGGTGCGAACCTCCGATCGACGCACCGTCAGTTGCGCAGTGATCCTTGGATCGGGAAGGTCGTTTTGTTATATTACTCTCAAGGTTTTGGAATACTTTGAGTTCGGCCAGGTTGGTTCGTACATGAAACCAACCGGCCCTCGGAGCGGAAACACTTATAACTTGAGCTCCGGACGTCCGATTGATGTGCCGTCGACTTTGATGGTTTCCTCTTAGTGAGACGGAACTTTTGGCTTACTCTGCTCAAGGTTTGGACATAGTTGGAGTATGGTCGGGTTGGTTTTGACTTAAAAACCAACCGGGCCCCTAGGATGAAAAAGCCAATAACCCTCAGACCGGGCGTCTGATTGACACGTCGTCTGTGACGTTTAGTTCCTGTTGGCGATACGGAACTTTTGGATGCACCAAATCCAGACTATGTGTCAATTGATGTATCGGCCCCTCGGCTCATGGAGCAGACCCTCCCGAATGAGCTTGCTGTGTGCGGGAACCCTAGAGCTGGCTGCGACTGCGACTGCGACGATGAAGACGACTGTACCGAGATCCTCAGTGGATTCAACGGCGACGACTACAGCACTAAGCGATCCTACATGGATCAGTGATATCGATCCTGTGTGGTTCAGCGCTCAGCGGTCCTGTGTGGGTCAGCGCCTACAGATCCTGTGTGAGTCCGATCCTATGTGGGTCATTGCAGGGTTTAGTTACCTATCGAACCTGTGTGGGTTCGATCCTGTCTGGGTCATTGCGGGGGTTAGTTAACTATCGACCATTGTGGGTCAGATCCTGTGTGGGTCATTGCGGGGGTTAGTACCTATCGATCCTTGGTGGGTCCGACGGCTTAGATGAATTAGTGGCTATATCTGATCATCTCTATCGTCATACGAAGAAGTATACCTATGTGAGCTGAATCTTGACTTGATTTACTACGTGGATTACGTTATGCTTTCCTGTGTGGATCGGGTTGTGATTTCTTGTGTGGATGTGATCGTACTTGGGCTCGGATGTTGGAGCTGAACTGGAATTTATAACTTAGGTATATGTATGGGAATATACCTAAGCAGTGTCGAATGTTACTTCATGATTGTATCTTTCCTTTGTGGATTATCCTTTGTTGATTCTGCGAGACCTTTGGGGGTCTCGGGGTCCCTACTGAGTAGGTTATACTCACCCCTGCACAGGTTATGCTCGCACTACGTTGTGTTGGTTTCAGGCGACGGACAGCGCTGATCGCGGTTGAGGCTTGCGGAGTAGGTCGGTAACCGGAGGTGGACCACTAGGCGGGACGTACTCGGAGCGGACGGCTGGACCCGAGGAGCTGTGGAGGCTATCTGTACTCACCCTTCAGGTGAGACTTCCAGTGGACAGTTTGAGGCTGTGGATTTACTTTTAGTTGTTGTTTTCCCTTTCCAGATCTACTTTACTTTCAGTTTGGGTTTGTATTCTGGCCCACTTACTTTACCGCACTTACTTTTGTATCAGTTTTTACGTAGTGTTTACTTCTACTCCTTGCTTTCTCTGTGGTGTTTGTTTACTTTACAAAGGCAATGCCTTCCCTTTTTATCGGTAATTACGCCTTGGTGCTAGTCGCCAGCCCCTGGCCTATGGAAGGCGAGCATGGGGTAGTCAAGGCACGAGCCCCGAGGACGGGTCGTGACAAATTGGTATCAGAGGAGTTCGGTTCTACCGTAGAACTTGGGACTCTGATCTTTCTTCTATGTGAAGCAATAGTGTTAAGGGTATTTAGTGTTGTTATTAGTCCAGGGAGTCCAGTGTTGGTGTGGCGGCCAATGTATCTGTACACCCGGACCCTGTCTTCTGATTTCCGACTTAGTACACGAAAACATTGATTGCATGTGTGATTCAAGTTTTCTTTGTGATTACTTTATGTCAGCTCACCAGGTATATTGTTCTGACCATGGCGCACCTGTCTCTTTTCAGGATGGCCCCATGACGGCAGCCAGCTAGGGTTCCGAGAGTTGTGCATAACGACAGCCCACCGAGCGACGAGGCCTCGGTACAGGGCCCTTTGATAGCAGAGGCACCGGTGGTACCTCTACCCGCTGAGCCACCAATGCTACCAGCTGCTAACGATGCACGTCGCCTTAATGCACTACATGAGTTTCAGCGCCAGCGACCGCCCAGGTTCAGTGGGGAGACGGACCCCCAGGCAGCCGAGGATTGGCTGGAGGCAGTTTTACGGGTTTTTAGGTTAGTGAGGACACCATCAAACCTCATGGTGATCCTCGCAGCGAGCCTACTGCACACGGCAGAAGGCAGATGGTGGAGCCTGATTCTCCAGGTGCACGATGATGCATCTCTTCTCTGGATAGACTTTGAGAGCCTCTTCCGCTCAGAGTTCATCCCAACCACCATCCGTGCTGTGTGCATCCAGGAGCTTCTACAGCTGCGGCAGGGCAGCTTGACGGCCGCCCAGTACTTAGCGAGATTTACCGATCTCTCGTGCTACTCGACAGACATGGTACGAGACCCATTCTTCCGGTCCCAGACCTTTGAGTAGGGATTGAGGCTGGAGATCAGGGCATCGTTGATCTCCCTCAGCATTCCGACTCAGGAAGGAGTACTGGAGTGAGCCCTTTGATCGAGAGCTTTCTTGTTGAGTATACATCAGCAGAAAGACCTACCACAGGGCAACACGTAACAGAGTCTTCTGCAGCAGGCAGTCGATGGATGACTCATGGGTCCAGGCAGACCAAAACCTCAGGTTGACAACCTCAGGACACTGGCTCAGCAGTGTGTGGCACACAACGCAGAGCCAGTCTTTTGAGAGGCAGACAATGCTATGCTTGCGGCGGGCAGGGCCACATGGCTCGCGACTGCCCGACCCACCTTCTTGAAGAACAGCAGACGGTTGAGGGGCCACCCAAGAAGAGACAGAGGGTCGACCATGGCGGTCCGTAGGGAGCAGGCGGATGACTCAGAGGAGCTGGCCAAGAAGCAGTTGGTGGGCGACGCTTTAAGGCTCTACCACCACCACCACCAGGAGGTCCACCCCGACCACAGGGAGCTGGAAGGCAGAGACAGGCACAACTCCAGGCAGCGGAGGCCTACGACCACGACGCGCTTGATATGATTCAAGTTACTATCTGTGTCTATTCCACCCTTGATGAATTTATTATAGACATAGGAGTGAGTCATTCATTCATAGCCGCTGCCCTTGTTCAAAGCTTGGAGATTCTGACAGATCCTTTGGCTCGATCCTTACAGCTATAGACTCCTACGGGAGCAGACTCGATGATTACGCACTAGTGCCAGCAGTGTGAGCTTACTCTAGGAGGCGATAGCTTCAGCTGGGATCTTCTTGTAGCGGTGTCGAGGCCTTACAACGTCATCTTGGGAATGGATTGGTTATCTACATTCCATTCTCATATTGACTGTATTAGGAACAAGGTGCGGTGTGTACGCACCGACGAGAGCAGGTTCACCTTCACCGGAGAGAATGAAGCCTTCTCAGCACAGGATAGACTTCCGCAGAGGAGAGGAAAACTCATCACTCATCAGTTGGCTAGCCTCATACAAGGAGCAGTTGACGTGCGGAGTCCTGGTTTTCCTGCAGTGGTGGATCAGTATGCGGACGTTTTCCCCGACGACGTTCCAGGACTACCTCCTCGCAGAGAGGTAGACTTTTATATTGATCTGTACTCAAGGACAACCCTGATATCCACTCCAGCGTATCAGATGGCCCCGGCTAAGCTTAAAGAGCTACGAGTACAGTTGAAGGACTTGCAGGGCAATGTATTCATCCGACCCAGTGTTTCACCATGGGCTTCCCCAATTTTGTTCGCCAAGAAGGCAGACGGGAGCTTGCGACTTTGTGTCGACTATCGTCGCCTGAACCAGGTGACTGTGAGGAACAAGTATCTTCTACCGAGTATTGATGACCTCTTCGATCAGCTCAAGGGAGCACGATGGTTCACAAAGATAGACCTCAGGTCGGCTATCATCAACTCAGAGTTCGGGACGAGGACGTGAAGAAGACGGACTTCAGATGTCGGTATGGACACTATGAGTTCTTGGTCATGCCCTTTGGCGTAACCAATGCTCCCACAGTGTTCATGGGCCTCATGAATAGTATCTTTCAGCCATACTTCGATCAATTTGTCGTGGTCTTCATCGATGACATTTTGATATACTCGACCACTGAGGAGGAGCATGCCTACCACTTGTGGGTTGTACTTGACACAGCCCGAGTGCACCAACTTTATGGAAAGCTCTCGAAGTGTCAGTTCTGGATACGCGAGGTCCAATTCTTGGGACACGTCATCTCTGAGGCGGGATTTTCGGTGGATCTTGTGAAGATCGAGGCAGTACTATCTTGGGATCCACCTAGGAGCGTGACGGAGGTGCGGAGTTTCTTGGGACTAGCTGGATACTATCAAAGATTTGTGCCAGAATTATTCAGAGTTGCAGCACCACTCTCATCTTTGAAGAATAAGGGGAAACCCTTTGTGTTGTCAGATAGATTTCAGCAGAGCTTCCAAGAGCTGAGACAGAGATTGACCAGTGCGCCTATCTTGAGGCTTCCGGAGGAGGGAGTTGGGTACGTAGTTTACTACGATGCATCAGGGACCGGACTTGGATGTGTCCTGATGCAGGACCGGCCGTGATCGCCTATGGATCACGTTAGTTGAGGCAGCATGAGCAGAACTACGCTACCCATGACCTGGAGTTAGCAGCAGTGGTCGTCGCTCTGAAGATGTGGTGACACTATCTGATGGGCGAGCGCTTTACAGTCTTTTCTGACCATCAGTGTCTTGGGTACATCTTTTCTCAGAAGGACCTGAACATGAGACAGTGGCGATGGCTCGAGTTCCTCCAGGAATATGACTTTGAGATAGTCTATACTCCTGGGAAGGGGAACGTGGTAGCTGATGCTCTCAGCAGGAGTACGGGCATTCAGCTACTTGGGGAGGTGACAAAGCAGCTAGCCGCATTGCATATATCCTTTGTGGATAGAGATGGAGAAGCCTTCCTTCAGTCACTCACAGTCACTCCTCCACTACTGCAGCGGGTCAGAGAGGCACAGCATGAGGACGCCGACTGTGAGACGCGACATGCTCAGATATCCTCAGGACAGGCACCCGATGGTTTCTCCTTAGGAGGAGAGCACGATGTCCTTTTTAGAGGATGTACCTTGGTACTAGTTTCTTTACGGGAGGAGGTGCAAAGAGAGTTTCACACTTCTCCTTTGGTGGTACATCCTGGAGTGGCGAAGATGTACCAGGATCTCCGATGACAACACTAGTGGACATGCATGAAGAAGGCTGTAGCAGAGTTCGTTTCTCGATGCCTCACCTGCCAGCAGGTGAAGGCAGAGTACCAGGTACCAGCAGTCTTGGTACAGCCCTTGGAGGTCCCGGAGTTGAAGTAGGATGGCATATCTATGGACTTCGTGACTGGACTTCCACGCACTTCCAGAGGTCACGACTCCATTTGGGTGATTGTCGACCGACTCACAAAGTCGGCTCACTTCTTACCCATCAGAGAGCAGGGCTCAGTGGAGAGCTTGAGACGTCTCTATGTTCCGGAGATTGTACGAATTCACGGTGTTCCATTATCTATCATCTCCGATCAAGATTCTCGCTTTACTTCCCGGCTTTGGAAGGGGTTTCAGGAGGCGTTCGGGACACAGCTACATCTGAGCACCGCCTTTCACCCTCAGACGGATGGTCAGACGGAGAGGACCATTTAGACTCTCAAGGACATGCTCCGCGCATGTGTCCTCAACTTTGGTCACAGCTGGGAGGACCACCTACCGTTAGTGGAGTTCGCGTACAACAATGGATACCACTCCACCATTGGGATGGCACCATACGAGGCGTTGTACGACCAACCTTGCAGATCACCGCTGTGCTAGACAGACCCTGGGGAGTCAGCACTTGTGGGACCGGAGATGGTCCAGGCCACAACAGAGACGGTCTAGATCATCCAGGAGCGGATGAGGACAGCTCAGAGCCGGAAGAAGTCTTATGCTGATAGGAGGCGGAGGCCACTGGAGTTCGAGGATGGTGACCATGTTTTCTTGCGGGTCTCCCCTCGACGTGGATTACAGAGATTTGGCAGGGGCGAAAAGTTGTCTCCACGCTTCATTCGACCATTCCAGGTCCTCAGCAGGATTGGCGAGGTGGCTTATCGCCTGGCTCTACCACCTCAGTTGCACCGAGTGCACAACGTCTTCCACGTATCCCAGCTGAGGAGATACGTGCACGACCCGACACATATCCTTGACCATGGAAAGCTGGACGTTGATGATGGGGTGACTTTTGTGGAGGTCCCGGTGGAGATTGAGGATCGACAGGAGCGAGTCCTACGTGGATGGTCGATTCCTCTAGTGTGCTTCAGATGGAAGCACGAGAACCTCCAGGAGAGAACTTGGGAGCGGGAGGCTCAGATGCGTTCTCAGTACCCACTTTTGTTTCCCTAGTTTTGATGTATCTTTACGAGGATGTAAATCCCTGAGGTGGGAGTGATGTAAAGACCAGAAAAATTCAAGGAAATTTTTTTCTGAAATTTTCTTGGGAATTTTACAAGAGTGCAGTTTCTGACTGTACCTGATTTCGAGGCCCGGTGTGCCCGGAATCTTTATCCAAAGTTTATCTCGGGTATGTTCAGTGAACGAAAGAGCGAGTTTTACTAACTTTTGAACTGGTGCTTGGAATTTAATTCTGAGGGCACCAATGGAATCACAATGCTAGTAATTGCTTAGAAACACCTTTTCCGGAGTTTCATTTGCTCGGGTGTGGTTTTTAATTATTGGGGTTAAGTTAAGAAATAAAATACAGGTGGTGCGACAATTTATTTTATTTCAATTAAAGCAGCTTAACCTAAGTTAAGCAGATAAGGTGGGACCCACAATATCCTACCCACTTGGTAGGATATTTTTGAGGTGGTGCCCGCACGAGACCCACCATTTCTTTCCTTCTATGTAACGCACCTGCACCCCCCCTTTTAATGAAGTCAAGCGTGCGTTTATTCTGGTTAAGAAACGCCTCATTAAATTGGGAGGTTAAATCGTTACAATTAATTCATTGAATTAATTGTTCGTTTCTTTTCTTTTGATTTTTAAATTCTTATGTTATGATAATAAAATAAGGGAAGGACTTATTTTATTATGTTTGGGTTTTTGTTGTGTTAAGACTTTGGGAGAAAAAGAGGGGTCATGAGGATTCTTCGTTCTTCGACGAAGAACACGAAGAACGCACCGCCGCCGACGAGGAATACCAACCTCCAACGACAGACGAAGGCAAGAGACGCCTTCCTCGGAGACCACCTAATGCCAACGACATTCCTTCCGTGATGCTTCTTCTGCGGCGATCCTCTTCTTCCGTGACGGTTAATTCCGTGACGAACTCTTGTTCGACGACAACGTTGAGGTATGGGTTATGTGTTTTAATTTGTGAAATCTTCCTTCATCTAACCCCATTCTTATGGACCACTTGATATAATTTAATGGGAGGGGGCCAGACCGCAAAAACACGGCCAACCCTCCTCCCTTATTATTATTTGTTGTTGCGGTTTGAGGAAAAGTAACGTGGTGCCGTCGCACCACGCGGGAATGAGCGGCAAGGAATGTGTGGCGTCGTCGCGCCACACATTTGAGAATTGAACCAAGACGCGGCGCCCTTGCGCCGCGCCGGAACGAAATCGAAGACACTGTGCCCGGAGAAGGGCCACGATGGAGCAGCGGAACCGGCGGCCAGAATCGGGCTGCCGGCGTTGGAGCAGGGTGACCGGCCTTGCCGGTCCCGTGGCGGCAGAAGCCGGCCGGGCAGAGCAGGCCGGCTGGACCGTGGAAGAACCGGGGGTTCGAAACCCCCGGCTGGCCGGACGTGAGAGAGCCCATTAAGGGGTCACGGTTTCTTCACGCGGGGGCAGCGCCCCCCGCCTTCGAACGGCTCTGCGGTTCAGACGAGCCCCTGGCCAGCGCGCTAGAGTGCCGCGCACCGGGCCGGCTGCCCTGGCCTGTCTGCCAGACCGGGCCGCCAGGCCGGGCCAGGCCGCACCCAAGTTGGGTCGCGCCGCACCCAGGTCGGGCCGGGCCATGCCAACTGGGCCGGGCCGCACCCAAGCAGGCCAGAACCGGACCCGTTTCGGTCCGACCCTGGGGGTATCGGGCCAGGTCGGACTGGGCCCGAACCCCCTAATACCGAACCTCTTTCGGTTCGTTGCCCATAACTTGAGGTGTGGACCTAAGATCGACACACCGTCAGTTGCGTAGTGATCCTTGGATCGAGACGGTTGTTTCAGTATATTACACTCAAGGTTTCGGAATACTTTGTGTTCGGCTGGGTTAATTCGTACACGAAACCAACCGGGCCCTCGGAGCGGAAACTCTTATAACTTCAACTCTGGAAGTCCGATTGATGTGCCGTCGACATTGATGGTTTCCTCTTAGTGAGACAAAACTTCTGGCTTACTCTGATCGAGGTTTGGATGTAGTTGGAGTATGGTCGGGTTGGTTTTGACTTAAAAACCAACCGGGCCCCTGGGACGAAAAAGCCAATAACCCTCAGACCGGGCGTTCGATTGACGCGCCGTCTGTGACGTTGAGTTCCTGTCGGAGATACTGAACTTTTGGATACACCAACTCAGGACTATGTGTTAGTTGATGTATCGGCCTCTCGGCTCGTGGAGTGGACCCTCCCGAACAAGCTTGCTGTGTGCGGGAACCCTAGATCTGGCTACGACTGCGACGACGACGATGACTGTACAGAGATCCTCAGTGGATTCAACGGCAACAAATACAACACTCAACGATCCTACGTGGATCAGTGCTACTGATCCTGTGTGGGTCAGCGCTCATCAGTACTGTGTGGGCCAGCGCCTACAGATCCTGTGTGTGTCTGATCCTGTGTGGCTCATTGCGGGGGTTAGTTACCTATCGATCCTGTGTGGGTCTGATCCTGTGTGGGTCATTGCGGGGGTTAGTTACCTATCGACCCTCTGTGGGTCAGATCCTGTGTGGTTCATTTCGGGGGTTAGTACTTATCGATCCTTTGTGGGTCCGATGGCTTAGATGAATCAGTGGCTATATATTATCATCTCTATCGTCATACGAAGAAGTATACCTGTGTGAGCTGAATCTTGACTTGCTTTCCTATGTGGATTATGTTATGATTTCCTATGTAGATCGGGTTGTGATTTCCTGTGTGGATGTGATCGAACTTGGGATCGGATGTCGGAGCCGAACTGGAATTGATAACTTAGGTATATGTATGGGCATATACCTAAGAAGTGTCGGATGTTATTTCGTGATTGTATCTTTCCTTTTTGGATTATCCTTTGTGGATTCTGGGAGACCTTCGGGGTCTCGGGGTCCCTACTAAGTAGCTTATACTCACCCATGCATGGGATATGCCTGAACTACGTTGTGTTGGTTGCAGACGACGGACAGCGCTGATCGTGGTTGAGGCTTGCGGAGGAGGTCGGTACCCAGAGGTGGACCACTGGGCGGGACGTTCTCGGAGCGGACGGCTGGACCCGAGGAGCTATGGAGGCTATCTATACTCACCCTTCAGGTGGGACTTCCAGTGGATGGATCGAGGCTGCGACTTTACTTTCAGTTTCTATTTTCCCTTTCCAGTTGTACTTTAGTTTCAGTTTGGGTTTGTATTCTGGCCCACTTACTTTACCGCACTTACTTTTGTATCAGTTTTTACTTAGTGTTTACTTCTACTGCTTGCTTGCTCTGTGGTGTTTGTTTACTTTACAAAGGCAATGCCTTCCCTTTTTATCGGGAATTATGCCTTAGTGCTAGTCGCCATCCCCTGGCCTATGGAAGGCGGGCTTGGGGTAGTCACGGCACGGGCCCCGATGATGGTTCGTGACAATCCTACTCACTTTATATTATATAAGGGTTTATGTTTAGACAATTAAATTTTAAATATAATTCTCCTTACCTGAGTTCCCCTCACCTATGTGTGAGTATACAATTATAAATATGGAGATCCTCAAGATGAGGAGATTCAAAATGAGAGTCAGTATATAACTAAAAATGTAAAATATTTGGTAGAATAAGGATGATTCAACTCGAGCTAAGTAATGGTACAAGGAGTTTTAACTATGGTCTTGGTTGATCTATCATCTATTCTATAGATCAACTAGTAGTACCCAAATCATGATCATGTTAATATTTATTTATTTTTTTATGAATTAATATTTATTATTTTTTTGTGAATGCAAGGATGATAAATAATCACATAGGATAGTTAATAAGCATGAAAAGATAAAAATAAATAAATTCCTGATATATTATTTATATTTATTCATGGTTAATTTTTTGAAAGTTTTCACGTAATTTAATTAAAAATCATGATAAATAGAATTAGAATTAATTTATAGTTAATTTAAAATAATTAAAAAACTCTCTAAAAAATATTAAGTCACTAATGCCCTCCATCACTCAAATTTGAATAAAATCATATCTCAAGGTTCTTTTCATCCAAATTTGTGGGTGCCTCATATTATAAGGTAGTTTTAATCAGAGTGATGGGTTGAATTAACTAAAATTGGAATTAAATAAGTATACATAGTCATTTTAATGAAATTTTAAAGACATGGTGTTGAGTAAGTATATTCTTAGGATTTTCAATAGATGGGAATCCACTCAAAAAAATTAATAAGTTGTGATTTAATACAGTTTACCATATAAAATTATAACTTACACATCTATAAGTAGTGTCATAGTTGAATTACCCAAAGGTGTTTGGTATTATTTGTTGTTAGTAAAATTGTTTTCAATTATGGTTGTCAATTTAATCAATAATAAGATAATTTTGGTGATGGATTAGAGTATCCACCCATTAAAGAAGAAGTTAAGATGGCCTTGGTTTTAGTTAAAGGGGTTTTTATGATCTCCCATGATGGTTAAATGATAAAGGTGATTGAGAAGTCATTTCCCACATATTGGGAAAAGAGAAAAGTAGATATGGTTGACCTTAAATACTTGTTTAGAAATTTTAAAGTGGGAATCCAATAATATATTATAGGATGTAAAGATCTGATCTTTATGGTAGAAAATGACAGGTGTTAAAGGATGATTTTCAATATTATCTAAAATAGTTTAGAACAACAAAATTTTTGGCTATAGTGAATAGACTTAAGAGTTGTTATAATCAAAGATTATAGGGGATGTTAGATGAATTACTGGATCTATCCCTATGTATATGTGAATTAAAGTTATTTAAATTCATAAATACTTACACTTGGATGAAGACAATGTTAAATATGAAGTTGATAGTATGACACATTCTATTGAAGAACTCGAATAGGTGAGTTTTAATGTGCTAATAAAGTTATTGGGAATCGAATTAAAGTGTTTGATATGTTTCATAAATTACCAAAGGTATTTTAAATTGTTTATTAATGTATGGGATTGGTATGAAATCCATTAGAGGAGACCTAGTTTGAAATATAGGTAAAGTTGTAAAATATTCCTAAGTTCATGCTCTATAGATATGAATTTCTATGAAAATGAAAGGTCGCCTACACGAATTCCTGTGTAGAAAAATCCATGTAGCCAAATTTGCCATCTATGAAAATATCTACATACATGAAAATACACATATGTGAATTTAAAAAACATAGATAAATGATCACATATCCAAATTCTATTTTGTATTTGAATTCAAGAACTGCATGCATGAATGGAGCTCTATAAAGACAAATATAGTGGAATATCTAAATTCATCATGTAAGGGAATCTCTAGAATATACTAACTTCACATAAAAAAGTCTAATATGTATCTTAATTTAGATCTATGTGCATGAAGGGAGGATTTCATAGGAAAATTAGCGCTAGAGAACCATGTATCCAAATTTTGATATGTGAAGCACCACTTAATGAAATTATTCACATAGTCGAAGATGTATATATGAAATGGAAATTTGAATAATCAAATTTTCTTTATGTAATGGGTGAAAATTATAGAAATTAATATTTGAATAATTGGAAGAAGAAATTATTTTGGAAGATATTGAATTTATCCTTTAAGGATTAAGATATCACAAATAATTTAAATAGTGTGTGATCCAAGATTAAGAAAAAAATAGAAGTTTGTATTCATATATGGGAAGATATTATCAAAGATAAATTAAAAATGGTGTTTTTTAAATTATATAATTTTGATGAAATAAATTCAAAAGATTCTTGTGATGTGTATTTGATTTATATATATCATAATGCTTACTTAAGCCATGATTCAATCCTAGTTTGAGGAAGATCGAAGGTGAAGAACCACTGCATATGTTCTTTAAATCTAAAAATCAATTTATCACATTTTCAAGAATAATTTAGATGTAAAACCTTAGAATCTCATTTTTTCATCGAAGCTTAAAATAATTATGATATGAGGTTGTTTGAGAGAGAATAAAGAAGAGTTGAGATATTACTTCTGTGTAAAGATCCAAGATTAAATTTTGTACCATTATCATAGAAGCTCTTACACTATAAGAAAGAGTTCAACACTACATTTATTCTCTATATATTTTATACAGTTATAGAAAATGTAAACTATGGTTTTTTATGGGGATATGTTAATGAAAAGAATCCATTCCCACAGTTTATATTTTGATAATATATTTTGGGTTAGGTTTCAAAAATAAGCACTAAATAAGTGTATTATAGGAATACTCTTTGAGTTGAAAAAATAGTGTGTGTGTGTGTGTCAACTTATCAAAACCCAAACCGAGTATTCAATAATAGTTTTATTGTGCTAGTAGTCACTTGGTCCCCTTGAAATTCGATTTATGGTATTTGGATATGAAATTTTCTATTATTTCACCACTCATTTATATGAGTGGATATGATAAGATCAAGGAGGAAGATATAGAAAAATAAGAACAAAGTTTTTTGGTGTGTGTTTAAAAAAATAGAGGAGTTAAGAGTTGTACTACTTTTTGAAATTTGAATAAAATCTATGAAATAAAAAAGAATAAGAAGTATTTTTTCCATTTTTTAGAAAATAAGAACAAAGAGAAGTCATGCCATCATTATAAGATAGTTTTTAAAGAGAAAAAGTAGTGAGGAGAAGAATATCATATGATATCCTTTATTAAATAAGTTTTATGAGGAGTTATTGCATACATGATATCACAACAACTCATTGAGTAAAATAACATGTTGAAATTATTTAGAAGTTATGTGAAAATAATATATGAGTAGTTACTGATTTGATGAGTTTTATTGAATACCTTCTGGAATTATAAAAATCTATTTTTGATTTAAAGGAGATATACTCAGTAGATACAAATACAATCATTTATTCATCAGAGATCTACTTCTAAGGAAGATCTAGAAAGAAGCTCTTGTACATATATGGTATGAATCCATCAAACCTATAGGAATCATGGTGTATAGGAAAACAACCATGAAACTAGATAACTATAGTGGGAAGAAATTGAAGAAGTTTAAGGATTAGACATAAAGAAAAGTCTTATGAAAGAAATGAAAAGTGCTTAGTGTGACTCTTGATGAGAGACGATCAGTGTCACTCTGATCTAGTTATGGTGGGTAAAGAACCATCCACATTTAATTAAATGATATTGATTATAGTGTAGAATAATTTATTGGGTCATATAACCAATAAATACAAGGAGGATTTCTTGGAACTGATTTAATGTCCGGACCTAGGTTCCACCTATGTCAAACCTTGATCCGGTGGGTCACCTGGCCTCACGTTTGCCTCCCCATATGCCAGATTCTACAGACTAGAAGTGAGGGTGTAAATGTGGTATGGCATGGAGACTATACCCACATGTTAGAGTAGCATAGTGGATATAAGAAAAGATAGACAATAGTGGAAATATAATATAAAAAGACTGATACAATAAACTACATAAATATAATTGACAACAACATATGTTTGAATAACTAAATATAATACAAAATCCTTAATGGTGGTGTCTGATACATATATGGATTCATTGAATACTAGTACAAAAGTAAATAGTGGAATTGGAAATAGGCACACTATACAAAAGTTAAAAAGATCAAAAGACAAAAACTGCTCTATAGCATCTCAAGATCATGCTTTATCCTTTTCTCCTAAGCTTCATCTAAAAACATTAAAATCAGAAACCTATATAAGGGATCTTTCCCATATCCATACCTACAGGTAGATAGTCTTCTTAGGTTCCAAGGGTGACCCAGGTAGGGTGTAAGATAAAATATTAGTAGGCCACCACCAATAGTGTTTATGTGTAATCCTATTAGGTGCTCATAACTAAATAGTGTGCAGGTAAAAGCAGAAAAGTAAAGAAATACTAAATAAATAACTAACCTCTCTCTCAGGTTTCTAAAGGACACATAGTGGGTCTACCTACTAAATAACATGACTAATATGTCTAATCAAGTTACTAGATATATATATATAGTAATAAATAATACATATCATGCATCCACCGTTATAGTCCAAGTGCGTGTCGATGTCTATTGGTCATACCCCTGGAGAACTAGTGCTGGATTGGACTGGTATATAACATGTAGGCATCCATATCCAATCTACGATCTTATAAGCTCAAATTAAAGGGTACATTCCCTCACCACAATAAAGTGATACATGAAATACTACAATATATGGGATGTCGGGTGAGCCTCCATGAAACACTCTAAAATGGAACATGGCACCCCATCCCATCTCCCATATAGTAACAGTGGTGTGGGTCATCATTCCAAACACCAATGTAAGAAAGTGTGATCACCCTTTTATTTCAGCACCCCTTACCATTGTAAACATCCCATTTATAGTGTATCACATGTATATATATGTGTCATGAGGAATACACCTCTCATTAAAATTAAATATTATATTCCAATTATATATAAATCATGTTCATATTCTATAAGATGATCATAAGGCATTACCTATTATGTCATGTCATCATGCCTTTCAGAAAAACCAACACATGATCAAATATATATAACATGAATCATGAGGCAAAAACTATCATGTTTTCCTTTTAACCAAGTTCAAATACATATAAACCATTTCATTGAAAAGGAAAAAAACATCATGCATTAACTATTTAAAACTTTTCAATAACAACATGTCATTAGGTGTGAGACACTCTATAAAAGGTCATCTCACTCAATTTTCCTAAACATGGAAAATTGATTCATAAGGTACAAGTTCCAAAGGAAGGTATCATGTTCAAGGAATTTAAAGGATTCTACCATATTGAAATATCCATAAAACTATGTCCATTTACCATAGGAAAAGAATCTAATTCAAAAGACAAGGCAATTTCCAATTCAAAGGTTCAAGTGTCATAGTGGATGACATGGGCAACAACTCAAATGACCACTTTGGAAATTCCATGTCTAATAAGACCAAACACCCATGGGGTGTCTTAGGTTAAATGAAACACACATGGAAAAAGGTCCATTTCATTGAAAAGTCAAGATGAAATCCAAATTGGGTTTCAAGCATTTTGAGCCATTTGGCTAAGATGGCCAATTTTCAAAGAGGCACACCTGAAGGAGTCCATGTAGCACGTGTGTGAAGTCTAAACCCAAAAACAAGATTCAATCAACATATATCAGTGAACTAGGGTCAATTAAACATGAAGGATCAAACCTAATTGAGGTGGTCGGCGAAGTCAAAAACACAACACAATGAACTAATTATGAAATAGACAAATCTAAAATGGAAAATTATGTGACCACATACCTTAAGGTTGTAGATGATGTATCACTTGATATCGACGTCAAATTCAAAACAAGTTAGAAGAGATCTGAGAAAATATCCAATGACCTAAAAATAGGGTATATTATCCTAAATCCAAATAGAGACAAGTATCTGAATATTAGCTGATAAGGGAAGAATGCATGAGACTAGCCTTACCTTGTTCTTCCCAACGCTTCCGATGGATCGACAATTGGACACCAGATAGAGGATATGGAAGAGATCCAATATTGGTGGATATTTGTGTCTAAATTTGAGAATATGAGGATGTTTTTTCCACTATATTCAAGGAAAAAATGAATCAATGGTTAAAATTTTTAGAGGCGAAAAGTGTTCTTTTACCCCAAAAATTGGGGGTTGCCCAGTTTAGGTGCATGATTTGAAAACTGTGCACAAACTATAATCTAAGGATCTATCCCCAAAACCTTAGTAGGCTATATGGTCATGCACCTAGGCTTGCATGGATTTCGATAGACCATGTGGCCTATAGATGTCTCTACCTGCAGTCATGCATGCATTCACCCTAGATCATACAATTTAGAAAAACCTTGCAGCCCAGTCATTTAACCCATTTTCAAGAACTTTGGGGTCTAAATGAGCCCTAGATTCTCTTGTGACCTTTTTTACATAATGAAGACTCATAATTATGTCTATTTAAGGTATGAAAAAATAAAAAACTATGATTTGTACATTTGTGAAAGGTTGTTTCATTACAACATCTCCTCTTTATTGCAACTCATCCCCGAGTTGGCCCTTTGAGGGTAAAGAGGTACTATGAGAAAAGAGTTTGGGCCCTTGAGATTGTATATTATCTTCTTATTCCCAGGTCTCATCTTGTACCCATCCATGCTTCCATAGCACTTGTACAAGAGGAATTGACATATCTCAAATTTTATTCACACTCTAATTAACTATTTGCATGGGATACTCCTTGAAGGAAGTATCCGTATCCAACTCAACCTCATATGGATGAAAGACATGAGTCAGGTCTGGATAGTATCGGAAAAGATGAGATACATAAAAGACATCATTCATGGATAGATATCTCTAAGGAAGTGCCAACTTGTAAGCCACTACCCCGATCCGCTTCACAACCTTAAAGGCTCTAACAAACCTTGGTGAGAGCTTACCCTACTTCCTAATATGTATATTCCCCAACCTAGGTGAGAATTTCACAAAAACACAGTCTCTAACATGGAACTCAAGAGGCTGTTGGTGTCTATTTTCATAAGACTGCAATATGGACTGAGTTGTCAACATATGCTTTCTGATCAATTAGAATATATTTGAAGTATCCTAGACAAGACGAGGCCCAAGAAAATATGATTCCCCTGCCTCTAACCATCATAGAGGTGAGCAATAAAGCCTTCCATAAATGGCTTCATAAGTATCCATCTTGATGACATCCTAAAAGCTATTGTAATAATAAAACTAAAAAAGAGGAATGGGATTCTCCCAAGAACATTCAAAGTTGAGAATACATGCACGGAGAATTTCCTCTAGCACCTTAATTGTAGAATATGTCTATCCATCAGTATATGGGTGATAGGTCATGCTCAGAAGTGTTTTCCTACCCAATTCCTTCTGTCACCCCTTCCAAAACTGTGACGTGAAATGAGTGTCTCTGTTAGAAATGATAGAATGATGATATCCATGAATACATACTACCTTCTTGATGTACAGTCTTCCCATATCATCTATCGAGAGGGTGTATTGTATAAGAAAGAAGCGTGAGACTGTTGTTATATGATCAATGAAAACCCACACTTCATTATTACCCCTAAGTGATCTGAGTAAACTAGTCACAAATTCCATCAAAACATCATCCCATTTTCAATCACGAATAGAAACGATTGTAAAATCCCTTCTGGACACTGATGTTCCACCTTCACCAGCTGAAAGGGGGAACATGAAGTGATGAAACTGACTATCTCATATTTTATTCTAATCCACCAATACTAGCATCATAGATCTCGATAAATTTTGGTGACACTGGGGTTAACCGCCCAAATCGAGCTGTAGAATTCCCACATCATCTCCTCTATGTTGTCTTGTGGGACCCGTACAAACCCACAAAACAACAAGGTATAATCCTTATCTGTTGTACAACTAGAATATGTATCATCATATGAAATTATTTCTCTTAGGACAAGTCCTTCAGGATTCGATAGTTTTCATGACCTTACCCAATCCAGAATAGTATAATTCACTACTAAGGATGAAAGGATAGTCTGACCATGACCATTCTGAACCTCAACATGCATCTCTATGAATAAGGCCATCATCTTCCATTCATCGCTGGAGTCCTGAACCACCTGAGTTTGAATCTTTAATCTCTAATAATTGGCTACATAATTCCCCTTTCCAATCGTGTAGGCTAGCTCAAAATCAAATGACTATTGGTATGCAAACCACCTATGTTGTGTGAGATTCATATCCTACTGTGTGAAGATGTATTTGATGATTTTGTTCTTAGTGTGCAACACAAAACACTATCCCAGTAAATAGTGTCTCTGATAGAATAAGTTATGAACAACTACACCGATCTCAAGATTGTGTGTCAAGTAATTTTTCTTGTGAGGTATTAACTAATGAGAACCATATGAAATGAATCGCTTTTTCTGTATCAGAACAACTCGAAGCCCGATACCCGATGTGTCATAGTATACATTCCAGGCCATGACTGGCTCTCGAAAAATTAGTATTCACATTGAAGTTGTTATTCCCTTCAACTCCTAAAAGGATGATTCATAATATTTAGATCATTCTAATTTCACACCCTTCTTTTTCAAACTCGTAAGAAGCACTACAAGGCATGATAAATAATTAATGAAGTGTCTGTAATATCCATAAATCCTCAAGAAACTCCTAATGTCAAATACATTCTTTGGATTCTCCCAAAAATCTAAATCTCTCACTTTCGCTAGGTCAACTAAAACTCCTATCTCTGAGATGATATGACCCAGAAAGTGGACTTTATTGATCTGAAAGTGGCATTTACTTATGTTAGCATAGAGATGATTCTCTCTCAGAGTATTCATTATGATATCAATATGGGTTTCATGGTCATGTATGGAGCGATAATACACCAAGTTATTTTCTATAAAGATAACCAAAAATGAATCCAAATATGGATGTAAGACCTTGTTCATGAGATCCATGATGATATCAGGTGTGTTCAAATGTTCTAATGATATAAATAGGTATCTATAGAGACCATACATGCTCCTGAGATCTGTGTAAGGTATGTCTGAATTCCCGACACACACTTGATGATAGACCAACCTTATATCTATCTTTGAAAACACTTTTTTTCCTTAGATCTGATCAAATAGGTCATCTATTCTTGGTAGTGGATACTAATTCTTAATCATGAGCGAATTCAGCTGAAAATAATCCACACAGAGCCTAAGCATTCCATATTTCTTCAAGGAAAAAAGGACCGGTGAACCCCATGCAGAGGTTTTGGGGTGTATAAAACATTTCATATCTAGATCCTATAATTAATTTTTGATCTTCAAAAGCTCCTTTGGTGCCACCCTATAAGGAGGAATGGTCATAGGTGTTTCTCCTAGAAAAAATCTTAATAGTAAACTCTACCTCTTGCACCAGAGGTAAACTAGAGAAGTTGTTAAGATTTACATCTATGAAACACTCCACTATGGGAGGAAAAATATCTAGTTTTAACCCTTGGTCATCAAGATAGATACTGGTGATCTGAGTTGTAACACTACCCATCCCATATTGCTCGAGTCCTGTATGAGTCTCTTGCACATCCCATTATCCATTATTAAAGTTCTTAACACCCTATGGTGATGTAAATGTCATCCTCTAATGATAAAAGTCAATATGGGATCTATAGGGAACTAACCAATCCATCCCAATGATTTTATCAAATCCCATCATATCAAGGACATACATATTCCACATGAATAAGTAACTGCCTGTCTCAAGGGAACAATTTTGATAGAAGTGAACACTCTATGAATGGATGCCTATGGGTGTATTTGGAATCAAGACACCATTATAGTACTTTATTTTAATGTCCAAACTCATAGGAATTACCTAATATATAAACGAGTGAGACACGCCTATATCAAACAAAGAAGACACTAAAGTGGAGGATACTAGAATAGTAGCTCGTGTATTAGATGTTTTGGAACTATGTTTATGTGGAATCGGATAGATTACATGTAAATTGCATGTACCACATCCCTGAGCCATTTCTTGACTACCCTGGGTAGGTCCACTCTACTGGCATTGAGAACCATAATTCTGACTTCCTCTACCTCGAACACCACTTCAAACTTATCGACCAATGGTATTACAAGAGCCTGCCTGTCATGATCTTGCTAACACTTCTCCTAACCGAGGAGTTGGTTCAGATCACTGCTCGCTAGGTACTAGTGTGAATGTTCTACAAAAATGATGGAGATGACCTATTCATTAACAACCTCTCCACTCGAATGGATTTTAAAAGCACTGAGATTTATCATGCCCCTTTATCATGCATTGGTGATAGATTAGGGAACTATTTTAGTGAGGAGCCTAAATACTGCCACCCCCATGAGTAGTATCGAAATGACACTTTCACCCATAAACAAAAGATTCACTTGAATCCCTAGGTGTTGAACTTACCTGACTCACAACTTCATCATCCTGAAAATTCTATTCTATGATAATGGATTTATTGATGATTTTAGAAATGGTTTTCAACCTGAACACATTGGCTTGTGACTAAATGGTGTAAACCATCCAATCCTCAAATTTTTTGGAGGTCATCATATCATCAAAATCTATAGAGGGAGTGAATTATTACATCTCAGTGAAACGAGATGAGTATTGCAAAACTAACATACTCCCCTTTTGAAGGTTCGTTAATTTTTTAGATATGTCATCCCTCAGAGTATCGGGAAGAATTAGTCATATAATATGGTCTAAAAGTTATCCCAAACCATCACTCTTTGTTGATCTACCTAGGTGATGACATCCCACCACCTTTTAGCTGAGTCGCATAGCATATAGACTGCTAGTGTGAAACTTCACTCTAGAGGAATCTTGGGATTCTAAAATATATATAAGATCACCTTGAGCCAAGACTCTACAACATATGGTCTGCCATCCCCAAAGAAGTTGGGAGGATGCTGCTACTGAAACTCGTGAGTCAACTCTTCCATACTCAAGGCAGGTTGCACTCCACCTTTCATATTCTGAAACATACATAGGAAACCCTCTCAAAACTGGGCGCATGTTCCCATATCTGGAATAGAAAGAGGATAAAAATGTTATTCTATAGAATTAATGGCTGGTGGATCATGAAATACCACCTCAAAAACATGATCATCACCACCTTTAGGGCACACGACCTGAGATCTTCATGGAATCATAATGATATAATACTAAAGAAACATCTCATATGTGATTCAAAAAATTCATAATATTGAATTTAAGAAACTAGGAAAAGTAAAGAATCCTTCTTATGAAAAGATCAGGCCTCTCTACCTGCTTAAAAAGCTAGGTCTATATGGTAGAAAAGGACCCCAACAAGCCATAAGAACACTCAAAGATACCCCACTACCAACTTCTAAGGTCAAGTTCGGGTCTAAGTTTCTAGGTTAGGTATATGAAATATGTCCATTTTCCATTTAGAGGTCATTTCCATTTGAATGTTCTCATTTAATTTGAAATAGATGGATCCAATGATTTACTATTTTTAGACCCATAAGTGCCCATACACCTTATGAACAAGAACATGTAATTCACTTGGATGTCATTTCCATTTAGAATGGTTGAGCTTGATGGAATTCCTTTTTCTGGATTATAAGGGCTCATGCACCTTATGAATCAAAATGTAGCACCCACTAACCTCAGACCGTAATTCGATCCAAATCCTAGAAAAGGTGTTAGAAAAATTTAATATATACAACATGTCACTATGAATATGAATATGGAAATGCTCACTGAAAATTAAATGTGACATGAAAAGAATTCATGGCCTATTCATACTATTCCTATTGTGATGCATGATCTAATATAAAGCCCATACTCATTCAATATATAGTAAATAAATTATAATTTCAATGACATCAATATCAATAACATAAAATTTCATGTGTATCACCCAACAGTGAAATCATATCAACAAAAAATAGTAGAATCAATAATAATCATAATCGATGAAACATGGCCTTTACCCCATACATGGGTTCACAATTACCATTAATGACTTATGAATGAGTCCCTAAGAATTCTCAGTCTCTATTACATTGTCTCCAAATAGTAAATAAATAAAGGAACCGCTTTGATAAAACATTATCACATCCCAAACCAAGATCCACCAATATCAAAACATGATCAAATGGTTCACATGGCCTCAAGCCCACCACCCCATATGCCAGAGTCTACTAACTAATAGCGAGGGTGTAAAGGTGGTATGGTGGGGAGACTATACCCTCACGTTAGAGTATCATAGCAGATATAAGAAAATTTAGACAATATCAGAAGCATGAGATAAACAGAATGATACAATAAACTGTGAAAGCATAAAAAATAACATAGGAAGTCTAAATAACTGAATATAATACAAAATCCTCAAAGGAAGTTTCTGAACATATATTGATTCATGGAATACTTGTACAAAAGTAAATAGAAGAACAAGAAACATGCATGATATACAAAAGTGAAAAATGATAAAAAGGCAAAAACTTCTCCATAGCATCCTGAGCACATGCTTGATCAACGTATCATAAGCTCCATCTCAAGACATATAAGTTATAAACCTATAGAATGGCGCTTTCCCTTATCTATACCTATAAACAGATAGTCTTCTTGGGTACCAAGGGTAGCCCAAGTAGGGTGTGAGATAAAATCTCAGTAGGCCCCCACCAACGGTGTCTATGTGTAATTTTTGTACATTCTCATAACTAAATAGTGTACATGTATAAGAAAAAAGTAAAGAAATATTCAATAAATAAATAACATCCTGCTTAGGTTCCAAAAGGACACATGGTGGGTCTACCTGCTGCAGCTCATGGCTGGAATGTCTGATCAAGTCACTAGATATATATATATATATATAGTAATAAATAATACATATCATGCATCCACCATTATTTTCCATGTGCATGTTGATGCCAATTGGCCATACCCTTGGAACACTAGTGCTGGATTGGACCGAGACATAACTCACAGGCATCCATATCCAATATACAATCTTATAAGCTAAAATTCAAGGGTACTTTCCCTCATCCCAATAGATTGAGAGATATCATACTACAACACTCAGGATATGGGGTGAGCCGCCATGAAACACTCTAAAATATAATGTGGTGTCACATCCCATCACCCATGTAGTAGTATTGGTGTGGTCTTCATTCCCAACACCGATGTAAGGAAGTGTGATCACCCTTCTGGATCATTACCCATTACCATTTTAAACACCCCATTTAAGGCATATCACATGTATAGATATATGTCATGAGTAATACACCTATAATGTAACTTAAATATCCTATTCCAATTATATATAAATCATTTTCATGTTCAATAATATGATCATAAGGCATTACATGTTCTTTCATGTCATCAAGCCTTTAAAAAAACCAAGGCATGATCAAATAAATATAACATGACACATGAGTAAAAACATATCATTTATTCATTTAACCAATTTTAAATACATATAAGTCATTTCATTAAAAAAGAAACAACCAACATTCTTTATCCATTTAAAACATTTCAATAAAATCATGTCATTAGGTGCGAGCCATCCTATACAAGGCCATCTCACTCAATTTTCCTAGACATGAAATTTTGATTAATAAGTTACAAGTTAAAAAATAAGGTAAAATTCTCAATATTTTTAAAATATTCTACCATCTTTATCTATACATAAAACCAATTCTATTTACCATAGGCAAAGCATCTAATTCAAAAGAAAAAGTAATTTCCAATTGAAAGGTTCAAGTGTCAAAGTGGATGACATGGGAAACAAATCAAATGCCCACTTGAGAAATTCCAAGTCTAATAAGACCAAACACCCATGGGGTTTCTTGGGTTCAATGAATGTACATGATACATGGGCTATTTCATTGAAAATTCAAGCAGAAAGTTATATTGGGTTTCAAGCATTTTGATCCATTTGGCTAGAATGACCAATTTTTAAAGAGGCGCACCTAAAGAAGTCCATGTGGGGAATGTGTGAAGTCTAAACCCCTAAACCAGATTCAATAAACCTATATCAAGTATCTAGGGTCAATTACACATGGAGGAACCAACACAATTGATATGATCGGCAAATCCCATCACACGACACAATAGACTAATTACAAAATGGCTAAAACTCAAATGGAAAATGATGTGACCACATAACATAAGGTCATAGATAATTCCTCATTTGATATCAACATCAAATTCAACTCATATTGGAATAGATATGAGAAATGGTCCAATAATATGAAAATAGGGCATATGAGCCTAAATCCAAATAGTGTTAAGGATATGAAGATTAGCTGAGAAAGGAAGTATGCATGAGTTTATCCTTACCTTGTGATTCACAATGCTTCTGATGGATTGATGATCAGACACCTAATAGTGGAGATGGAAGAGATCCAAGCTTGGAGAAGATTTCAGTTCAAAGAGGAGGATGAGAGGAGTTTATTTCCACTAGAGGCAAGGGAAAAGGAAATAAGGGTTACGATTTTTAGAGGGGAAATTTTTTAATGACTTGAATTTTCTATTGTTTTATTTTTATAAATTAATTGAGAAATTTATGAGACCAGGCACCAATATGGCGTGAGATTCCGAGGCCCGGTGCACCCGGAACAACTCATTGAAAATGTTAAGCATTTAATAAAGCACGCGAGTGATTTTTCATTAAAATGTAATAAATTCTAAATGGGTGACTAGATCAGAAATCTAAGGACATCATTTCATTCAAAACAAAAAATTTACCTCAGGTAAGGCCTAACATCGATTTTCATGGGCCAGATGTGAAATTTATTTTTTGGATGTGAATGTCATTAAAATATTTAATAAAAATACTTTTATTTGATGCGACATTGTTTTTATTTTAAAAAAACCTTTGTTAGATAATTTACGTTTATCACCATATCCTTGAAATTTCTCTGAGACATGGAAAGAAACCATCTCGATGAATGATGATGATGGATCGAGCAAATTGAAAATCGCTGCACCAATGAAGTGAAGGAACACATCAATGAATGTAATGAAATATCTCTTTGTCAATGGTCGATCTAAACCTCGATGTAGGATGTTGTATCTTTGTGATTATTTACCCCATTCTAAATTCTAATTGATGAACATGGAATAGCCCATAAATAGTTTGAACCGTAGTTCAATCATTTTTTCTTGATGGATTGTTTATGCGAGTTGATTATCGGGATAGATTCTGTTAAATAGATTTGATTTATTCTCTCTACATTCTTCAGTCTAATGTGAACGGGTCAAGGCCGACACAAACAAGTCCATGATCCATTATTTTTGCGTTCTTATGAATTTATCTCCTTTTCAAAATTCTTTTGTGTTCCTCATTCTTCGTGGAACATGGTCAGAGGATCATTGATCCTTCAATCTGCGGCACAATTATTTGAGTCTAGGGATCAGACATCCCAACGACACCACGGAGGTGAGAGGATTCCAAGCAGTGGACCATGTAAAAAACTGGAGCAAAGGCTCTGGAAATTCAAGCAGAGCACATGGAAAATACCAGTCTATTAACTGAGTGTCGGTAGAGGAATGAGGTGCGGCCTAGCAGGGGGTCGGGTTTCAGCGGTAGAGCGAGGGATGGCCCGATGGGGGGCTGGGTTTTGGTGGAGCTTAAGGTGGATGGTCCACTAGCGGGGAGACCAGTGGTGGTGGTAGGATGCGGTCTAGGAGGGATCATGTGGGATATTGTGGCAGAAGAGGCCATGGGCGGAGACTAGGGACCTGGAGGTGAGGGGCTGCATCCACAGAAGGCGGGTCATGTGGACCCTGCGGTGGCAACGAAGCTGTGAGGTAGGTGGACAGTGGGCCAATGACGTGAATTTGTTGTGGAATTGTGTGGATCTGGGGGGCACATAGTCGGGGAAGACCATGTGCAGTGTGAAAATATGGTCTGCTCCGGTGGCCCAACAGGCTGATCTGGACCCAGATCGGTCCTTTTTAATAAAACTGTCATAACATTCAAAATGTGTGTTTGTTTGACAAGTCGTTTGCAACATTGGGAACCTTGAGATGAGACGGTCTTTTTGAGTTACTCTATGTGAGTTGTTGTGTAAGTTTTCATATGACCTAATGGATTGTGGAGTGGTTTTTCTTTGTACAAGCGCACTATGAGTGGAATCCTATGGTTGGCTATAACATGGTGACTACGTAACTTAGTGACTACGTGACTTGGGGGATGTAAAACATATCGACACATCATGTGTTATTGAAACTCAGTGGGTTATTAACACTCCGTGTGTTATTGAAACTCTATGTTTTATTGACACTCTATATGTAATTGATATTCGGTGTTCTATGGACTGTGTTTGATAATCCTACTTTTCGTGCTATAGACTTATAACTGTGTGAGATAACTGTACTTTGTGTGTTTCCTTTGTGGAATACCATGTATTTATTCATGGTATACTTTATTTATTTATTTATTTTATTTTATTTTATTTATTTTTGGTGTAATTTGTTAATTTCTTATTGGTATTCCTTTTTGGTTTTAGGGTGTCCTATTGAGTATTGTTTTACTCACCCCAACATAGGCTTTTCCCACATGTTTTAGGCCTTGTGAAGATGATCAATGATTTGATGAAGTTCTTGGTGTACTAGGATTAGGTGGTTCATAGAGTTTTTAGACAGATGAGGTGTGCTCCAACGACTTCATACATATTTCCTACACCTACCCTTTAGGTAGGGTTTTCTACGAAAGTGTTTTAGGGACTTGTGTATTTACTTTTGTAGACTCTTTCTTGGGTGGAATTGTATTTTGGACCTATTTACTTTATGTTTTCCTACTTCCGTACTATGTGGTTAGTATCTTAGTGTATGCATGCATTGTATACTCAGTTTTTTACATTTTATCATTTGGGATTGGATATTGTGTGTGTGTTAGTAAAATTCCTCCCATTTTTGGATAATCCTGCTCAGTACTAATCTCTAGCCCCTTTCCTATTAGATGAGGTATTGGGGTAGTCACAGCATGAGCCCATCTAGGATGGGTCATGAAAAAAGTGGTATTTTACCCAAAAAAATGGGGGGGGGGGGGCAGTTTAGGTGCATAGTTTGCAATCCGTGCACAAACAGTGTGGTAAAGATATACCCTAAAACTACAGTAGGTCTCATAGCCATTCACCTAGTCCCACATAGTTGGAGATAGACCATGTGGCCTATAGATTCCTATTCCTACAACTGCATGGTTGTTCTCCATGGGTCGCAAGGTTTATAAAAACTGTTTGGCCAAGTCATTTAGCCCATTTTTAAGAACTCCAGGCTCGGAACAAGGCTTGAACTCTCTCATGACCTCCGTGAGTTTATTAAGACTCATAGTTAGGGCCAATTAATATATTCAAAAAGAAAAACCAAAGATCCATACCTTTTGTAAAAGTCAGGTCGTTACAACCAAACCTTGTAAAAATAATTATATTCATGTGAATTTAATTATTGCATTATCTAGGTAACAATGTGAGTCACAAGATGTATGGGATCAAGAGTGAATAAGTAAAGGATGTTGAATTTAAAAATGTTTTATGTGACCACTGATTCACATCTCCCCTCTCCGTGGTCCACTGATCCTATGGCACCTCAATATCTATAACATGGACTCTAAAGAGAGGTTTTCATGATCCTTTTCTACTAGAATATTCAAGTGACTGGATATTCTATATATAATGTATGGGGGTGTTTTTATTTGAATAAAATATTGGAAAAAATTAAGATTAATATATCATTAAATTTTAAATAATTATTAATCAAGAGAAAGTACTAATCTACTATGTTTTATTTTTTAGAAAATGGTGAGTAATGCCATAGATTCACTGTTAACTATTTTGGACAATGAACATACCCTCACCGGAAAAAAATAATGAGTGGTAAAGGTCATTTGGATAGTACAATGACATGAAAGGAAATTTTATGTGCTAGAGTCCCCACTACTTGATAAGCCACCTCAAGAAGAAAGTGAGGGAGAGAAGGATGCCTATAAGATAAATATGGATGATGTATTTTATGTTTACATTAACATTTTATCATCAATATTCAATTATTTTTGAAAGAAACATGATGGAATGGATGGTTACCCCATGTATTCACATCTTAAGATCTTTTAAGGATAAAGTAAGGAAATAAAGTAATGATATTGTCAATAAATTGTATATGTTAAAGTTGGAAAATAGAATCTTGGTTATTCCTAATGTACTTAATATAATATATTACATTTATCAATTATAAGATTTGACATTTCATTAAATAAATATCTATCCAAGCATCTGATAATTTAATACATATAACCTAGTTTATCAAGATTCATTACAAACTATAATGTAATGGTCTCTCCTAGATCAACCAACCAGTGAAAAAACTAGGTGATGTTATATAAACTTAGGTACACCTTCTTGTATACTAGATCTCATCAACTATTAGTTAGGGTCTATGAAAAAACATTAGGAATACAATATTATTGTTATTGAAATATACAATATCAAATAAATTATAGAAAATATCATCCAAAACTATATATCAGAGTACATATGTATATATAATTATAGCTAAAATAAAACCGTAATAAAATATCGAGTCATGTTATATTAAATAAATTATTTAGGTCATATAGAGAATATATCAAAAATTATTTCCCACTAAGTTGATCATATATAAATAAATAAATAAGAAAAAATACAAAAGGGAAGACCTAACTAAAAATTCTACCCCCTAATAAATCATGTATTCAAAATATCATCAAGCTACTCCAGCATGAAACCATGTATAACCTGTTCTCTAACCTACATATCTTACATATGGTTTTCATGTCCCCCAAGGTGTATGTGCATGGTCTTAGTATAAAAATTAGTAGGTCACGCCAATGGTTTTGATTATATATTTTGTAATATATTTGTTTATACATGAGAAAATAAATAAAACTATAACACGTAGTATACATGAAATCATGACACCATAATACTAAACCCAGGTTGGTTCATTCAAAACTTATGATTTTTTGTTTTTTTACCAAGACCTACCATATAGTAGCATGTCATCCTAGCTTAAAACTAGTCTAACCAAGCCAATAATTGAAAAACGAGTCTTAATAACACAACTGGTATATACAAGTCATGAATTATCATGGAGTCTTGGTAATAAAATTGGTCTATTTAATCTATGAACTATAAAGTAGTCCTGGTAACATTACTAGTTTTTTCAAGCTATAGACTAGAAAAAAGTTCTGATAACACAACTAGTCTTTCCAAGCCGCAGACTGGTATGGAGTTCTAATAACACAACATGTATTTTCATGAAATGGACTAGAAATGAGTCTCTATAACACAACCATAATTTATAATCCATATTTTAGTAAGGTTTTGTACTGATTTTTTTAGTTATTGTGGGATGGTTTAGCTTGTGCCCAGTTTTTTGAGGACAAAAAACATTTTATGAGGGTAAAATTGTAGGAATTTGGTTTTTGATAAAGAAAGGAGATGTTTTTCTATATATTTATATACATATATATAGTTATGGGGTTCAGGATATATTTTGTTGCGTAGAAGTATGGGAACGTTATATGAGGTGTTTTGAAGGATTTGGAGGAAAAATTGGGGTGTTTTATAAGAGTTTTATAGGGTTTAAGGTATTAGGTTCCATGCATGATTCAAGAAAAATCATGTAAGGTGTTTAAGGGGGGGTGGATAGGGATTCATGGTCCATAAACTATCACTCGAGATCATGCATTCATATCATGCATGCCTAAAATTTTGTGGGTAGTGGTGTCGGCATGGTTGACACACAATTACCTGAGGTTATGCACTTGAGTCATGTAGTCACATAAAAACTCTCTCGAAACATTTTTTTCCAAATTTCATTACTTGGGTTATTTTATTCCTTGCATGTAGGTCACTTGAATCTATGGTTATTTTTGGGGAATATTTACTAGATTCCACCCTCCATATATATTCTACTTTCAATATTGGGATATTTGGGAGTTTGATCAAGGTTTTTTCACTATTCTATTTTCTATTATTTTTATCCTCAGATCTATGGTTTTGACCAAGGGTTTCACTGATTCATAGAAAATCTGCCATTATATTTATGGATTTTTTATTTGTATTGGTTATAGGAGGCTATCAAGAGTGTTTATATTTTATTTTGCAGCATGAATTTTCTTCATCATCATGATTGAGGTAGGTGGATTCTCACTCATGATTTTATATGTCAAATTACATGATCTTGAATTTCATGTTTTAATTAAATTATTTTATGGTTTTAAAGTAATATAATTATTATTGTGATGTTTTTTAAGAAAAAAGGAGTTTTTCATGAGTGAATTAGAGGTAATGAAATGGTAGATTTTTGGGTCTGTAAGTGATTTCTAGGAAATGTGTAAAAGATTTAAATTGAGTTAAAGGGTGGGTTTTAATCTTGTTGTATTTGTATAATTGGGGTGAAAAGAGGTTTGATTTTTTCATTTACGTTATTGATTTAGTTATCAAGGGTGTTGTAATTATAGAGATTCTGAGTACTACTGGCATACACAGTTGATGCTATTTTGGATTTTTCAAGGGTTTTATATAATTATTTGATTGTTCATTAAGTTTCATAGGATAAGTGTTTTTTGGTTTGTGCATTGATTTTAATGAGATGGTGATATTATTATTAATATTGTGGATTTTTTTTTAATGAGGCCTTATACATGAGTTGTGTAAAATCTCACTTTGGTGTAGGTACTTTATTGGTATTAGCAAGGTAGGGTGGTGGAAACTTTAACTTGGATGTGGAGACCTTATTAGTAAGTATGAAATTATGTTTGGGGGTGGTTGGTCCACTCATGAGTTGGTGATACCGATTTTGGTTATTACTCATAGTCTAAAGGACCCCTTAGGTTTTTGGTTGAGTATTTGGGTGTGTGGTGTTGGGTTATGGAATTATTATTATGATTTTATGATTTTTTGGTTTATTGAAAATTATTGATGATTTAATTACCTATTATGGTTTTATAAAATTTCATGGGATTGGGAAATTTTTTGTACAATGAATTTGTAGCTTTTTAGTATTTTTTACATTCATGTGGTGCATAGGGAGTATTAGGTAAATCATCTTGTTCCATATACTCAGTCCTATATGAGAATCATAGTGCCTATATAGATTATGTTAATTGATTTATGGGTTACTTGGACATTTTTTTTCATGTTTAATAGAGTAACAAGGTCATTTAGTGAATACCAGTGGAGGACTGTTCATATATGGGGGTTTAGTCATTTGTAAAGGATGTTATTTTCATTAGGTAGTTTGTTATGGGTTTATTTTTTACTTATCTATCATATTTTTATGCATGTTAATTTGTTAAGTGTTGGTTACCTAGAACCAACTAGTTGTAATGTGATTATATGGTTATTTAATGTATTTAAATATTAAACATATTATTATATATTGTTCATTGTTCTTCATGACTATGATGTAATAATGTACTAGAGTATTTTTTTCATTGATAAGGTTATGGATGTTCCCCACTATGATGAAAACCTTCAAATGCTATAACAATATTCTTAAATAGAGTTCTATGATTGGGTGATATACTATAATGGGACAAATAGCATACAGACCATAAGGTTCAAGTACTCGTAAGTAGATGAGACTTCCTCTCATGAAGTTCACACTTAGTAAAATCCAATACATGAGATTATGAGAACAGACCCACCAGTAGGAATTCCACATGTTTTGGTGTAAATATATATTTCTATCTACAAGCGTGTGTAATGATCCTTAGACTTTAATATTATCATTAATACATGTCATGACTCAAACACTTTGATTTACTAATGAAAATGATCATGCAGACAGTTGGTCGGAAGTAGGGTACGTTGGGTGTGTCGCGAGTGGAATGCTATTAATGGATAAGTTGAGGAAGGATATGTCTGTTCAATTTATGGAAGTTTATATCTCATCCCTTTGATTGAAATAGAACTTTCAGGTGAAATTCCATGTCCATGGTGTAATGCTGAGTTTATTTCAGGTAGAAAAAGAACGAAATATCAAGCATAAAAGTTAATGACACTATCATGAAACCGTATTGATGAGATATTGAAATAAAGGGATTATATTACATAGTGAGTGTTCATATGTGGATTTCATTATTGCGAATTTAAGTTCCTTCTCTTAGGTTCCTTGACCTATTTCTAAATAGTACCCTTAGACTTTAAGAAAACCTACCTAATTCCAACGAGAAAGAATCCCAGAGGGCCACACACTAAGTGTTTCTTATGGTCTGGGTTAAATTCTATTTGAATTTAATTAATAAATATTATTCTCAAGATAGTGGAATAATTTTATTCAAGTTAAAATGATATAATAAATTAAATAAATATTTATTTAATGGATTGTGTGTAACATTTATTTATTTATTTTATTGAAAATTTAATAAATATTTATTTACTAGTTTATAAATAAAATAGTTATTTAAGATAATAAATTATTTATTTATTTATTCGGGTGTTCCATAAAAAAAGTGGAGTTCGAGCGGACCAAGGCTGGTTCGGTAGTAAAATAATTATTTGCAAGATAGTGAATAATTATTTAACTATTTGGCACAAATTAAAATAACACTTCTATTATTTTGTGACATAGAATTTTATTTATAATTATATTTTGTGCAATTTGGAGAACCATAAAAAATGACATAGTTTTATTATTAATACCATCATTTTTCTCTAAGGATATGAATGTATTTAATTGGTTTTACATAATTAAATATTGTAACTGAATCCCCATGTCAATAAATAGACAAATACTTATATTGTGTCAAGTACCGAACCACAGACCTAGTGAAAGCTAAACAATTTCTCTTTTGAATCCTCTTCCTACCCCTCTCAAGAACGAGAGACATTTTTCAAGGCCGAAGAACAATCGATCAAGAACGACCGACACAACACACTCACTTCACTATACTAGCAGACGAAGAAAGAGTGGTGTCGATCGGAGGCCATCTGAGCACTTGTGGATCACTGCTAGATGGATTATAGTTTGGATCATTGCAAATGAAACAAGATAATCCGGAAGGTTCATTTTGGACGATCAACATCATCAATGAACAAAATACTGAAGATCCAAGTATTATTTTCTTTATAAAATTAATTAAATTAATTATAAACATGATGCGCAAGATCCTCACTAATGATCTTTTCTCTCTTCCTTATTTATCTAAATATTTGATTCTATTATATGGATATTGGTGTTCGTCATCCTATTTATCCAAGAATAATCATTGATCATGGTAAAAATTAAATTTGGGTGCCTCACCAACCACACTTTTGCTGCACCCGGAACCATAAAGTTGTATCAGAGCGGTTACATCATTGTTTATAATTATTTAAATAATTCATTGATGATTTAAGGGTTAATAATTTAGTATTTAATTCAAGGTTAATCATTCTTGTAATCTGGTTTTTGAGATCTTTTATCCCTATTTTTTTCTCGTTCACCTTAAAGAAAAGATATTTTCTTTTAATTTTGATTAAAATAAAATAGATGATCTCATCCGAATGTGCCAAAGGTTCTTGTCCATAAAACACCAGAATACACGACATGTAGTTGGATTCACATGTTGTGTAATAAGGTTCAATGCATCAGGACTGGTCTTCCAAACCAAGTCATGTCATTGGAGTTTGTCTAAGTCTTAAAGGCTTTGTTTGTTGACCAGGAAAAAGTGGCACATGGTTTCTAGATTACATGTCATGTGGCCCACTGGATACGGAGTGTAGTCCATTTGGGTTAGGTTTGGACCATGTACCATGTACATGGGTTTCCTGACTAGAGACCATGTAATGCGGATACTACACAGCATGTGGCCCACTTTACACACCATGTACTCTGAAGATTTATGAAGTACATTTACACATTCTATACCTGTGTGTTTTCTTTGGATGGATGGTGAATGATAGTACATTCCATATTCTCATCCAAATTACACGGATTTATTAAAATTTATTATTATATTATACAAACCCTTGATACATGTACCATGGTATAGGCATAAGGTTGAGGCACAACACGTGATAGGTGTTTTATGTATATGTGTTTAATTTAATATCTTTGTAATGTTTATTTATAATTATTGGGTATTTTTTAATGGGAATTCACTAGGTTTCCTCCAAGATACAAGTTACGAAAAAGATAATTTTAAATGAATTTATCAGTTTAAAATTATGATGGATGAAAATATCAAGGACAATCGGAAAGGTATTAAGATAAAATGATTGATTAATTAAAGATAATAATTAATCAATTTGAGTTTAATTTATCTTAATAAGAATGATTAATGAATTGAAAGCTATTTTTATTAAATGCATAACTCATTGCATATATGTGAGTGATCATGAGCAAGACCAATAACTTTGTATGTGATTGGTTTCCTTTTAATTTATTTATTAAATTAATTGTTGGCTTGCAACCCATCTCTCCTCATTAATATGTAGGGTCTGCATGACCACAATTTATTATATGTAAACCCCCCTTTTTACCCCTCACCTAATTGTGAGTTTAAAACTATATTTAATAGATGTAACTCCCAAACTAGAGTAGGTAGTTCAAGATAGAGCTGAGATGAACCCAATCCCATGAGATAAAGAGGTGGAAAGTTAGAAAGTTGTAAACATGAACCCAAAATGTTCAAGGTGTTTATCCCCTAGGTCAGGGTTAGTTTATCAACTTCTAGATAAAATAACCCTTAGATAATCTCATGATCATTCCCTTTTCTTTAATTTATTTTTTTCAGTTGCATGGTTTATCATTATGGATGTTTTGTCGCGATCACATAATTAATGTATTAAATAACCATGCAAGATGGAACTAAAATAAACCAGGCTTATGCTTAAATATTATCAATACATTGTTAATCACTTAAGTAAGTTCCACTTAATATTAATAAGAATGTGATAACGATAATAATAAATAATCACATAAGAGATAAAAATACCTCAAATAAAATATTTTGTCATACCAAGACTTCTGTTACTTGATTAAGGGAAAAACTCAATAAAACTATGTGTTTGACCAACCCTTTTTGAGACACATACTTTTATAAAATAATCCCTTATGAAAGGATTTGGGTTGACTTAACCATATTACATCAAGAGGAGTATCCCTTGATAGACTTGGTGTAATATTGGAGGCAAGAGTTTAGGAAATTCAAAGTCAGGATTTTAGGATTGGGGAGTCCACTCAACAGATCAAAAAGATGCAAGCCCACAATTGGAAAAGACCTTCCTACCTAAATACCTTCAAATAGTTTGACCAACCCTTGTTGGGATTATGAGAAGGGAAATATGGATCCTTTCCACTAGTATATCATGATAACTGGACATTCTGAGTTCAATGGTGACGGCTATTGGGACTTGATAAAATAGTGGGAGACTTAATAAAAATGATATATAATTTATCATAAAAATGTAATCAAGAAAGTAATAATGATTTGATCTTTTAATTATAGAATAAAAAATAAAAATCTCATCAACCACACTACCCTTGTGATAAATTCTAGATAAAGACAACATCCCCACCGGCTGTAACTTCAAGGAATGGTTTAGACGCCTTTGTTTTATCCTATTCCATGAACAGAAGTCTTACATGTTAGAATTAGTATTACCTAATCCTCCTACCAAATAAGCTAGTGATGAGGATTTCCTATTCTATGGGAAACATATGAGTGATGTGGTCGACCTTCAATGATTGATTCCATCATCAATGTATAGTGAGCGCAAAAATTATCACAAAAATATGGAATCTTATAGCATGCACAATCACCTATGTTGTCTTTAATATGAGAGAGAAATATAAGAATGGTTTTAGATCTCCAAGGAACTCTTTTTGAGTACGCTTGGAGAGGGTACCCCAGTTGTGCCGCATGTATTACAGATCATTGGCTACATTGAGTTCCTAGAGGTTCTAGGTTTTAAACTCATAGAAGAATTAGGCACTAATCTCATTATCGAATCACTACCTCAGAGCTTCTCCAACTTGGTTGTCAATTTCAACATGAAAAACATTGAGAAGTATCTAACTAATATCCTCATCCTCATTCGCCAAGTGGAAAAATATATGAAGCACAAAAATCCTTCTTTTCTTATGGTGAATAAGAGGAAAGGGAAGGTGATGATCTTTAAGCCCAAATATTCTTCACGGCCTTCTAGGAAAAGGAAGATAAAAGGGGATGTAAGGGAACATAAGGTTGTTTGTTTTTCATGTGGCAAGAAAGGCCACTAGAAGAAGAACTACACCCAGCCTAAGAAGCAAGGGGAATCTTTAGATGAATTTGTTATCGAATTAAATATATCTATTTCTACAAATTGGGTATTAGAAACAGATTGTGGTGCTCACATATATATCCAAATATAGGAACCAAGTATATTTAAGAAGATTTACCTAGGGGAGTTAGATCTAAGAACATCCAATGGAGCCAGAGCTGCTACGGTAGCTGTCAGGGACTACCACCTCACATTGACAACTGGGATGATATTGGTGCTAAATGGTTGTTATTATGTGTTGTCTATTACTAAAAAAAATATTTCTGTATCTATATTAGATACAGATGGATTTTTTTTCATGTTTGTAAATTAATGTTGCTTCTTTTACAAAGATAACATTTTTTGGTAGGGAACATTTATACAATGGTCTTTACATGTTGGATTACACAAACCAAGTAATGAAAATTGATATCAAAAATACTTCATATGACTCATACCACACCCAACTTTGGCATCACCAGTTAGGTCATGTAAATGAGAAACACTTGGAAAAGTTACATCAAGATGGATATTTATATTCTTTCAAACTAAAACCACTTGGCGTATGTCTTTAATGTTTACAAGGAAAAATGACCAAATCCCCATTTAGCAGGAAAGGTGAAAGGGCTAAATAACTTCTTGAATTGGTTCATACTGATGTGTGTGGACAATTTCTAGTTTAATAAAGGGGAGGGTACTCATACTTCATAAATTCTACTGATGATTTTAGTAGATATGGATATATCCACTTAATGAGGTATAAGTTAGATTCTTTTGATAATTTCAAAGAATAAAATAATAAAGTTGAGAACCATCTAGGTAAGAAGATTAAGAAACTCCGCTTAGACCAAGGTAGAGAATATCTTAATTAAGAATTCATTGATTACTTATAGGGGTTTGGAATCCTATCCCAACTCACTCCTCCTTACATGAACTAGTGGAATGGTGTGAGATAAAGGAGGAACCTCGCCTTGTTGGACATGGTGAGATCAATGATGAGTCATGAAAGTATTCTATTATCCTTTTGGGGATATGCATTACAAATAGAAACACACATTCTAAACCTAGTACCAACTAAATCGATAAACGGTATTCCATATGATTTCTATAGTGGAAAGAATGCCATGTTATCGAATTTACATGTGTGGGCAAGCAATGCATTTATTAATGCCTCTTTAGGTAATAAAATTGCACCCTGAGGCACAAAGTGTACCTTTAAAGGATACCCCATGGAAACAAGGGGATATTACCTATATAACTCCTTAGATAAAAATATTATAGTGGAAAGACGCACAATATTCCATGAGAGGGATAACATATTCAAAAGAGATAGTGGGAGAGAGATAGAATTCAATGAAGTTGAGGCTCAAGGTACACAAGAGTTTGTATAGGAGAAGATTTCACAAAGCCCCATGGAAGAAAGAATCATTCCAGTGACATAAGAACTGTATTGGAGTACAATAGAGATTATATAATTAGAACGATATGTTTTCTAGTTACTGAGGATGTAGACTCATTATTAGTTGATAATAATGATCCCATTACCTATAAGGAATCAGTAAGTGGCAAGAATCCATGAATTCTGAAATGGATTCCATGTACCAAAACCAAGTCTGGGTTATGGTAGATCCTCCAGTTGATGCAAAGCCTATTGGTAGAAAATGGGTATTCAAGAAGAAACTGGACATGGAAGGAAAAGTCAATACCTATAAGGAACGACTTGTTACAAAAGGGTTCAAACATTATCAAGGCATTGACTATGATGAAACCTTTTCACGAGTTGCATTGTTGAAATCCATCTAAATTCTATTGGTCATTTAAGCTTACCATGACTATGAGATTTAGAAAATTGATGTCAAAACAACTCCTTAATGGGAACCTTCAGGAAGATGTCTACAAGACACAAGCTGAAGGGTTTATGACTCCAAATGATTCCAATAAGGTATACAAGTTGTAGAAATCCATTCATAGATTAAAGAAATCATCCGGGTCATGGAACATTTGTCCTGATAAAGACATAACAAAATTTGGTTTTATCAAGAAAGAATGTGAGCCTTGTGTCTAAAAATAGTTTAGTGGGAGTGCAGTCGATTTCCTAATAGTATATTTTGATGACATATTACTTACTGGAAACAAGATATCAGTCATACAGTCTTTTAAGGAATGGTTGAATCAATGCTTCTCCAGGAAGGAAATGGGGTAGGTAGTATATATTCCTGGGATCAAGATCCATCATAATAGATCCAAGAGATTTCTGGACCAAAGTAAAAGTACATATATTGATAAGATACTGAAGAGATTCAGTATGGAATAATCCAAAAGGGGGTTGTTTCCAGCATCACATGGCATTCATCTTTCCAAGAAAATGTGTCCTCATATACATGAGGAAAGAAATAAAATTTCAAGGACTCCATACACATAAGTGATTGGGTCAGTCATGTATTGCATGATATGCACTAGGCTAGATGTCGCCTACGCATTGAGTATAGTAGGCAGATATCAAGCTGACCCAGGTGACCACCATTAGATGGAAGTCATGACTATCCTAAAGTATCTAAGGCATACTAAGGATATGTCCCTAGTTTATGGAGGAGATGAGGAACTAGTCACAATAGGATATGCAGATTCTAGTTTATAGACTGATCAAGAAGACATGAAGTTTCAAATGGGATACATATTCACTTTAAATGGAGGTGTAGTGAGCTATAAGAGCTCAAAGAAGAGTGTAGTAAGAGATTCTACAGCAGACTCCGAGTATATTTCATCTTCTAAGGAAGATAAATAAGCAATTTGTATGTAAATATTCTTATAGGAGGTAGATGCAATACCTAACAGTAAAGATCTCATCAAACTATACTGTGATAATACTGTTGCAGTGTCTCTCACAAACGAGCTCAGGTTACATAAACGGGTGAAAAAAATAATTTATAAGTATCATCTCTTGAGGGATTTTACTCAGAGAGGTGAAGTTGTAGTGAGTAGTATTTCCACAGAAGACCATGTGGTGGAACCCATGAATAAAGCCTTGACTCAGCAAAAACATGATCACATGGGTTTTTTTATGTATTTAAATATTAAACATCTTGTTACATATTGTTCACTGTTCTGCATGCCTATGATGTAATAATTTCGAAGAGTATTTGTTTCATTGATAAGGTCATGGATATTCCCCACTATGGTGAGAAACATGAAATTATATAACAATATTCTTAAATATAGTTCTATGGTTGGATGACATACTATGATGGGACGCATAGCATGCAGACCGTCATGTGCGAGTACTAGTAAGCAGATGAGACTTCCTCTCATGAAGTTTTCACTTGTTAATCTCCAAAATAAGAGATTATAAGAACAGTCCTGCCAGTAGGAATTCCGCATGTTTTGGTGTCATCTTATATTCCTATCTGTGAGCATGTATAATGATTCTTATACTTTAATATTATCATTAACATGTGTCATGAATCGTTCACTTTGATTTACTGATTATAACCATCATGCAGACAGTTGGCGGGAAGTATGGTACGTTGGGTACATCATGAGTGGCATGTTATTAATGGAAATGTCGAGGAAGGATTTATCCCTTCCATTTATAGAAGTTAATATCTCAACCCTTTGATTGAAATAGAATCATAGTGTGAAATTCCATGGCTAATGTGTAATGATAAGTTTATTTCAGGTAGTTAAAGAATGATGTATCAAGTATAAAGGTTGATGACACTATCATGAAACCTGCTTGATGAGATATTGTGAAAAAGGGGTTATATTACACAGTGAGAATTCATATGTGGATGTCATTGTTGTGACTTTAAGTTATTTCTCTTGGGTTCCTCGACCCATTTCTAGATAGTACTCTTAGACTTTAGTTAAGCCCGCTTAATGCCAACGAAAAATAATCCTAAAGGGACACACACTAAGTGTTTCTAGTGGTCTCAGTTAAATTCTACTTGAATTTAATTAATAAATATGATTCTCAAGATAGTGGAATAATTTTATTCAAGTTAAAATGATTTCATAAATTAAATAAATATTTATTCACTGGATTGTGGGTAAAATATATTTATTTATTTTATTGAACATTTAATAAATATTTACTTACTAGTTTGTAAATAAAATATGTATTTAAGAGAATAAATTATTTATTTATTTATTCAGGTGTTCAATAAAAATAAGTAGAGTTTGATCATACCAAGGCTAGTCTGATAGTAAAATAATTATTTCCAAGATGGTGAATAATTATTTTACTAGTTGGCACAAATTAAAATAACGCTGCTATTATTTTGTGACGCATAATTTTATTTATAATTCTATTTTTCACAAGTTAGTGCACCATAAATAATAACATGGTATTATTATTAATAGAATGGGTTTTCTCTATGGTTATAAATGTATTTAATTATTGCTACACAATTAAATATTGTAACTGAAACCCCATGTCAATAAATAGACAAATATGTCTATTGTGCCATTTACCGAACCGAACACCCGGTGAATTGAGAATTGTTGAGCTAAACAATTTCTCTCTCAAATCCTCTTACCGCCCCTCTCAAGAATGAGAGACATTATTTAAGGATGAAGAATAAGTGATTAAGAATGACGGACACAAGACACTCGCTTCTCTATGCTAGCACCTGAAGAACGAGTGTTGTCGATCAGAGGTCATCGTAGCACATGTGGATCAATGCTAGAGGGATTCTAGTTTGGATCCTTGCAAGCAAAACAAGATAATATAGAAGGGTCATTCTGAACGATCAACATCATCAACGAATAAAATACTGAAGATCTAGGAATTATTTTTTATGAAATTAATTAAATTAATTATAAACATGATGTGAAAGGTCCTCTATAAACGTTTCAGGTCTCTTCATTCTTTATCTAAATCTTTGTTTCTATTCCATGGAGACTAGAATTCATCGTCGTACTGATCCCAGAATAATCATTGATCATGGTAAAAATTAAAGTTGGGTGTCGCACCAACCACACTTCTGTTGTGCCCGGAACCTTCACATTTTTTATAGAGGTTAACCCCACCCTGACATTCCCCAACTCACAAGTCATTATAATTTGAACTAATCAACTATCCAACATCATACAAGGGAAACTATATCACTTAGTTTCTTAGGATCTATAATGAACAAGACTAATATTTCACCAAACCCGACAATGTAACCAACCCTCCATAAGGTACAAATGGAGTTCTAAATCCCCATGGGATAGAAATCAATGCCAGGGAATCATAGTAATTCCTTTGGGAATGATTTCTCCCATATCAGAGATAAAATAAAATAGAATAAAACATAATATCCAAAAATAATATAACATTCCAAACAAGTCATAACCTACAAACCTAATTCAACCCATTTTTGTAAATATAAACGTCATCCACAAATAAAAAGATACAAAAAATCATAAGTAGATACAACACTAACTAAAAAGTAAATGAAAATAAACCAACTAAATACTATCTTGAACCATCTCCTTGCAACCTATTGTTTCCTACCACCACCCACTCACCCCACATCAGTTGTAAGGAATGAATGATATATCCAAATAAAAACTTGGATCATGAAATATATAGGTGTGAGCTAAAAAATCTAGTAGTTCACCACAACTATATGAATCTATGAAATATGTTTCATAAGTAAATTCATCAATGCTAGTTTTAAAATAAACAAGAAAGTAATATTTACTAATATAACATTATGGAAACTAAAATAATTCCATAATTTACATTCAAAACATTTCTATCATTTTCCAAAACTAAAAACATGTGCTTTTAAAATAAGTCCATTTTCCTAAGCAATTTCCAAACCACACACCCACTTATGTTTCTCAAAAAAACCCATTAGTTTTATTTAAATGAAAACATTCACTTTAAAATATTTCATTTTTCGAATCCACCTTAAAAATAAAAATAATAATTTTCAAATTCACTTTAAATAACCCACAAAAGATTCATTAAATTTAAAATAGGTTTTCCAACATCTTTAAAAACACATTTTTCAAAGAAAACTACCGAACATACACATGGGTCAAGCATATCAAGAAAGCACCATATATCACAAGGAATATACCAAATGTAAACAAGAATAGGTCCCATATCAATGTGATCTGATTAAATGATACAAACAATGACTATATCAAATTTTGATCAATCAATAACCAACCAAGAAATCGAATGTACTATGGGCTCTACCATGGTATCCCCAACATGTGAATAATAAAACCATATAAGAGTATACCAACCCATGAACCAGCTACCTGCAAGCGCTAAAGCTCAAAATACAAGTCATCTCACTAATCCACACAAGAATCATTACAATGACAACCCCCTCCTATCCCTTTTCTCTAGCATGACTGGAGATCCACTAGCGGTATGTGAATTAACTAGAGTAATATACTAGATCACCCACTTAGTACATGGGTCCCTATGACCTAAAAGGAAGTGAGGCGTAAGAATATTCAAACCAAGTCTAACATGCATGGAATAACCATAACTACCCTCAACCCTAACGCCCAATAATGAATAGCCCCATATAATAAATGACCCCATGGAATATAAAAGTACATTCCCATACAAGGGGAGAAAAATGAATCACATAGAGATAAATAACCTACACAAGGGTTAAAAAATAAAGGGTCAATCATGGATGTCTTTCACAACATTCATTTTAAAATTAAAGTACCAACTGGGCCTTTAACACAAAAACATGACTCGGGATGACAAGCCCTTTCACATTTCATAAAGTTTCACTCTAGGAATTTCTTAGAAAATGATGTAAATTACCCTCACATTTAAAAAGATTAAAAAGTCTCCCATAAAACATGGTCATTATTATTTTAAATACCAAAATATTTCAAGAACTTTATTTCCATAAAATACATTTCTAAATATCCATGAGGACATTTCCAAAATGTGTAAACCACACACACATTTCATATCATTATTTTAAATTTAATAATGAGCCCATTTATAAATAACTTTGAGTTAAACACCTCACTTAAAAAAATTCCCTTTAAAAAATAATTATCAATCATTGATATCAAAAACTAGATTATAATACAACACGCCCCATAAAAACCATTTCAAAAATCCACATAGTCATTCCACAAAATCTTAGTACAATAAAACATTCCATAAAACATGGAATCCTAAAGACAAAACTTTTATTATAAGCTCAAAACACTATAAAATGGTTTTAAATACCCACAAAGATATCACATATAATCATAATTCCAATAAAAAGTAATTTATAAATAATAAGAACACTTTTAATTCCAAAATTTATCAATTTCATAGAAATACCTACTTGGAAGAAGTATAAATCAAGACAAAGTGCTCCAAAATGTGGCACCTTCAATGGTGACCACCCAAATGGGAATGTAGATAGAATATAATAACCTATACATCAAAAACTAAAACATTATATCCACCTAAAACCTTAAAATAGTCCACAAGATATATAGGATACATGGGGGAAACTAAAATTTATAGTGAAGAGCGATGGTAGGGAAGAATACATAAAGAGAGGAATAATTGCCTAAAAATACTTGGAAAATACTAAAGAGAAGCTAAGGATTAGGGGAGGAATAGGTTGGAGCTCCTCCAAGGCCTCCCAAGTGTTAGTTGATTTTAATGGGGGGGGGGGAATAGAGGTAAAACCCCTCTTAATTAGAAGAGGGAAATTGGAAAATTCCTAAAATTTTAAAACCTGGGAAAGCCTCATGGTTTGGATGCACGATTTTCCAAATCATGAGACAACCCTGCAGGGGTCACTACCTAAGATAAACACCCCTCACATGGTTTACCCTAGGCACTGCATGGTTGGAAAAAACTATTCTATAACTATGACATTTATTACTATAAAAAATGAAGAGCCACACTCTATGCTTGTTTCATGGTTTACCAAGTCATGTCCAAGTTGTGTGCCACACCCTAGATGAACTAGGTAACCTACACGATTTATTCTAGGGAGTCGCATGATCTAGACTTAATCATGCATAAATCATATTAGAAAACCATGTATAGTTCAAAATGAAATAAAAGGGTTCTCTAAAAAGGGAGGCCCCATGGTTTCTATCTATATGATGACATAACCATGCATAGAAGTAAACCTTTTAAAAATTTTATGTTTTGATCCGAAACTCCATGTAAATTAAAACCAAACCTCAAACTCATAAAATAATATAAAATAAAAAAAATAATGATATTGGGTTTTTAAAAACTCCCCATAATGCCAATTTCTATCCCCCAAATTTTGATAGTCAAAAAGAAGATACCATAGAAGCCAAAAGATCCTAAGAGAACATAACCAAAAGAACCACTCAACCTAATCCAACCTCAAAACCAAAATTGGGATACTCAAAATAATCAAACTGATCAACCATAAAATCTCCAAACATCTCCATGCACATCCAAAATAGGAACCTTGAAGAAGAAGACCTATAAAAAATGGGAGACCTAATATAGTCTCCCCATTATTTATATTTACAAAAACATGGTGAAGAAAAAAAGAAAAACTACTAATAGACTCATCCTTGAACAACCGACCAACCATCAGAGAAACTCACTCTCAACTAAAAATCACTTCTCCAACCAAATGAAGGGAAAACATCCATTAGTAGTCTCAATCATTCACCCAATATTATTTATCATTTGCAAACGAAGATCATATAAAATTATTAATAAAATAATGGGAGCAACCAAAACTCCCATGAAAGGTTCACCCATTCAATGAAACATAATTAGATGGCACTCACGACTAACCAAGAAAGAGTGAACCAAACCAAAATAATAACCTCAAAAACCCTCCACAAGGGATATTCCAAAAAAACAAAGCATTCCACTAAATGATATTCATAAGAAACATATACAAAAGGAACAATCTATAATATTTCAAAAACCACAAAAAAATATCTCCAAATCCTAACCAAAAATTACAAAAATCAAAGGAAAGACCGCAAAAACTTATAACACATCTTTAGAGAATTAAACTAAAGGACTTTTCTTAAAACCTAGCTTATTAAATTATAAATATGACTCAACCGTCCATAATAGAGGAAAATTGTATGAGTCTTAAGACATTATGGATTATTATTCCATAGATTCCCACACTAGAATCACATGAGATATCTATTCTTCCCCTGAGAAAGATCCTTTTCTTTTATCCCTGGATTATCCTTCTTATACTCCTCACTCATTGGGTTATACTTTTCTCCCACCATATTATACTAAGGTTTCAACCACAATTGGATACCTAGACTGTTCAGGTTCAACTCAAATGGACTCATTAGCAACCTATTAAAAATATTTTAGACTATATAAATGTATAGCTGAACCAAAATGTAGGAAAATACCACTTTTTAAGAAATGGTCATTATTAGTATCATGGTTGACTAGGCATGGATAAACAATGGCCAGCTTTGATACTCTCCCATGGATCGTTATCCCTTATAAAGGCTTACCAATTAAAGATCTTTCTCCCATTTCGCAACCTTAGTAAAAACCCAATAAAAATTATCCTAAAGATCTCTAAAGAAAAATCATTACACAGAAAAAGAGGTACCATCAACACCTTCCAAACTTAGCTAAAACCAACAAGAATTCTCTCAATGAATCTCATCCATGAATATTTAAGTGTCCCAAAGAAATTTAGTATAACCAAAATCTATTCTAACCACCTCACAAATTTCATTTACCCTTGATCGCCAATTAAAGAAGTTGGTTACTGATCCAAGAAGTCCAATATGGGTTTTGAGCTTAAAATAAGGTTCCCAATACACTACTCCGCTCAGAGTCTGGGTAGTTACTAGAACTAAAGATACTCTTTAATCTATTCTAGGAGTCCTAATAAAAACAATGAGGAAATGAAAAACATAAATTAATTTCTCAAGATAAAAACAATATTATTCATTTATAAGGTAATAATCAAGGACACACAATCATCCTTCTAACAAGGCACAAAAAAATCAAACCAAGAAAAGAAACTTTTATTTTGGAACCACTATTATCACCAAGGAATTTTTAAATCACCCTCTACCAAGGAGAACACTTGAAAACCATGTTATCCCAAACATAAAAAAAGACACTATTGGCGGAAAACACATCTATCAAATAAATCATCCCACAAAAACTCCTTTTAAAAAATCCATTTCATTTTAAAAACCAAACATCTAAAGAATGCTCATTAAAGAACCTTCCATAATTGTTTAAAAAATATCCATTTTTATCCAAAAACTCTTCCAAAAATTATTTTTAAATCAACTGATTTCATGGAAAACTAAAGGAAACAAATTTTTAAACATCCCATTTTATAAAATCTAATGGAATATCCTATTTAAATTAAATTATAAAAACAAGTTTGAAAATAATCATTTCCCAAAAATCCCTTAATTTTCCTAACAACGGTTTTAAAAATAGGAACACTCAAATCAATTCACAAGAATTCTCACAAGTATCACAAATACCACATCCAAACAAGGGCACCAAAACACTTCTAAATTTACCTATAACAAGTGAGATTCACTTTTAGAGAAATATGGAATCAAGTGGAGCCCAAATAGGTTAAATGATGAAGAAAATGTGTTTCACACACTTTTCTCACAAGGGTTAGGAAACCACATGCTAACCATGTAATACACTCTATAAAGGAGGCAAACTTAACCAAACATCACTATACGGTTTCCCAAGTAATGCAAGGTTACCATACCACTCAAGATCCCCTATATTTTCACCCCAAAACCTAAGAGTGACCCCCTATATCACTTAAATACTCAAAGGGGATCAAAATAACATTAACCACATCAAAATTGATCTGAAAATACCAAAAAGAACCTTGAATTCACAATTTGAAACCCAATAACAACTGGAAACTTGAGGAATGGGATGATAAAGAGTTATATATACTCTCACCACTATTATCTCTCAAACTATTACAACCTTGATCTCGCTTATACAAGGATATACTAAAATAACAAGGTCTATACAATAATCTTAGGCTACCACCAAAGGAAAACCTAAACCTTTGATAACGCTTTTTAATGAATCAATCCAAGATTCCACTAAACCCGGAACCCGACCCAACCTACTAGAAGGGACAAAGGGAATTCTCGATCCCCACAGGTTCGAAAACAATTCCATAGAATCAAAGGAATACCTTTGGGAATGATTTTACCCATATTAAAGATAAAATATAGAAAAACCAAACATAGGTTCTAAAAATAAAAGAACATTCCAAACATTTCATAACCAACTAACCCGATTCAACCCATAAGTATAAATATAAACATAATTCAAATATATGAATATACAAAAAATAATAACAAGATAAACCACTAAATAAAAATAAAATTAAGAAAAACCAACTGAATATGAGATCCAACCACCGTCATGCATCCTCTTGTTTCTCACCACCACCCAAATCACCCCATGTTAGCCTCATGGAATGAAGGTTGGACCCAACTAAAAACCTAAAAACTAAAATATATATATGTGAGATAAAAAATTAAGTATTTCATCAAAACCCACTAAATATATTCAATTTGTTTCAAAAGGAAATTCATCAATTCTAGTTTAAAAATAAACTATAAATTAAGATTTACTGATATTACTTTATTGAAACTAAAACAATTATATAATTTATTTTCAACTCATTTATCTAATTTTCAAAAAACATAAAACACATTATTATAAAATAAGGTCAAGATCCTAAGACATTTCAAAACCACACACTCACTTACATTCCTAAAAAATAATTCATTTTTTAATTTAAATTAAAATAGTCACTTTAAACCATTTCACCGGCCGAAGACACCATTAAATAAAAACACCCGTTTTGAAATTCACTTTAAAACACCCACACAAGAGTCTATAATTCAAAATAGGTTTTCCAACATAATTGCAAACTTGTTTTCTAAAGAAAACAACCCAACACACACGTGGTTCAATCATGTCAAGCAGGAACCATATATCACAAGACATAAACCAAATGTAAAATTGAATAGGTTCAATATTAATGAAATTAGAGTAAATGATAAAAACAAGAACAAGATCAAAATACCCTCAATATATAACCATCCAAGCAATCAAATATGTCATGGGAACTATCCATGGATCCTGTAATGTCATAAATTTTCTCAAAGGTACAAACTATTACTTTTTTGTTCTAATTCCTTTAAACAGACCGAAATATTATTCCTAATCAATTTAAAGAGGCCTTAGGTTCATTTTAGGCTCATTTGAAGCCCGAAACCCTGAAATAGGAAGAGCAGAATAGGCCACACTATTTTCCCGCAACCGTACGACCCAAGGCCGATGGCCATGTGGGACATCTAAAATTCTTGACAATACTATTTTCCATGGTTTGTGCATGGTTAGTCAAAACGTGTGGAAAACTATGTTATGTGTCTCTTATAGTAGTGAGTGGCACACATTTGGTGCACGGTTTGGCCAAACCCTGCAGCCAAAACATACACAGTGTAAAATTGGGTGAATTTACCAATTTCCCCCAATTTAATGTGTAGACCATGTTTCTTTTATTTCCTCTACTTTTTAGTAGCTCACATATCCCCCTTCATCGTATGAAGGATTATCCCTCTCTAATCTAGGGATTCAAGTTTTCCGTCTGTCTATCCTTTGATTCATCCAATGTTAGATCCTATAGAAAGATAGAGGTACGATCTATAATACTATCTAGTATTATTTTGGTTATTTGTCTCATCTATTGATCTATTTAGGTTCAATATAATTTTCCCCATTTTCAGGGAATTTTATGGTTTCTCCAATTTCACTACTACAAAAAACGGCCTTTAATAATGCTAGAATGGGCCTTTATCTGTGCGAAAGAAAGAGCTAATAATTTGAGCACGGTTAAAGGGCCTAAGCTTTTATTAGTGCTAAAAAACTAATGTTAAAGGCCCTTTTTATCATAATTTTTTAATATTGTTAAAGGGGTCCATTAATAGTGCTAAAAAATCATTGATAAAGGGTATATAAATTTGTTTCCCTGCCCCACCCACCCCCCTTAATCAGTGATTCCCACCCCCACCCCTTTATCATCACTTCCCCCACCCATTTATTAGAAAATTAGATAATCCCACCCTCCCACACTTTCCCCTGTCTCTAGCGAGTTTCAAACCCTAGATCTCCAATATATACATCAAATCCATTTCCACTCCCCTATATTGTTTGGTTTCACATTTTTTGATATATCTATATATTTATATATATATATATATTGTTACATTTTTTAATAATATATATATATATATATATGTTAATAAATATATTTTATATATAATTATGTTTAATTATTTATTTATAAAATTAATATTTATGTGTGAATATATAAAAAATATGTATATATTGTTATATATTTGATTATATATAACAGTAAATTATAGAGAAAGATAAAATTTTAAAACCATAACATCAATATAAATGTAATATCTTGGAATAAATTTATTCCCCACCAAGAAAGGGAAAAAAGACCCTCATAAATGAGCTTGAAAATCCATTAAATGTTAAATAAATCACGGTACACTGACTAAAAACTAAATTTTGGAGGCCTTATGGGAATTTTTTCACTCAAAAATGTGAAATAGGATTAACTCTATCACCATGCGAGTAGAGATCATCCCAAGCTTTGATTGGATATGTGGTAGAGCCCAAACGGACACCCGGATCAAAAGTTATGGTCGTTTGAAGTTTGAGTTGCATTTTCAACTTATTTTAGGTATTTTATTGATTTTTTTTTGATTTTTTATCTTTAAATTTATATTAAATTACTATTAATTGGTAATAATAAGAAAATTATCAATTAAAAATATTTTTTAAATTATTTTATAAGTTATTACCTCTAAATTTTCTTAATGTCTTGTGGTGTGTCATTACATAAGAAATTCCTTGGACCTTTTCATTACTTGAATTTAAGGATGAAACATGAATAAGACCCAATACACCATGCCTTGGTCATATGGTATAATTCAATGAGTTAGATAATAATGTGATGCCTTATGCATTATGAATTGAATGATTTTTTCCTTTGACATGCCTTGGTTAATCTTCCCATGCCAATAAATGTTTGAATAAATGGAATGGACTCTCATTAGACATGATATATATTTATATCATGATTTTTAAATTGTTATTACCATAGTTTTTTGGGTGATACAAGTGGATTGACTTAAGGAACCCTGGGATGGACTCTTGTTCCATAGTTATCTTTTGTAAATGCTTGGTAAATACATTGGGGGATACATCAGCTATAACTAAGATGGGATTTTCATGAATTTTCTATTTTACCTCCAAACAAGTGACACCAGTTCTCTAGGGGAGACCTCTTGGATATTCTCGATGGCATGATTGGTTGTACCATTCCACGAGACAGACTTAGACCCCACGTGGGATACTAGGTATGAAATCAGAGGTCATTTCATGTTGTTTTCACACCATATTAGAGTGACACTTGTTACTTTATATTTGGATCACCTTGGATGGACTCCTTGGCATTGGACTTTTGTCAATCCCTCTAAGAGGTACTTGGTAAGTTTCTCCAAATTTACATGGATGGGATCAAGGTGTCTTTCATTATTTTATAAATAAATTATTAAAATGTTTTCAAAGGCAAATAAATGATTTCAAATGAGAAATGTTTTATATTTATTATAAAAATGTAGGGTTTTTTCCTCAAAGACCAATCACAAGCTTAGGGATAGTCCGACCTATGTTATTTTACCTAATTCACTTTACCATTTTACGATCTCTTGATTTAGACACACCGTCTTAGGCCAAAACAGGTAGATTGGGAGGGTCTCTAAGTGGAACCCATTCCATTGTAATTATTTATTTACTTGGTATTTAATTTCAATTAAATATGGAACACTTATGTTTATTATTTAACAAAAATGGAAAGGCCTATACATCTTGTTTGTCGACCTAATGAGATTATATCTTACACCCTTCTCAAGTTCCTTTGATACCCAAGTATACTTTTTAATTTAAGGTACTAATAAAGGGAAGAATCCATCTTCCAATTCTTGATTTACCTTTTAAGATGGAGTTGGGAGTAGAGGACCGAGCCTATTCTCTATATGCTAGCTATAAACGTTTTTTGGATTTTTTTATTTTGTATATGTTTTTATGAACTATCCCTTGCTTAGTCATTTTGTATAGACACATGAAAACTCTCATAATCATTTTCTTTATCTTGTTATTTAGGTTCTACACTTTATTTAATTATCTTTCATGCTTATGATTTTGGTTTCCACTACTATCTAGATTTTCTCATTTCTTTTGTTGTTTATTATATATATCTACTATTTTTCTTTACTATAATCAATGAGGTAATAGTCACCCCACAAACTTATCCAAGGCCCTCACTTTTAGTAGGCATCATCTAGCATTCGGGGTGGTTCTCTTTAGGTCTTGTGTCCAACCATCTCGAGGTACTGTGGAGTGGAACATAGGGTGGGATGTTGCAGATCCCTAATGTGAAATGAATATAACCATATAAGAGTATACCAACAAGTGAATTAGTTACCTACATATAATAAATCTCAAACCATAATCCATCCAACTATACCACATGGGCCTCATTGTGATGACAACCCCATCCTATCCCTAGTTCCTAGAATGAATCGAGGTCCACTAGCGATGTGTGAACCAAATAGTATAATAGACCAGATCTCACGCATAGTACTTAGGTTACCATGACTAAAAAGGAATTGAGGAGTAAGAATATGTAGGATAGGTCTGACACAAAAGGAATATCCATAACTGCCCTCTCCCCTAAAACTCAAAAATGAATATCCCCATATAAAAAATTCACCCAAGGAATAGATAAGAACATTCCCACACCAGTGGATCAACAAGAACCACGTAGTGATACAAACCCACATAAGGGGTAAAAAATCAAGGTAAAATAAAGGGGTGTCTTTAACAGCATCCATTTTTAAAACTAAAGTTCCAATTGGGACTTTAACACCAGAACATGTCTTGGGATTCCAAGACCTTTCACATTTTAAAATTAACACTCTATTCATTTTGTAGAAAATGATGGAAATTACCCACACACATAAAAATGTTTTAAAGTCAACGATAAAACATGGGCCTTATTCTTTGAAATACCAAAAAAGTTACAGACCTTTATTTCCATCAAATAAATTTCAAAGGAGCTATAAAAGAATTTACACAAGGGGTAAACCACACACACATTTCAAATCATCATTTGAAATTCAATAAAGAAACCCTTTATAAATCACTTTGAGGTTAAAACCTCACTTAAAAACCAAATTATTTTTCAAACATATTTATCAATCATTAAAATCAAAAAATGGTTTATAATATAGTGCAATCCATGAAAAATATTTCAAAAATCCACATGGTCTTTCCAAAAAAATCATAGCACAATAAAGCATTCTATAAAACATGGAATTATAAAGAGATCCCTTTTATTCCAAGATCAAAACTTAATAAAATGGTTTTAAATCAACAAAAATATATCGCATATATTAATAATTTCAATGAAAATTAATTTAGAAACCACAAGGACACTTTGAATTCCAAAAAGAAGTAATTTCATAGAAACACCTACTTGGAATAATAGGAAACAAAACTAAAAATCTTCAAAACAAGTTTCCTTCAATGGAGACCACCCAAATAGGGATGGAGACTGGTTCTAATAACCCTAGACACCAAAAAAATCAACATTACATACACCAATAACTCTAAAATCATAAAAAATAGATCTATGGTTCATTGGGGAAACCAAAACCATGTGTGAAGAGAGTGGGAAGGGAATAAGAGAGAAAGAGAGGAATAATTTCCTTAAAACCACTTGAAAAATACCCAAGAGAAGGCAAGGATCAATGGAGGAAGAAGTTGGAGCTCCTCCAAGGGATACAAAGAGTTTTATGACATTAATAGGGTATTATAGAGGTGAAACCCCGCATAATTTAAGTAGGAAAAAATATGAAATCACCAAATTTTTAAAACCTAGGAAAGATGCACTACTCACCATAGCACCACACTATTGGAAAAATTGTGATCTAATTGTGTCATTCAAAACTATAAAAAATTACAAGCCAAATAGAATACTTGTCACATGGTTTACCAAACCATGATTAAGTTGTGTTCTAACCCCAAAATACACCAAGGTACCCATATAGTTTTTCCTAGGTGCTCTCATAGTTTGGACTTAACCATGTTCAAACCATGCTGACAAACTATGAGCAACTCAAAATAAATTGAAAGGGTTCCTCATGAAAGGATTATACATGATTTCCCTAAAAATTTTCACCTTAACCATATATAAACAAAAACTATGTAAAATTTCTATGTTCTAAGAAAAAATACAATAGAAACTCAAACTAAACCTCAACCTCATAAAATAATACAAAATAAAAAATATAATGACATGGGGTGTCATAAACTCCCCGCCATGCCACTTTATACCCTAAAAATTCAACGATCGAAATGAAAAGTCCACAGAAGATAGAAGATCCCAATAGGACATAACCAAAAGAACCACTCAACCCAATCCAACCTCAAAACCAGAAATGAGATCCTCAAAATGATCAAACCAATCAACCATAATATTTTCAAATTTCTTTAAGCACAAACAAAATAAGAACCTAGAACAAAGAGTCATATAAATAATGGGATACCTAATATGGTCTCCCTAATACTTATAATTCCTATAACATGGTGGAACATAATATAAAACTACTAAGAGACACATCCTCAAACAACCAATAAACCAAAAGTTAAACTTACTCTCAACCCAAAATCAATTCTTTACTTGGAGGGAAAACAACCACAATTAGGTTCAAAAGAACAACATGATCTCTTATCTTGAGTCATGTCACATGCAGATAACCTAAGTTCAAAACTAGATCACCCTCACATGGTGTAATCTAAACTCTCATGAAATTTTCACCCAAACATTGAAGATCAAAAAAATATAACTAATAGACAACCAAAAAAGAGCGAATAAAACCAGAACTATAACCTAAAAACCCTATATAAGGGATATTTCGAAAAAAATCATGCCACTAAAGGTAAATCACGAGATACATCTCCAAAAACAAAACATCCATGATATTTAAACAACCACAAATAAAGCTCCCAAAATCAGAACCCAAAATTATAACCAAAAAAGAGATAGTCCCAAAAACTAATAACCCATCCTTAGAGGATTAAACATGAGGTATCTTCTAAAAACCCATCTTACAAAACTTCTTAAGATGATAAAAATGGAAAAAAAATATAGGAAAACCATAGGAGACTTAAGATAGGAGGTCTTAGAATGATTTGGAGTCCCAAAATAAAAGTACATAAGGGATCTTTTATTCCTCTGATAAATACCCTTTGATTTTAGCCCTGGTTCATACCACTTTTTCTCCTGACTTATTAGGTTATCCTTTTTCCCACTAGATGGAACTAAGGAATCACCCACCACTATTTTCCTAGAATGGTAATCTTGTACTCAAATGGACTCATTGAAAACCTCTTGAAAATATGTTAGGCTAAATTCAAGTATAATTAAACTAGAATCTGGGTGAAGACCACCTCTAAAGAAACATGTTTTATTAGTATCAATGAAAACTAGGCATGGAGAAAATATGACCATCTTTGAAAATTGATTGCGATACTATACTATTGATTAGTCACCCTTATGAGGGCTCATCAACTCAAGTTATTTATCATCTTGCGCAACCATAGTAAAAAAACAACTAAACAAACATCATCCCAAATATATCCCAAGATATATCATTATATATTGAAGGATGTACCATTGAATCACATCAAATTTTTTTAAAAATGACAATAAATCTAACAACATCTATCACCTGTGAAGTTTTCGGTGTCCCAATGGAATTGAGGATTTTCACAATCTCTTTTAACCACCTCACTACTTTTAATAACCATTGATCACAGATGAAATATGGTGGTTTCTGATCCAAGAAGTCCAATATGGGTTCTGATCTTAAACAAGGTTCCATTTCCACAAATCTTCATAGAGTCTCGGTGGGGACTGGAACTAAGGAATCCCTTTCGACCATTCTGGGAGCCATACTACAAAAAAAACAGGAAATCACCCTCCAAGAAAAGAAAATTTTCATTTGAAACCACCATTATCACCAAGTATTTTTGAAATCACCCTCCACCAAGGTTCTTGATTGAAACCCAATCTAACCCTAACATTGAAAAAAATAAAATTGGGGAGGAGAACTCATCGCCCAAATAATGAATGTCACAAAACATTCTTTTCAAAATTTCATTTCATTTTAAAAACCAATCATCTGAAGAATAATTATAAAAATTCACTTTATTTTTAAAAAAACCTTAAAACTATATTTAAAACAAAATATTATTTTTTATCATGAAATAATTTTAAAACCCACTTTGGAAATCAATTTCTTTTAGGAAAAACCAAAGGAAGTATGTTTTAAAATATCCCATTTTATAAAAAATTTATAAAAAAATGAAATCCTATCTTCCCATTAATTTGTAAAACCAATTTTGAAAATATGTATTTTTAAAAAATAACTTCATTTTACCAAATAAGGTTTTAAAACTAGGCACACTCAAAGCACTTCATAAGCATTAAAACAAGAATCTCAAAGCCCACATGCCAAAAAGGGAAAGAAGACACTCCTCAATCCACCTCCAACAAGTGAGATTCACTTTTGGAGAAACATGGAATCAAGAGGAGTCTAAATAGGATAAATGGGTAAGAAATGGTGATGTATAAGCTTTGACCACATAGGTTGGGAAACCATGAACCAACCATGAAATACAATCTACATAGGATGAAGACTCAATCGTACAACACAACCCAATTTCCCAAGTTGTGTGAGTTGATCAGGCTTCTCAATATCCCCTCCATTTCCACCCTCAAACCAAGGAGTATCACCCAATATTACTTACACACTCAAAGGGGATCCAAACAATATCAGCCACATCAAAATTCATCAAAAAACAAAAAAATAACAACTAATTCACAATTTGAAACCTAATAACCCCATAAATCTTGAGGATTGGGATGAGAAATAGCTATATAGACTCTCTCCACCATTACCACTCAAGATCCTACAAACTTAATCTAATTTTTACCAGGAAATTCCCAAATAAAAAGGGTTACATAATAATATTAGGCTCCCACCAAAGGAAAAAACTAAACCTATGATAGAATTTTGTAACAAACTGGACCACATTTCCAAAAAACCCGACACTTGACTTGGCCCACCATAAGGCCTAAAGGATATTCCTAATCCCCATGGGATAGCATCCAATTCTAGGAAAACACTAGAATCCATTTGTTAATGATTTCTACCATATCAGAGATAAAATATAGTAGAGAAAAATATAGTTTCCAAAAATAAAATAACATTCAAAGCAGGTCATAACAAACTAACCTAATTCATCTTATTTGAAAAAATATAAACATAAACTAAAAATAATTATCTAAAAAAACTAATAAAAATATACAACACTAAATAAAAGGAAAAAACAAAAAACCAACTAAAGATGAGCATGAACCATCTCTATGAAACCATTAGTAGATCACCACCACCCAACTCACCCCACGCCGACTAAAAGGAATGAAAGATAGATCCAAATGATATAATAGAACCTAAAATATATAGGCATGAACTAAAAATACTAGTATTCCACCACAACACACTAAATCTATGAAATATGTTTCATATAAAAATCCATAAATTCTAGTATGAAAATAAACTAGAAAATAAGATTTGTTGATATAACATTATAGAAACTTACACAATTCTATTATTTATATTAAAAATATTTCTCTCATTTTCAAAAACTAAAAACAAATGGGCTGAAAATATGTCAACCAGAATATTATATTTCAAAACCACACACCCACTTACATTTATCAAAACAATGCATTTTTTTATTTAAGTTAACAAATCCACTTTAAAACATTTCACCATTGAAGCCACCTTTAAATCAAAACACCCATATTTTAATTAACTTTAAAGTACCCACAAAAGAGAATTTAAATTCAAAAAGGTTTTATAACATCTTTGAAAACTCATTTTCCAAAGGAAATGACCCAACAGACACCTAGGAAAGGAATATCAAGTAGGCACCATATATCACAGGGTATATAAAAAATGTAAACATGAAGAGCTTCCATATCAATGAGAGTAAGGGAAATCCTACAAACAAGCACTAGATCAAGCTCCCATAAATCAATAACCAACCATGAAATTGAATGTGTGATTGGATCTACCCTGATAGCCCTAATGTGTGAAGCATCTTACCATATAAGAGTATACAAACCCATGAATTGGCTACCATATTGCACTGAAGCTAAAACCATAATTCATATAACTATCCCACACAAGCCTCATTGTGATTAAAACACCTCCTAGCCCTTGTTTCTATCATGAATGGAGGGAAACTAGTGGTGTGTAAACCAAATGGAATAATATATTGGATCTCACACTTTGTAGAAGGGTTCCAATTACCACAAAGGAAGCTATTCATAATAACATGCAAGCTATGTTAAACACACAAGGCATAAACATAACTACACTCACCAATAACACCCAACAATGAATAGCCCCATATAAAAAAATGCACCCATGGCATAGACAAGTACATTCCCACACAAAAAAAAAGAAATAAGAATCACATAGTGATAAAGAACCTACACAAGGGTTAAAAATCAAGGGGAAATCAAGGGATGTCTCTCACAACATCCATTTTAAAACCAAAGTGTGAATTGGGCCATTAACACCAAAACATGATTCGATATACAAATCCATTTCACATTTCATAAAGTCCCACTCTCTGAATTTCCTAGAAAATAATATCAATTACCCATACAATTAAAACCATTTCAAATACACTCTTAAAACATTATCCTTCTTCAATGAAATACCAAACAAGGTAAACTTGGGAAAGCTTCATAGTTTTCCAAAACATACACCAACCTTTCGTTGGTCACTGTCTAGGCTAGATACCCCTCACACAATTCCCCCTAGGAATCACATGGTTGTAAAAACTATTCTCTAACCATTTCATTCATAACTATAAAAAATTGAAAACAACATTTCATGCTTATCTAATGGTTTATCAAACCATGCACAAGTCATTTTCCACACCCCAAGCACACAAGGCAACCCACACTGTTTATCCTAGGGGGAGCATGCTATAGACTTAACTATGTTCAACCTTTGATAACAAACTATGGTTAATTAAATATAATCTAAAAAGGTTCATCATTAAGGGAGGCTACACGATTTCCCTCTACCCATGCACCTTATCCATGAACATAAGGAAAACATTTGAAATTTTCCATGTTTCAAGCTGAAACTCCACGTGAACTCAAACCGAACCTCAACCTCATAAAATAATACAAAATAAACAACACGGTTACATGGAGGTGTCATGGGATCTAACTTATTCCATTACCTATCAAAACCAATTCATTATTATCACATTTTTGTGTTAATAAATCCAATACATCATACTAAACTTTAATCTCATGTAGCTTAACCAAACCTCACTCATAACCTTAAACTTTTCCCAATCACTTACATAGTGGTTATAATGTCCACATATATTATTAAGACTAACTCATGTACCTATGCAAGCTGAGATACCCATCACCCATACAACATCACAACCTACCCATAGGTAACATACTTACCCATGTATCCAATCCATTACAAGAATTAACTCTTTACTTAGTAACCATAAATTTTATTAAAGGAGAACCCATAAATGCAAAATATCATTCTCTCACTCACTCTTTGATGGAAAATCAAGTGAAACTATCATTAATCCTTATCCCACTAAACCTCTATAAAATAACCTACTCACTAGGATGAAATGATACTTGGAAGACTTTTTTTACTCAACCCATACCTAATACCATAATTATTACTTAAAGGTAGGTAACCTTTAACCTACAAAACAATCAGTCACCCCACTATCTAAATACAAGGCCCAAACCCACTACACCCCTTATATACCAATACAATGGAATAGACCTTATGATACCCATTAATTATTAAAAACCCAAATACCCATTTCAGTTTTTCTACACATGATTAGTATATATTCCAAATAGATACATAGTCACCTAGTGATCCTAAAATCATGGAACATAGATTATAATTTTTGTTCTAATTGTAGGATCATTTACCCAACCTAACTCAAAATTTTAGAATCCTCTTGATCCTAATTCTAATACCCAAACCCCAAAACACACACAAGTAATCATACATAAACACATAAATTATTTCTTAAAATGTAACATACCTCCTACCTTTTTTTATTATATATACATATATAATCTATTATCATGAGATGATTTGGATCTATTTTTCTAAAATTTGGAAATCAAAAAAAAACCCAATTTAGGGATTTATGAAAAAAACCCCATAAGTTGTGAAAAAAATGGAATAAAATAGATGTATTACCTTAACCTCACCAAATAATCCCACATTCGCAGATGGATCATCAATTAGGAATCAAATGGAGCTCTAAGAGCATTAGAAGTGGAGGAGGGGAATAGAAATGGGGGAGGGGTATCCTAGGATTCTGGGTTTAGTGGCCAAGGGGTGTAATTTTTTTATAGAATTTTAATTAATACAAGATTTTAAAAAAATCGTGAAAGAGTCATTTAGTACTCAGGGATACTATATCAGATACCTAGTGGGATAATTACCACCCAATGTTTTCCACCATCCATGAGGTGGAAAACCTAGGCTCTCTTCCCCCCTGAATTCTCCATCAGGTACATGATGAGCTTCTACAGAGTACCCAATGGTATTTGAAAATTTTGAATTAAACATTACCACTAACTTAATTTTCTAACTAAAATTCAAAAACTTCTCCTAATACTACCAAGAATCTATAAAAAATACTCTACATATGTTATAGGCCTTGTAAATCCAAACTAAATCCCAATTATAAAATCACCCATACTCCAATTCTTGAAAGTTAAAATTTTCTCCCATTCCACCGAACCATAATGTTGTGGGTTATTATATATAAAATGAATGGTTTATATAAATCATTTCAATATCTTTTATATAAGTTTCATAAAGTTGTTAAGAACATAAATAGAGATAAATATATGGTTCTTCTTATACACTATAAGAAATATTGTAATTTTTTGGATCATAGGATCATGGGTTCCCAAGGTGAATCATTGGTCGGGGGAGAAACTTAGAGGATCACTGATCCTAGTGTAAAATAGTTAGTAAAGTGAGGGGAACAAGGTGGGTTAATGTGTTATGGAGTTTTTTTCCTAATTAGGGGGATAAATCCTTATTTTTGTATGGGATCTAAATCTATTGAATTTTTATTTTTATAAAAACAAAAAAAAAAGTGTTTAGAGAAAAAACTAGAAAAAATAAAAGGAAAATTGAAAGTACAATACTAAAGGAACCTATGAAAAATTCTTTCATGAAAACAAATATTAAGAGGGAAAGCACCAAATATAATGTTGCTTACTTTTTTGTGAAAATAAATGTCTTTATAAGGAAAATTTATATGAATTGAAGAATATGTAATCATAAGAAATTACTTAAATTATATTCATCAGTTCATGTGATATTTATATTTCACTTATTGGGTATTGGATACAACTTATTATACACCCATTTTTATCTGAATACCATAACAAATAAAGTTTATTAATATTATAAAATTTTAAGTTGATATTAAATTTTTTGATGAATCTTGTCTCCTATATCAATTAGAGAATATCATATCCCCACATTTTCTAGTGGAGAGGTTCTCGTATTTGAAAACTATTATTATGATTGTGTCAAAACAATTTTTTTTATATTTAGTTTAGGCACAATGGAGTTTTATTTCTAGTTTATAAATAATTGTTGTTATGGTATACCATAGTTGAATAATAGTTTAATTATAACTGAATTAGAGATGTCCCGTTTCAATAATAAATACTGAATATAAAACAACATACCCAAATTAAACCAATTGTTAAAAGATATAACATGGGAAATGAAAAACCAGAAGCATATGTTAAATATATACAAAGAATTTTTTTTAAATCATTCGAGTTAAAAATCTTTGGTATTGGACATGATTTATTATAAGGAATAATTATTGAGACACGTTTAGAAATTAAAAGGTGATAGATCCACAAAGATTCTATAATTATTTCAAAAAGATTCATGTGAACCATTTCAAGTATAACCTAGGGGTAAAATATTATACTTCATGATGTTTGATGATATCTTCAGAAGATTTAAGCATATAAAATGGATGAATCAAAAATTATGTTCCTTTAATTAATGAAAGGAATATAAATTTAAGTTGATAGTGATCTTGGAAAGAAGATTAAAACTACCTTGTTCAAGATAAGTCGAATTTTTGGCATCTAATGAAAATTGGTTCCAAGGTATTGGATTCATTGATAGTGTTCATTTCATTTGTAAGATTATTAGGGTTTCTTATATGTCTATAATTATAATATTTGGGTGAATTATAGTTTAAAAAAGCTTTAAACAGGAAAAAACCCAATACATATTAAAGTAAATTTATCAGACAAAGACTCTGTCTGATTATCAAAGTGAATATCAGAATAAAAAAGGTTATAATTAATTTCAAAGTATATTATTATCATAATCATAGTTATACCAATAAAGCAAAATGTATATAAAAATGAGTATGATGACTAGCTTTCTATTATATGAACAGCGGATTAGAAACTTCTAAAAACAAGTAAAACTATATATAGTAATAGTAAGAATGACTTGCTAGATATATTAAAATATTTAACTCTTTTAAACATAAGAGTAAGGTAGTAAATAACCTTGACTAAAGGTATACACCATTTTATACATACTGTAAAGTCTGTATTTTCTTACCAAGAAATCCTCGATATGATGATCGGAATAAGCAATGTCTTCCTATCACTAGAATCCCTCAATACGATGATTGGGGTCTATCTTCCTATCCCAAAAGCCCTAAATCAGAGGGATTGGATTCCCCATTTTCTAATCACTAGAATCCATCAATCATAACAATGATCATACATGATTATAAAAGAAAAACTTCTAAATGGAACAAACTAAAAAGTATTCTATAGAACCACAACTCTCTAAATTATTATAATGACTATGAATGATAAGTTCACAAATAGAAAACATTAGATGACTTGATTTGTGAATGTGATGAGATCAAAAATCTTCAAATGATTAGTTATTTATAGGTGATTCCTAAATGACCATATTTCTGAGTTTTTTTCAATGGCCTCAGATAGCTATCACATGACATCTCATAATGTTCTGGCGTAACTGAATATATGATGTCATTTTTTAACGCTATTATAGTTCTAGAGATATTCCTTATGATAGAAACAATTATATGTACTCCAATTATAAACTTAGGTTAGTTCAATAGACTTCCTTATTAATTATCAACACAGTAATCCGTATGGAATTCAGTCTGATATATTGGTACTTGAAGCAGTCTGATGGTCATGAATTTTGTCAGTACGATAGACAAGTTAAAATTCTTACATCTAATCTGATTAAAGTTAAGTCGGATTAATCAGATACATACTCAATATAATGGTCATAATGAATAATTATGATTTTATATTCAATACATTTGAACTTTCTCTATGTATGGTAAAAGACAATGTTTTCTACAAAAAATTACTAAAACACTTAGGACATAAAAAGGTAGTAAACATGTTTTCATAATATTTTTGTGATTTTAAAAACTAAAGGAATGGAAAATCAAGAAGTAAAACTTCTGACTCAACAATATTCCCCTTTTTTGAAATAACAAATCTTAAAACTAAAATGAAAATAACTTGATAAACATACAACCCTTTGTTCTTTTAATAACAATGATTTTATTCATTACAAAATAACTCCCCCTAATTTTGTAACTTTTATAAATATGATAGAGAGTATTAGAATAAATCTTCCTTAAAGAAAACATCTTCCCCTTGGGAATATTTCTCCCCCTATAGATAGTATTTCCCCATTAAAAATAATATTACCTCTTTTTAAAACATTCTCCGCTTTGATAAAACTTTTCCCCCTTTTTTAAAACATTCTCCCATTATAAATTTTTCTCCCCCTTTGTGATTTTAAAAATGGAATGGTAAAGAATACAAATTTTCTTGAAATGTTAAAAAAATAACATACAAAACAACATTGAACTATGTAATCATCCATATAAATATAAAAGAATATATAAACAATCAGAATTTTAAAACATTAAAGAAAATAATATTTTGATGAAAATTAATTAATTCATTAATTATAAAAAAGTATTATAAATTTACGTTGATAAGTAAAATAAAATAAAATCATTCTTTCTTCATTAGGTTCTTCACAAAATCATTCATTTTCATGAACTCATTCTGATCTTTCTCAAGTTTAGAAACTTTTTCTCCCAAATAAACTTCAGATTTCAAAATTTTAACTTCCTTAGAAAATTCTTTATTATGTTCCCTCATTAAGATCAACTCATATTCACATGATCAAATTTTTCCCAATTCCAACTGCATGTCACACATATTTTCTTTCAAGACTTTTATATCCTCTATCCATTCATCTATGGAATCTGTGAATTCCTCAACAAACATAACTTTATCTTCTATATCTAATTATAACTTTTTGAAAGATTCATCTAATTCTAAAGTAATTTTATTTACCTCTATAAAATGTTCATCTTGCTTCTGAATATTGGTATCAATATGATTCAACCATTTCACCATATTATTATAAGAAGAATTTTTAGTTTTGAACTTTTCTTGAAAAAAATTATTGTCTAACTTAATCTTTATCATAGTTTCTATCAAAACCTTGAGTAACTCTGTTTTTTCACTTGTGGATTCTTCAAGAATCTTGCATATTGATTAAATATTTGGAAAACACATAATCTTATCTATTAATCTTTGAAATCTATAAAAATTAAATCATGGAACTTATGAGCAATTATAGCCTCTAATTCTGAATGATCGAGCATAGGCTGAGGAGGTTTTGGCCTACTGGTTTTGGTGTATACTTATTTTCAATTCTTATCATCTTTATTTGAAACTATTTTTTCATGTAAAACTATACAAATTTATACATTATTATCTGATTAAACTTTTTAAAAAACTTTAGTATGAGATTGTTGATATTTTTCTTCTTCTTTTTTAGGATGATTATGGTTTTTTTGGAAGATTTTTTTTATTCTTGAGTAAATTCTAATTTTCCATCCTTAATGGATTTTGAGGTTAAATCCTATGAAAATTATGATTCTAAGGATTCATTATAAGAATGTGTTTCTTCACCTTTATCCTCTTCTTTAACTTCCTATTCTTATTCTTCTTCTACCTATTCTTCTATTTCTTAATATCCAAACTCTTCTTCTTGTTGTTTTCCTTCTTCTTCTCCTTCTTTTTCTTTTCCTTCTCCAACTTATTGTTTAAGTTCTTATTCTACTTATATTTTCATTATTAGGGATCCTTTTCTATCTTATTCTAGTACCAATTTTTTCTCTAAAACGTTGGGAACATATTCTTTCACTTCAAACCATTAAAAATATTTCTATCATTATTACTTATTTCAACCTATTATTTTTATTCTTTCTCGTTTCTTCTTCATCAAGTTTTTCATCTATCCAAATATTTAATTCTTTTTATTCAGTAGGGTCAAATCTAAATTTTGGATCCTCAAGTTTCTTATGATCATTATATTTCATTATCTTCTTGAAAACTTCATTTGGAATTTTCATTTTTTTCTTTTTCTTGATAGGTGGAGAAGTATCAACCTTTATTTTCTTCTTATTCCTTTCATCTTCCTCATCTTTCCTTGATGTTTTGGAATTAGAATAAGCCTCATAAATTTTCTCTAAAAAATTATTTATCTTGGAATCAAACACCAACTACATTATTAAAATTATATCTTCACTTATAAAGGAAATATTCTCCCTAGTTTGATATGATTCATTATATACATTGAAAATTCCCATACACTTCACTATCGACTTACGTATGAAAGATGAAAACATTATAATATTTGACTTGATTAAGGAGGTTTTGATATTTTCTACCATAATGTAAATAACTTAACTAAAGTAATCTTCATCATGTTTACAAAATAATCAAGAACAAAAATATCTAAAACATTCAAAGTATCCCCATCACCCTTCCTAGGGATAGGATACCCCTTAATTCATAGAGCTATGAATCTATTTTATGGATTCATGTGATAAACATTCTTTACTTTCACATAAAATAAAAATAGAGAATCCTAAGTTTTATTCTTGTCAAATGTACCAAGACTATTCGATAACCTATGATAAGGTAAGTAATCTTATCGTTCAGATGGAACTCCAAAAAAATCCACTACCCTTATATAATACATATTATACCTTTTACCAAACATTATAATGGAAACCTTTTCCTTATTGTATTCTTTAAAAAATTTCATAGAATCATAGAATTTAATAATTGCCTTTGGATAATATAAATCAAAATCTTTGTCTGGCTCCTCAGAACATACTAACTCCCAACCTTAAATTGAAATAACATTATTGAGAGTAAAATAATACTTTTAAAACCATGATATTTAAATAAAACTTTCCATAAAAACAAACCACTTAATATAGTCATATTTGGTTTCCATCAGAACTTGAAGTGGACCGGTGAATAGATGTAAAGGAAGATTATCAAACTGGGGTATTTTAAGTGTAAATAAATGTGGGTAAAAATTTATGAAGAATCAATGGGGGATAACGGAGTGACCCACCCTTATATAGGTGTTGGGGGTGATGATTCAACTTCCATAATAAAAATTACAGTTGCGATTAACTTCCTTTCTTATCTAACGGTCAATATTTATTCAGAGAAAGGTTTTAAAAGTTAATTTCAAGTCTTAGAGTTTTAAAAACTTTTATCAAAGTGAGGAACATTCCAATTAGTAAAGATTTTTAAAAAAGATTTTTTTTTAGAACTCAAACCTTCTTCGGTTTGGTATTATTAGAAAAAAAAATTAGGTAACCACATTTGTCTAAATTTGTTAGTTTGGTAAAATTTCATTTACTTTGAAAAAATAAGCTTTATGAAATCCAAATAATTCTAATCTATTCAAATAATAATTTTTCTTCTAGTTCCCACTACTTTTTCACTTAGAGCATAAAAGGTTAAATTTTTGGAACAATGTAATTATTTCTAAAAATAGTTTTTTATCAGTTAAACTCATTACATAACTACTACAATGAGTTTTAATTTGTTTATACACCTATCAAATTTTTCATTATCAGTGGTAAACTTTGATAAAATTTTCTTCAAACTAGAATTTTTGGATTTTAGTTTGATAGCTAAATTTTTAACCTCGTCAGTATTATTTTTAGAACTAATATTTTTTTGTAAAACATTTTTCTCAAAAATAGCTTTTTCCAGATCTTTTGAGATAGTAAATTTCTCAAAAAAAAATCAAGATCTTTAGAAAATTATAATATTAAATTTATTAAAAGAGTAATTCTCAAATATTCATTAGAAAGTTTTTCTTTGGAATTATCATGTTTTTTACAAATCTTACAATTTTCATTTTCTAATTGTTTTGAAAATCATGATACTTCATCATAGGTTGGTAAAATATTTTCTTCAATGGATGTGGAAGATTATCCATCATGAGATGGATAAATTTTCCCATTATCATTTTTAGGGTAATTTTAATTTCATGAAATTTTTTTAATGGATTCAATTATTCATGCCTTAGAAATAAAACATTGATTTTACCTGGGAAATTTAGTAAAAAGACTAATATTCCTCTGTCCAAAACATTCATCATCAAAAGTATTATTATAAGAATCTCCAACATTGGAACACCATGTTTCAGAATATTTCAAAACATAATTGCCTTTATATTTGTAGTATTTCTTGGAATTTATATCTAAATTCATTTATTTCTTACCTTTCCTTTTCATCTTTGTACAATCCAGTTGGACATATACACCTTTATTACATTCATAACAAGTAACCTAAAAATATTTCTTGTAAACTTTATCCCTATGAATTTTCTTATATTGATATTGGAAATATTTCTTTATAACAATCTTATTCATCTTTCTGTATTGATTATCTAACTCATTTTTTGAATATTTTGATGCACTATAATCTAAATGAAAAACAAATTTATTCTTCCTAAAATATTTTATAACTTTCTTAGCTGAATGAACTTCAAAAGATATAATAGATTTTATAGAAAATGAAACCCCACCATTTTTCTTTTTAACATTCTCAACATCTCTTTTAAGTCTTCCTTCATATTTCATGAGAGTGTCAATCAAATCATGAAGATTAATATTAGTTAACTTCCTTGTATCATCTGAAACTTCTATTTTTGATTCTCACTCATTGGGAATTATATCATTAATCTTTTCAAATAAAATATCATCATAAATTTATTTTTCTTCAAAAGATTGAAAGCTACATATAATATTCATGAATCCTTCCATAATCTTGGGAACTGACTCTCCAGGTAAAAAATAAAAATCTTGGTAATAGGCTCTAAGATTATCTCTTCTTTTTCCATAAATTTGGATGTACTAAAATGTGTAACATCCAATTTACTCCAAATACTATTGGCAGCTACACAAGATGATATCTAACTATAGATATTGCTTATCATATAAAATAATAAAGTATTTTTGACATTGTAGTTCAACTAATATTATTTCTACTCATCATTTTTAAAAGTAGAAACTTATTTATTAGGAATATTGTATTTTTGAGTAAGCATCAAAAGGTTATCATATCTAGTGTTGATCACAAATGTATTCATTCTATCTCTATGATATTCATCATCATTCCCATCAAAGATACGCAGTAGACTAGGATTCAAATTGTAAAGAGATCCAACATTCATACCTTCCATCTTAAAACATTAGCAACTCTTTCTAAAAATAAACATTAGCATAAAAAAGTTTATAAATGAAAAGTTTATATCAAAACTTAAACAACTTGTAGTAAGTAAAGTAAAAACTCATCAAATATTAAGAAGTAGAAACCTACTATGATGCCAATTATAGGATCATAAGAGTAGCTTAGATGGTTATTCTTACAAGATGGGGTGAATTGAATTTTAAAAGACGTTTAAACTGAACAAAACACAATACCACTTAAAGTAAATTTATTAGACTCAGACTCAGTCTGATTATCAAAGTAAAGATCTGAATTACAAAGGATCTAATTAACATAAAACTATGTTATTATTGTAATCATAGTTATTCCTATAAAACAAAATGTCTATAAAGATGAGTATGATGTCTAACTTTATATTATTTTCATAGAGGAATATAAACTTGTAAAAACAGGAAAAAAATAGCTAGTAACAGTAAGAATGACATACAAGCTATATTAAAACACAACTAGAAATTAAAGTATTTGTGATGGTCCATTTGCGACGGGATCCCATCACAAAATTTCATTTGTGATGGGGTCTCGTCGCAAATGATTCATTGTAGAAAATAGAATTGAAAATAGTTTATCTTGGTTTTTTTAAACCTTTTCACGATGGGTAGATGTACTTACCCCAAATTCTTATTTGTAGCGGGATGATCCACTTATCGCAAAAAAATTTACAAAATATAAATTAATAATATAAAATATAAATTTTAATAAAATTTAATAAAATAATAATATTAATAAAATTTAATAAAATAATAATAAATAATAAAAAAATAATAAAAATTCATAAAATTATTAAAATTAATAAAAATAAAAATAAAAAAATAAAAAAATAAAAAACACAATATTCACAACAATATAATAATAATAATAATAACAATAATTATAAAATTAAAAAACAAAAATATTTTAAATAATATAAAAATGAACTATATATAAATGTAAAGATATTGATTAATAAAAATATTAAAAAATATTTTACATTCAAATGTTTATTAGAAAAAGTACATAAATCACTGAGGGGTCATCTCAAGGAGGTGGTGGAGGCAAATCCATCTCAAACCATGATTTAGACGTCACATGTACTCCATTTTCTGCTCATGTTGTTGTGTCTACCATCGATGCATCTCCTCCTACTTCTGTTGATGCTATGAATGGTGCTCTTCATGCTACCTACGGATGGTCTCTATAAGCGCACAATGATCTCACAACTACTCCTCATACTATGTAGCAGATGATGATGACTCTCTGCAAGATCCTCTCAAGCTGCATGATGACATCGCAACGATACAATAACAACTCCTATGCGTCTATCAAGAGATGATACCAACAAATTGGTATTTATTGAATGCATACTGAGTCACCTGCATCTATGTTTCATCATCAAATCATGTTGCACTGGAGTTCTGATCCTCGATCTCATCCTGACTCTCAGCCTGTGTCTGAGATGCTGTGGACTCATATTACTCCTTCAATTTCAATTTAGAATTAAAATAGTTAAAATATTATTTGTAATTAATTTTAAAACTTAAAAGGAAATTATATTGACCACAATATGATGATGGAGATCACCACTAATCTCTCAAGTGACAATATTATTGTACATTCTCTTATAAATGTCGAACTCCATAATATAGGGTTGTTCGACTGCCTATATGAGCATAAAATAAATAGTTTACATTTAAAGTTATATAGATTATTAAAAAAAGTACTTACCATATATTATTGATGTGTACTAAATGTATGACTATCAGGATGATCTGTCACCTCCTGTATCCCCCGGTTATGTCAAAATAATGCTGATCTCATATGAAAACTAACTCTTATACAATATGAACATAATACATCCCAAACCTGAGATGAGATGTAATACGGTTGATGGGTGCAGTAAGACTAATCAAAATTGTTGACTCACACTTTTAGCATTATTGTCCTCCTAAGCCTGTGCAAAAACCGATGGCAACACTCATGCATACAGGCCTTGCATGCCTCCCAGATGAGTCCTGCATGCTATCATCGACAGGATACCATAAACCCTACAAATAATTAATAATATCAAGTTATTAATTAGATTTGTTTCAAAATAAATATTAGTTATTTACCTACCATCCAATGATCAAACATGTGGTGTTGAACATCAATGAGAATCTGATCGCATGTGACCCATGCACTAGAAAAATAATTCCACAATATAGTACTTACCTATCCAACAACTATATGTGAAAATATGTAAAAATAGAGAACATATAATAAAAAAATTAGTATATAAATAAATTGATGAAAATTAATGAAAATTAACTAAAATACAAAACTGAACATACATATGCATGCATGGATCGAACTAAAGACATGGAAGTCACTCAGAGATAGGGCAAGAAATCATAAATCTTCCAAGATCATGACCCTCCAAGTCATCGTTGAACCGCCAACAATATGAGGGTCAAATGATGTTGCCTTAGTCTCATCATCAGGTAGTACAACATCATCCAACTCACAAAATATATCAAAGAAACATTCATTGGCCATCTGAAACATGAAATTAATATTGTAGGGAAATAATTGAAAAAAAGTATTATATATAGATATATATTATTTATGATTGTAAATAGTATTTAATTGTGTAAATATTCATCCTCATATTTGTATACAATGGTATCAATATCTCTGTATTCCTCCTCAATATCATTAATTTTCATGGGATATTCATCTTTATCATATATTACTATTTCAAATCCACTTGTAACATTAATAACATCATCGCCTCTATCAAACCATAATTGTGGGGTGTTATCATCGATATTTGTGTCTCATAATGAAAAATATAGATTTGGTATTTTCTTTTGCAAATTTTTCAATTCCTTTCACTTTATAAGAACAATATTCTCTTTGGATAAATTATTTTTCATGAGATTTCATTTTTATTATGCTCCACCAATCACTTAAATATCTTGAAGTAGCACAATAATTTTCATAATAAATTTTATGCACCTAATAAACCGATAAAAATGTTTATTTAGTTCAAGAAGGATTTTATATTTAATATCAATGATTCCATGGTTCATATGAACATGAAAACCTCAATAAATATCCAATGAATGATATTTAAACATCATTACGTAATACTTTCCTAGGTAACACAGATCAATTATTTCTTTTAGAATTACATAAAAGTCAACTTCACTTTCTCTATGATGACATCCTTTGATGAAAACATCATTATTCATTATTTTTATATTCCCCATATGTGTGTGTATGAAATTGAAAACCATTCAACACATATTCATTATTTGATTTAACCATTTTGGATGGTGGGTTACTCAATACATACAATAAGTTATCAATTTTACATCATGTTGAGATAAATGAAAATTTCAAAAACAATTATCGATATAAAAATTAATAAATTGATTTTATATATTAAACCTAAAATAATTTAATTTAATAGTTTTTGGAACCAGTAGGAAACAATATTTTTCTGACGTTCTTCAAGATTAGTTATTGTAATTTGTGGAAACTATTTCTTGATATGATTATCATATATTCTACAAATAAAATAATATTAATTTACTTAAAAAATAGAATAAGTTATATGGGAACTCATAGTACAAATGTTGTCATTTCATCACAGTTGAGAAGAATATATGTATGAGCTCTGTGATGTTCATCATTTGAAATCCAATATTCATGAACTCCAACAAATCCAAGTTCAAGCTGATTAAAAAATGATAATTGATTATTCATTTTATTATAAATATTTCCCTCATTATAGACCATGTGGTTATGTTTTTAGGGATATTAATATTGAAAATAATGAGTGTATAAGAAATAAATTTCATCATACAAATAAGCTTTCTTCAGTGGATCCTTCAATGGATTCTTTGTTATGCACCTTTTTCTTCAATTTTTGCATGCATATCTCAAATTGGTACATCCATTAGAACTGTTCTGGACCTCTATATTTTTTATCATGTAGAAAATGTAATATCAAATGTTATATTGAATCAAATAAAGTTTGTGGTAATATTTTTTTCCAATTTACATAAAATTAAAACAACATATGCTTACAGTCTACTTAGTGCATCAAGTCTGTTGTATCCACACAATTTTTTAGGAAAACTATGGTATTTATATTAAAAATCATAAATAATAGAATTTAACAAACCTGTAAATCCAATTGGTAGAATTATTTCTATTATAACACGAAAATCATGACTTCTTAATCTGGTAATATGACCATTTCAAATACATTTATCCAAATTGGAAACATAACCATTTGTAAACCTCAAATCTCTAATCAAATAACAAAATAATAATTAATTTTCATTGTAAACTGTATAATATGCTTTTGGTTTCATTAACTTATATGATCTAACATTTTCAAACAGTTTAAGTTCTAGTTGCCTATAAATTTCAGTAAGATATAATCATTCCTTTAAATTATATTTGGTCTTACAAGGCATGTCCAAAGCTGTATAAAATATATCATCAAAATAACTATTCTTAATATGTATGACATCTAACATGTGATAGACCAAAAAATCATACCAATATGGAAGATCCTAAAAAATAATTAATTTTATCCAATTATGTTCATTTCCAAATCCTTCAATTTTCTATTATTTTATATTCGGTCCAAAGAAAATGGGATGTAATGGAGAGACAATTAATTTTAACTCAATACCTAAGATAATTGTTGGAGATCCATATCTTTCAATTGTGACTTTTCTAAAATGATGCGTTTTCCTCTGAAAAGGATAATCGGTTGGAAGAAATCTATTATGACAGTTGAAAAAAGAAGATTTTGTTCCATTAATGAGCATAAACATTTTTCAATCTATCATATAGTACATACATGGTTTTGGACCATGTGTACTCCCACTGGATAACATTCCATATGCTGGGAAGTCACTAATTTTCCACCTCAATACATCTTTCATTAGAAAATTTTATTTCAAAACAACATCATATGTACCAACACCATTACTCCATAATAAATTTAACTCATTAATCAATGAATTTAAATAAACATCGATATTATTCTTTGGATGTACTGGAATCAATAAGGTCAAAAATATATATGGTTTATTGTAAGAACCCGGTTCTTAGTTTTGAGGTGCGGGCTTCTTATTTTCTCTTTTCCTTAAGTTTTTTTGAGAAAATAAGGAAAATGGGGGAAAATCCTAAATTTTGGAACTACACGCCGTGTACTTTTCCACACACCATGTACTTTTGGCCATGTGGGATGGGTACACTGGGTGTGTAGCCATATCGGCGACAAGGTGTGTAGGAACCGACTACATGCCATGTAGTGGTACCTTACACGACGTGTAGTCAGTCGGCAGGCTTAAACAGTAAGGTGGTGGAGTAGCCGCCAGGTGGGTGATAGTACATGCTGTGTACTCGGGAGTACATGCTGTGTACTCGGGAGTACATGTCGTGTACTCATGTCGATGGATGAACAGTGTGGTGGTGCCGCCATAGGATAGTTAAATGAAAGAAGTATACGCCGTGTACTTTATTTTTTCGGCTTAAAACAGGAAGTAGCCTCCTCATTTGGAAGAGGAGGCATTTGAGCCGTTTTGTAATCAAGGAGGATGGCCGAACCTTTGAAGATCTTCCGGGTGTTCGTCTGGAATCTGATTCGGCTTCGGACAATCTCATTGGAACTGCACGGGTAAGCCCTCTCCTCTCCTGGTACTGTTTATACCAATTCTTTCCCGAGGGAAAGTTATTTACGTTTGAATGGGTTTTGTTCTTTATCAGATCTATGTCGTTCTTGGTTGTTTCTGGAGTCAGCGTTCGCGTATAACGTTTGTTGGCATATAAGGTAGGTGGCTTGGTGTAAATTTCCAATTTTCGTGCATTTTTGTGCATTTTTGTGCAACAAATCCATGTTGGGGTGTCGTGTGGTTGAGGTCGTCACTATATTTAATGCCTAGAATTGCTGGTTGGGATCGTTGCTTAGATCCAGAACCACCCCAGGGGTGTGTTCCACTGTTTAGCCGTTTGGCCAGGATACCCGAGGGTATGAATTTAATGTAGTAATTGTAGAATTTCCTTGAGAGGAATTGCTTGTTTACTGCATTTTGATATGTCGGGCATGGCCCGGTTACTTGTTTATCCTGAGGGAGTTTTTGTGATTAGCCTGTGGGCACTGCACTATTTAGCCTATGGGCTGTAGTTATTTCGGCCTGAGGGAAATTTCTTCCATGCCTGAGGGAAATAGACTCTATGCCTGAGGACGACACTACCTACGCCTGAGGGAAAACTTTTGTTACGCCTGAGGGCAATTACCCGCGGGTTGGGTTCTGCTTACCTGAGGGTAAGGTTTTGCTTGTCTGAGGACGTGGATTGTTTACTTAGAAATGCACTGTGGTGATTTCTAATATTTAATGTATTAAAGGAATAATTAAATGCAAATTTAACTGTTAAGTTAGTTACTTTTGAATACTACTTACTTTATTGAATTTTACTACTGCACACTGGTGATTCATAATTACACGCAGTTGGGCATGGGCCTTTGGTGGGTGCCTACTGAGATATATTTCTCACACCATGTTTGGGTTATGCTTTTCGGCCCAAACAGATTACGTTTTTGCAAGTTTGGATAGGGGAAAGAGTCTCTATACAGGTACTTTACTGTTGCTGAGGAGTAGGAGGGCATGGGACCGAGCCTAGGCTCGTGATGCTGCTGCCAGCTGTTTTGCGTTGTTTTGTTGTACTCTGCATTTTGATGTACTGTCTTGATGTATAACATGTTATGGCTGTTTTCTTAGAACTTGAGACATGTAGAACCATTGTTTATATATTGTTGGATATGTCCACTGCTGTTATTATTTCAGTTATGTATGGTTTACTTCTTCCACTCTTATTATATGTTTTATTTCATTACGCTGTGCTACACTTTGACAAATGCGGGCATAGTTTCCCCACTATCAGACCTGGGCCCTCACGGCTAGTCCACAGCCTCTGGCGTTTGGGGAAATGCGCTTGAGATCACGTGGCGAACCGGGCTCGGGGCACCCGTTGCGTGGCACCTGGGTTCGAGATGTTACAAAGTGGTATCAGAGGGGTTCTTTTCTTTGACTTACTATTTGGATCCGTAGTCAGGGTTAGGATGGAACGGTAGTTGGTAATAAGTTGTGCCCAGGTGTAGCTAACCCGTGTACAGGGAAAATCTAGTCTACCTCGTATTTTGAAATTCTTTTGACTTTTCAAATTTTACAGTTGATTTGATTTCACCGTTGGGTGACGCACTTTGAGATTGTGTTGTTTATAATTTATCTATAAGTTCTATTTAGTTGAAACCCGATGAGATGAGGGTATGTATTCTCATGAATAATATAGGCACATGCTAGAAATCACATTCCATGCATAGTTTCCATGCCATGTAGGTGCATTAGAAATTCGTATGTTGTTGTGATAGTTGTGGTGCTAATAAAGCATACTGTTGTGATAACTACTTGATAACTACCTTCTCTGTGATAGGGTATTCTTTGTGTGATCGTGTTTATAGAATGGACGCCAAAATTTGATTTTTGGGGAGTGTGGGCCCCCATTGACTAGAATTTGGTGGATCATTGACTGTTTATTGGTTATAACAGATATGAGATCTCAAACTTTGATTCGTGGGGAGTATGAGTCACCATGGGTCGGAATTTTACACTTAGGTGTTGTTTTTCGGTATTTTATGGGTTCTGGAGAAGTTTTTGAGACATACTGTCCGGAAACCCAGTATACACGCCGTGTAGTATTTTTATACACGTCGTGTATGTTCTTCTGTTCGGGAAGAAAAATAAACTTTTTTAGTACACGTCGTGTACCTGGAGTACACGTCCTGTAGTCTCTTCCCATGTCACAAACCATGTGGGAGGCGACACAGGGTAGGGAAAGGCTTGGGAAAGACACGCTGTATATCGAATGTACACGTCGTATAGTGTTGACCTGGAGTCCGGCCGTGTAACTACCAACACGGGTCGGTGAACTCCTTGACAGAACACGCCGTGTCAATGTTGGACATTCCGTGTAGTGTGACCTGGGGACTCGGTCGTGTAACAAACAACACGGGCCGGTGTCACCTCTCCCGGAACACGCCTTGTACCTGTGGGACACGTCGTGTAGTCTTGTCCGAGGACAGACCGTGTTGAGTTAGCTGTGTGGCTGGGAAACGGGGTGGTGTGCATGCCGTGTGCGGGTGTAACACGCCGTGTAGTGTCAAGAAGAGTAGTCGTCCATGTCACATACAACACGGGCAGTTGGAAAATAACACCGTACACGCCGTGTAGATATTATACATGCTGTGTAGTTTTGTTCAACAGAATCCATGTGGATTAGCCGTGTATAAGGACCCGGAAAGGGGAAGAGAAGTCAAGTACGTGCCGTGTAGTCAGTGTACACGCCGTGTAGTCTTGTTTTGAAAATTTTGAATGCCTTCTTCCTCTTTTTCCTTTGTGGTTCCTTCGCTTTTCGGTCATAATAATCTTGAATCTAAGGCGTGATTTTGACCATGTAGTGTCATGCCGCCTCAACGACCGTGAGTTGTTCTCTAGGAGAGCGGTGACGATTATACTCTGGAGATGGTGCGCCATGGGATATTAGTTGATCCTCCTCCAGAGCCAGATGCGGCGCCAGCTGCTATACCAGACAGAGGCGTGGAGGTGCAGTTCCGTGAGGGCTTTATGCGGTTCATGCGGACCTTTCAGGGAGCACCGCAGGCTGCTACGTCTATGGCTGAGCTGACACATATCTTTCAGTAGTAGTATCCGCCTACGTTTTCAGGGGATGACGGACCACAGGCTGCGGAGTCTTGGCTAGGATCGATGCAGACTATTTTTGAGCATCTTGAGATGCCTCTAGGGTGGAGGGTCAAGATCGCGACTTACATGCTGCGTGATTCCACCAATAGGTGGTGGAATGTTACCACCCAGTCAGATTATCACAGAGACATAGCGTAGGAAGATTTTCAGGCAGTCTTGTATGACTTCTTCTTTCCCGAGATGTTGAGGGCAGATAGAGCTCGAGATTTCATGAATCTGCAGTAGGGCGCTATGTCGGTGATAGACTATTCTTCTCATTTTACGGATCTTCAGCGTTTTGCACTCGTGCTGGTGGGTGATGAGACCTTGAGAGCCAGATGTTTTGAGTATGGTCTTCGGTATGACATCCGAGTGCTGGTAAATGATTCCAGGTTGCCTACTGTACACGCGATTGTGAACCAGTCATTGATTACAGAGAGGAACCTACCGGAATCGAGTGGTGTGGGCCAGGGCGGTTCAGCACCAGTCACTAGTACTATTTCTGCTGGCAAGAGGAAGAGACAGATGGACTTCTCTCAGGGTGGCAATACCAGCCGGGAAGCTTCTTTAGGTGGTTCGGTCAGGTGTTACTAGTGTGGCCGAGAGGGGCACAAGAGACCGTAGTGCCCACGAGACATAGTGGAGTGCCGAGCTTGCGGAATGATGGGCCATCCGCAACACTTTTGCAGGGTGTTTCCACCGATGGCTAGTGAGAGGGGTTCTGTGCAGATTCTACATGCGTGAAAAAGACCAGTGGTTTCTTACCAGTCAGGGAACTGGAATACGTCAGGGCATGCAGGCAGAGATGGTGGATGTGGTCGTGGTAGCCAGACACTAGGATCTCAGAGGTAGCAGGGCGGGACAGCTCAGGGTAGTCAGGTCGTGTCGTAGGGCCGCAGCACTGGGCAGGCATATGCAGTGCAACAGACCCAGCAGGAGTAGGATCCTAGACCTTCTACAGTCATAGGTACTATTATAGTAGCTTCTGTCCTATCTTCAGTGCTTTTTGATACGGGTTCTACACATAGTTTCATATCTGTACCCGTTGTGGAGATCCTTGGGCTTGGTGTTTCTTCTTCTTTTGATATCATGATGCTAGACACTCCGTTGGAGACTAAAACGGCTGGTGTGAATCAGAGTAAGGAGTGCCCCCTTGAGGTTGGAGGGTGTCACTTTCTATGGGAACTCTACATCCTAGAGATGAAGAGATATGACGTCATTCTCGGGATAGACTGGTTGGTTTCCTTCCGAGCCTTTGTAGACTGCTATCATCGTAGGGTGTGTTTCACATCACCAGAGGGTGGAGAGTTTCTATACAAGGGCGAATGGGATGTTCAGGCGAGTTGAGCTGGACCAGAGCATCATGGGCGAGGTGGAGTCACAGCCCAGATAGAGATCTTATATCTTGATGATCAGGGGAATTTTCAGACGGATTTCCCTCCAGTTGTTGATCATTTCAGGGATGTCTTCTCGGACTATTTTTTAGGTCTACCACCAGTGCTTGAGGTGGATTTATCTATCGAGATTGTGCTAGGAGCAGCACCGGTGTCCATTCCTCCTTATAGGATGGCCATGCCTGAGTTGCAGGATCTCAAGAGGTAGTTAGAGGAGTTACAGGAAAAAGGATTTATCCAACCCATTACTTCTCCTTGGGGTTCTCCGGTCCTTTTTGCGAAGAAGGCAGACGGTACCCTTATACTTTGCGTGGATTATCGGAAGCTGAACCAGTTGAAGGTTAAGAACCGATCTCCCTTGCCGAGGATAGATGATCTGTTTGATCAGCTTCGTGGAGCATGAGTGTTCTCGAATATTGACTTGAGATATGAATATCATCAGCTGCGCGTGAGACCATCGGATATACTACTTATAACTTTTCTGAGTAGATATGGTCTGTACGATTACTTGGTTATGCCGTTCGGACTCACGAACGCACCAGCAGTTTTCATGGCTCTAATGAATCATGTGTTCCATCCATATCTTGATTCTTTTGTGGTAGTATTCTTGGACGACATCTTGGTGTACTCTCACACTCGACACGATCATGCCACCCATATTGAGATCATATTGAGTACACTGAGAGAGCATCGACTATATGCTAAGCTCTCGAAGTGCCACTTTTGGATGGACCAGATTCAATTCCTAGGTTATATCATCTCAGAGGAAGGAGTTGCAGTAGACCCAGAGAAGGTGAGAGTAGTAGTTTCCTGGGAGCAGCCTATGAACATGTTTGATATATGGAGTTTCTTAGGGCTGGCTGGTTAATAGAGATGCTTCATAAAGGACTTCTCCCGCTTAGAAGCACCGTTGACGGGTCTGACTAAGAAGGGTGTGAAGTTCATTTGGTCAGAAGCTTGCGAGACATCTTTTAAGGACTTGAAGGGAAGGTTGACATCAACACCGATCCTGATACTCCCAGAGAAGGGGAAGAGCTATACAATTTACTATGATGCATCAGGGATTGGGCTGGGAGCCATTTTGATGCAGGGTGATCGAGTTGTTGCGTACGAGTCTCGGCAGTTGAGGCCACATGAGAGGAATTATCCGACGCATGATCTTGAGTTGGCTGTAGTTGTGCATGCGTTGCGTTGTTGGAGACACTATCTGTTGGGAGATCATTTTGTGGGTTTAAACATCCACAAAAGCCTCAGGTATATCTTTACTCAGCCTGACCTGAATCTGAGGCAGAGAAGGTGGGTTGAGTACCTACAGTCCATCGATTTTGAGCTTGCCTACACACCTGGTAAAGGTAATGCAGTAGCTGATACACTAAGTAGGAAGACTCAGATGCAGGTAGTGCAGGAGGCCAGTGGTGAATGGGAGCTCATGGACTTGTTCTCTGAGATGAATCTTGAGGCGCATGACATTTAGGGGAAGACTTATCTTTCCTCTTTATCTGTGACTTCTACCCTCCTGGACAGAGTGAGGATGATGCAGTTATCGGATTCAGAAGGCCTAGTTCTACAGGAGTCGGTGGAAAGTGAGGACCCTCCTCCCGGTTAGACGATAAGCGATGATGAGGTTTTGTGTTTCCATGGACGAGTATGGGTTCCAGGGGATATACATGAGGAGATGATGTGGGTGTTTCTTGCTTCGACTTGGGTAGTTCATCCCAGGGTTACCAAGATGTACCGTGACTTGAGACGTCAGTACTGGTGGCCGGGTATGAAGAGAGAGATAGCTGGTTTTGTTACGAGATGTTCCACCTGTTAGCAGGTGAAAGAGGACCACCAGAGACCAGCTGGGCTGTTACAATAGTTACCCATTCCAGAGTGGAAATGGGATGACGTCGTGATGGAATTCGTGACGGGATTGCCGAGGTCACCTCGAGGCAATGATGCCATGTGGGTTGTTGTGGACAGACTCACGAAGGTATCTCACTTCTTGCCGATCAAGGAGACCTCCGGTGTGAACGAGCTCAAAAGGCTGTATATCTGAGATATCGTACGTATTCATGGGGTCCCTCATTCTATCATTTCTGATAGGGACGCCCGCTTTACATCTCGTTTCTGGAAGATTTTTCATAGGGCGCTGGGTACACAGGTGCTTCTGAGCACAACATACCACCCTCAGACCGATGGCCAGTCAGAGCGTACGATATAGGTGCTTGAGGACATGCTGCGTGCATGCGTCCTAGACTTTGGGGGCTCTTGCAAGAAGCATATACCCCTAGTCGATTTTTCCTATAACAATAGTTTTCAGGAAACTATTGGGATGGAACCATACAAGGCATTATATTGTAGGACATTTCGTTCACCTTTGTGTTGTTTAGAGGCAGGTGAGGCAGCTTTACTGGGGCCACAGCTCGTGCAGGAGACATCTGAGCAAGTCCAGTTGATTCAGAAGTGGATGGCTACCACGCAGTCTCGACAGAAGTCATATGCTGATCGCCGCAGACGACCTTTGTAGTTCGTTGTCGGGGATCAGGTTTTCTTGCGTGTTTTGTCGAGGCTGGGACACAATCGGATCATGAGATAGGGTAAGCCTTTACTAAGGTATGGGGGGCCATTGGGATTTTAGAGAGATTTGGGCTGGTTGCCTGTCGGTTGCCGTTAACGCAGCGGTACCGATCCATGCACGACATCTTCCATGTGTCTCAGTTGCGTCACTATCATTCAGACCCATCTCACGTATTTCAGCCTGAGGAGGTTGAGCTGGAGGCTGATGCATCCTTTGAGGAGCATCTGATTCATATCATTGACAGGAGCACGAAGGTTCTACGAGGCTGGTCAGTTCCTCTCGTACGGGTGTTATGGCAGCATGGCCGAGTGCAGGATGAGACCTGGTAGTGGGAGGCCGACGTACGTGCTCAGTGGCCAGAGCTATTCTGAGCTTTAACTTCGCCACCCTAGGAAGGGAAATTTGGGGATGAATTGCTATAAGGGGGAAGTTTGTAAGAACCCGGTTCTTAGTTTTGAGGTACGGGCTTCTTATTTTCTCTTTTCCTTAAGTGTGTTTGAGAAAATATTGAACATGGGGAAAAATCCTAAATTTTGGAACTACACACCGTGTTCTTTTCCACACGTCGTGTACTTTTGGCCATTTAGGATGGGTACACGGGGCATGTAGCCATGTTGGCGGCGAGGGGTGTAGGAACCGACTACATGTCATGTAGTGGTACCTTACACTCCGTGTAGTTAGTCGGAAGGCTTAAACAGTAAGGCGGTGGAGTAGCCGCCAGCTGGGCGACAGTACACGCCGTGTACTCGGGAGTAGATGTCGTATACTCATGTCAACGGATTAACAGTGTGGTGGTGCCGCCAGAGGAACGGTTAAATGAAGGAAGTACACGCCGTGTACTCATAAGTACACACCGGGTACTTTGTTTTTTCATCTTAAAACAGTCAGTAGCCTCCTCATTTGGCAGAGGAGGCATTTGAGCTATTTTGGAGCCAAGGAGGGTGGCTGACCCTTTGAAAATCCGTCGGGTGTTCGTCTGGAATCCGATTCGGCTTAGGATGATCTAGTTGGAACCACACGGGTAAGCCCTCTCCTCTCCTGGTACCGTTCTTACCAATTCTTTCTCAAACTAATATTTATTACATCATACATGACTCAATAAATAGTATATTTGACATATAATGTATGTATACCGTAAATTACCATATTTCACTATTCACCAAAAATTCAAGTATTTTAGAAAATTCTAAAAAATTATCCCTTATAATTTTCTGACATTTATAATCCAAAAATTGACTCCATTTTATGAAAATAAATTTCTAAATATGAGAAATTAAATCTTTAATTAAAACCATAATTTACATGAAAAATACAAATTTTAAAATTGAAACTGCTTTTCTAACACTTTGACAAATTAATCAAGGTCTCGTAAAATTATCTTAGAATTATAATACATAAAAATATTAATTTATGAATACATTTTATTAAAATATTTTTTTTTAATTTATTAAATTAATCATAAAATTGTAATTTAATATACATTACTTACAAAAAAACCAACACTTAATTAATAATTTTTAAAATATTTAATTATTATACAATAATATAAATATATCATATTTACAATTGTGGGATAGATAAATTTTATTTATACTTTCATTGCTGAGGTTACTATTGTATTGGTCAATTTACTATTTATGAGGGTTACATTACTACTCCAAAGGTCAAGTTACTATTTCATCAGTAAAAGTTCCTTAACTTCTAGATATACCTTTTATTTCACTTATTATTAATTTATAAGGTTTGTATTTTGTTATATATGTAATCATATGTGATTATACTATAAAAAATAATTATAAAAAATGAATTCCATTGATAAAACATTGGTTTATTACATTCTTCCCCTTTTTAAATTTCACCCTCAAAGTTTCATTTTATATTCTAAGTTGAAAATATGTGTGGGTACGTTTCCTTAATTGATTCTTCCAGTTCCCATGTTGCCTCTTTGTATTTATGGTTCCTCAATAGTACTTTGACCAAGTGAGTAGTCATGTTACATAGACCATTATCTCTATGATCCAAGATCTTCACTGGTTACTCCTTGTAAGAAAGATCATTCTCTAATTATACCACCTTTAAAGAGAGTACATGTGAAGGATTTGGAATTTACTTTATTAAGAGGGATACATGAAATAAATCGTGTACTTTAGACATGGTAGGTGTAAGTGTTAGTTGATTGGACATAACTATGACACAATAAAGAATCTATAAGGGTCTTGTGTACCTGGTAATTATCTTTCCTTTCTTCCCAAATCTCATTAAATTCTTCCATGGAGATATGTGGAGGAATACCATGTCTCCATCTTTGAAGTAAAAGTATCGTCGACGATTTTCTACATAACACTTTTTTTCAAATTTTGGATTCCTTAATGTGTTGCTGAATAGTTTTAACCTTATCCACTATTTCTTCAACCATTTCATGTCTTAGAAGCTTATTCTCTCCAACTATATCCCAGTACTCTGATGTTCTTCATCTTTTCCCATAAAGGGATTCGTATAGATCCATTCAGATGTTGGAGTTGAAACTGTTGTTGTAGAATAATTGAACTAGTGGAAGATGTTGGTCCCATCCTCCTTTAAATTCCATAAAATACACTTTCAACATGTCTTACAGTGTTTAAATAGTTTTCTTAGATTGGTAATTAGTTTGAGGATGATAGGTTGTACTGAAGTTCATCTCAGTGCTTAGAGCATGTTGGAGACTTTTCCAAAACTTCAGGGTGAACCTCATATCTCGATCGGCTAGAATTTATAGTGGTATTCCATGAAGCCTCACCACCTATTTCATATATATCCATCAAAGTTGATCCAATGGGAATTCCTCTTTAATTTTGATAAAGTGATCTATCTTTGTAAGATGATCCACAATGATTCATATAGAATTCTTTCCTCTAGATGTCCTTGGATGTCCAATGAAAAATTCCATGGTAATGTTCTCCCACATTCATGTTGTTATGGGTAGTGGTTTCATCATCCCCTTAGACTTTTTTCTTTCAGCCTTCAATTTTTTGACATACCAGGCACTTTGATTTATATTCAGTAATCTCCTTCTTTATATTTCTCCACCAATAGTTCTCTCGGAGATCTTGATACATCTTTGTTCTCTCTGTGTTAAAAGAGAAGTTTGAGCTATCTGTGTTATTCAGAAGCTCATTATTTATCAATGGATCAGATGGTACACATATTTGTGATCCAAATCTTACAACTCCTTCCTTATCAATCTTGAATTAAGAGGATTTCCCATTTCTACTAACTTCTACCCTTTTCAGAATTTTCACATCTTTTCTTTGAGAATCGTTTATTTCCTCCATGAGGGATAGTTAAGAAATCATTTGAGAAAGGATTGATGATGTTTTTACCTTAATGATTTACATGTCCACCATTTGAAATTATAATAAATCCTTCTTAATTCTCATCATTGATAAAGATGCAGGATCCTTTCTACTCAGAGCATCTGATACCTTATTTGCCTTATCGAGATGGCGGTGGATTGATAAGTCATAATCCTTAATGAGCTCTAACCATCTTCGATAGTGTATATTAAGCTCATTCTCTGTGAATGTATATTTGAGACTCTTTTGGTCAGTATATATCTCACACTTCTCCCCATAGAGATAATGTTTCCAGATTTCCAACACAATGATCATAGCTTCCAACTCCAGATCATGCATGGGATAGTTTTTCTCATGAATTTTTAACATCCTTGAGGCATAGGCTATCACATTATCATTTTTCAACTATATACATCCTAAACCCTTTTTTAAGCATTTATGCACATTTAAAATATTTCTCCACTTTTTAGGAGTGTGAGTAATGGAATAATGATAAGCCTCTTTTTGAGTTCTTTAAAGCTTTCCTCACATTTTTGGGTCCATAAAAACTTCACTCTCTTCTATGAAAGATTTTTTATTAGGTTTTATGATCATGATAAGTTCTTCACAAATCATCAGCAATACCTAGCGAGGCTAAGGAAAATACAGATCTCTATTAAAAATGATGGTCTGGGCCACTCTTTGATTGAATTTGTCTTGTAAGGGTCTATAGATATACCTTTAATGGTGATAACATGCCCCGATAATGAAACTTCCTCCATATAGAACTCAAATTTATTGTAATGAGCATATATATTCTCCCTTAACAAAGTCTTCAACACAGTATTCAAATTCTCATTATGTTTCTCCTTCCTCTTTGAGTATATCAAAATATCATCGATAAAGACGACCACAAATTTGTTGAGATAATCTCTAAAGACTCTATTTATTAAATCCATGAAAATTAATGAATCGTTAGTGATTCTTGCAGGAATCACTATGAACTCATAGTGTCCATACCTCATTTGAAAGGAAATCATGGTAATATCTTCCTTCCTCACCGTTACTTGGTCATATCCTGATTGAAGATCTACCTTAGATAAATAACTAGCCCCACGTAGCTGATCAAAAAAAGAATATATCTGAGATAGGTGATACGTTTTCTTTATTGTGATTTTATTGATCTCATGATAATCAATGAAGAGGTGCATTGATCCATATTTATTCTTAATAAATAGGACTGGTACACCCCATGGTGAAGCACTAGGGTATATAAAACCCTTCTCCAAATTCTCCTATAACTGCTTCTTCAGCTCTTCCAACTCAATGGTGACTATTCTATATGGTGTCTTTGATATAGGCTGAGATCCAGGATTAAGTTCAATTGAGAACTCAACCTATCTTTTAAAAAGAAGACCAATAAACTCTTCTTGGAATATATCAGTGTAATCCCTCATCATGGTCATGTCTTTGAGCATGATTCTCTCCTTTGTATCAATCATTTGAGAAAGATATTCTTTATTATAAAGAAACAATATCTACACTTGAGACAATTATTATAAAAAAGATTCATCTTCTTACTTACACTTGTACAAGATTATAGGATTCTCAGATATGTGAAGAGTGATCTCTATTTTCCAACAATTGATGTTGTATTTATATAAAGATAGTTAATCCATGCCCAAAATAGCATCAAACTCTACCAAATGAAGTATGATGAGATTTTATGGGAGGTCCAGTCTACAAACATTAATCAGGGAGGAGTTATATACTTTAGATGCAATAATTTCTCCATTTTTTATTTTCACAGATAACTCAACATCAAAATTTTGAGATGGTGATTGAATAGTTCTACTAAACTTTAAAGATATAAAAGAATTTGTAGAACCAAAATCAAATAGTGCGTTGTCTATTCTTGAATGAATAACTAGTATGACTATCACCACATAATTTTCTAGCTCCTCCTTAGTAGTAGTGATATCATAATCCCTTCCTTATTTCCTTAGAGTTTTTTTTGATTGCCTTCGACAACCCTTGGCTTAGGGAAATTTTTCTCATAAACCCCATGTTCCTTAAAGTTGTAACACTGCACTATAATCTGAGTGTTGTTTTAAAACTTCCTTTCTCCATCCACATTAGTGTAATTCTTCATATCCCTTTGGAAGTTCTTATCTATATGTCTCATTCTTCCACATTTGAAGTAATTCCTAGTTCCCTTTAGATAGTTCCCAAGATGCTTCTTCCCAAAATTTTTTCACGTGGGATGTTTGATCTTCTTTCCATCATGGGATTTATTTGTTAGTATAACTATATTAGAATCCATTTCCAATTTTTTTTTCACTGGTCCCACAAGACCACAGAGAGTCTTTGATCTCCATTTCAACCTTAAGGGTGCAACAGACAATCTCCTCATAACTTTTGAAGTCTCGAATTGCCAAAGATTTTCATAGACTCAGAATTAGTCCACTAAAGAAGCAATCCGTCTTATTTTTGGTGATCATGACAAATCCAAAGGCATACCTTGAAATCCTTGTAAAGTTTTCTTTATATGCCCTGATAGACTCATCTTCCTTCTACTTAAGTCTGAGGAACTCTCTTTCCATCTTGAGACAGTGGGTTCGGGGAAAATATTTATTGAAAAATATTTTATAGAATTTCTCTCAATCCATGGAATAAATTTCCTCCTTGTAATTTGTATTATTGATAAGTTCACACAAATAATCATCTTCCCCATCAAAACAATAGACTTTCAACATGACTTTCTCTTCTTCTAAGCACTGGAGGATAAATAATATATTTTCAATGGAGTTAATCCAAAGTTCCACGAGGAGGGGATTAGAAGATCCACTAAACATGGGAGGCCTTTTCTGCATGAAATATTTGACAACAACTTTCTATTTATTTAGAGAAAGATGTTGTTCCACATGATTCAAGTTATTATTCATAACTTGAGCCAGTCAAGCAATTATTTTCATGAAGTTTTGAGCACCCATTCCAATCATATTTGGAATATCATTTGGGAAATCTTCACATTCCCTGTCACGTTGATTTTTTGCATGTGGTCTTATATTTACCTCCATTAACTAAGAATATAGTGTGTAATTATGGGTCTTGAATACTTATCTAATAAGAATAAAAGGAAACTTTTAACACAAAAGGATAAACATATAATTGAAAAGTATATCCTAACTTATGATTACCTAGGTTTAAATCTTGGTTATCCTTGATCTATTTCTTAACATATATTTTTATGGGATCTTTTTTATGTTCCCTTAATAATGTTTCATAATGAGATTATTAATTTACCAAATAATATCCCCTGAAATTGTCAAACTAGGTGCATATAAGGCTCATTTTCATGTACTAGGTTACACTGATTTAGGATCGGAACACCTTGTTGAAGTTTTCACTTCTAAGTACATCTATTCTAGAACCATGTCCACTTATAGTATCGAGACAGAGATGTATTTTCTTGATAAACAACATACTCTATACTTGCCAAAATTTAGGTATGTTTTCTTATACATAGTCTTATAAATAAGATTTTGACTAAAGTGATGTGTTCCTAATCTCTGAAAATAACTATACCATCCTATGATACCAACTATAGTGACCATAGCCGTTTAGACTTATCATTAAATGATTTTAAACTTATTTAAACATCAAATTACATGCCAAGGATCATAGAGTCTAATGTCTTGGAAGACTGGGTATATAAAACTAAAAACACGGGACTAAATAAAACATTTATTTATTTAATCTTATTAAAGAGATATTAAATTACTTTCAGCCCTTACATGTGGGCATAGGATAACCTAGGGATAACATGAACAAATGGATGAGCTAAAATCCCAATAAGGGTATAAAGATAAGAATAAATCTTAGGAGATGGGTTAGAATCCATAACATAATGATATAAAGAGGCATGGTACATGATTAAACATAAGTAATCATAACATTTAGAACAAGGGGTAATATAATCATGGAATAATAGTAATGTGTAAGAAACATAAAACATGAATTTATCATAATTCAAGGCTCATTGTACATAGAGTATCATGATTCAAGGATAACCACCAAGATCATTGCACATGGAGCACAAGTCAAGGCTAACCACCAAGACCATTGCACATAACGTCTCATGAGACTAAACTTTACCCAATTAACTAGAGAACTGTCTAGGAACACCCATAATTACATATTCATGAATATGTTTTCCACATAAAGAATCAGACATAATCAATCATGCATAAACATAAGGGTACCCATCGAAAGAAATGGGTAAATGGACATTAATAAGGTAGAATAGGAATATATCATTTTAAGTGATGTCAAACATAAGTGATAACATGTTCAATGAGTATTTAATAATTTTATCATTAAAACATTTTAGTTTGGTTTTAAGGAAAATACTAAAGAGAATTTAAAATAGAAATGGACCTAATATTTTATATAAAACCAGAAGTGAACTAGGAATATTTTTATAATAGAAAAATGATTTTATAAAAATATTGGTGGATTAAAATAGACGATAGAGTGCACTTTAAATTGGATAATAATTTAGGAAGTTCACTTAAAATTGACTTGCTTATCGAGAAGAATTGTGAAGGGAACCACTTAAAAATAAGTATATACCTAAAAGAGAATGATTAACAGATCTTGATACATGAGTTTTTAATAGTATTTATAATATGTACATAAAAATAAAATATAACTTCATTTGAGTAAAAATAAAGATAGAGCAACCTGAAGGAATAATTGAGGTTTAGGTAGAATCTCTTACCTTAAGTCTAAAGGCGTTCTTCCCTTGATCTTAACATCCTGGATAATCAAATTAGATTCATTAATTAAAAATTAAAGTACCTATTATACATTTAATTTATTTATTATAACCTTATTAAGTTCATTAATGTCATTTTTATGGGTTAAGAGGTTCAATCTCATTATTTGGAAGCATTTGTTTCCTTGGTTTTCATGATCGGTTTAGTGTTATACATGTACACATAATCCTGTAAGATGAGGATGGTTATCCAGAAATGAAGTTATATGTTATTATCGAATATCTAGAAGATTAAATGGTTATAAAATTCATTTATTTATTTGGAGTAGGGATGGATCATTATATAAAACTTTAATGATAATCGTTTGGGTTAATTGGTGGTTTTTTTATCACAACGAATTCATTTTATTTTATAAATTAATACCATTAGTACAAAATGATTAAAAAAATAAATAGTACATATTACAAACATAATAATCTGGTTCAACCGTAAAAATGGTTTCATGCCCAGAATTGAATATGGTAATATAAATTGAAAACTCTTCATCCTTAAATGTGATAAATTAACACATCTCGGATGGTGTTTTCATTTCTAGTATAGAAGAAAAGGAAATGAGATATGTTGATGAATTATTTAATTAGAATAAAAAAATTACTGTAGATGTATGGTAATTTAGTTATCAAACATTTGGATGAGGATAAGTGAGGATAGAAATGAATAAAAAGGAACTTGAAAAGAAATTTAAAGAAAACGGAAAAGGGTTTTATCTCCGAACTCCTTCCTCTTGAGAACCTCCTTAGGGGAGAGGTTTTGGTTTTTTACGAGACCAAGAGCTCCTAGACATGGGATAGGGGATTAAGGAGATATTTGAGTAGAATTTGGACAAGTCATAAGGATTTATATGTGTGAGGAGAAAAGGTGGTGAGGGGTGGTATTTATAGTGGAGGAGTGGAGGGTTTTTCCATTATTTTAATCATTATTTTATAATTTTTTTCAAATTAGGAAATAGTATAGATTCATGATACTAAAAACAATAATTATATCATGTTAGTTTGAAACAATGGTGATTTCATCATCCATGTCTCAATAAATAGTGTTTTTAACATATAATGTATATATACACCGTAAATTACCGTATTTCACTATTCACTTAAACTTCAAGTATTTTAAAAAAACACGAAAATTCACCCTAACCATTTTTCGACTTGTATAATATAAAAATTAAATCCATTTAATGAAAATAATTTTGTAAATGTGATAAATTTAATTTTAGATTAAACCAATAATTTACTTGAAACATACAAATTTAAAAATTAAAATTGCTTTTCTAACACTTTGAAAAATTAATTAAGGTCTCATAAAATTATATTATAATAAAAATACATTAAAATATAATTTTATTAATACATTTTATGAAAATAAATTTTCTTTTAATTTATTAAATTAATCATAAAATTGTAATTAAATATATATGACTTACAAAAATACCAACACTTAATTAATAATTTTTAAAATATTTATTTATTTATACTATGATATAAATATATCTTATTGACACTTATAAGATATATAAATTTTATTTATAATTTCATTGGTGAGGTTACTATTTTATTGTCTGATTTACTATTCATGAGGCTCACATTACTATTTCAGAGGTCAAATTACAATTTCTTCTATAAGAGTTTCTTAACTTCTATAGATGCCTTTTTATTTCACTCATTCTTCATTTATAAGGTTTTTATTGTGTTCTATATGTAATATTATGTGATTATACTATAAAAAATTTATATAAATGGAATTACATTAATAAAACAATGGGTTGTTACAACTTTCTCTATGTATGGTAAAAAATAGTTTTGTCTATGAAAACATACTAAAACACTTAGGACATACAAAGTTAGTAAAAATGTTTTAAGAAAGTGTGTGATTTCCAAAACTAAAGGAATGGAAAATTAAGAAGTAAAACTTCTGACTCAACATCATATACAACCTTAACTTGATAAGATGGGGTTGGTTAGATTTTTTTTCACCATATCAATAGTTTATTTAATTTTTGGAGTTGTTAATTAAGGGAATGATAACATATAATATAGGAATTGGTGTTACTATGTATTCAGACTATTAAGGGAGATTGCATAATTATTAGTGAAAAACAGAATGTTTTGGATGTATTTTTTTCATGAATGTAACGACCCGAAATTTTGAATAAATATTGTTTCCTAATTTTGTGTGTTATTTTATTTTATTTTTGATGCTCAACAAAACTGTTTCATTTTATAACATGAGTATAATTAAAATGAGACCGTTGGGTTTTGACTGTTATATGAACATTTGTCAATATGACCACTGGAAACTAAACGGTTTGATTATTGTCTCTAAATACAAGTAATCTTGGTTAATTAATATAGAAAGAAGATTTGATGGCCTCACCCAGTAGTCTTGGACCGATCGAAGCCCATCTAACAGAACTTGGGAAGGAGGTATCACCACTGGGCTTTACTCTGGACCAAACCTAAGCTGAACTTCATCGTGTGAAGCTAGAACGGGATCGCCTTCGCGAGAAGTTCAAACTGATAGAAATTACTACTCATGCGATGTTGGCCGAGCCTCCCTCAGATTCTCTCACCTTAGCACACCTTACACTTAGGTCCTATGCTGGTGTGATAAGGGGCTATGTAAGGAGACTGTAACTGCCTTGTGTAATCCTTTGTTTTAAATAAAAATTGGGATTTCTTCTTATGATGAAGTTTTTGAATTTTCAAATGACCGGATAAATATAGTATGCATATTTTTTATGAATATTAGAAAAAGGATATTTTAAAAAATGTTTATGTAAACCTTAAATAATTAAAAATGTGTAATGATTTTCAAAAAATGGTCTTCTACAATTATGTTCAGTACGAAATTTAGAGTCTAATAAGATCAAATTAATTTTTGATGAATAGTAAATTATGAATAGTGATTTTATGCTTAGGATTAGTAATGTGACCAAATGGATTAGTAATCTCACTTAAATAAAGTATTAATGTAATCTAGGCACCTTGATTAAGTAATGTGATTCAATAAAATGGTTAAATAACGGTTTCATAAATTATTATTCAAGTATCAGTTTTTTCGGGTGAATAGTGTTTTTTAATTAAAAATTAAATTAAAAATATTTAGAAAATTATTTTTATAAAATGGATTTCATTTTTGAACTCATAGCATCGATATTATGTTAAGGTAAATTTTGGGGTTTTTTCTGAAAAAAAATGAATTTTCGGTGAATAGTGTATTTATTTAAAAATAAATTAAAAATATTTAGAAAATTATTTTTATAAAATGGAGTTCATTTTTGAAATCAGAGCTTTGATATTTGGTTAAGGTGAAATTTTGAGATTTTTCTGGGAAAGTTGAATTTTCAGTGAATAGTAAAAATGCAGTTTTAGGGTTTCAGTATGTTCAATGACTTTATAACTGTGTCATGATGATGTCATGAGATATTTTAAGGGTTTTCCGACCAAAGGTGATGAATTATTGTATTTGGGGGCCCATGTGGCCTAACATCATGGTAAATATCTTGGGAGATCACATGGTTTTGAGAAACCCACTTATGAGGTGTCCCTTGGCCATTAATGCCTTGTCCCCTCACTTTCCCTATAAATACCAAGCCATGCTCTCATCCTTTGGACTCCAAAATCATTCTCAACGAAGTTCTGGTCTCCTTACCTCCCAAGGAGTCCTCCCAATGTTCCTACAAGCCCTCAATGTCCAAACCTTTGAGTTTTAAGAGTTACATTTTAAGGTAAGGGATCCGACCCCCTCTCTTTCTTTTCAAGTGATCTCTTTTATGTCATTTCTTTTATGCTCCATGTTCTTATGTTGGAGGATGTTCTTTTATATTCATTATACTGTCCTTTTTATTTTCACATGATGAGATACCCCCTCTTACTCTCATCATTTCATTTTATGAATGTTTAAGTGGCGCCGTTAGGCTGCCAAAATTTTTTTAACAGATTATTTCACCCTTCTCATTTTCAAGTTCTATTTTCTTGTCAAGTCTTTCAAGTTCCTTTTTATTATGTTGGGGTATGATCTCTATATCTATCATAATGATATTTTATGATCATATGAATAGAGACCCCATTTTATCTCTCCAATTCAGTATTTTGAAGTTTTAAGTGACGCTGTTAGGCTGCCGAATTTTCATAAGAGAAATCTTATTTTTTGTCTTCCTTTCATGTTCTTCATTTCATATGGTACATCTTTCAAATTTTATTACCATGTTCATATATCCTTCATATTCTGTCCCTATACTGTTTTATGGTTCATTTATGAGTGGGTGACCCATGTCCTCTCTCTTTTCAATGTTCTCTAAAACCCCGAAACATAGCTGTTATGCTGCAGAATTTTCGTCTCAAAATGCCTCTCCCTTTTCTCAAAATTATTTTATGTTATAAAGTGAATAATCAAAGATCTCATTTCTACAGGGGTATTCACATATATATCAAAATGTTCTATTTTAAATTCTGGGATTTACATACATGAGACCCGCTCTCCCCTTCCGTGGGTTTTAAAGTGACGTGAAGATCATGTCTTTAAAGAAGTTTTTAAAACATTATGATTATGAAATGAAACCCATTTATTTTATGCTATATGGGTTATTTATAAAATTTTTGATGATGATATATGTGTCTCACATGATAATAAAGGCAAATTTAAGGGTGCGCTCTGATAGCGCTCCAATGCATTGGGTAATGATGTAACCACTAGAGATTACAATTTTCACGATATCTTGGTGAATAACCTTGGTAATTTTCAAATGACACCTTGGGGATGGACCTTGGTGATATGTTCATTATTTTCTATGTTAAATTATGTATCCACATCTTAAATTTATGAAAAATTTTATTTTTATTATGATATGCCACATGATTTCTTTCTTATGCCTTAAAGTTCTTTTCATAACATAGTTGATGTATCTCAAGTTCCCATGTTAAATGTTTCTCTTGTTTCCCTTACTGGGCCTTTTGCTCACCCTTTCTTTTGATGTATGTCCCCAGGTTATGAGATGCATTAATAAACCTAGGATTAACTTAATGAGAAGCCTTTCAAGTGTTTAAGAATAATGTTTTATATTGTTTTCATGTATTATGTTCCTGGTTTCCAAGACACTAAACCTTAAAGATCCTCAGTTTTGTGTAATGTAATGAAATTTTATGTTATAAAAAGGCGGGATTCTATAATGAAGTTTTCATAAATAAAATAGAAAAATGATTTCATTCATGTGTGGAGTTGTGTGAAAATTTGGACTCAGAGTCAATGTGGAGAAAATCGTTAAAGTCAAGAGTTTCACAAAAGATGGGAAGACTCACACAAATCACAGTTTCATGAAAATCATTAAACATAGTTATTATATTTTCAATAAATTTAATAATTATTACATAATATGTAGTTTTATATGAAAAGTGTTAATCAAGGTGTTGTAAAATGGTAGATTTTTGTGCAGTAAAGTTGCATGAATAAAGAATGTGGGAGAGAGTTTCATAAAAGTGGAGCTGTGTGAAAGGGAAGTTCAGAGTTTAATTAAGTGTCATTATTTTTCTATAAATACACATTCCCCATATATAAATATAGAGATATCTTTTAGAGTGAGTTTCTTTAGATAAAAAAACATTGAATTATCCAAAGTAAATTTATGTGAATAGAGTTACGTGAGCCACTAACATCTGTGAGTGAATTTCATGAATCAATAAGTTCCATGAATAAACTATTTACAAAAACCTTTATTTTATATGAAGGAAATACTTTTTGAAAATTACTACCTTAAATGGGTTCTTTCATAGAGATTTAAAAGGTCATACTTTCATTAAATTAAGAGTTTTACAAAGTAAGATTTGTATGAAATTAAATAGTTATGAGAAAGTAAGCATTGAACATTATCAATAAATGAATAGTATAGAAAGTGATTGGCACTCATTTTAGACCTTCCAAAGGGAAAAATTTATTCCTTAAAGACTGAAGTTAATCTAGAAAATTGAATCTATAGTTATGTAAAAGTTCACAATAGTTTTTGAAAGTGTGGAATGAATATCAATGTTCACATATTAGTGAAACATTAAAAATATAGAGAAGTCATTCATTTTCTTATATTATAAAGAGTTTTCTATCCAGGAGTAGTGAGAAAAGGGAGAGGAAAAATGGAGTGACCCTTGGATGGAAATGATATAACCCTGAATCTCGTAATGGGAGGGACCTTAGGAATTTAAGTGACCAAACCTAAACCCACCACTAAAAAAGATTTAGTGTATTTTGGTACATAATCACATTGGTGTTGTATTCTATTTAGATTATCTTAGTTTAGGTGAACCACATAAAACACTTATGTCTTATGTGCATGATTTAATTACACTTTATAGGATGTAAGTTGGTTATGTGGGTTAAGTGACCATCAATCTTATCTGATCAAAGAAAAGACAATCATGTCATTAATCATATCATCATTAAAATGAGAACACAAGAGTAACCCTACTAAAATTGAGGTCAATATCATTTATAGTAGTCAAATATTTAGGTTATGTGGGGAAACATGGCTGGTTTTTATACCCTGATTCACCCTCCCTCTCATTTATTTCTCAATAAATACCCTTTTGAGGCCAACAATTGGTATTTAATCATGGGATTATATTTTTTTATTTTTTGTTATGAATTGATATTATTAGTTAAAAGATTTGAAATCTATTTTTATCATATTACATGTTAAAAGAGAAATAATATAAATAAAAAGTGAATATATAAAAAAATTCCATTCCATGAAACATTTTTTTGAAAAATTCAAATTCTTATGAAAGACTATAGTAGCTCTGAAAAGAAAGGTATGGGTAAATTTGATTGTGCATTTACATATTCTAACAATGATTCTAAAGGACTATCTAAGGATCCTGCTATTCCAATTGATGTTGGATCAATGAATGATGATGATATATCAAGAGATCTAAATATGGAAGTTTCCCATATATAAGAGGACCTTGATCGGAGGCTAAAAGAAGAAAACATAAAGTTGATAAATAAGAATGAGTTTTAGTGGAATCATGTGAAAGTGTTGAAAATTGATGTTGAAAAAATGAGAAGCCTTAATCAAATACTGATTGACATGGCTATAGATCTAAGGGGGGATAATTATTCTCATTCCAAGGAATTGGAGGATATTTATTTTAAAGTTAAAGAGTGTATATCTAGTTCAAAAGAGAACATCCTTCACTCAAAATAGGTTCAAAATCTATGTTTTAAGAAGGGTGAATTGATTTCACACATGGAAGACTTGGTTGAGAATAATCAAAGGCTAACACAAATAAAGGTGGTCTTGAATGATTTCATTATAAAAGTTGGTGAAAAAATGAAGGTAAAAGTTGTTTTACATGAGATAAAAGAACAAATAGACATAGATAAATAGATGAAATATTTCATTATCCCTCTCAAACCATAACTTAAATATGGGTTTAAATTGGATAAATAATCCCACTCAAGTTTGAGTTAGATGACTACTTAACAAAAGGAGAAGTGTGGTAAGATCAAGTAGTTTAAATGGAGGCTAAAAACCTCAACCAATATTAATAATATATCTATCATGGATAAATCACAAGGTGGAGTCCAAAAGTATGGAAATATGGATTTAGTTAGAATGTGGAAGAATTTTTCCAAATCCAAAAGAGAAGAATCCCAGAAGAAGGGAGGTCTAAAGTGAAACTATTATGGAATCATGGGAAATAACATGATTATCTATCTAGAATCCAAATGGATAAAAGTAAAATTGAAATATAGTTGAAAAATAACTCAACCAAGTCACAACTATATGAGGTATGGTTTTAATGGAATTTTCTTTTTTATGTTCTAGTTATGTTCATATGGATATAAATTAGAGAAAGAAGGGAACTAAAGATGTCATAGATAATTCATCCATTCCTATGATCAATGGGAGGAAAGTTTACACTGAAAGAGATTTTTTATTACTCTACAATATATGTAATGTTTTAGAGGAAAATAATTAATCATAAATAAAGGTTCACCTAGAACCAACATCAGTTTACTCAAATTATCCCTCATGGAGAGAAGAAAAATAAATTTGGAGGGAAAAGAATGAAGTTTATTGATTTGTTATAAAGGTGGATGAGTGTATAAAGGAAGATTCACTAAATAAGAAAACATCTAAGGTGGATCTATTTCCTATCAAATAGGGAATACATGAGTCATTACTAAGTGGTTTTCTAAAATATACCACAGGGAAATAAATGAAGATAACAATGGGATTTCCTATGAAAGGGGGAAATATTGGAGTGAAGAGGAGTTATAAATAAATATCTGAAAAAATATGTATTAGAAATGAATGAAGAAGATTTAGGAAGCTAAATATACTACAAAATCCACTCATATAAAATAATAATCCTAAAACAAGTTATGGGTTGTGAAAGATGATAAATCAAGAAGGTATAAGTAAGAAAGTGACAAGGTTTAGAGAAAAAAGTCTAATAAGTGACATATCAAGAGTTCCTAATCAGTAAAAGTAAACAAATAATAAAGTATTATTATTTAGACTATAATGAAAATAAAATTCCTGATCCATAAAAAGATAATTCTAAATAAAATATCCAAAATGTAGTTTGTTTAAGTTGTCACACTTGAAAGAGAGCCACTTGCAAAGAATTAGAAAAGTGATCTTTGGGGAACGATCAGAATGAAAAAGAAATTTATTAGGTTATGTAATTCCTTTCCTAAAATATTTATAAGAGGAAATGTAAAGTGTGATATTAAAGGGTAATTAAAACAATATCAACCTCATTTCTCAACTGGATGAAGTGAAAATTCACTTATTCCCATGTGTTTAAATTCTATTAAATATTGTTGAAATAATTTTGGTTTTAGGGGAAATAATTTCTATGTGTAAGTTGTATAAAAATATTAAAAGTGATGTTGTGACAATCTATAGAGTTCCAATTGATAATTAAATTAGTACAAGTGAAAATTTTACTAAATATGTAATTGTAATAAAAGATAAAAAAATAAGCATCAGGGCAGTAAAAAGTTATTGAAATGATTGGAATCAAGAGATAAATGTTGATATTAGAATATATGTAATGTGGTATCAAGGTCCATTTAAAATTTTAATGTCAAGATCACCTAATGATTCTCTCATCAAATGTTGAAGATGTAAAAATAGAGAAGTAATAACAAAATGATCTCCAATGATGTATTTTTTCATCTAAAATGTGATTTAATCATATTATTCTCAAGATAACAAAGGATTCTATGGATTGATGAATTTCATACCAAATATTAATTCTATATTTTCTAATAAAGCTAAGGAAGTTATGGAGAGTCTTGAAATGGATATATGATAGATGTTATACCCAATAACCAAGGAATGATACTTAGTGCATGGGATAAGAAATCAGTTTCCATGTGTGTTTTAGGACATGATCTCAATATCTAACCACTATTAAATAAATTCCATGATTCATCAGGTTGGTATCTATTATAATTGGTATAATACTAAACAATTAGTATCAGATTGGTGTTTAAAGATGATTATTAAATAATAAGTCTAGAAGAGTTCCTTGAAAAAAGTTAAAGTTATATGGATTATTGAGATGTATGGAAGTGATTACAATGAAAAAAATTGGTTTTACTAACTTTTTATATCATTTCCTACACCGATTTTTATCTCAGTAGACTTAGAGGTTTTGTTGATTACTATATGTTATTTGGTAAGTCCACCCACAAAAAATAATTCTGAATGTGCTTGTAGTTGAAAGATGTTTTTGTTCTTAAGATTATTCTCAAACCTATAGTCAATTAGGGAGAACTAATGTAGGAGTGTAATAGATGTTTTGTATGTGGAAAATATATTGGTATTGAATATCATGGGGGGAATATTATCTATTTATCTAATGAAAGGACCATATTGAAAAATGGTAATAATTTAAAATTTCTCTAATGTTCATCATTAATAAAGGAGATAGAATTTAACAAAATAATGAATGTTCTCTTTGGTATCAATGTATGAGATCTTGTGATTTTTAAAATCAAGAGGTTGGGGGAGAATGATAAAGGAGCTAAATTTGAGACCCTTGTTTCCAAAGGTAAACATTTTCTAGATATTCTATTGTTGGTGCATATAGATCATTGTATGCTTTGGATAGATGTTAAAGGATGAGTAGGAAGTATCATGAATTCTTGTAATTTACTGGCCCTTGGAGAGGAAAATGGAAAAAAGGGGAGTATAAAGAATAATGATGAATGAAAGTGATTTAGATTTATGATAATGTTTTCAATAAATCTAAAGGGGGTATTTTTGGCATCTAATGAGAATTGGCACCATAGTGTTTGATTCATTAACGGTTTTGGTTTCATTGAAAACCTTCACATGATGATTTGGAGTTTTTTAAATTTTTTATTCACCATATCAATAGTTTTTGTTGCATTATAGATTCCAATGAATGGAATGATAGAATCTAATATGGTAATTAGTTCTACTATATAGTCAAGCTATAAAGAGGGATTGCATGATGACTGGTGTGAGCTCTAAATGTCTATCTTGAATATTCTATATGAAAGTGGGTTAAAGATATATGAAAAAAATTTGGGGGCATCCAATAGTAAGTGTTGGAAAATGTAGTGATTTAATACTTTTTCATGAAAATCCAATTTACAACAGCATGTGAGGACTTTCCCAAGAATGATTATCATTGAAACATAGATGCATCATGAAAAGTCTATGATGAAACTCTAGAACCATAAATTTCTTTATATATTTATGAAGGAATGGTTCTGTAAGTGTTTAATTGTATAAAGATTTTATAGGGAAAATCAATAAAGTGTTTTCATGCAAGTGCAGGGTTGTGCGAGAATGCTGACTCAAGGCTTCCATAGAGAAAATAAAAAAAGGAATTATTTTCAAGGAATATGGGTAGACTCTCACAAATCATAGTTTCATGAACATAATGACATGGAGCCACTATATTTTTAATTAAATTAATAATTCTCTCATAATATGGAGTTACACATAACAAGCGTCAATAAAGGTATTATGCAAAGGTAGATTTGTGCATAGTAGCGTTATGTGGATGAAGAATGTGGGAAAGATTGGGGTGAAGATGTAGTTGTGTGAACATGAATTTTAAAGTTGTTTGAAGGGTTGTTATTTTCCTATAAATACCTAGTCCCTAAAACAATGATTTGTATATTTGGTAAAAAAAGTTTCTTAAAATAAAAACTGTCTAAATTATCCAAATTTAAGTTCTGAAAATGGAGTTATGTGCACCAATGAGTTTCGCGAGTGACTTTCAAAAATCACTAAGTTATGTGAATAAACTATTTTTACAACCCATTTTTTTACAAAAAGTAAATCTAGCATGAAGAGGACTAACCTGAATAATTTCTTTTGTGGGGACATAAAAGGCCATACTTTTGTGAAAGTAAGATTTGTGTGAAAGTAATAGTTACACAAAATTTAAGAGTTATATGAAAGTAAGTGTTTCACATTCACAATAAGTGAACAATATAAAAAGTGGTTGTAACTCATTACATGACTTTACAAAGGAACAGGTTATTCCATGAAGACTAAATTTCATCAAGGAAAGTGAAGATGGTGTTGTAGAAGATTTCACAACTAGTCTATGAAAGATTAGTGTGTTGATCAATGGAAACCTATTGATTAAACAACATAAATAAATATAACTGTTACATTATCCTATGTACCAAAGAGATTTACCTATTAGAGTAATGATAAATGGGGGAGGACAAAGGGACTAACCCTCGAGTGGTATTGAGTTGACCCTAAATCATGTAAGGGGAGTGACCCCATACATAAGAGTGACCTGTAATAAACCCACCACTGAAATATATTTAGTGTATTCTTGTACTTCATCACATTTTCATTGTATACTCCTCAGATTAGACTAATATCTATGAACCAAGTAGAATTCTTGTGTCTTATGTGCATGATATACTTACACTCTACAGGAGAGAAATCAGTGTATGCTGGTTAATAGATCATCAATATTATATGATTGAGGATATGATAATCACATAATCAGTAATATCATTATTAAACTGAGAAAAAAAGCATAAACCTTATAAATGTTAGGTCAATATTGTTTAGGGTAGCAAAATATTTTAGTTTACGTGGGGAAATGAGAATGAGTTTTATAACCTGATTCACCCCCTCTAAAGGTACCTATCACTAAAGTTCCATGTGGGGGAAACATGAAGATTACCTTTACCAAGAATTCATTGATCATTAAATACAGAGTAGAGATTATAATTAAGCTAATATTTCTTTATACACAGCAAAGTAATGGTGTTAGTAAAAGGAATAATTATGCCTTTATTTTCATTGTTTGATCAATGACGAGTCTTACTAGTCTTCCATTATCCATTTTGGGATAGTTTCTCAAATATTTTCATTAACACTTAATCATATGACAATAAAAACTATAAATGGAATTTAATATGAGTTTCGATATGTAATAAATCCATTATATCACAAATTCATGTGTTAAGATACAAAGTTCTTGTTAATACTAATTATAGTGACAAACATGCATCATGAAACAAAATGTGCATCTATGTGTAGTATCTTAAGGTTATTAAGGATATTACATAAATATCTAAGATTAAAAACAAATATTAATTTGAAATATTATATTTCAATAAGGAAAATATCTATATTTGAGATAGTGGGAGAAATATTGACTTTGATAAATTCAAGGCTTTATAAGCACAAAATGTTATCATAGGAACAAGTTCCCTAAGAGCTTATGGAAAGTTATAGTTACAAAAAAATATAATGCATAGGGAAGATGAAAATAAAAGAGATATGAGTTTATTATCACTTATTTAGTTGATATAATATTCATCTATAATAATAAATCTTTATCTAACAAGGAAGTATTAAATGTAAAATAATATTCTAAATGGAAAGTTTCTATGAATTTAGAAATGGACACCATATACCAAAACCAAGAATGTATTTGGGTAATATTTTTATTGGATGTAAAACCCACTAGGTTAAAATAGGTATTCAGTAAATATTTTAATTTATATGTTAATGAGAATATTTATAAATAATGATTGGTTATTAAAGGTTTAAGATAAGTTAAGATATTTACTATGAAAAAACCTTTTCACCAGTAGAGATAATGAAACCTATTTGAATTATAATTACTATATTAGCATACCATGTTAATTATGTTTAGTAATTTAATATTTAAATCATACACCTAAATGTAAACTTCTAAAAATATCTATAAGATATATCCACAAGGGTTCCTATCATCAGTAGTATCTGATATAACATGTAAGATACAAGGATATATTTATATATCAAAGCAAGTAGTAAATCATGGGATGATTATTTTTCATTGATTATAAAAGTGGTTAGTGGGGTATTTATGGTTTTATAAGTGAAATATTTTGATAATACATGTAAAAAATTAAGTATTATTGTAGTTAGTTAATACTAATCGAAAAATATTTCACTATGAATGACATAAATTAGCAACCCAAGTTCTAGGGAACAAGATCTACTAAGATTAATCTATGAATTTATTAAAAAGATTCAATGTGTATAAAATTGAAAAGGTATTGAAAAATACAAGTTGGAACAACTCAAGAGATAATTTTTTCTTATGTCACATAGAAAAAATTCTCATGATAATATGTTTAATACATGGTAGGAGATTAATAAGATGAGTAAAACTTTAATTTTTCTAGCAATGAGATCTATCACATATTTAATGTAAAGTAATATATTTGATCATTCCTATGTAAACAACATGGTGGGAAAATATCAAACAAATATAGGATAAAAACATTGAGAAGAAATAATAAATATCCAATAATTATTGAGAAATTACATGGGATATGAACCATGTACTTAAAGAGAAAGGGGAGCTAGTTATCAAGGGGTATAAAGCTAGACTTGAAAAATATCAATTTGATAAATAATTTTATATAGTTTGAGGAAATGAGAAATATATGCCCACTATATATAGTGGTATCCAATTATATAGAATCCAAGTATGTTACAACCTATGATGTATATCAAGAAGTGGTATAAATATGAAAAAGTATCCAAAATCATGGTATTATACCAATAAAGTATATTATTATCATAATTTATGTTGTGATAATATTATTGATTTGGTACCAGTCAAGAATTATAAGTTATGTCAAAGGAAAAATATTATAAATTTCAAATATATCATCTCTTGAGGGATTTTACTCAAGTATGTGAAGTCATAATTAGTAGAATAACCAAAGATGAAAACATGTTAGGCCCAATGTCTATAGCTATATCTCAGTATAAGCCTAATTTTTTATTAGGGAGACAAAAAATTGTAAATAGTTAGTAGTTGGATCTAATGCAAGTGGGGGTGTTGTAAGAGTTAGTAGCATAAACTCATCTTGATCTTGTACTTTTTGATTAACAAGTCATACATATAGTTAGATATGTGCATGATTTATACTTTCCATGGTAACATAACTTATGTATTTAATATATATGGTAATTTCCTTAGATTTCATGTCATATAAAAATGTTAGAGTAAATCTTGTCTATAATGATAACCATGTGATATTATAGTAGTAATCTTAAGTACATGTATTATGGTCTAGATACATCAATCTGAATGTACATTGATGATATCTAACTATCATGTGTTAGGGGGTTATTGTAACAGCCCGAGATTTTATGAAAAATATTCTTTTTTATTTCACTAATGTCTTGTGTTGTACGCTACACCAAAAGGAGCTTGCACAATACGCATCCTTGACTTGCCTTTCATTACACGCAATCGCGACCTTCCTCGATAGCGTGTGTAGTACGCAATACCGAGTTTCACTAAACAACGATATGCTATTAAAATATTATTATAACTAGCCGTTATGAATAGTAATAACCACCTTTTAAAATTTTATAAATTTTAGCTCCCAAAATGGACTTCATTTTTGGATTCGGAGTATCGAATTTAGCCTAAGGTGAAATTTTGGTACTTTTCGGATAACTTTCATATTCTGATGAATAGTGAAAATTACTAAATTTTAATTAAAAACAACTTTTTCAATCGAAATAATTAATAGTGATAAATTATTAATTTTAGTAGTTTTAAAGTATATTTAGAATATATTTTTACAATTTAATACAATAATGGTCATTGGATGTAATTTCACATTTAAACCACTTATAAACAAGTTTCAATCTTTTGATATTTATTATCTCTTAAAAACACGCTATTTGTTTTAACAGCAGGATTTAATTATAAAATTAATTAATGAAACTTCTATGTTATGAATTTGGTAAAATAGACTTCATTTTTGAATTCGGAATATTAAATATAGCTTAGGATGAAATTTTGGCTTTGTTCTGAAAAACATCAATTTTTTATGAATAGTGAAACTACTAAGTGGTAGTTAAAAAACTGAATTTTTCATAAAACTTAATTTTACCGCTTCTGTGAATGGAATTTCAAAAATCCGAGAGACACGGTTAATATCAAGGACTAAAATTTGGTTCAATGAGATGAAAATAATTTTTGGTGAATAGTAACTTTTTACTTTTTTTTACCGCGGTTAATAGTAAATAGGGTAACTAAGGGTAAATATGATATTACTATTACCCTAACACATGTACTAATTCTATTGGATAGGTGTAATTCGACCAAAAACAACCTTATGAATATAATATGACCATTTAGGCCCACTTGGATTAGATTAGGACATTTATTATTAATTTATTTAAAAAAGGGTTAAAAGAGTTAAAATCAAAGTTTATTTACTAAAACATTTCTAATATGGGGTTATGCATAAGATAAATTCGACTATAAATATTCATTAGAAAGATAAACAGATTCCCTACATAATGGTATTTTATTTGTAATTTTTAGACATTAAATAATTTAATTTATTTATGACACAATGATGATGGAGTAATTATCTTATTAATGAAATATTGACATAATTGATGTTATAAACACCAAAATAAATGTAATTTGAGACTTTTTATGAATTAAACAAATTTTCTAGGTTAATATGATATATTAGTGTTGATTTAATCAACTTGGTGCGAACATATAATTCTGTTATGACTTTCACAAAAATCATATATCAAATAGTGTCAAAATTGACACAAAATAGTTTTTAAATAAAATATTATATTATTAATTGTTATTTTATTCCTAAAAATCTAAGGTTCAGTCAAATGACTTAGATAAGGATATATATATTAATAATAAACAATTTGGGGTTCGTTTGGCATGTTATAGTAAGTGTATTAACCATATAGTGTAAGAAAACAAAAAGACACGGTAAAAGTTAAATTATTTAACTTAGAGTTAAATCTAATTGATAAGGTTAAAATAATAACCTAAACTTGTCTAAATCCTATTGTTTGATAGTATTTCGACCCATACCCACTTTAGCTTCGAAATAAGACCCTTTGAAACCATTATAAACCGATTTTGACTTTAATATAAAATAATATTTTGAGATATTCCTAAGGTGCCCCTCTCCTCCCTTATAAAAGGACACCTCCTCCCCCTCCTCCTCACACCAATTTGAGCACTCAAGCTCGGCCAACCCCTGACAAAATCCCTTCTCCACTTCCCTATAATAATCCTAGAGGTCCTGGTCTTCTTCAAAGACCAATCATAGTTCCCTAAGTGGAGGATTCAAAGAGGCGTTTCAATGAAGAGGTAATTTCTGTTACCAATTCTTTCACCTTTATTTCTTCTTCCACTTCTTCTTCTAAGGTTGTTTCATTATGAAGTAATATCATCAGTATCACTCATATACTGATATGTTATTATAAATATGAAACAACTCTAATTAACCTTCTATCCATCCTACGGAAAAAGTAAATCACCGCGCGTGCGTACGTACGGAATACCGTCTCCACACCGTGGTGTAATCTGCTTTTCCACCAACACCTTACATGGATGGGTATTATGGTGTAAAGAATAACTATACATAGTTATTATAACATAATAATGATTCTGATATATTGTATCATCCACTCCAATTCAATTCAATAATTATGGAAATGATATCATCGCCTGTGCGTACGTACAGACTACCGTCTCCACGACGCTATGAGATTCATTCTCCATGTTAACCATTTAAGAATGATTATAAAGTATATATAAGAAATAATAATGAAATATATGACATTATAAAGCTACTGTATTTATGTTTATATATATGTATGTCATCTACTTAATTCCATTCAACTCAATAAGGAAACGAAAACAGCGTTCATGCGTACGAACAGTCTACCGTCTCCATGAACGGTGTATTTCTTTTCATTTACTGATATTATATATATATATATATATTATTAATATATATTATATATAAATCATGTTTTATATTCTGGAATTAAGTAATCATTATCTAAGTAATCATATGAATAATTACAAGTTAAAACACGAACGACAAATGAGATGATTTTACCCAAAACGCTACTTTAACATGAATTTACAAAAGAACGGGTAATATAAAGTCATAAGTGGATCATATATGATATAATAACAATGAATATGATTCTGGAATAAGTCAATAACATGATTTAAATCATTATACAGGAGTTTCGGACACTTACAAAGCAAGTCGGACCTAAGGTAAGGGAAATATCACAATCTCATTTTTATCCGAGATTGTTTATTCGTAAGTATTTACTGGGGTGTATTTTATCATCCACAACCATGTTTCATAAATATGTAATATTATTTCCATCCACCTAAAATTGTTTAAATCCATTTTTACCCTTCGGGGAGTTTTTAGTAAAAGAAATGAAAGGAATCTTTTGTCGTTTTTCGTACGAGGTACTTTTTGACTTTTCCAACAAAAGTACGAAGAATGTTTTTTTTAACTTAAACGGCACGAATGGATTTTTATGGTTTTATAAAGCCTTATTTTCATGAATCTTCCTCCAAAAGATTTCATGACTATTTTTAATAAAATCTCTTTCTTTTAAAATTGCATGATGTTTTGTGAAAAGAAATTGATTTTGAAGAAGAAAGGATATTTTCCTCAAGAATTCATTTCAAGTGTTTTATCAAAATTATTTTCCATCTAAGATAATAAAGGGTTCTGTTTCTATCCATATTTTTACATTGATTTGACTATGTTGTGATGGAATTATGTTTATGAATTCCTTTATCTTATATGAATGGTTTTATGATGTCATGTTGTTTAAGAATCCCATTTTTATTACATGGGTTATGAAATGATGTATGATTTATGATTTTGTGGCACACATAAGAATGGTATCATTATGAGATGGGTGGGACCTATATCTCCCTCCAATGCATTGGGTAATGATTTTATATCTCATGAGATAGACATGGCTGGAATGGTAGGTTATACCGTTTCAGTGAAACAGGACTGAAACGAGGGTTACTCGATTCAGAAAGGGACTTTGTCCACTAAGATAGTCTTGGCAATGAGTCTTGACTAACAAGAAATGATTCTCTATGATTATGTGTGAATGCCACAAAGTTTCATGTTTTAAGTTATGATTATTGTGATTACATTTCACTGCCATGATTTACCCCATGTTATGAAATTATGATCTCTTTTGCAGGTTAAGATTTCCAAAAGTTATGTGCTTATGTATATGATGTGATTGATATTTCTTTTGTTTACCCTTACTGAGCATTTGAGCTCACCCTTTTATGTTTTCTTTTCCCCAGGATATAAAGAAAGGTTTTAGGTAAAAAAAAGGAAGATCTTTATGGGAGATTTTGAAGATCTTTCACCACGATTAGAAGATTATATTCCGAGTTTCCAAAGACACTAAACTATTACGATCCTTGTGTGTGTGTTTTTTTGTTATGTACTAAGTATTCCGCAAATGTAATGTAATGTCCATGTACGTTAAGCTTCGGGTCTCTACAGTTATAATCATTATTACTTATTCGTATAAAGGTTACACTTGGTAATCTCAATTATAGGAGATTGTGAAAACTCTCCCTCCAATATAAACACGATATGTTTTAGATTTCATTGGATATTCCTATCTATAAGCATGTGTATTACTCTTTTTCCTTGAGATCATTGTTAATGTATATCATGAATCGTTCACTTTGATGCATGATGAAAACCATGAAGGTTTTTATTTTTTGGGAGGAAGCTTGCATATAGTGATTCATTAATAGTATGATGTTAATTTAATGATCAATGTGAGATTTATTAATTTCATGTATATGAAGAATATTTCTCTAGAATTTTGAATTGAATGGTAATTCCATGACAAAATAAATGAACATGGTAGATAAAGTAAATTCCATCCAATAAAGTTAAATAAATAGAAATAAAGCATGAAAGTACGGTGACATGAAGTATACATCCTACTTTATGAGATATCATGGGACCAGGTATTTCATTACATAGTAAGTGTTCATCGGTAGTTTTCATAGCTATAACTTATCTTTATCTCTTTAGGGTATATGATGTGGTGAAATATAAGGGATTATAGGGTCACACATATAGTGTATCTAGAAGTTCCACCAATTCGAATGAATTGGAGTTTAGGATTAATTGAGCTCTTAGTCTATGGTCTAGTGAACACCCAAGAGTGAATGCTCACAAGTTAATATATAAATAAATTTAGTTATATTTTATTCAAGTATAGAATAATGATAATTGAATTTATATCTCAATGTATTCATAAGTTATTTAAATATCTTTAAGTGGATATGAAAAAACTATTTTTCAAATGAACATTAATAGTTCAAGGATTTTAAAATATATATGAGAGGAAATGATCAGAATCAGTGGTTTTTATTTTATCTTATAAGATATAAAAGTTTTATAAGTTATGATGAAATGTTCATAAACTTATGAAAAGTTAAATAAGTCATAAGGGTATTTAGGGGTTGAATATATGGTTTAATTTTCTTAAGGTAACTATGAGAAATTTTATACACCTAAACCTAGCTATAAAAATAATTTTAGAACCATGAATAGTGGAGAGGCTCATTTTTAAGAATTTTAGATCTTCCATGTTCAATTTATAGTGGGAAACAAAAAAGACAATCATGAACATATCGATTTCACTTCATGAATCAATCCCCTGTTCTTATTTTGATCATATGGGCATAATAAAGAACTTATTTCTTCTATGATAGCACATAAAAATTAAATAATTATGAACTAAAAGATTTATGGTGTGTGTATGGAAAATATAAAGGGATCCAATCTTAGATCCTTCAAGCTGCAATGATTCTTCATTGAGTAGATTATGTTTTGATTGCATGAATGAATGAGGAAATGTTTTTTTATATTCCTCATACTTAAATATTCTATATATTCTTTTTTGATTAATTTGAGAACCAGTATTATGGATATTATATTAAAAAAATATCTAAAAGAAAGATATTATATATATAGGTATTAAACCCTTATGTTGTTCCCAGATTCCTTTAAATTATAGGTTATTCATATTGGTCTTCAAAAATGATAATGAATAAGTTTTAATGAATTTGATATTGTTTTTAATACCATGTTTGAACTTTTATTCATATTATGAGGGTATATTGATTTTTTTGGATTTTATTGGAAAAAAATTTGATATCCATGGTGGTGTACCATACTTTTATGGTGGAATTCCAATATTATAAACTTTTATTTTTATAGAATTTTAAATTATTATGTAGTGATTATTAATTTTTGAATTTTTTCATGGGGTCATATCATTCTGTATGGGGGTTATTCTAGCTACTGGAGACTAATAACTTTGATCCAGATACTAAAATAGAGGTAGTGTATAATATGCATGGGGTCATTCCACATTATGATAAGTCATGTTAAAACCTGAAAAAGGTTGTGTTTCTTACTATTTCCTTATTTTTTCCCTCAAATTTGATGTGGCTATATGGATTATCTTAGATAATGTGAAAAATTGGTTATATTAGGTTTATTTATTGATGGTGTTAAATAGTTTTATGAATATATATATATATATTTGTGTGTTTGTGGGGGGGTGGATTTGAATTACTAATAGTGTATTAATTCAGGTTAATTATTTGAAGATATAACAATGAATCTTATGGGAAGGATTGAAATGGAAAGGGATATGGTTTTAGATATGGATATTGTTGCAGTTATGAATATTGTTGGGGTTTTAGATATGGTTGTGGTTATACATATAGTTTTAGATATAGATGTGGATATGGATGTATGATAGAGGTAGTATGTGGATAGTTTGATGGGTTATAATATTGGATAATTATAAATGGTGCTTCATGTTGATTATCAATAGTGGGATAGTTTATTATTTATCCCAAAACAATTCACAATTATTTTTCTACCCTTTTACCAATATTTTTAGTTGCTTTGGGTTATAATTTACACACATAAAAATAATTATAATTCTCATTTAATTCATTTTATTACTTTAAAATATTATAAAAAAATATATTTCACTTGTTTTTATGTTTCATTTTTATACGAAGGTGACTTGAAGAGCTCATGATGAAATTGGAGGAAAACATGTAAAACTGTGCACATGCCTGCATATTTTAGTGGATTAAAACTCACATATCCAGGATATGTAAATCCAATGGGGCTAGAATTTGGTGGTTGAATATATTAAAATCCAATATATTATAAGTTTATTTATCAAATTCCATACATCTGGAGGAACAAAATTTGGAGTCTTTATACAACCCCAAAACTAATAATATTAAAGAGTATAGCTTGATATTTTTATAACATCTCTCATTATATAAATCCAATAAAAAAATTATGTGGAGATATCTGAGAGTCTATAAAAAACACTCTAATTTTTTAAATTTGATATAAGGTCTTTTACTTTTCCAAATATGATCTACAAGTGTTACTATAAAATATGCACAAAAACTACTGGTTACCTAGGCCTATAAATACATACCTTGGGTACCTCATTTGTAATTTCATCCAAAGGGAAAAATTATATCATTTTGGAGATTCCAATGGGTTAATTTTATATGTTTAGATATTATAAAACATCCTATTCTCCTAGGGAAATATTAAATAAAAAAATAGTTCCACTTGAGCCTCCTCCTCATTTTGATGATGAGATCAATAGTGGGACATCAATTATAAGAAGATATACACTTGTTAAGGTAGTTATGGAACTTTATTTACACATACTTTGGTGTAATTTATTTTTTAGAACATTTCTTTTAGTTTTATATTAGCATGGTTCAACTTTGAATTTAATATTTTGGTTTGGTTGAATGAAAAAAATTTCATTTCATAACATATTGGCATGAAATTTTAGGTAGGAATCTTGTGTTATTATTACTGGAGAACACAATGGTAATTTTTACTCTCATGCATGGTTGATATCTCATTATGATTTGGTATCCCTCATTTGTAAGATCCCATGTTTTGAACTAATTGGAGTTTTCAAAAGAATCTTAATTTTTCATTTTGTGGATGATCCAAATTACTAACTAAAATTTTGAGAATAATTCCAAGAGTTTTAACACTCTAACATGTTGTTTTTGAATAAGGTTTAAGGTTTGATAGTTGTATCGAGAGTTCAAATGAGTTTTGAGATTATCGGGATTTGAAATCATGGTTTTTGGAAATCCAAGGGAGTCACACAGTTAGCGCACCATTAGTGATAATTGTTCCCCTCAACCTATGACCATATAGGGGTGTCACATGGTTTTTAAAACCATTCACCTAAGGCCACATAGATATGAAATATTGAATAGTAAATTACAAAGGTGATGTTTATATATTTTATATGGTTTGTCTAACCATGAACCTCGCCATGTGAGGGGGAGGCTTTTGGATTGTGGCACCACACTAGTTGTGCCTCGTTTTTCTAACCATGCACTTATTTGTGTGAGCATATGTGACCTTGGATAGTGTGTGCACATGGGTAGTTCATAGTTATCCAAACTGTGTAGCCAAATTGTGCGACCATTTAAAAAATGAGGGAAATGATAAGTTTTCCCCTCTCTTATTTTAAACTTTAACCCTCCTCTTCTCCTCCCTCAAGCGTACAATATCCCATCCATGGGAGATACACTATCCTCCTCCTCTAGGATTTGAGGATTATTCGTCATCTGGACTCTGAATCGAATTTCATCAGTCATGTTGGATCACCCTCAGTTAGTCTCTTAATCCACTTTCTTTTTTTCTAAATTTTCCTTTCTATATTGGATACTATTTCCACGTGAGCTCATATGTGCTATTTCTAGGGAGTTTTTATAGTTTCTCTAATTTCTCCCATTTCAACTAAAACCAAAGGTCAATATTGGATGAGTGATTCTTCCTAATAAATAGGTAAGTGTCTATGACTTTTCCCTTATAGTATCCTTGTTTATAAATTGTTGTTGTCATTCCGCACACCATATATTCCATGTGTTGATCCTAAATTGTGTAACTCATTAAATTAATAGTATATATCATGAGCTAGACCCGTCATTGGACTTGTTGACATTGTTTGAGGGTTGTGAACTCATCTTGGATCACCCCTTAGGGTGTTCACTAATATTTACTCTCATTGTCCTTGTGAGTAATTGTCACCAAACAACATAGCTGATTTTAGCTTAACTTTTGGAAACAGAATTGACTAAATGGTTATAAATGAATTAAGTGAATTATAATAAGGCATGTATTCTTACTTAGACATTCATCACTTATGAGTGAGATAACTAATAAAATGGATTCATTTTATAAATGGAATAGAGACTTTATTTCCATATGATAAGGAATTAGTTTATTGTTCTTACCTTGTGATCAAACTGCCTTTTAGGTGTGTTGAGTTATCCACTTGTTACTAGGATTCCATAATTAAAAAATATAACTTTTAATGGCATGTGTATTAACATATCCCCTTTTATCACTTATAAGTGATTTGATTATTTTTATGTATTAAATTGTTACATAAAAAGGATATATGTAAAGACCTGGAAGTTCCGTATAATTTTTTTAATTATATGAAATTATTAGGTGACTGTGAAAATTGATGGCATGTGATTCTGAGGCCCAGAGAGCCCGAAATATAAATTTGAACATCTTTAAGGTATGTTCAATAAACGTGTGGATAGGAATTTCTATCTTTTGAACCAGTGGTCGAATTAAAAATTAGAGGGAATTGTTGATTTTGTAGCACTGAGATTCATTTAGGTGAAGCTTAACTTCAACCAGCAAGGGTCAGATGAAAAAGTTAATTTTTGGAATTTTTAGAAAAAAATAATAAAATAACTAAATGGGTTATTTTATTCTTTCTGAAACCATTGAATGGTGGATGGTGGGAATATAGTGTAATGAAATACATTAAATAAGAGAAATTTAATGACTTGATCCTCTCATTGTATAACTGCAACGATTGTGAGATTAATGGATCATTAAACGTGGTTCATTAATGAACCACATTAATGAACGCAACATCGGTGGTTTCTATTTTTTTATTTAATCAAATCATTGTTAAGCGATTTGAAAACCATGGTAAAAGCCTCTATCATGAATCTGACAAATTTCCTCTCCAATGAAGAATGGTGACCGAGCAATGATCATTGGAGGAATCGAGCGATGGATCGACAAGCGGCTAAGAACATCTAACGACAACGAATTTGAATCTTCTCCTTCGTCTGTAACACCATTTACAGGTAGGGTGTTTAATTATTTATGTGTTTAAATGATTCCTCTTCCCCATTATTGAATAATTTGATGAACGCTGATCAACCTACCAATGTTTTGATCCGCGATTCATTATTTAACATGAGAGGATATTACGGGGTTCCTTTTGGGGATTTTACTTTTTAATGTTTATTATTATTTCCCCCTATGTTAAATGCTAATGCGGAGGGCGCGAGCCAACCCAAACAAGGCTCGAACCCTCTTAAATTCTTGATTTTTGTGTGTTCTTTTTGCGCGAACAAGAAACATGGAGTAAAGGCATTTTAGTAGGCTTCGCAGTGAAGGCAGAAACCCAAAAGGGTCATAGGCATAGTTAGGGACGAAAACAGACCATCAGAGAATCTTCAGTGGCCCGCGGAAGTAACCATTGGCGACCAGCAGCAGAGGACGGATGAGCTAGCTAGTTGGGAATGGAGACACCATGGCAGCATGATTCATGGATAGCCAAGCCACGGCGGGTGTAATGGAGTGGCGCTGATCTGCCGCACGGGGAGATGAAAGGCCCACTTGGGCCGCTCAGCTGGAGCGAAAGGACCGGCTACAGCCGGCTGTTTCAGAAAATATGGTGGATTCCCACTAGTGCCGTCATCCAAGAGAACCAGCCCGCATGCGAGCCGGGTTTCTAGGTAGTCTGGAACCACTATCCGGGCCAAACCCATGAGCTGGGCCAGTCGGGCCGAACCCCTACGGACCTGGACCTGACCGACCTCGTTTCACTAAAACTTGAGTATCTCACAAACCGGGAACCCTATTGATGTGTCGTTTGTGGCATTGTTACCCTTGCGATGAGGATTTACTTTTGTGGTAATTAAATAAGTTTTTGAAAGAATTTTCAATTCTTCTGGGTTGTATTGGACTTGAATCCAACTGGTCCCTATTTACCTTTTTTTTCTTATATCTTACAAACTGGGCGTCTGATCGACGTACTGTCTTTCACGTTGGAACCATTACGGAAAGATAGTACTTAGGGTTATTTCTTAGTGAGAATTCATGGTGGTTAAAATATGACCAGTGGCATGAGGAGCGGTTTCTTGGTAACTCAAGTGCACCAAGTGTGGGAATCCGGTGGTTAGCTTTCAAGTGAATAGTGACCCTTTGTGGATCAGTGTCAGAGAAACCTGGTATGGATCCATAGTAGCATGACCCCAATGAGGACCAGCCTTAGAGTGGCCCATCAAGTATTAGAGACTTATGAACCTATGTGGATCGATGAATTACGACCCTGTGTGGATGGATGACTTATGACCCTATGTGGATTGACGACTTATGACCCTGTGTGGATCGAAAACTTACGACCCTATGTGGATCGACGACTTACGACCCTATGTGGATCGACAACTTACTAACCTGTGTGGATGGACGACTTATGACCCTGTGTGGATCAGTGACATAAGACCCTATGTGGATTGGAAATAGAATTACTTCTTCCTGGTTCAGTAGTGGAACATCTTAATTGAATAAGATGATTTAGCTTTACGAATAATCATCATTATTCTCATTCCTTAAGTTATATACCTCATGTGAGATGCCTTTTTCTTAGTGTTTTGTGATTGAGATAATGATTTGTGGTTTCCTTTATGGAATTATGAGAGACCTTCGAGGGTCTTGGGGTACCTACTGAGTATTGTTATACGCAACCTTGAACGGTCTTTTCCCACACCTTGTTTTGTCTAGTGCAGATGATAGACAACATGATTGTGACTCAAGAAGCTAGGGTGAGATGGTTCTCATAAGTGATTGACAGATGTTGTGAGTAGCAGTGATGGCAGGAAATGATTTTTACCTACCCTTCATATAGGATCATTGGTGGATGAACTCCGGAGCACATTTTCCCCTTTGTTTTGTACTTTTTTTTCATTTGGACCTATATACTAGCCCCTTTACATTTAGTACTTACTTTTACTCTCAGTGGTGGTTTTTATTAGTGGTTATACTTTCCATTTTTCCATTGTGTTTTACTTCTATTCAGTGTGTACTAGTCTATGTGTGTATATGTTAAAAGGCAATGCCTTCCATTTTTGGGTTATGCCTTTCCAGTGCTAGTCGCCTACCCCTAGCCTATGGATGGTGGGATTTGGGTAGTCACAACATGGGCCTCAGGGGACGGGCCGTGACATATAATAGTTGGACACTTTTAAAATTATAAATAAAATGATTAGAGGTATGTAATGGATTGTATTTAGGAATGGATATTTTCTCATGGCCCATGTTTAATTAGTATATACACATGTCTATTTATTATTAGTATTCTTTGAGAGATAGTTGGGTTCCAATACGGAATTCCTTGGATAGGATTGTTAGTAACTTTAATTGAATAATTTATAAGTGGATATGTGGTGTTGTACATGATGATCCTCATCAATTATTGTGATTTTTTGTAAATGATGCTCCATGCACCCTAGTCTCAGATATTGGACATGGCACTCTCCATAATTTACTTGAAATTGTTGTATATGGTTCTCCACATCGCTTATTGGGAATTGTTTGGAATGATGCCATACACTCCCTAGGTTTAAGATGTTGTACATAGAGATCCTTTTCAATTACTTGAAATTATTGGAAATTATTCTCCTCATCACTTATTAGGAATGGTTGGACATGATTCTCCATGATCCCTTGATTTAGTATGTTTTTCATGGCACTCCTTGTCATTTATTGGGAATTATCATACATGACACTCCACACCACCTTGGTTTAGATGCCTGATTGATGCTCCTAATTAAATATGAAACCCCATATCATTATCATTATATACGGAGGAATTTTTTATAGACCTCAGGTATCAGTCTTATTTAAATAATAAAAATACTTAGAGATATTTTAGCTTATGCTCGAGTAGGTATGGTTAGTTAGGTCTCGCACAGGGAACCATGACTCAATAAGTTTTATTTATATATCATTACATTACTACCCTTATTTATTATACCTACACATTGTACATTTTATATTCATAGAATGGACTTTCATTATACACTGTTGGTGGTGGATTGATGAGATTTAATTACACCCTACACGGGCCTCCATTTGGAACTCTAATAGATATCCTGACTGTAGGTTAAGACCTGGGTCATGCTTCTTTGTTATTATATATTTTGGGCTAGGACTTGGCACGAGAGTAGCAGCTGAGCATGTACTATATTGCCTCTATGAGTTAGAGTCTTGATTTTATATATTTATTCTTATTCTATCTATCCATGTACTATGTATTACTAGTTGTATGTTGGATTACTTTTACATATAGCACCTTATGATCATGCATGGTTATTTATTTGTCAATATATGGGTTATCAGTTACTTTTATCTTCCAATTTTTATATTATTCATTTCTTCATATGTTGTTTTAGTACTTATCCATAGGGTACAATATCCATATTGTACCACAATTAGACCCTCACTTCTAGTTAGGAGCCTTTGGTATATGGGGAGGAATACCTAAGGTCATGTGGCCACTGGGTAAGGTTACTTATGAGTGAACCAGGATTGGGACGTCATAAAGTGGTATTATAGGTTTCTTTTTTCCATTTACATTATGTTATGGGGATTAGTAGACATGATACTGGGAATGTTTTAGCACAAGGTAAATAGTTCATCTATCAGAATGGATAATCCACGTATGGTTTTAAATTTCATGTTTTCAGGGATAGGAAATTTATTCATACTATTCGTTATTATTATAAAATACCAACTTGTTATTTCACATTAATACATGATTTATTACATAATATTACACTTAATACAACCTAGAAGATTGATAAGTATAGTATCTTTGGGAATTAGGTACATTAATTAAAAACTTAAAATAAGAAAAACATCATCTTTATTGAAACCTTTTTTAATATGATCATAATATTCCTTCATACTTAACACAGTATGGGATAAATTCGGGGAATTCATAAGAAAGGGGTGAGCTATAAATACTAGTAAAAGAATTAACATGTCATAATATGAAGAAATTAATAAATGTTATATATTAGGCAAATCAATGGGGAATAAAAGGGGTGAGAATCATAAACATGAATACTAAGACATGATATAGAATGATAACATAAAGGTAACATGGGAATTTTGGCAACAACTTAAAACACTACATAATAAACATAGGTCAAGGATAAATATTATAAAATTGTGATGGAAAAGGTTATATGATGGATTAGGTTCACTTCCTAACCCTTCTATGATGACCCATGATACTAAAACATTACCCAGTGCATTGGAGTGTTATATAATTTTTGGGCTCACCCATCACTTTCATTTAATTATCATGCTTAAGTGTTCCACATAGATCATAAAACATGAAATCATTTATCATCACATTTTATTACACAATCAAGGAGTGTGGAATATATTTTTTTAATCCCCCAATAAAATAAGTATAATTTTATAATGTTGAACACCTTTGACGGGAAATGGGTATTGTATTCATTGCACAATTGTTTTGGCATGGAAAATCACGGTGAAATTTTGTTAGCATAACAATGTCACTTAAAGATTCATAAAATGGATTGATGAGAGGATAGGGGGTCTATAATCATTTTGAAATAAAATTTATAGTAATATATTTATTAAAAACATAGAACAACATTAATAATTAGAAATATAAGGCATTAGATAATGAAGAAACTTGAATAAATAATAGAAGGAAAAGTACCCTTACTTAAGTGTGTGAATCCAAATACTTGGGAGGAGATTCTTGAGAGATTTGGGGAACCTTTGGAAGACTCTAGATATATTAGGTAAGAGTAATGGGGTTCTCCAAAGACTTTTAGTGATGATAAATGGGATATTGGGTGGATTTATATAGGAAACGAATGGGGATTTCTTTATTATTTCTCAAACATATGTTTTGGACTCTATATAATAAAATAACTAAAACCAAAAACCTAACATGATTTTTCCCATGGTTTCTTACAAATTTAATTTATTCTTATTAATTTATGAGTAAGTGTTCTGAAATTAATAAAATAATACAATTTCTAAAGTGGAAGTGAGTGATACTCTAAAAGAAATGATTTTATAACCTTAAATTATATTAATGGTTTTAGAGGATTCATAAAGGATTTATAAAATTAATAAAATAAACATAAAATCACATTAATTTAAATTGATAACACATATTTGGTCTTGTATACCCTTTATAGTATTTATCACATCACTTCTGGGTCATTATGATTCCATAATACACAACATATATTTATATAGAATTTTATTTTTACCCAAAACTTCAATTATCTCAAAAAATTATGAAAAATTCATTGTTGGATAATTTAAATATTCTGATTCAAAAAATAATATTCATTTTATAAAAATAATCTTCTAAATATTCTTATTTCCACTTTTAAAATAATAATCGCTAATTATTGAGAAATATAAGGTTTTTTCATAATAAAAGTTTTTCAACCCTTATAAAAATTACATTTGACTTCATAAAAATTATATAATAATTTATATTTAATAAAAATTATTTAATAAAAATATTTTATAAAAATATTATTTATTTCAAAAATCTATTAATTGATCAAAATAAATATCTTAATTGAAACTGAATACCAATTAAAAACACAATTTGTGTTTTATTTTATAAAAATCCAAATCATTTATAAAGTAATGTTAATAATAAAAATATGAACATTATTATATTGAAAAAATATAAATATTCATATTATTATTCTCTTAATACATATACCTTTAATACACCATAAAATTCACTAAGGGTAAGGTGCGCAATGGTGAGACTTTTATGGGGTGGTCCGGCGTACATGGTTTGGACCATGACCTCGATGAGCTTAAGCTTCTCTCATAAACAGTTTTGATCATGCTTAAGTTATTGGATATCATCTTGGGATTGTTCAAGGGATAAGCCCATTGATTACATATCCCTCAGAAGCATCAATAATTTGACATCCAATCCACGCTGAGAATTATATCAAATTAAGTCATCGGTATGATGATAAGGTTAGCAACTAAAGCATGTTTTGGTGTATAGAGGGGAACTAGTCGACATGCCTTTTTTTGCAATGATTCTTCCCCTAGGAGTTTTGACTGATAACTCCCTTATTAAATCAAATTGTACATGTCTAATTTGCATGGAAAACTAGGAATATATAAATGAATGCGATGATCCAGAATTAAATAAAATGTTGGCTAAGTTTGAGGAAACAATTAAGGTACCTACCACCACGTCATTATGAACTTCAACCTCCGCAGTTGTAATCGCATAGGCTCTCCCTTGTTCTCTTGGAATTTTTAGATTCAAGTTTCCTTGGTGCTTAAGACACTCATTTTCATAGTGTCCCATCTCTCTGCAATTGTATCATTGAATATCATTGAATTGTTTCTTCCCCTTGCATTCATCAGATCGATGACCCTTTTCTATGCACTTATAGCAAACCCCCATGCATTTTAATCATTTCCCTAGATCATTCTTTCCACAGTTCTCACATAATGGGAAATTATTCATTCCCTTGTTCTTCATTGGTGCTTCACCTTTCCCTTAGTTATCTGAGTACCTCATTTTATCTTGGTTTCCCTTGAACAAATTTGATCGAGAAAATTACTTCTCTGTGTTGATGGAACTTGATACAATTTCATCATATGATGAAAATTTTTGAGAAGCTAGTGTCCTATGAAGAATTCACTTAAGACCATCAAAAAAATGATCAATCTTGTCTGTTGATTCACGTATGTAATCTACATCATACATGGATAGCCTTGTGAAGGTAGCCTCATACTCTGCAACACTATCCTCTTCCATTTTCTTTAAGCCAATGAATTTCTTCTTCATTTCAGTTCATTGCTCACAACGGAAATATTTTTCGAAGAATATTTCCTTAAAAGTACTCAATTCCATATCTTTTATTTCTTCTTCCACCATGGTATTCTGAATCAAGGACCACCATTGATCAGCTCACCCTTGAGACAGTATACAGCTAGTACCACCTTTTCATTTTCATTGCATCTTAATGCCATGAATATCTTTTCAAGGGACTTGATCCATTGCTCAAAAACCACTAGATTAGTAGTCCCACTAAAACATGGGGGATTATACCACATGAAATGATCCAACATAGGTGTGGAATTATTATTCGTTACAACTTGAGTAATTTTTCCTAATATGGTCATGATCTGATCTGATCCAACATTGACTATGTTGACTTGCTCAGTGGGGAGATCCCTACCTTTCACACAAGTATTGATTCCCCTCCTTCCATTAGATCCCATTTCTAAATAATGTCACACACTAGATTTGGGTATGAATCATAATGTATAATATTAAATTAACAAAATTCTAAACATAAATTGAGATCCTACTCATGGATAATCCAATAATCATAAAAATGGTTTCTTTGAGGAATAATTTACATTTAAATCCCTCATAATGGATTGCAAAGAAAACATGAATTATCCTAAGAATATCCCCAAGGAGTGTCGTAACCAATAGGGTAGAAAGGCCCATTTTCGTGTACCAGGACACCCTGGGTCAAGCCTAAAATTCTTTGTCGGAGATTTCACTCCTAAGTACATTTGTGCCAAAGCCACCTCTACCTTCTCGTATCTAGATAGGGATGCATTTTCTAGAAAAATTCACATAATCTATTCCTTACCAAAATACCAGGATATTTTTGTACATTTATCCTAAAATACTACCTTAGGGCTTTGTTCCATTATATACATTTTCCTACTCTAGTTTCCATGTTTTCAACTAAAACTCCCTTTGATACCAACTGTAACACCCCGAACCCTCTAGACCGGAGCCAGTGCATTAATTGTTATATTGGAATGGATATAAGGAATGAAAATCCTGAAGGAATGATCAGTTTAGTAGTCTTGAAGAAACTATATACATAGATGTTACTCAAATTACATTGGAAAATTTTACAAAATACAATACATAACTAAAACTAAAAGCTGCATCCACAAAAACTCAATAAATGATATCCTCTTTGTCACCTGATAAAAGAAAACAATGAAAGGGGTGAGCTCAAATTCCCAGTAAGGGATACAGATGGCAGAAACATGAATCAATAATAACTGAATTTCAAACAATTTAACATAATCAATATGGCATGGTGAATAAATGAAAAACTCACGCCATTAATAAACTGATAATGAAACTGCATCCATAAATTTTGTAATAGTAAAAACCACATGGATAGTAGTAACTGATAATGAATACAGAGAATGATTATTAATTGGACATAATTTATCTATCACATAAAACCATAATACCATTAAAATGGTTTATTTCTATGGGTGGAAACCCATCTGATTTTTATAATCAAACTCGAAGGGTTTATCACCAAACTGATTTGTCACATGAGACCTACTGATGCATCGAGGGGCTATAGAAGGCCCCACCCACCACTGGATGTCCAAATCATTCTTTATACATTGATTTAATACAATATAATTATTCCCTTTCAATATCTATATAGAGTAGAGTATGCAGATTCCTCAATATTTCCATAGTTAAAATAACATTCCAAATAAACATCGTATGTAAAATGGTTTACAGTTTAGACAAAAAACATATCCATGATATGAGATTATGGATATGTAATATAATTTCAAATGAAAAATGATCACAAACGGGTGGTAGTTACACCACATAATGATTATTAGGTGCACAATACAAAGTTAGTCACAATAAAATAGTAGTTGAGACAATGTCCCTTACCACAATGTAATCGGTCAAATCATATGACCAGAACTTAATAACCCTCAAATGATTAATTAAATACCATGATTATAAATAGAATCATGTTATTGATTAATAAGTACAAAACCTACTATACATGTAATTTATTTAGTATAACCTTGTTAGGTTCAATCATTGCTCTTTTAATGGGTTTAAGAGGTTCAATTTTATTTTTTTGGAAGCATTTTCTTCATGGGTTTTTATGATTTGTTTACTTGCATTCATGAATGGAAGTTTGTTTGAAATGTGGTTAAACATAAATAATTGTTAATATATATTATTTTTGACATTAAACATATATAAATAATCTTATAATTATTTTGATTTATATACCATGATTATGATTCATTATTTAAAAGTTTATTACAAATATTTGGATTAACTTGGCCTTTTTGTTCATAATGAACTTGTTTTGTATTATTATTCCATTTTATGAGTGTGTAAAGATTACCGGACATTAATGAGATGAAATAATTATATTAGGATCTGGTTCAGTCATTAAAATGGTTTCATTACCATTAATGAAGGATAATGTGAAGAAAAAAACTCCTCCATCCACAAAGGTTATAAATTAAAATTTCATAGACGTTGATTTCATTTATAAAAATAAAAATGGGGGAGTAAGAATATTGATGATGGTTATTACATTAACATGATATAATTCCAGTATATATATGATACTAGATTTGATCATATTCATTTGGATAGAGGAGGTGAGAAGAGAAAAATGAAACAGATGAACTTGAAAATAAAATAAAAGTTGAGAGATTCCTTATGAAAATTCAGCAACCTAACGACGTCGCTTAAAATTTCATAAAAAATGATGAGAACAAAAGGGTATATCATCATATTGAATTAAAAATTAATGTAAGAAGAATAAATCAAATCAAATCCCAACATATGATAATGTAATTTCAAATAGACAACACAAAAGAAGTGACAACTAAAAGAAGAGAATTAAGGATTCCCTTACCTTGTAGAGTAGCTCCTAGATCTTGAAGGATGGGACATTGGAGGCTTAAGGACACCTTGGGAGGACTCCTAGAGAGGTAAAACCACCATAGCTTCGAGTATGAGGGATTTTTAATGAAATAAAATGAATGTATGAGTGGATATTTATAGAAAAAGAGAGGTAATATTTTAATAATTTCAAAGGGACACCTCATTAGTGGTTTTTGCCAAACCATGGGCTTGCCCATGGTATTTTCCCATGGTTTTAGCCACTTGGGACACCTAATGTAATAAGTTACTGTAAATAAGTTGACCATACTTTTATATTTAATTATTACATCATTATGATGTCATTAAACTACCGAAAACTCAAAACTATATTTTTACTATTCATGAAAAATTCATATATTTTAGAAAAAACCCAAAAATTCACCCTAACCATTTTTTGACGTGTAGAATTCAGAAATGGAATCCATTTTTTGAAAATAATTTTCTAATTATTTTTAATTTAATTTTTAAATAAAATCATAGTTAATTCGAAAAATAACAATTTTAAAGGTATAAATAGTTATATATCGCATTGAAGAATTAATTATGATCTCATTATTTTAATACCTAAATAAAATAAAATATTATCATTATTTACTATTTATAAAGGTCATATTACTATTCATTTTACTATTCATAATATTATGTTACTATTCATCAAAAAAATCAAGTTGATTCTATTAGGCTCCAAATGACTTAATGGTCACAACTCTAGATGGTTGTTTTTCAAAATTCAAAACATAGAAGTGGAAAATTTATGTTTAATGGATAGCTTATAACTTTCTCCTATAATGTTTTGATTCACAAAAGAAATAGTGCTTCATGAAATATAGTTTTTCTGATGAATAATAAGTATTTAAGATAGCTGAATCATGAACGCAATAATAAGTGAATCATAGCCAATCTGGAATAATCTATATGGCATTGTGAATAAATGAAACACTAATGCCATTAATAAACTGAGAATGAAAATGCTTCCATAGATTTTGTCATAGTGAAAACCTCATGGATAATAATAATAACTGATAATGAATAAAGATAATTCTTATTAATTGGACATCATGTATCTGGAACATGAAACCATTATACTATAAAAACGGTTTAGTTCTATTGTTAGAAACTTGTATGATTTTTGGAAACAAACTCGAAGGGTTTGTCACCAACAGATTTGTCTCATGAGACCTACCGATGCATCGCAGTGCTATAGCAGGCCCCACTGGCCACTACATGTCCAAAGCATTCCTTATACATTTATTCAATACAATAGCATTATGCCCTTTCAATATCCATATAGAGTAGAGTATACAGATTCATCAATATTTCCATTGTTAAAATAACTTTCCAAATAAACACCGTATGTAAAATGTTATACAGTTTAGAAAAAAAACATATCCATGATATGATATTATGGATATTTAATATAAATATAATTTCAAATTAAAAGTGATCTCAAATGGGCAATAGGTAAACCACATAAGGATTATTAACTGCACAATACAAAGTTAGTCACAACCAAATAGTAGTTGAGACAAAGTCTATTACCACAATGTAATCAGTCGAATCATATGAATAGAACTTAATAATCCTCAAATGAATCATTTAATAACATGAATATAAAAAAAAACATGTTATTATATATCAAATGTCAGTACACATATACCACATATAAGAAATAAGTGGCGAACAATGAAAATCTCACAGAAATGAAAGTGAGATGAGAAAACCCTTACCTTTTGCTCGAGTTTGTCCTTAGTTTGTTTTAATGACCAGAATAATCAAATTTAGATCCCTTAATTAATAAGTCCAGAACATCTTATACATGTAATTTATTTAGTATAACCTTGTTAGGTTCATTCATGACCTTTTTAATGGGTCTAAGAGGTTCAATTTTATTGTTTTGGAAGCATTTTCTTCCTTGGTTTTCATGATTCATTTTCTTTCCTTCCAAACTCAATATCCTTAATGATCTGGTATTTCTACCTCTGTAAGAGTCCTCCCAAGGTGTCCATAATCTCCCAAGGTCCCATCCTTCAAGATCTAGGAGTTACTTTACAAGGTAAGAGAGTCCTTCATTCTCTTCTTTTAGTCGACACTTCTTTTATGTTATCTATTTGAAATTCTATGCTCCTATGTTGGGGTTTGATTTTAATTATTCTTCTTATTGTCCTTTTTATTTTAATATGATGAGATAACATTTTTTTCTCATCATTTCTTTCTATGAGATTTTAAGCGACGTCGTTAGGCTGCCGAATTTTCATAAGGTATCTATCAACTTTTCTTTTCTTTTCAAGTTCATCTATTTTCTTTTTCTCTTCTCACCTCCTCTATCCAAATGACCATGATAAACTCCAGTATCCTATATATACTGTAATTATATCATGTGAATGGAATAACCATCATCGATATTCTTACTCCCCTCAGATCTCCAAGTATCAGCATTGAGGCCTTACTATGTCATCTTGGGTATGGACTGGTTATCCACAGTTCATGCCCAGATCAACTGTTTTAGGCATATGGTGTGGTGTGTCTACATAGATGAGACCAGGTTTTTCTTCACCATAAAAAAGGAAACTCGTGCAGCGCAGTACAAACTCTCTCAAAGGAGGGTGCATCTGATCACTCACCAGTTGGCTAGCCTCACCCTCAGTGCAGTAGAGGAGAGGACTTGCAGGAGAAGGGGTTCGAATGGCTCCCACAAAGCTTTGAGAGCTAAGGGTACAGTTGGAGGACTTGCAGGAGAAGGGGTTCATAAGACCCAGCGTTTCACCATGGGCAGCCCCGATGATTTTTTCCAAGAATGAATATGTGAATTTGAGGATGTGCATGGATTAATGGCACTTTAACGAAGTGGTCATGGATAATGAGTAACAACTACCAAAAGGGTCGACGAGCATATCAATCGGTTAAATGGGGTAGCCTTTCATGTGGATGGAAATGTGCTCGTAGGATTTTAAGTAGTTGATCAATGGTGATGGTTGGAGTTCCTACAAGACTATGACTTTGAGATAGTATATAATCTTGGGAAGGGGAACATGATGAAATATGCACTCAGCAGGAGGTCTGGTTTATTTCTGTTGGAACTGCTAGAAATTTAGGCTATATCCATAGTTTGGAACAATGGCTATAGGTTATAACCACGGTTCATTAAACCGTGGATGTTATTGTCATGGACCACAGTTAAACCTGTTTCTATAGACCTATATCCATAGTTTGGACCATGGCTATAGGGTTCTCCCTATATCTATGCCAATACCAGCCACGGTTCAATGAACCCTGACTATAGGTCTATAGCCACAGTTTAAAACTGTGGCAAATATCCTTTCCTATTTTATAAAAAAAACACCCCCTCCTTGTACATACCCCCTACCCCTCCCCCCTACACCCGGTACAGACCCCCTACACCCCTGGAAAAACCCCCCTTACACACCTGGATAGACCCCCCTACACCCTGGACAGACCCCCCCCCTAGATAGACCCCCCTTGTTCCTCCCCCCTGCACCCAGGAAAAACCCCCTGTAGCCATAGAAAGACCACCCTTTCACCCCTTGACAGACCCCCCTTGCATCTTGGACAAACCCACCTTGCACCTAGGACAAACCCCCCTTGCACCCCTACAACCCCCCCCCCCCCCCAAATAGAGCCCCCTACCCTCCCCCTTTCACACTCCCTACACCCAAGACAGACCCCCTACACCCCTGGACAAACCCCCTTGCACCTTGGACAGACCCCCTTGCACCCCTTTAGACCCCCTTTCACCCCTGGATAGACCCCCCCCCCCCTCGCACCCCTAGATAGATCCCCCTTGCATCCATGTAGACTACCCTCCTCCCCACTGCCATGTAGACCCCCTGCCCATCCCCCCCTTCACACCCCCTGCACTCAAGACAGACCCCCCTACACCCCTAGACAGACCCCCCCCCCCCCCCCCGCACCTTGGACACACCCCCATTGCACCCCTACAGACCCCCTTGCACCCCTGGACAGACCCCTCCTTTCACCCCTGAATGAATCCCCCTTTCACCCCTAGACAGACCCCCCTTGCACCCCTGCAGACACCCCCCCCCACATCCTCCCCCTGCCAGTTTTCCCTCCCCCCACTACCCAACTGCCCAACCCCCCCCCCCCCCCCCCCCCGCACCCCCTACCTTGAAGAACACCTAAAGACCTCTCCACTCCCCTATACCCCTCACTCCCCCCCTGCCGCCTACCCCCCCTACACCCCCTTCCTTACTACCCCACCCCCTTGCACCCCCTGCCTTGAAACCCCCCTACAGACCACCACCCTCTCCCCCCTTGCATCCCACCTACACCCTCCCTCTCCCCTGCCCTACAAACCCCCCCTACAAACCTCCCCACTCCCCCTTCCCCCTCCACTAACCCCCCTCCCCACTACCCTGTAGACCCCCCCCCCCCCAGTAGACCCCCATTCCCCCTTAACCCCCCCCACCCACTCTGTAGACTACAGACCCCCCCGCACCCTCCCTCCCCCCTCCCCCCTCCCCCTTGCCAGTCCCCCCCCCCATTTCCCCCCTTACACCCCCAACCCCACCCACTTGCACCCCATGCCTTGCAGACCCCCCCTGCAGACCACCACCCTCTCCCCCCTTACATTCCACCAGCACCCTCCCCCTGTGCCCTTTCCCCTCCACCTACACCCCTCCCCCCTACCCACCGCCCCCTACACCCTCCCCCCCTCCCCCCTAAAACTGGTTCCAAAAACTATCCCCTAAAGGAACCCATTTTATTATGATCAAACAAAATGTTACAAGTAACAAACTAGCATTATGAACAATAAGAAAAAAGAAATGATAAAAATATTCTACTCTAAATAACTAAAGAAGAAGAAGTAGAGTGCTTACAATCCAAAAAAAGGTTCCTCTAAAATTATTCTGATCCCTTCATAATGTAGAAACACCTCTAGATATGATGGTTCATTGTACTTTGGGACCTTCTGTATCAAATAGACAACCAAACTTATTCTTTATAAAGTTATATCATCAACACTCCATAGTGAATAGTATAATAGGAGTATAAAAGGAGGAAGAAAGGCTGGTAATGATCTCACAGGAAGTAGATATTAGTTTGGTGAGATATGGTTTCACCAAAAAAAGAGTTAAAACACATAAATGAGAAGTGGTCCATATAAAATGAATATATTTGGGAGGACATAGCTATAGGGTGTAATTAATTAATAATCATGAATAAAGGTAAAAAAAATAGGAACATTCATCATGGGATGTGGTTCTGGAAGTTTGTCATAAATCAAAATGGATATAAACATAACCCTCCTAGACACCCCCCTCCCTTGCCAATCCTACACCCCACCCCACTTCCCGCCACCCCCCTGCAGACCCTCCTACACACCCCCCTCCCCTACCAGTCCCCCCTACCCCCTACAGACCCTCCAGTCCCCCCCCATGTAGGGTATTTTCTATTTGTTGTTTAAATGTGGAACCATGGATTCTAGATCATCCTTGGCGATTTTACTGGTGGGTATGATTTCTTTCTACTCATAGTAGTTGACCAGTGTATTAATAACCCTCCACTGCATGATCTCCATAAGGGGAAGAAAGTAGGGGAAATAGCAGTCATTTCATCATAATAAGGGTATGAAATTTTCATATTTGGGTGATCATGGGCTTTATTAGAATCATGGGAACTTATTATACCCCTACACCTATTAGAAATGGTTGTGGAACCTCGCCTATCAAATATGTTGCATATAATTCCATAAGATAATTTCAATAAAAATTTGAGTAATTTTTTATGATTATGATGACTAATATTCCCTATGTTAATCATTATATTATTTTTTAACGATATGGAATTATTAACGGGTTCACTAATCCCTGAAGTTTATGCCCAATGATAATCATTGCCTATATATTGAAGGATAATTAATTCATCTCATTTTCACCAAAAAAATTTCTAAAACTATACTTAAAGAACATTGTGTTAGACTACACTAGGATGGTCATGATTCTTGTCTCACATGCCTTATTTTTTAAGGAAAGCAGTATGTCACCAAAAGAGTGATGATGATGGAACCATTAATTGAAATGGGAGGATGGGAGTTTAAAACATATCTTTATGGTTTTCATTTCCCAGACCATATTTCTCTTATATAATTAGCACATTCCAATGAATCTTGTTCTTGATTCCATCTCCATGTGGACATCAGTTAATAATGTCACTTTCTTCTTTATCAAGGTGACAACCTAATGATCAAATTTGACTAGAATTTCAATTACATTGTATATTTATACAATCCCATAATTGTATTTATCATATATAGAAGTAAGGGAATCTTATGCTTGCCACATATAATTAGAGGATGGATCTTCAGTTATGATCTGGGCAGGAAGGTTGTTATATATTATTCTGATCCCATAAGTCTGGTCCCAATTTCAATTCTAGTGGGGACTAATCCTCTTATAATTCTCACATAATACAAGTAATGGTTTAATGACTAGTGTTGAGTACTATGAGGTTTAGAGTACTCTTGTAAGATATGAATCAGATATATTGCCTCAAAAGTGGTTGATGTGATGGTGATGATATTGGGATGTTGTGAATAAACCGTGAAGAGTTTTACTATGTATACTGTTGGAACAGGATTCCAAACCCTCATAATCTCATTTACATAATTTACGTTCATATGATAGGATCATCGATATTTTTTAACATCATGAGGTAAAGATGATTTTTTTGTGAAATAAGTGAAAATATGTGATGTATTAGGGCTACGCATTAGTGTTTCCAAGTCTGGTTCAATGTGGTGTGTGGCCTAGGTGTAGGAAGATTGTGGGGTATACACCTAGTATGACGCCCACTTGGAGGTATGGATCATACATATCTCTCTATAATTTATTTTTTGTGCTTGTTTGGGAAATTTAGTGACACATGTGGTCAATAAGTAATGATGAAAATATAAGGATATAATGTAGCAAGTATGGTGGATCATTAATTTTAGGGAAATGAAGTCATGAGCTATTCATGTGAGCATTATGCATACACTACAACATCTAACAAACACTAACATCATTATATGGTAGAATTAAATGTATAAACCAAGAATAAAATTTACATCTAAAATGTTCCTCAAAATCAATATCACCAAAACCATCTTGACCCTCTTCATCTCCTTCAAAAACACCAACATAGTTATATCTTCCTCTCATACCACCATCATCATCAACAAATGCATTGGAATATGCACCTAAATAAATGGTAGGAGTAGAAGAATCCTCATAAACCGAACACAAATAAATGAGAACACATTTAATTAATGAAAACATAAAAAGGTTATCACTAAAATCAACAAATCAATCCAGATTTATTTAAATCATATAAAATCATACAAAATGTGTAAATATAGCAATTATAGAGATTTTAATGGAATTTTAGAGAATAAAAAAATGAATTACATAAAAATATTTATGAAATTTCTAGTTCGATCACTCCCCCCTACCCTACACCCCCACTTCCACCTGCACCCCCAATGCCCCCCCCACCCTTGACCCCTATCACCCCCATCCTGTACTCCCCCAGACTCTACACCCCCCACATCCCCCCTACACCCCACCTGCACCCCCTCCTCCCCCCACTCATGCACCCCCACTGCCCCCCACCACTTCCCCCTAACCCCCCCCACCACTCCCCCCTACACCAGCCCCCCGCCACATCCCCCTACACCCCCCACCTACACACCCACTACCCCTACACACCCCCACCTCCTCCCCCACTCCCCCAACCTACACTCCCCCCACCCACCCTATCTTCCCACTCCCCCCTGCACTCCCCCCCCCCACACACACACACATGCACCCCCCCACCCCTACACCCCCACTGCCCCCACCACTCCCCCCCACCACCTGCACCACCCACCACCTGTCCCCTCCCCCACCTCACCCTTCAGTATTCTAACCAGAATTCAAATAATAACCAATTGGAAAGGTGAATTCAGTTGACTTAAGTAATGTATATTTTTAATAAGATATATAAAAGAAATAACCTTTCCTCTTGTATAACTATTTGTATCCCCTTACTACTTCCCTAATATTAAACGTCATTCATAATAGTCAATAAAGTAATAATGATAATGAATAAAAGGGAAAATAGATGATAATCCATAGTTTCGGTGGAAGAAAGAAATATAGATTAGAAAACAAAAGTAAATGTACTTTGTATTTTTTTGTTTTATATAAATACACAAGAGTAAACAATTGAATCACTTAATTAGTTACTTATACATTACCTTTTTTATATTTTATGATTTCAAGAAGTCATCATGTACATGGTACCAAGCAGCAGTAAACCTCATGTGCATTCTCTTTGTGATGTTGACCTCTCTATCTATGAAATACTGAGGAATGGATGAGATCTCATCCAGCATCTATACTCCTATCCTCTATTTTTTGAAAACTACTTATTGAAGGAGTAACATATATAGGAAAAAGGATTCCTAGGTGAGTTATACATGGAGGGTGATGCCTGGAAAGGACACATGGTTTGATCAGAGCATGGATATAGATTATCTTTCGGCATTACAGATGATGAAAAACTGGGGAGGATCTGTAACACCTTGGGGTATGTTTAAATGATTTTTGATGATGTGATAATCTAACTCTTCATATAAAGTGGTACATGTGTCACAGATTTAAATTAAACAAATAATATAAAAAATTACAATCTATTGTAGTTACAGATGGCATAAAATGAACAATATTCATGGAAAGGTAAGAAAAAATCACCAAATGACAAATAAAAATTACAAAATGAAAACAGACATTGAATAAAAAACCAAACTACTGACCTGAATCTGAGCATAATTGGGATCCAAAATAAAAATATTTGAAATCATCGCTGAGAAAATATTGAACTTTTTCCCTAAAATATAAATTATTAGGACAATTGAAAATTCATATATTCAAGATAACTTCTAACAACTTTTTTTACATAGCTCAACATGATTTACATAAACACACAATTAAATGCTATTAAGAAGTTAAAAAATACATCATAGACCAAGAAGTTATAACAATATAAAAATATTACCTTTGTAAGTGAAAAGATAGCAGCGATATGAGAATCCTTGACCATAAAAGTGAATCTAAAAATATTATGATCACATATTACCTTTTTTATGCTATTTACCAAATTGTTATTTTCCGTAAATTCTAGGTGATGAAAACCATAATATTTCAATTTCACAGGGTCTCTTAGTCCACCTTGATATTTTCATCACAACCCTTTCTAGTTATCAAAATAAATTATAACATTAAAAAATTATAAATGTTTTTAAACTATCATTTAGTTCAAATGTTTCATTCATGGGTTTCTAGAAAATATGTATTTAGCCACAAACCATTAGTCCTAGATTAGCACATTAAAAATTCATCACATTAACCAAATTTGAGAATGAAATAATGAGTTCTTCAATAATTTCTTTTCCTTCCATATTGGAAAAAATGGTTACAAAATCCAATAAGCTTCTATTGACATAGTTTATACAATGTATGCAATAAAATAATATACTATATACAATATTAGTGACTTAATGATAGTCATTAGAGATTAATATTTAATATGACAATGTGTTAGATATTAGAAGACCACATTAAGTATATGGATTATAACAATGTTTTCATAATATGAATGTTTAACATATATATATTGAAAATTAAGTGTTTATGTTGTGCATTGAAATGTAGAAATTTTGCACATTTCACATGCAGTATATGCATAAAAAGTATATCCATAGTGAATCGATACATATTGCCGAATCAGAAATTAAATATATGTCATATGGGGTATTAATTTTTATGTTTTTTTCAATTCAATGAGGACCTAGATGGTGAGATAATAATGAAAGATCGAGCAGGCAGAAGAAATTATGGGAGAAGGATGGGAAGCAATCATTGAGGATGAATAGAGGGTTGTGCAAATGAGGAGTACATAAAAGATAATTTGAAAACAAAGAGTGACTGAAATAATATATGAACATTAAAAGGTCGATCTTGTGATGTGGGATGCCTATTTTGATCAAAGGAGGTTGAATTGAAATTTCAAACACTGCCTTTCGATGAGGGTGGTCGGGGAGTCTAGGGTTCATGCGATCAAAAATGAAGGTGGGGAGTGAAATCGGGAGCTACGATGAAATGTGATGTCAGCTGAATAATTTGGGGAAGGCTGAAAGCGTTGGAGGCCAGAGGTGATCAAGGGTCGATGGTTGAGGGGTGAGGGAATTTGGAGGTGATCAAAATAGACTGAAATTGGGGTAGGGTGTCGCAAGAGAGATAGTGATCGAGGTCGGGATAGATGGATGTAGAATAGTTGGAGTTAGATATGGAGGTGGAGGTGTAGGATAGACAGAGGATGGGAGGGGGAATGAAGGGAAAGGGATACAGAAGAGGCAGAGCAGGGAATGGAGACCTCAGGGAGGGGATGCCAAGATGGGTTTAGGGGAGGAGAGTTGGGGGTGCAGGGAAGGACGTACGGAGGGGGTGTGGGAAGGTTGAGGGAGACAGATACACATAAGGTAGAATCGTTGTGGGACAGACACATTGAGGAATGGGGGACACACTTTAGTATATATAATTGAAATTCACATTTTACAAAAATAGGTAATGTTTCATGGTTAGGTTGTATAGTTTGGTAAATAATTCACTAATTCTGCAGTTTCAAGTTGAAACCCATAGAGGAATCACGCAGTTTGGTTGTATGGTTACTCCACAATAAATTCTAACAATGCAGGTAACCTTTATGAACAAAATGATCCACATGCGTTTTTGTAAAGTACTACCTAGTTTAGAGAATCAAGTTCCCACCATGTAAAACCGCTATATCAAAACTGAAAAAACACTCTCATGGTTCCAATAGAGTTACTACCAACTGTAAGAAAACTAAGAAACATAAAAAAGACCCCAAATTTATAAATCAAAGTAAATTTTTTACAAAATATCATAATAAATAAAACAAAATTAATATAAATAACTACATTAACATGAGGTGTTATAATCTTACCACCATGCCACTTTTTTTCCCAGGAAATTATATAGTGGAAGTGGAATTACTAAAAGAAATGCCTCAATAATAACCAAAAAATAGGTTGGTTGGGTGTAGAATAAAAAAGATATGGTCTTAAATAAGAAAATCATAAGATATAACCAAAATATCAAAATTTATTACTTAAATACACAAGATCATGTGAAATCCCCAAGAACAATTCAATAAATATTATGAAGGGAGAAACCTAAGGAGATAGAAATTTGGCCTAGTTCTCCTAAAAATGTAATTATTATAAAATGGCATAAAATATGAGACTCACACCTCAAATAAATAAATCTTCAAGAAGCACAATATATACCAAAAACCTAGAAACCCCATAGTCATCTCAAAAACCAATATAAAACACCACAAAGAGAACACCATATTCACAATATGAGAACCATCATAAGGATTCACTAAAAGAAATAGAAGAAACAGAAAAACACAAGGCTCAGTACAAAAAAATATAGGCTTTAGATGTTGTTTCACTACACCCAACTAGTAAAGTGGGACCTTCTACCCTGTACATCACCCCATATTGTACCAACAAAAGAAAATGATCCATGATACATTCATAACTTCTCTATGTTCATATTGTTCCTAGTTAGTGAATCATTTGACCAATGGTATCTCATATTCAAACCACCATGAAAAAAAACTTGAAAAAAATAGTTTACAAATGTACGCACACACCCAAAAATTAAGAAACATATATCAAAAGATACCGCACAGATCCTAAATTCACTACATTCCACAAAATAATTCTAATAAACTTAAAACACACCTCATAAAAATCCCAAAACACACTAATCATCCAAAACCAATTTAAACCCAATACTTCCCTTTATGACAATTCAACTTAAAAAAAACTTATGAATATGGGAAAAATCTACCCGCCAAAGAAAATACATTGGATATTTCATGCAAGAGAACTTTTAATTACATGGAAATCCATAGAAAAAGAACACAATATGCCTCTACATAATATTTTGAAGAGAAAAACCTAACTATTCTAAACTTATATCTTGGGATGTGGGGATATAGATGCAGGAAGGGGGGGTAGGGGAGGTGGGGAGGTTGGGAGGCCGAAAGGCGGAGATAGGTGCAGCGACCAAGTGAGGTGAGGAGGAGGCGGGGATGTGGATGTGGGAATGGGAGGATTTGACACTGTATAAGCTAGTATAAACAGTATGAAAATTTTATTTTCTTGAAGTATATTGTATGTTCATCAAATAAATACGATTAAATTTCTAATTAAAAACATATTATATAATAATAAATATCAATTTATAGGGGAAATTGTGGAAATCCTAACCAGTTATGCGGATGCAATTCAATAGAAGAGTAGCAGGCAGAGATTTGGAAAAGAGAAATCATGGAAGGGAGGGTTTTTTGTTGACAGAAAGGAGGGTTTTTCTATTGACCAAATGGGTTTAGTGATAAATAATGGGTGGATGAGGATATTGGGGGTATGTATTGGTTTGAATATGAAATTTGGGAGGTGGGGTCACTGTAAGGAGAATGTTTGAGGGTGGCATTGAAGGAGGAGGGTCTAGGGAGGTGGGGTGGCTGGGACAGATCCATTTCAGAGTAGCATCATAGCCACATCAGATCGGCATCAGATTGGCATCGGAGCCATGCTGGAGCTGCGTTAGAGAAGGAGTATCACGGGGAGGAGGGGTGGCCTCATCAGAGGCATGTCGGATGAGGAGGTGGTGATGTCGCATTGGGGTGTCTTTGGAGCAGCGTCCATAGAGAGGTGGGGTGTTTGTGTCAAAGAAGCAATGGCGAGGGAGGAGGATCGTGAGGGTAAGGGGAGGATGATGGTCATGTGGGTAAGGGGAAGAAATTCATGAGGGTGGGGGAAGCACAATGGGCTGCTGCCACAGAGAAAAAAATTAGTTGTGGGTATAAGTGAGTTATAGACATGGATATTATTTTCCATGGCGTATATAACTGTGGATATAATCCCAATTTCTAGTAGTGTGGGTGAGGAAATGGAGCAACTAGCTATGATTTTGATATCCTTCGTGGATATTAATGGAACAACTTATCTCCATTCTAAGACTGTCACTCCACCACTCCTTCAGCAGGTTCGGGAGGCGCAGCTAGGGGACGTTGATTATGAGGCCCGATGTGCTCAAATATCCTCAGGAAAGGCTCCTGATGGATTTATGATAGGTTGGGAGCACATCATCCCTTTTCATAGGATGCACCATGGTACCAGTGACATTACGGGAGGAGGTGTTGATAGAATCTCATACATCCCCGTTGGTGGTACATCCTGGTGTGGCAAAGATGTACTAGGACCTCTGACGTTTGTACTAGTTTTTAGGGATAAAGAAAGTAGTGGTAGAGTTCATTTCATGATGCCTCACTTGTCAGCAAGTGAAAGCTGAACATTAAATTCTAGCATATTTGAGCACAAATTTTACCCCCCATACAGATGGTTTGGTGAAGCGGACCATACAAACCATGGAAGACATGCTTCGTGCTTGTGTCCAATATTTTGGTTATAATTGGGAGGAACACCTACCACTGGTGGAGTTTGTGTACAAAAATAGCTATCACTCCACCATTGGCATGACGCCGTTTAAGGCCATATATGTGCTTCCACTGAGAAGGTTCAGATCATCCAGTATCGGATGAGGACTGCATAGATAAATTATAAGTCTTATGCCAATAGGAGACAGAGACCTTGGATTTCTAGGAGGGAGACCATGTTTTCCTTCAATTCTCACCCTGGTGGGGATTTCAGAGATTTTTCCAGAGCGACAAGCTATCTTCAAGGTTCATCAGACCTTTTCAGTTTCTGAGTGGAGTTGGAGAGTGTTGAAATAGTGGGTTCCCTAGACCAAACTATTATGTGATTTTAATTACCATATCGTGTATACAGTAAGTTATGCATGATGTCATCTTACCATTATAGTGTAGACTTTTCTACGTACACTATTGAAATGGTAATGTCTAAAGATTAATTGTCGTATTGAAAGGTTATAGAAGTTCCTAGGCTATAATGAGAACCTCTAGATACTATGACATTAATCTTAAATATATGTTATATGGTCTAGATACATCTCACTAATTGGACATAGTAGATGTCTGACCATCATTTTATGGGGGCTCATAAGCATTGAGACTTCTTCTCACGAAGTTTGCACTTGGTGATCTCTAGTAGTGAGATCATTAGGACTGACCTGCCAATAGTAACTCCACATGTTTTTGGTGTCATTGGACATTCCTATCTATGATCATGTGTAATGATCTCCTAACTTGATATCATTACCAATGTATGTCATTTGATTGTGTACTTTGATGCAAGATGAAAACCATGGTGATGAAGTCATGGTGAGGTAGTTTGTGTCGGGTGCGTTGTTGGTGGCATGACATTGGTTGAATGGTCAAGAAAGGATTTGTCCCTTTCGGGTTATGGAATTAATATATCTCAGTCCATGTTGATATGGATGACATTACCTTTATAAGATCATGTCCCTGGAAGTCAAGGGTAAATCCATCCAGTTAAATCAACAAACTATAAAGAAATAAAAGGCTGATGACACGTGAGTGTGTCCTGCTTTATGAGATATTACAGTTAAAGAGATTATATTACACAGTGTGTGTTCGTAGGTTGGTTGTTGCTGCTGTCACAATCCTTATTTCTTATGGGGGCCAAGATGTGTTTCTAGATCCTGCTCTTGGTCTGTGAATACTATTCACGGCTATCGAAATAAGTTCCTAGAGGGTCACACACAATATCATATTCAAGAATCTTCCCTATTCAGTTGAATAGGAGTTTTGGACATAGCGGGCCCTGCCATAGGGGTCCGGGATTTGTCCAAAGTTAAACGATCACCAATTCAATAAATAAATTCATATTATTCGAGTTTAGAATAATGAGTATTGAATTTATTTATTAAATGTATTTACGAGTTTTAAGTAAATACATAAAAATAATAATTAATGAAAATTAAATTTTTCTAGGTTCAATTAATATTTATGGGAGTGACGAGTCGAGTTAATGACTCAATTATTATCATGTAATATATTTTAATATATTACAAGTAAATGGTAATAATATTTATGACTCAGTTTAGTAGTCATAAATGTTGTTGATAGTGCATTAAGTATTCAGGGCTGGCGAGGCGATACCAGGTATTTTAATTGTGCACTATAAATAGAAGAGGAGGGGATTTTTCCAAATACTATTCATGGAGCTTCTATTTCCTCTCCTCTCTCCCACACTCTAGAGAGTGATGCTCTAGATCCAAGGAGCTCAGATGGAGCTCTCTCTCGGGCATCGCAAGCGAAGCAATGAGGTGATCATCGGAACGTCGAAGGTATCGTTGGTATTCCACGCTAGCACCCAGACTATGATGAACGACGCTCCCACGGATTCCTTGAAGCGCATGTGGACGATCTAGAGGAATTCAGCTTCAGATTCTTAGATTAGCGATTGCAAACGATGAGAAGTTGTCGTGCATGACTTTGGATCTAAACCAGGTATTTTACGGTTTATGTTTGTGCTTAAAACCATTCACGCGTGATCCTCGGATTTGATCGGGCTGCTCTTCACCAACGTCAGCAAGTTCACGTCAAATGGCGGTGGAAAAAATTTTAAAATCCCACCTGTTTGGGGCTTCCTCTGCATGCCCGGTTCCAACAGAGAGGTGGTATACTGCCTAGACCTTCGCCCACATATGCACTAGGTGCATGATGGTTTTAACATGTAGTAGTTGAGGAGGTACATGGATTATCCATCGCACGTCATCGACTATGGAGAGCTGAGAATTTTTGATGAGGTAACGTTTGTGGAGTTCCCTGTGTCGATAGAGGATCGACAAGAGCAAGTCCTTCATGGACAGTCGATTCCTCTAGTGTGTGTTTGGTGGTAGCACGTGAATCTCTAAGAGAGCACAAGGGAGTGGGAGGCTCAAGTTCATGCTCAGTACCCCCATTTGTTTGTTTTGCCTTTGTTTTGTCTTTCAGGGACGAAAAGACCTTTGGTGGGGAGAATTTAATGTTCTAAAATTTCTGTATATTTTTTTTATTATTATATAGAATTATTTCAAGACCGCGAAATTTTACAGCACATAATTCTTAGGCCTAGAGTGCCTAGAATGATCTGTTGAAAACTTTTATGCTTTAAATAGCAAGCATGAGCAGTTTTCCTAAAAAAGTGGCATAACTTTTAAACAAGTTCCCAAATCAGAAATTTGAGGGCACCATTACATTCAAGATATAGGTTTTACCGTAGGAGCGACTTAAGTTTAGTTGGCGCGGGCCTCCAGTTAGAAAACCCAAAAATCAAATAACCGTAAATAAAATAATTAAATAAAATTATTTTATTTTTCAAATGATTATAACTCATGAACAGTGACTTGGATTAAAAATCTGAGACCACCACTAAACTCGTGAGGGTGTTCTTTCCTTAGGAAAATTCAAACATTGGTCGGCACGGGCCAACAGTGGAAGTTAGATTTTGACCATAAATAAAATAATTAAGTAATAATTATTTTATTGTTAAAACATTTAACTTATAAACGATAACTCTGATTGAAAATATGAGAGCATCGTTGGATTTGTGAGGGCGTGTTTCCCTTAGGCGGAGCCTAACCTCGACTGACGCGGGTCGAGGGTGACTGTTAGTAATTATTTAACTTTTTCTAAGGTACGTTGAGTAAACGTTAAAGAGGGATTTTCTATCATTTGAAACATCCCTCGGATTGAAAATCTGAGGGCACTGTTGAATTCATAACACCGGGATTCGCTTAGAAATGACTTAACTTTAGCTGGAAAGGGCCGAGCAGAAAAGTTATTTTTCAGACTTTTTCAAGGAAAATAATAAAACAATTTAAAATAATTATTTTCTTTTCTTTATCACTTTGATTGGTGGAAAACGACGTTGAGGGGTGATGACAGGGTGTCAACAATGCGCATCAATGAGGCTCATTAATGGCTCGTTAAACTCGCAGCGTAATAACGCATTAATGATGAGTAACTGTGACGTTGTTTCAACATAACGATGTGATGCCGCATCTTTATGGGAATGTTGTGACGTGCTCCTATTTATATTTGACGTGATGGGAAAATATGGATTAATTAAATTGGAGGATTCTCTAGTGAACCTTTGACAGACTTCCACCCCAACAAATAATGAAGAATGCCGGTAGAACTTCTCCTTCTTCGATGCCTTTCAAACATCAGAACCGAGAAGCGACTCTGACGTCGTAACCCCTCGAGGATGAACGTGTGACAACAAACTTCAAGAGATAGGGTTTGTTTGATTTTAAAGTTTCCCTGTTATTTTTTTTAAATGAAGAACACAGATTAACCCATGAACTGGTTAATCGGAAGACCATGCGTTCTTGCAGGTGGGTGAGTTTTTTTGGGGTTTCATTATCTGGGATTTAATTATCTTAATTTTTCGAATTAAAATCCCCAGACCTCCCTTGTTTTATAAACATCTAACGTGGAGGTCTAGGTCCGACATGAAGAATGCCTGAACCCCTCCATTTTGGGTGTTATTCATGGAAAACTATTGAATCGATGAAAAGATGGATTTGAGATCGTCGCGGTGGAGAAGATGTTCCTAAGAGAATGCAGGCACAAGCAGCATGAAGAATGGACAACTGATGTGGACCCGATGGTCCGCAGAAGAATTCGTCGGTGCACTGGCGTCAGTGGCGGCATCGACGACTGCCAGTGGCGACTCACGGCGGTGGTTGTAGGCGGGTGGTGGAATTCCATGATGGAGCATCAGAGGAAAGTCTGTGGCCTGCCCGGGCTATGGTGCAACTGGAAAATCTATCGGTCGAGCCGGCGGTAGGAGGTGGCGGACGTAGTCATTCTACTATGTCGGGGACTCACAGACATGGTCGTTTGACTACATGGGGGACCCACAGATGCGGTCGTTTAACCGCATCGGGGACCCATGGACGCGGCACTGAGCCACGTCCTGCGTGATGGGTCGCAGTCGCTTGATCGCGGTGACCCGCGGGGTGATGGTGGCGGATGGACGCGACTCCCGGTCGCGTCTAGCGAGGCAGACTGGTCTGCCTCTTGCGAGCCGGGTGGGGTGTGAAGTGCCAAGCAGGGCCCAGTAGGACCAGGAAAACATAATGTACTACTTCGGCTTCCAGTATCTTCACTGCTCTCATGATCAGGTGGGTTTTACTACAGCGGGCCATCAGAGCACTTTTCATACTTTATAGTGTTCAGTACTTTTTCTTGGGTTTGTATTCTGGCCTGCTTTCTTTCAGCTTTACATGCACTCAGTTTATTTAGTGGTATGATGTTTCCCTTTTTTGATTTTGGACTTGGTTGGGAATGTTTGTGCATATATGTATCTAGGATAATGCCTCCCACTTGCATGTTGAAGCCTTTGACTCTAGTCACCAGCCCCTAGCCTTTGGGAGGCGGGCTTGGGGTAGTCACAACACGGGCCTTGGGGGATGGGTTGTGACATATAAAACCCAGTAACTGAATAAACATGGAATAAAATTAAGAAATTAGTACATGTTAAACAATATTAATATAAATGGTGCATAAAAGGGGTGATAATCATAAACATGAATAATAATACATGATATAGCATGATAACATAAAGGCAACATGGGAAATTTTTCAACAACTTAAAACACTACATCATGAACATAGTTCAAGGATAACTGCCAATAAATCCTGATGGAAAAAGTATCATGATGTATTAGGTTAACTCCCTAATCCCTTTCATGACATATCATGTGACTAAAACATTACCCAATGCATTGGAGCACAATATAATTCTAGGTGCACCTGTCGTTTTTATTTCATTCTCATGATTAAGTGTGCCACATAGATAATAAAACATGGAATCCTTTATCATAAAGTTTTATTACATGATCAAGGAGTGTGGAATTCATACATTTAATTCCCCAATCAAATAATTATATGTGTATAAAGGTGAACACCATTGATAGGAAATGGGTATGGCATTCAATACAAAATTGTTTTAACATAGAAAATTGAGGTGAAATTCCGCTAGCATAATAGTGTCGCTTAAAGATTCATAAAATGGGTTTATGAGAGTGAAAGGGGTATATCAACATTTTTAAATAAAATTAATAGTAATAGGTATATGAAAAAAAATATCCCAATAATATGAATTATAAATATAAGGCATAAGATAATGAAGAAACTTGAATAAAGAGGAGAATGAAAAGAACCCTTACTTAAGTGTGTGACTCAAAATGAATGATAGGAGCTTCTTGAGAGATTAGGGGAACCTTGGGAGGATTCTAGAGAGTTTATGGGAGATTAAGTATGTGATAAAAGTATTTTTAGTGAATATAAATGGGTTATTGGGTGGGATTATATAGGAAATGAGTGGGGATTTCTTTATTATTTCTCAAACATTAGTTTTGGACTCTATATAATAAAATAACCAAAACCAAAAAAACCAAATTATTGACAATGTTTTATGAAAAATTGGAGTGGTTTTAAATATTTTATAAGTTCAAGGGAAAAAATTAATAAAATAACACCCTTGCTGATTTGGAAGTGAGTCATACTCTTAAATAAATGATTTTAAAACCTTAAATATATTAATGGTTTTGGAGGGTTCATAAAGGCTTTATAAAACTTATCAAATAAATATAAAATTACATTATTTTAAAGGTATAACATATATTTCATCATGGATATCCTTTATATTTTTTATTAAATCACTTTTAGGTCATTATTATGTCATAATACACATCATATATTTATATGGTATTTAATTTTTACCCTAAAATTTGATTGTCTCAGAAAATTATGAAAAATTAACTGTTGGATAATTTTGAAATTATAATTCCCAAAATAATAACTATTTTATCAAAATATTTTTCTAAATATTTTTATTTTCACTCTTAACACAATAATCAAGGTTTATTGAGAAATGATGGGTTTATGGACAATAAAAGTTTTCAAACCCTTATAACAATTACATTTGACTTCATAAAAATTATATGATCATTTATATTTAATAAAAATTATTTAATAATAATATTTAATTAAAATATTATTTATTTCAAAAATTGATTAATTCATCAAAATAAACATCTTAATTGAAATTGAACACCAATTAAAAATACAATTTGTGTTTTATTATATAAAAATCAAAATATTTATTAAGTAATGATAAGAAGAAAATATGAACATTATTATATTGAAAATATAATATACATATTAATATTATTATGGTATTGATACATATCCCTTTAATATAGCAACAAATGCCCTAAGAGTGTGCATGATTGAGAGACTTTCAAGGGGTGGTTTGATGTACATGGTTTGGTATGTGATCTCAATGATCTTGAACTTATCTTATAAACGGTTTCACTCATGATTAAGTTATTGGATATCATCTTTGTCTTGGTCCAGGTAAAATCCTAGTGATTTTATCTCCATTAGAATCTTTGATAAATGACTTTATAAGGTATGATCCTACTGGTTGATGTCATCACTTCTTTTGTTTGTGTCAATTGGATTTATCAAAACCCTATATTTGTACTTATCATATGATCATTATTCAATAGATATATTGTCAATGGTAATGATGATTAATGTTATTTTAAATCTAATAGGATATAATAAAACCAAATAAGTGCATGTGTTTTATATAATCATATTACATAATAAAACATTTAATTAAATCATAAGGGGAATTTTATTTATAAAAGTCTGGGTCATTACAATTATTGTTAATTATTATTTCACCTTGAGTGATTGTTAGTACTTCTTATAGTTATTAGTTTATGGGATTTATCTCTTATACTAGTATGGAAAGATAGTATGTTTGTTCATACATCATTTCAAGCACATAGGATACATATGTCATTGGTAAGCTTATTTATATATCATACTTATGTGATTATTTAGCATGCTTATCTATATACTATACTTGTGTGATTATTTTCATATATACCAATATTCTATACTAATTTGAAATATTTATATGTTATAGTTATTGTATATGGTCAGTTAAATAATTTTTTTTCATCAACCTAAATAGAATTTCCAGTATATCTTGATGATTTCATTATATCTAACCAGCCTGAAATTAATTACATAAATAAAATATGTTTAAATTGGTTAAATAAGTCACATAAATTTAGCCATTAGACATTTGATATTGGATATTGGTTAAATTGGTTGTAAACACTACTGCAAAAGAGGCCTTAATAGTGCTAGAATAGGGATTTATCAGTGCTAAAAAAGCGTCGATAACCAGAGTGTGGTTAAAATCCCAATGTTTTTACCAGTGCTAAAAAAGTACTATGAAAGTGGTAAAATTATGTTTTTTCATATTTCTATGAGTCTAGTCCATTTATAATCACTTCCATGCCACCTTTAACAACACTCTCCACACCTTTATCAGTGCTTTTCACCCCACAAACCACTTTTATCAACGCTTAGCTAATTTCCAGCCTCATGCATGCCCACCTAGATTTGAACCTTGCACCACTCCTTTAAAGATTGATTGTCTGTACAACTACACCATGTTTTTTTTTGTCTGTTTAATTATATTTTTGTTTATATATATATATACACACACATTCATATTTACATATATATTTTTTATTCTTATATTTGTATAATTATTTTTAAATACATTTATACAATATGTGTCTATGATATATATATATACTTATATTTATTTAAATATATTATATATTATATTCATCTACATATACTAGAATATAATATAAATATATATCTGTTTATTAATACACACATATATGTATATATAAACATTATAAATATATTTGTATAATGTAAAAAATTGTTAGATATTGTTTTAAATACATTTTTAGAATATGTATTGATTTAAATATATTATAATATACATTTTTATGTAAATATGTTGATATATGTATTTATATGAGTGATTTATTATAAGTAAATATAAGAAAACATGCATATATTTAATTATAAATAAAATTAAATTGTGAAAAATGAAAAAAATTCAAAACTATAATATCAATATGAATGTAATACTGGGGAATTAATTTATTATTCACCAAAAAAGGAAATAATAACCCCTTAAATGAGGCTGAAATCCATAAAATGTTAAAAAATTGGGGTACCCCGATTAAAAACATGGTTTTGGAGGCATTTTAGGCATTTTTTGGTCACATAAAATGTGACAAAGATTTAACTCTATCACTAAGGGTGCAAAGATCGTTACAAGCTTCAATTTGATATGTGGTATATCCCAAAAGGACACCCAAATCAAAAGTTATGGTCATTTAAAATTTGAGTTACGTTTTCAACTTATTTTAGATATTTTATTTATTTTTTTATTTTTTATCTTCAAATTGATATTGAATGACTATTCCTTAGTAATAATAAAAAAATTATTAATTAAAAATATTTTTTAATTTTTTTATAATCCATTTTCACTAAATATATTATATATTAAGTGTAAATTTCTATTTACCTTATCTAAAACATATTTTAAAAAATGTATATTATATTTATATCAATATAAATAATTTTATATATTAATATATTATTTTTAATGAAATATAATTTTTTTGAAGCATACTATTATCCGTCCTACTAAAAAAGCACTGATAAAGCGGGGTATTTATCAGTGCTTCTAAAAAAGCATTTATAACCCCCTATCAATGATTTTTTTAAAATGTTGCTAAAGGGTGGGCCTTTATCAGCACTTGTAAAAAATGATGATAATGGTCCCCCTTTAATAGTTTTTTAGCGCTATTAAAGACCCCCTTTAATAGAACTTTTTTAGCACTAGTAAAGGGGGTCTTTAACAATGTTTTTAGCTAGCACTGTTAAATACCTAGCACTAGATAAACCCGGTTTTGAAGTAGTGTAATTGAAACTTATAGAGGAATGTACCTTCATGAATTGAGAATGATGACCATTATAACCGAATCCTCTTATGCTTGACTCATCCCTTATAGGTCAGTCTAAGTAATGTATGTCTTTTAGATGATTCCACTAAGGGTGTATTAAAAATGAAATAAATTGACTATAAATGGGTACCACTTAAATGAGATGCCAATTTTAATTTATAGATCATTAAATCCATGAATTGAGAATAGATAACCATATAACTAAACCCATTTTGGCATGATGGTACCCTCATAGGTTTCATTTATTCTTCATATGCTTAGTACTTAACCCCCTTTGAGGTATATTATGTTGAATGGGATGGTTATTTAGAGTGTATGTGGCCACTCATATACTGTTTCATATAATTGTATGGTATAATCCTACTTAATTGATCCCCTATTAATTGATGAAGGATATTTTGGATATTTTTGAACCTTATTTATATAAGACATTGGTTAATTAAAATTCCAGTTACAATATAAAGTGTTTATTCCTTTATAGCTTGTGATTAAAATTTTATTTAACCAAACCATTTGTGAGAACTTTTGGATAAATAAATTTTTACAAGTAAATAATGAGATAAATTTAAAATATTTTCCTATGGAATTAGCTAGATAAAGTTCTAAGTACAGTTTACAAAATGTTTCCTTTATACCTGGTGCATGTATTTTAATTCATCTTAGATTTTTTAAGGTTTATAATAAATGCTGAGTTTTATAATGGCTTAAGTAAAACCTTTTAATGGTGTTGATAACAAAGAAACCTCATGTAAGGGTTAGCTTAGGATTTCCTTGAGAGATGCCTTTTACGGGATTTTGGATGTTTCATATGGGTCTCAGTTGGATTCATTTATTATATTTCTTAAAAACTAGATGTTGGGTGAGTGAGACTAGTGACCTTTTGGGTGTGAATCTAGTTTTTATGTCGATTCCTTGGGTTAAAATTATGGATTATCCTATTGTGACAACATCCATAGAGACAAGAATCCAATAATTTTTTTTCTATTGAGCTCCTCGGTAGGGTAAGTGTTGTTCTTATAACCATTTGAGTTGGGTAGGACTCTTTGTTTATGAGATGACACCCCAAGGGATGAGGGTCATTGTTTGGTAAGTTGATATTCAATGGGGTATTACCGTATACATATACCCAGTGAGGGTCAACTCTATATCCTTTTATGTTGACATTGTGACCCTCTAAGGATCACTCTATTGTGCAAATTCTTAGAGAGAATCAGGGGTTTGTAGTCTAATTATTGGAAGTAGATGTCATTATGCCCTTATTGATAGGTTTTGACTTCTATGGGTTGATGATCACATTACCTTCATTCAGTTTTACCTATTTAGAGAGGGTGTATAAGAGAATTAGATATCATTTAATAGATTCCCTTAAGTAGGTTATGGTTATTTTGCAAGAGACATTGTTTCTAAGTGGATGGACCAAGTGTCTCTACTTTGAGACATGATTAGTGGGGCTAGGTGGGATACTTAGAGGCCCTTAGTTTTGACTCAGACCATAGTGAGTCACCAATTAGTGTGATTAGGTAAAACATGTGAGAGGGGTTGGCCCGTGTTTATAAATTCCTTTGGAGGTGGTGATCTTGGTTGTATGATCATTTGGAGGTCGATGCACATAAGGTTCTTAAGTTTTTTCAGGTAGGAGTGGTAAATTAGTTTGGTTTTCAAGGAAAAATCTAGGATTATTTGATATTGAGACTATCTTCATTAGGAAGAACTATTCGGGTGACTTTCCCTATTGACTGGTGGTTGTGCGGTTGAAACTTAAATTTCAAAAAATATGTCATGTGATGTAATTATTTAATTATTTAAAGTTTATGGGAGTGATTTTTAACATTCTATATATTTAAAAAAATTCTCATATGTACTAATGAGTATATTAGAAGTTTTTCAAAGATATTTCATTTAGGAATAAAATATCATGAGAACTCCCTAATAAAAAGCATGATAATTCAAATTATAGGTAACATTATTATCCTAAGTATTTTTATTTTATAACTCATGGAATTTTGTGATTGTTCAATTAGAAACTCCCTTGAAATCAATAAGATCCTAGAATTAATGATGTGGGATTAATCTGTTAGAATGAAATCAAGGGATATTGTGATAACATAAACTCGACATAGTTTATTCAACAGCATGATACACAACTAATTATTAAATCATGATTGAGATCTTCTACAATTACCATTCCATTGGTGTGATCATAAAGGAACTTATTCATTCAGCTCTCTACTAATGAATTGATCAAAGATCATTAAGAAGTATCATCTTCAACATCTTTTTATTTTTTCTGTTTTTCTTTGTTTTTTGGTTTCCATAGTATTATTTTTATTTAATCTATTTTTAATTGTTATCATCGTTCTATGATTTTATCAATCAAAAGAAATTTGGTATTGGTTATTATACCAATAAAAAGAAAGGTTCTTGGGTTGTGACTCTTAATGAAAATTTAGGTCTAACTAGGTTGTGACTCCTATAAAAAGTTAGGGTTGTGCCTCTGAGTATTGTAAAAGGAAATGTTTATAAATAGGTTATAACGCCATTCAAAGTGGGTTTTCTTAGTGCATACTAATCTTCTCATCGAGTAGAGAATGTTTAATATTGTAATATGATATTGGTTATATGAACAACTATGAAAATATTATATTCAACTTTTAATTTCCTTTTCACTATATTGTGAACACTACATAAAACTATTTATTCATATAATAATAAACTTTGATTGATTTTTTTAAGAGGTTTAAAAAACTATTCACTCCATGGTCTATTATTTTCATCTAAATTGATATATTAATTGGTATTATATTTTTTTAATCCTTTGGATAGTTGTTCTACTATTTATTTTTTAACTATTATGCTAGCCTGAATATCCTAGACCTGACAGTCTGAATAAAGATCGGTTCTTGAAAATGAGAGACATTAATGACATTAATGGATGGATACCTCAAGACCCCCCATTTTTCTATATAAGTGATTATGGATATTGGAAAGAAAAAAGGGAACCCTATATAAATAGTTAAGTTTGGATTATTGGACAATCATGGAAAAATCTTATGAGCTACCAAAAGTTATCGAGAGACAATTATACGTAAGGATACAGTAAAGTATGTTTTGAATTATAAAGTTTAAAATATTTTCTTGTGCTATTATTAGAAGTGTATATAGAAATGTTTCATCATATAAGAAAGTCCATGATATTTTGATAATTCTACAAGTCAGTCACTATGGATAGACAATCTTAAAATAACCAAGTTGTGAATTCTATGAGCAAAATACCAATATTTCAAGATGGGAGAAGATAAGTCAATAAACTAGATGTTTCATCAGTTTACAAGAATTAAAATGGTATAAGTGCACATGGTGATTTACTGGACAATACAACTCATGTTGAAAGATTACTAAGATCATTACCTAAAAGATGGCATGTAAATAAACTGATGATCGATGAAAGTAAGGATTTTAAAGAGTATACTCTAGATGAAATAATTGGTTATTTGTTTCAGTATGAACTTGAATTTAAGAATATTTTCAATGAGGAATATAAAAAAGTAAATTTATTGCATTTAAATCTATTTTCCATGAATCATATAACTCTTTAGAATTTGAGTTCCATGAAAGTGACAAAGAGATAGATCATTTTAGAAAGAATGTTTTCAAATTTATGAAAAAACAAAAGATGTAAGAAGTAGTTTAAAAGTAAGTTTAAAAAGGAGTATAATGAAGTTAATTCTATTAATAATAATGATGTTTTAAAACTATCCTGTTATGAGTGCAGTAAAAAATTTCACATAAGGATCGATTATCCCAAACTCAAACACCTAAAGAAAGAAAAAGATAAAGGGGGAAAGGAAAATCAAGATTTGTCTGGAGGATGGGATTTTTCAGATAATTCATAATCAAGAAGTGACTCAAGAAGTGAATAGGTGATAGGGAACCTTGATTTGATAGTTATGCATTGTGAGGGACTAGATTCATTTTTACTCAATTAATAACTCCTTATAATGATGATCATAATTCTATATTTGATTTTTAAAAAGAAACTAATTATGATTTTTTATGATTGGGATTTTATTAGTTCTAATGTCAAAAAATTACTTAAATAAAATGATAAATTAAGGATTGATGGTGTTATGATTATTAAAAAATACACTAAAATAAAATATTAAAAGTAATAAGTTTATTAAAGAAAATGAGAAACTAAAAAAGGAATGTGATAATTTGAATAACTATTTTTCCCAGAATAATGAATCTAAAAAGAATTTTAATTCTAAGATATAAAAACTAAAAAAATATAATGATAGATTAAAAGATTTTATGGAATTAAATAATAAATATTGGTAAATAAGGGTTAATTTTGTCTTGGATGACTTGACTAACATTGAGAAATAATGTAATAATCTCAAGCAAGAAAATAAGAAACTATGAAATACAACTTCTAGTTCTAATGAAAAAATATACACTGATTTAGAAACTATTAAAAAAGAGAATATGGATTTGAAAAGGATGTTTCTAATCTTAAATAAGATCTATATAATTTTGTTCAAAGTTAAATATAAATATGATAAAATTATTTCTATAATGAAACCAAACTATAACAAAAACGTATTTGGTTATAATAACTTATCACTGAGGATAAATAAGATTGCTTTTATTAAAATATAAAAAGGAATTATTTCAAATGATACATGTCTTAAATATATAATGCAAGCAAATTATTCCAATGAAAGTTCTATGATATTTACACAATCATTTGGGAATATAAATACATTCATTACTATAAATGTGTTTTCTAAATAACCCACAAATTTATTCTTTAAATCTATTAGGATTACAAAATTTTCTGTTACTAAATTTATTAGACCCAATTTATCATGATTACTGAAACATTCTACTTGATTGATTCATTTTAGGAAATATACCTTTGAAGTATCAAAGATTAATGGTATTTAGACAGTGGGTCTTCCAGGAACATGATGCATGATATTTCTAATTTTATATATATTAATTCATGTGATGGAGGCCTAGTCACATTTGGAGAGAACTCTAATGGTCATATTAAAGGTATTAAAGAAGTTTATTTTTTAAAAATATTATTATTTCAAAAGAATTATTTATAAATGGTTTAAAACATAATTTAAATAGTATATCATAACTTTGTGATGATGGATTAAATTTAATATTTATAATGATAATGTACAGTTTTGAAAAATAAATCTATTTTATTTTTTAAAAATTGAAAATATAATGCATATGCTATTGATTTTTATGATCTAACCAAATAAAAAGTTAAGGGTTATAATTCTATAGTAGCAGATGATATATTGTGGCATAAGAGTCTTCGATATGAAAAATTCAGATTGTTGCACAAGTTTTCTAAATATGAACAAGTTCTACAATTTCCAAAGTTACATACAAGTATTTTTTATATGATTCTTATTTAAAGGGTATGCGGCATAAAGAAAGATTCAAATCTCCTAATGATTTTAGTACTATTAAATTTATTTAATTATTACATCTTGATTTATTTGGTCCTATACAACCTACTAGTTTTGGTGGTTAGAAGTATGTATTTTTAATATTTGATGATTATAGTATATTTATATAGATTTATTTATTATCTTGATAAAATGAATCTTTAACCAATTATTGTGATTTCTATAAATTTATTAAAAAATTCAAAAATCTATCAATCATATATATTATAAGTGATAGAGGTGGTTAATTCGTTAATTTATAATTTGATAAATACTATAAAGATACTTGATATATGCATTATTTTTCCCCTAGAACACCACAATAAAATAGTGTGGTTTAGAGAAATAATAGGTGAATTATAGAAATGGATAGATCTATGCTTATTGAGTTTAATGTGCCTAAATATTTTTGGGTTGGAACTATCAATATATATTGTAATGTATTAAATAGACTTTCTAATATACCATTTTGAAATAAAACCTATTATGAATTGTTTAAATATTTTAAACCCAAAATTTCATATTTTAGGGGGTTTGGTTGGAAAAAAATATTTTAAATACAAAGGATAATTTATAAAAATTTGATTCTAAAAGAGGTGAAGGGATATGTTTAGGATTTTCTAATAGTAGTGAGGCATATATAGTTTTCAATAAGAGAAATTTAGTTATTTAAGAGTTCTTTCATATTAAATTTAATGAATATAACAATAATAAGAAGAATTTGGATTCAAATAAAGATGATGATAAACTTATGGAATTCAATTTTGGTGAATATAATGATCAAGAAAATAATAATGATGCAGTTGAGGGGGATAAAATATATTCTAAAACTAATCCTAAAGAGTGGGAAAATGTGACACCTGTCGGGTCACTGGTATGTCAAATTTTAATTTTAATTTTCTTTTTTGGTTCATCCTTGGAGTTTTCAGGTGTCGGGGGTTGGGAATGGGAGTTTTGGGGAAAGACAGACCAGGTGTACGATTAGCACATGGTTTTTTTAACCGTGGGGATAATCATTAAAGGGTTATATAGTTGGTGAAAATGGGTGTAAAGACCCCAAATTTCCATGTAATTTTTTTTAAAATAAATGGGAATTTTACGAGTCTGTGAAAATTTACGGCACTTGATTTCGAGGTCCGGAGTGCCCAGAAAGAATTTCTGAACTTTTCTTCGGGTACGTTCAGTAAAAGTGCGAGCAGGTTTTCCTAACTTTTGAACTGGTGCTCGGAATTGAAATCAGAGGGCACCGTTGAACTCACAACACTAGTATTCGCTTAAAGATACTTTTACCTTGATGGTAGTTGGTTGAGGGTGGAAGTTAGTTTTTGGGTTTTTCATGAAAGAATAGAATAAAAATAAAATTGTACAATATTTTATTTTATTTGTTAAAACCTCCATGTGGAAGTTGGGAAGCGGGGACCGCCATACCTTAACCTCCCCTGTGAGGTTATAGTGGTGGGGACCACCTGAGCATAACCTCCCACGAGAGGTTATGGTGGTGGGTACCACCCGAGGTCTAAACCACTTCAAATCCCTCATTAATGTGGAGGTGCCTATTGAGCTTCCTCCACATTAATTATGCCAACCCTCCCCTTTAATTAATTTATCCAACGCATCAATTTATTATCTAGACTATTTGAATTTATGCCAAAAAAAATAATAGAGGGGATAATTTTTTATTTTGGAACCACTTTACATTTGGGTGGAATTGGGAGAAAGCTTCTCCAATGAAGAACACTTCTTCCACAAAGAACACCGAAAAGGAACATCTTCGACTACGACGAACCTATACACAAGCTCGAGATTGGAGGTGTGTGGCGGATGAGACAAACATCGATGAATTCACATTCTTCTTGATCCAATGTCATCAAGCGAACAATGTAGTGGGTTTTATTTGTGTGATAATGCTTTCCTTGTTTTCTTTTGTGGTTTTGGAAAGAATCGTTGAGGAGGTTGTAAAATTTGAAGTTCATCGTTCTTCTTTCGTGTTGAGCCAAATGCTATCACCCTAAACGCGGAGGGTGCAGGCCGAACAAACACGGCTCGACCCCTCCGTCATTCTTCTTTGGTGTACTCTTCAAAATGGAGGAAGGCGATGAAGGTGACTAAGGCAATTGTGCCGCCAACCACGGCTTCCGCGACACATGCCGCCCCCGTGGCGTTCGGGTCTTCCGGTCGAACCGGCCGCACGACCCAACTCCGCACCCCGGTAGAGCCACCCACGGCGCTCCGCCCTCCCAGCCGAACCAGCCGCACACCGTGGCTCGGCGCCCCGGCTGAGCCACCCATAGTGCAACGGTCAGACCGGTTCTGCACCCTAGCCGAGCCGCCACATGGTGCACCGTCTTCTCGGCCGAACCATCCCCACGGCCCTCCGGCCTTCCTGCCAAACCGGCCCCGCGCCCGGGCTGAACCGCCCTCGCCGCAGCCCACTGAGCCACCCCGACTCGTGCCACCTGCAGCCCTCTGAGCCTCCCAAGATCGTGCTACCCTCCGGCCCTCTAATCCACCCCGGCCAAGCCTCCCCACGGCCTCGTTCCCTCGTGGCAACTTCCGGCCGAGCCGCCCCGCGTTCTCGTGCCCTCGCGGCAACTTCTGGTCGAGCCGTTCTACGGCCCTCCGCGGCTCCTCGCGGCCTGTCGGGCCGAACCTAGTGGGACGGACCGACCCAACGGGCTGGGCCTCACTGTGGGCCTTGCCAGACCACTGAGTCGGTCCGACCAGGTCGAACCGGACCCGGGCCCACTATGATCCACTTATACTCTTTCGGCGATATCTTTGGCACCAGACTTCCATTTGACGAACCATCAGTGGAGCTAGAATTCTTGGAGCAAGACGTTCCTTTTGAGAATACCCTACTAGAGTTTTGAGTTTAGTTGAGGTATGGTCAGGTTGGATTGATCACAAATCCAACCAGGCCCCTGGGATTAAAAGGCTAATAACTCACAGACCAGGCGTCTGTTTGACGCGCCGACTGTTGAGTTGAGACCCCTATGACATGGGGGACCTTCGAGATACTTCTTCGTGGGACATCGTGATAGTTTTAGTATTGACCAGTAGCTCATGCAGTGGATCCTCCTGGTGAAAATTTATGGCACTTGATTCCGAGGCCCAGAGTGCCCGAAATGAATTTTTGAACTTTTCTTCGAGTACGTTTAGTAAACATGCAAGCGAGTTTTCCTAATTTTTTGAACCGGTGCTCAAAATTGAAATCTGAGGGCACCGTTGAACTCATAGTGTTGGTATTTTCTTAAAGAGACTTTCACCTTGACAGTAGTTGGTTGAGGGTGGAAGTTAGTTTTTGGGTTTTTCATGAAAGGATTGAATAAAAATAAAATTGTACAACATTTTATTTTTATTTTATTTGTTAAAACCTCCATGCGGAACTTGGGAAGCGAGGACTGCCAAACCTTAACCTCCCATGAGAGGTTATGGTGGTGGGGAACACCCGAGAAAAACCTCCCATGAGAGGTTACGGTGGTGGGGACCATCTGAGGCCTAAACCTCTTCAACTCCCTCATTAATGTGGAGGAGCCTCTTGAGCTTCCTCAAAATTAATTATGCCAACCCTCCCCTTTAATTAATTAAGCCAACACATCAATTAATTATTTAAACAATTTGAATTTATGCCAACAAAAATAATATAGGGGATAATGTTTTATTTTGGCACCACTCTACATTTGGGTGGAATTGGGAGAAAGCTTCTCCAATGAAGAACGCTTCCTCCAAAAAGAACGCCGACAAGGAATGTCTTCGACTATGACGAACTGACGCAAGACCTTGGGATTGGAGTTTTGTGGTGGAAGAGACGAACTTTGATGACTTCACCTTCTTCTTGTGTCGATGTCATCAAGAGAACGAGGTAGGGGGTTTTATTTGTGTGATAATACTTTCTTTGTTTTCTTTTGCGTTTTGGGAAAGAATCGTTGTTGAGGTTGTAAAATTTGAAGTTCATCATACTTATTTCTTGTTGAGCCAAATGATACCACCCTAAATGCAGAGGGTGCGGGCTGAACAAACATAGCCCGACCCCTCTGTTGTTTTTCTTTGGTGTACTCTTCAAAATACAGGAAGGCGATGAAGGCGACGAAGGCAATGGCACCGCCACCCACGACCTCCATGACCTGCACCTCCCCCACAGAGTTTCGGTCTCCCGAAAAAACAGGCCGCATTCCCTAGATCAGCGCACCAGCCAAGCCACCCGCAGTGCACTGGCCTCCCGGATGAACCGGCTCCGCGCTCCAGCCGAGCCAACCCGTGGTGCACCGGCATCCCGGCCAAACCAGCCCCACGCCCTCGCGCCCCTGCCAAACCACCCTCTCTGCAACCCTATGAGCTGCCCGGGCTCGCACCTCCCACTTCCCTCCAAGTTTCCCCTGATCGTGCTGCCCACCAGCCCTCCGAGCCACCCCGGTCGAGCTACCCTGTAGCCTCGTGCCCTAACGGCAACTTCCGGCCAAGCCACCCCGTGACCTCGTGCCCTCGCGACAACTTCCGGTTGAGCCACTCCGCGGCCCCTCGCGGCCTGTTGGGCTAGACCCAGTGGGTCGGGATACACTGTAGGCTAGGCCATACCACCGGGTTGGCCTAGGCTGGGTCGGGCCGGGTTGGTCTGATCGGGTCAGACTGGACCCAAGCCCACTACGATCCACTTACGCTCCATCGGCCATATCTTTGGCACCGGATGTCCGTTTGACGAACCATCAGCGACACTATAATTCTTGGAGTGAGAATGTACTTTTGAGTATACCCTACTGGATTTTTGGGTTTATTTGAGATACGGTCAGGTTGTATCGAGCACGAATCCAACCAGGCCCCTGGAATTAAAAGGCAAATAACTCACAGACCGGGCGTCCGTTTGACAAGCCGTCTGTTGCGTTCATACCCCTATGATGTGGAAGACCTTAGAGATACTTCTTCATGGGACTTTGTGACAATTTTAGTATCAACCAGTAGCTCGTGGAGAGAATCCTCCCAGATATGAGCTAGCTTAGTGCGAGACCTAGTAGCTGGCTGAGACCTAACGACTGCTGACCATTTGACTCGTAGTGACTCTACTAGACTAGTGGGGAGCACCTTGGTGTCGTGGCAGACCCACAGTGGGGGAGCGATCTTGGTGGCGCGGCAGACCCATGGTACTTGACAGGAGGAGTACCTCACCAGGCTACAAGGGGGAGCATGCTTGGTGACGCGGCAAACCCACGGTAGGGAGCACCTCTACGTGACACGACAGACCCATGGTACTCAATAGGAGAAGTGCCTCAGTAGTCCAAGGTTAGTGGGAAGTGCCCTTGGTGTCGTGGTAGGCCCACTATACTCTATTGAGTAGGAGCTCTCCAGCAACTGAGGTTTTAATAATGTTACTGGGGATGTTACTTGATACTACCCCTAAAATAAAATCCTGGTTGAGTTGTGTCATTTTTTCTCTATTTTCCTCAGGATTGAGAAGGATCACTTGATAACATAGGTATTTGTATGGGCATATACCTAAGTAGAGTTATCTGTTGATTTTCTTTCTTTGTAGTTTATCCTTGGTGGATTTTGTGAGACCTTGAGGGTCTCGGGGTCCCTACTGAGTATCGTTATACTCACCCATGCACGGGCTATGCCCACACCTTATTATGTTGGATACAAATGACGAACAGCGCTGACTAAGGCCGAGAGTACCATGACTAGATGGTACCTGGAGGTGGACCATATGAAAATTTGGTACACAAAAGAGATGTATAGATGAGAAGTGCTAAGGAGGCGATTTATATCTACCCTTCAGGTAAGAACCTCAGAGGACGACCCAGTGGTTGACTTTCCCTTTTCTTCAGTAGTATTGTATCACAGTTGTACTTGTACTTTTCAGTTGGTCTTGTATTCTGCCCCCTTTTACTTTCAACAGTATTTTGTTATACAGTTTACTTGGTGTTTCATCCAGTTGTGTGCTTGCTTGTGTTTGTGTTTACAAGTTATAAAGGCAATGCCTTACCAGTTTTAGGGAATTATGCCTTTGGTGATAGTTTCCAGCCCCTGGCCTATGGAAGGTGGGCTTGGGGTAGTCACGGCATGGGCCTTAGGGTACGGGTCATGACAATGCGGTTTGGAATGGTTTTTAAATGTATGCATCTCCTAGGGTAACCATGTGGTTTCATACCACTCATTAACATGCAAATTTTTACCATTTTTACCTAATAATTTTTATACCACTTTTGCCTCATTTTCTTACCCGATAATGAACAACCCCCACCCCCTCCTTGGTTTTGAAACTCTCTCCTCTCCTTTAGTGGTTGATTCTTTTTAGTATATTGGTGTTGTGTTTGGAGGTAAGTCAATTTCTTCTTGGTTTCTTCTCACTTTCCTCTTTACCCTTGTGTTCTTCCTTTTCCTTGGAAGTGTTTAACCCTAGATGTTGGGGTTGAACCAACCTAGGGTTTTAATGGGGGATTTGGTTTGTTTTCAGGTGGTTTAGGTCTGTGAAGGATTCTCCTATCTATTCTAGGTGTTTTTCATTGAAGGCAGTGAGTTTGGGACTGAATCTGAGGTTGGTGTCTCTGTTTAAGGGTGTTTTTCATGGCTTACCTTTAAATTCATAATTTCATTTAGTTTTTGTTTATCAAATTTCCATTTTTTTGATTTATGGTTGATTATTATCCCATTATTTATATTATTTATGGCGTGTTTTGGAAATTTAGGTGTTTAAATAGGGTTTTCCAAATGGGGGTGGCATGTGTGCACCCCAAGTGTTTTCTAAAATTTCTCAAAGAGGTTTTATGTTTTTAAAAATATTTCTAAAGTGGTTTTAAATAAAGTTTTACCTTGTAAAAAGGTTTTTTATAAAATGTTCATGTTGTTTATGAAAATGTATTATGAAATGTCTTGTTTGATATGGCACTTGTTTTGTGATTATGTCGGTATGGAGTGGAACATGGGTTAATTATGGTGTGAGTGGGGGTGTATGAGGGACCATGAGAGCCTTCAGGGAGGAAAACTATGAGATATTCCATTTTTTTAAATCTAACATGAGATTATTTGGTGGGAAGACCATGAGAGGTCCATTCACTTTTCGAGATCCCATGAGAGCACTTGATGTTAGGCTTGGGGGAGATCGTGAGAGCATCCACCTTATTTAGTTGGCAAGAATACATCGTTTAAAAACACTCACATTAGACCCTTATAGATAGATCCCTAGGTTAACTTATCATGTCGAGTTGGTTTATTTGATTTTATTCATTCTATTAGTTCTATGTTTGATGGGATGATTTATTTTATGCCCATTTTCATTTATTTGTTGTATGTTGATGATGCTTATGCTTATACCTTGTAATAGAGCCAATATTTTCAATTATTTTACTTTTAATTTCATTTTGTAATCACACCAATATGTTATTTTAAGGTAAAGTTTCATATTTTATGGTTTTAGTTGTATTTTTAGATTAATTACAAAAATGTCATATTTTGGTTTTTTACTATTTTAATTTTTTTAATTGTTTTGAACATAAAGTTTTATAAAATGATCCAAATTGTGAAATTATTTGTTTTTAAGATTTCATACATGTTGGGATTAATTTTCTTATTCTGGACCAAAAGCTCAATCGACCATTTGGAGGCCAAAATCTAGCTCACAAATCAGGCCTTGAAATCTATGTACGGATTTGGAGAATTTTACTATTGGGCCCATATCTCTTAAATGGCTTGCCCAAATAAGCTAAAATTCGATATGGATAAAGAAAAAATCTGGAGGAACAACTTTAATTTATATTTACTTACTTTATTAGTTCTTATTAAAGGCCATAAATTCATTGGAATTCAGATTTGTGGAAAACAAATAGTTTTCATAGGCAGAATAAATTTCCAGAGTAAATTGGTAGTATCTCTCTCCACACATGTCCAATGAAGCTCCAATTTTGTGGGTAAAAATAGGAGACAAAATGGAAAAATTTAAGGAAAAAATATTTTAAAAATTATATAATTAATGGGGGATAACATGAAGAAAATTTGGAGGATGTTTTTAGAGACAACTTTTCACTCCCTTTGCCTATAAAATAGTACTTCTTCATTTGAAAGGGATAGAAAATTAGGTTGGCCATTTTCTGTAGAATTAGGGATTATTATGTTTTAATGTTACTTTAATTATTTAATATATTCTTTTTAATATTATTCTCATCTCTTTCACTTTCTATTTTGTGTTCCTCCACCGTGATCCTTATAATCTCCATGTTAGTAGAGAACTAACTCTCGTTGTTGTATGAAGGGGAGTGGTGGTTCTTGAGTTTTTTGTTATTAAATTTTTATCTTTATTTTATTCTATAAATTTCAATAGTGGTGAAATGGGTTTGTTGTATAGTTTAACCCATTTTCACTTCTATTGAGTTCTTATTCTTGTTTTAATCTTATTCCACTCCTTCGTCGTCATTATGTTGTATCCAGGGTGGAGTAGCATTGTGGTGATGATGTGGGTGAGTATTAACTTGAATGCGGTGGGTTGGTGTGGGATAATAAAAATTCATGACAAATTTTTTTTGTTTTAGGGTTGATCTCAACATTGAGTAGAATATTGAGAATAAATATTTTTTAAAGAATAATGATTTTATCACCATGATATCCTAAGAACAACAACGATTCTTCACTAACTTCTTTGCGTCTTATATTCTCCATTATGGGTTTTTATTTTTTGTTTGATTCTTGAATTCATATATATATTTATATATTAATGTCGTGCATTTCAAACACTCATTTTTTATATTATTTTAGTAGTATATTATTTAGTTTATAAATAGTGACAATAGAAAATTTGGTGTGTGTAAGCAGCCTCTGTGAGAGATCAGCCCTATGGGGCACACTATATTTCATTCTTAGGTAATAAAATTTTATTGGTGAGGGATTCCTCAAAAATCCTTATCATCACCTTGTTATGCCTTTTCTGGGGTGGGTTTATCATGTTTTACCTTGTGGCATTGTTTCTTTATGTGAGACATGGTAAAAGTTATTTTGTCAAACATGTCTGTCTTAAAGGAAAACCAAAGTGATTTTAAAGGATTATTTTGAGGAAAATAATGTACAGAGTGGTTTAGTTTTGAAGTGTTTTCAAAAAAATTTATTGTTCTTCATGGGTAAAATCCTTAAATATATTCATGGTGGTATTCAACTAGGCTTTGTGCCTCACACCCTATATGTCTTTGGGTGTATATAGACTTTGTTTTATAGGTCATAGGTAAAGGCCACAGCACCATGTACTTGGGTGGATCTTCTTGATTACCGTTGTCCATTTTTTTGGTGGATGAGAAATGGTCTCACTGAGTTTGCTCATGTGGAGTCATTTTGGGATTGTATGTACAAGCCTTATTGGAAATTATTCCCATTCTTTTGAGTTTTGGGTTTGACTTTAGATAACTTGTATGTGTCCTGTTTATGGCATGTTATGTATATAATGTTGATGTTCTTGTTTATGGTATCTCCTTATATTACTATATACTCTAGAAGTTGTATTATATTCTATTTATTTTGATGATATTGGTGTGGTCATCCCACACCATGGATGGGTGATAATGGTTTATCGTGGGTGAAATATTTCCCAAGATACTATTGGTTATGCTCAGTGCTTGTCACCAGCCCGTAGCGATTGGGAACACGCTTCGGGCTGTGTGGTGGGATGGATCCGATGACGGGTCGGGTCGAACCAAGTATATTCATTTCAAAAACTCTTAAATATCATCCTATTGAAAAAATTAATTAGAAACATATAATCTCGAATATAAGCCATGAAATTTGTTTTAAATTACTCTGTTAATTCTGATTTTATTGCTGACTTTGTACCTATTAATATTGAAGATGTTTTAATTGATTCAAACTAGATTAATTTTATTAATGATGAATTAAATCTATTTTAAATAAATAAAGTGAGTAATTTGGTTGAATTTCTGAAAGATAAACATATAATAGGAACTAAGTTGATTTTTTTTTGCAATAATCTTGATGAAGCTAGAAACATAGTGAAGAATAAAATAAGATTAGTTGCTCAAGGTTATTCGCATGAAGAGGGAAATGAATTTAAATATTATTTTTCTCAAGTTTCTAGGATAGAAGTTATTAAAATGTTATTAGATTTTGTTTTTTTTTCAAAATATCAAATTATTTCAAACGGATGTAATGAGTGCGTTTTAAAATGGAATAATTTCTAAAGAAGTATTTGTTAAAAAACCCCTTGTATTTGAATGTGAAAATGTTCCAAATCATGTTTTTAAACTTAATAATGATTTATATAATCTTAAGAAAGATCCTCGAGATTGGTATGAGAGACTAACCGAATTTTAATTGAAAAATTATTTTACTAAATGAACAGCTGGTCCTACCTTGTTTATCAAGAAGGTTTCAAATGATATTTTGATTATACATATATATATATATATATATGATAAAATATTTGGATCTACAAATGATTTAATTTGTGATGATTTTTCTAAATTAATGACTAGTGATTTTGATATGAGATTAATTGGAGAATTGAAATTTTTATTAGTTTACAAATTAATCAAAGTAAAGATGGTATTTTCCTAAAACAATATAAATATGATAAATAACTTGTTAAAAGGTTTGTCCTTTATTCATATAAGTCAATGAAAACTCCAATGAGTAAAAAATTCCAAATTGGATTTGGATGAGTCTATAAAGTGTGTTGATAAAAAACTGTATAGAGGCGTGATAGGCAGCTTACTATATTTAATAGTATTTGGGGTGGATATAATATTTTGAGTGTTTTTGTGTCCTAGATTTAATTCTAATCCTATGTATAGTTATCTTAAAATTGTTAAGAGGGTTATTAGATGCATAAAATGAACTATTAGCATGTAATTACCCAACCCTAGTTGCCCAGAGCTGGTGGATTATTTCATTACATTAGCATGCTTACAAGAAAGTAATATCTCTAAGGACCGATTAGTTTAATAGTTTTGGAAAACTAGATACATTCATAGGTTCAACATTAGAACATTAAATCAAATAAAACATATAAGTTTTATTGGTAACATCTACAAATCTAAGTTTATCCCTGCATGTCATTCATAATAAACTTCTTCATGTCCTGAGAAAATGAAACATAAGAAAGGGGTCATCTCATATGCTTAGTAAGTGTAAGAAATACAGAGGAATATATTATAAACATAAACATTAGTCATGGTGAATAACTAAAAATTCACGACTTTAAAAATAAACTTGGACACATTATGGTTGGAATAAGAGCTGGATAAATAATACCATAATAAAGCATAATCATGGGTATTATACTAGTCTAATAACCACATAAACTTTAAATTAATAGTTTCATAATGAGAGAATACATAATTTGGGACATCATAACCATACTATCAAGGCATCATGACAAGACCATAAATATCCATTTTGTCAAGGCCTCATTCCTAAACCATAGTTTGTCTCATGAGACCTACCGAGGCACTGAGGGGATATAGTGGACCTCACCCAACACTTACTAAGTCTAATGCATTCCTCTTATGAACAGGGATAAAAATAAACAATATAAACATTCATATAGAAACTAACATTTGAAATGTAAATAACTTTCCCCAATCATTAATCATAAAAACTAACCATTCATAGTAATATGGTGAATGGTTTCAAGATAGTACATCCGCAGTCAAACTAATCATAAACCATTAAATAAAACATGGTGGATTATATCATAAGATATAAACCTCAATTAAGTAAACAATTCAACAAAGGACTTTGACATAGATGAAGATAATTTTTAATGAGACCATTGAAAAATCCTTGAGTAAATAATCTTTAAACATTCCAAAGTGTCCCATACCACCTTGAAACATTAAAATCATAATCCCTTAGAATATCATGATAATAATTAGACTCTTGATATGATATTCCAAAGGGAAGTACATACACCTAAATCAAGAAATAAGTGGTGAATAAGGCATATATCTCATAAAAGTAAAAGTGAGATGAGAAAAAATCATTTTTACTTTAGAAAGAAGAGTTTTTATTGGAAAATCATTTGTATTTTTCATGAAATCAGATTGTAAACATGGATATCCCAGAAAATAAAAGGAAAATTCATTGAAATTATATTTTAGTCTTAAATAAATTCTTATTTATGTAAAATCATTTAAAAATATATTTTAAAGAACATTTATAAATAAAACATTTTAGTAGGGTTCAAGGAAGATATTAAAGGATTTTAAAGCTCAAAGGCATGTTTTCTGTCCTAAAACCAGAAATAAACCAAAATATATTTTTCATGATAAAATTTTTTATTTTGGAAATATAAATATGGCTTAATAAATATTATAGATTGAACTTCAAAATAGGTAATAATTCGAGAAGTTCCTTGAATTGGACATGCATTTAGGAATAATTTTTTGAAATATTATTTTAAAACATGCAACTACCCATAAAATAAAGAAGGATTATGAGTGGTACACATATATATAACATTAACACATAATTTATGAATATTACATAGTAATAAATAATAATTTCATTTAGGTGAGTAGAGAATAAGAGCAACCCGAATGAAAATGGAGGTTCAGGTAGAAAATAATTAAAACCTTGTAATCAATTGAATCGTATGCCCCAAAATTAATAATCATCAAATGATACATTGAATATCATTAAATAAATAGATTAATGATATGAAACATTAATGGTTAGTATACATACACTATAAGTCCCTAGCCTAAAACATTACTTAATCTTGAGTTATTTCAAGAATACACATTGAGGATCTTTTCAGGTTTAGAGTTTTATAGAATTAGGACATAACTATGACATCTCAATGATTACAAAGTAGACACATCTACCCAGTTTCCATTTTTTCACAAAATAAAAACTCTTGAATAAAAGAGTCATGCCTAGTTCCATGTTTTAGATAGCATGACTTTTCCTTGATCTCATCCTTGACCCTATTCAACTTTATGTCATGTGGAAAACATTTCAAAAACTTGGGATGAGAATAAAAATATCATAAAGGGTAATAACATATTGGAAGGAAACATTAACCCATCAAAAATACAAATCAATGAAACCATAATTTTCAATCATAACATACCTTCTGAAATCATAATCTTTATGAATAACACATAGTAATCACAATTCATAAAGGTAACTTAAGGCATACATAACATACTTACATTGTAGCTATCATAGCTACATAGGGAGTCACATTTGAAATACCCGTCACAGTATATTCCCTAAATCTCTTCGGAGAAACATTCACGTTTACCTTATTCACATTACCCAATGCATTGGAGATATATCTCGGGCTCACCCGCCTTAGGTTTATCACGAAACCACCCATATACGTAACCATGGACAAGAACCATAACATAATCATAACACATAACTTAAGTATAAAGGAAAGATAAGATTCCCACATTGAAATAACAATATAAAATTTTAAGATATTGAAATAATAAATCCATTATTAAAAACCATTTTCAATTCCAAAATATGTAAAAAGAGTGTATGGTATTTTTTTTTTGAAAACATTACGTATTGTTATGGAATCCATAGATCAAATAATACTCATGGTTGCGGAAAAGGTCATTATCACCGCTTACATTTAAAAAAACATTCATTTTTGTTGTTTAGTAAGACGCTTCATAGATAAAATATTCACTTTGAATGAAATTAAAAGTCAATAGGGTTTTATACACTGTATAAAATAATGTCGTGTAGAAATCAAAATATGCCTCAATGAAAGGGGATTGAGACGAATACCCGTACAAAGATGGTATCCTTATATTAAGGATAAATCAATTACATAATTATGTGTGAAAAATATAAATACACCCAATATAAGTGGATATTAAGTGTAAAAAAATCGGAGGTCATCCACACATATTCATATCATGACATAATCAAGAAGTAGAGGTTTAACCCAAAGAATTGAAATTGAGTTAAGAAGTTCCCTTACAAAAATTTGACAGCCTAACAGCGTCACTTTAAAATTCAGAAAATGAGTTGATGAGAGATAAAAAGTGAATCTCATCACATAACATTTATAGAAATAAGGATATATAAGAACATATCCCAACATAAGAAGATTTAAACTAAAAGATCTAACAAAAATAAGTCTTTTAAAAAGAGGAGGGTGAAAGGTTCCCTTACCGATTTGGGTAACTTTGGAAACGTAAACCCCATGAAAGATGGATAAAAAAATGAAGATGTAAATACCCATAAATTAAATTATATTAAACAAATAATAAAATAATGGTCAGTACACACACCACACAAAAGTAAATTGTGGGAAATGTAGCATGAATCTCACGGGACTAAAAGTGAGATGAAAAACCCCTTACCTCACTGTAATCAATCGAGTCGTATGACCAAAAGATAATAACCACCAAATTAATTATAGAACGCCATGAATATAAATATAATCATGATAATATATAGAAATTGGAAGTACACAATACCCCACATGCTATAAATAAGTGGTGAACAATGGAAATCTCACAGAATTAAAAGTGAGATAAGAAATCCCTTATGAAAATTCGTCAGCCTAACGGCACCACTTAAAACATCCAAAAATGGATTCATGAGATCAAATAGTGTCTCTCATAATATGAAAATAAAAATTACAGTAAGTGGAATATTAAATAGAATCCCCCAACATAATAAATAGGAGCTTAAAAGAAGTGACATAAAACAGAGTACTTAAAAAGAAGGAGAGAGGTAGGATCCCTTTCCTCGAGTCTAACTTGTCTCGTTCGTTCTTTATATTACTGAATAATAAACTAAGGTAAATTTATAATTTCTTAATAACTTACTTTAAATTTTATTATTCAATTCATATCACATATTATCATGTTATAATAATTAGTTAATTATGTGAGGTCATATCAGATGTTTTTGTTAATGTTCGGTGCAAGAGTTAAAAATAAACATGTTTGAAGAGAATTGTCCGTGTAGTTATAAGTACATCATCTAAAGAATAGTATTAATAATTTAAATATCAAATATATCTAGTATATATTATTTTTATACTATTCCATAACATTTGTAGATAAAAAATGAAATGCACCGTTCATGGAGACAGTAGGCCGTACGTACGCATGAACGCTACTTTCATTTCTTTGTCATATTAATGGAATCAAAACTAAATGAGAGATATATATATATCATAATTAAAGTATAATATATATGTTATATAGTTCAAATAAGTTAATTAATTTCATTCTTTATACATTCCATTTATTTCATGAATGAGTCACATCACTTGAGAGGGCGGTAGTCCACACTTCCTCAAATGAAATTATCGCATTTTCACAACATGCAAAGAATAAAGGTATGTTTTAAATATAAAATACAGAAGAATAGAGAGTAAAAAAATATAATATATATCATATAAAAATATATTTCCATCATAATGTCCACCATGAGAGGAGGTAGGAGAATATTGAACAATCACCATTTCGTGAGGCAGTAATTCGCCATCCACAGAAACAATATGTTCTTTAACCATTAGACAGAGGTTTGTGTAATTTTATATCGAATAATTCTCATAAAAACATCCTAGTATATTTAAGATATTGTTTTTGTTACAAAATAAAGGAATAAAAATATTTTAGGGGGTTGTAGAAGCAAAATAAAACAAAATAACATAAGAGAAGACATTACATTTAAATCGGGTAACTCTTTTTGATTTGAGCCAAAGGATTCCTTGGAATGACTTCCACCCAAAGTGAGGATTCTAGGAGTAATAAATGGATGTGAAGAGATAATATGAGAAGAGTTTGGATGAGACAAAGGTCTTGAGAAGTGTGAGAAAGGGGTAGGAAGTGGGGTCTTTTTATAAGGGAGAGGAGGGGCTCTTTTGGAATTCATGAAACTAATATTTTATTATAAAATGAATTTAGATTTATAAAGGTCCAAAAATCATTTAAGTATAAGATACGGTATCCCATTTTCAAAATAAAATCATCCAATAAGAATTGTATAAGTTTTGGATATTATTTTAAACAATATCTTCTTATTTATTTAAATAATTCATTAATGACTTAAACACTGCATCATCATTGTGTCATAATTAATTTTATTTATTTGATTCCTAAAAATTATAAAAAAGTTACCATGATGTAGGAAATATTTTTATGTTTCTAATGAATATTTATAGTCAAAAATATAACTTATATAATCCCATGTAAAATTTTTTTTAGTAAAACAATACATGTTTGTGACATTTTTATTTTAACTTTAAATAAAAGGTATTAATATCATTATCTTACCCAAGTGGCTCCATGGGATCCCAAAAATTGACCCATAGATTGTTTTGGTCGTCCATGACTCATCCAATAATGTTGGGACAAGTTTAAAGGTAATTTCATATTATTATAACATTATTTTTACCTTTAATTACACTAATTACCTTTAATTGCGGTTAATAAAATTCAAAAGTTACTATTCACCAAAAATTATTTTCATCATATTGAACCAAATTTTACTCAATAATGAAAACAATTTATGTCGTATTTTTGAAATTCAAATCACATAAGTGGCAAAATTCATTTAAACAAAAAAACCAGTTTTTTTAACTACCACTTAGTGGTTTCACTATTCATCAAAAATTGAAGTTTTTCAGAAGAATACCAAAAATTCACCCTAAGATATATTTGATATTCTGAATTCAAAAATTATGTATATTTTACAAAATTAAAAACATATAAGTTTCATTAATTAATTTTATAATTAATTCCTGTTGTCAAAACAAATAGCGTGTTTGTTAAGAAACAATATCTATCAAAAGTTTGACACTTGTTTATGTCCAATTTCAAAGTGAAATTACTTCCAATGACCAAAATTGGATTAAATGGTAAAAATATATATTTTAACTACACTTTAAACTCAATTAAAAAGAAAATCTAACCATATAAATAAATTAGATTAAAAGGTGTTTTTGAATTAAAATACAGCAGTTTCACTATTCATTAAAAAATGAACTTTATCAGAAAAATAAAAAAAATGTACACAAAGTAAATTTTGATGTCTTGATTATAAATATGGATTTTATTTTGTCAAATATAACATATAAAATTGTCAAAAAGTGTATTTAAAAATGGTTCTCCATCAAAAGGCGGTTAATCGACCTTTTAAAGAATATTAGAATATTTATGCTTAAAATTGGATTCATTCACATTTTAAGCCTCTATCATTTATTGGGTGATTGTTAAAATATTTAAAAAACATATATAATCATTTTTTAGTTAGTTATATTCATTCCCTCCATTAAAACGGTTAGGCGTTAACTACCATTTAAAATAATATTATTTTATTATTAGTGTGCAACGTAAGATTTCAAAAAAACTCATTGTTGCATATTGGGTACGCCATTGAACATAGCATTCCATTTAAAATAATATTAAAATTTTATTCACAAATATTGATAAATATGAAAATATCATATTCTTTATTTACCTGGGATGTTACATCCTTCCCCTCTTTTGGGAATTGCATCCTCGCAATTTTAAAATTGGGCTTTGAAACTTCATTGAAAGTCTCACATCAGAAAAAGAGTCAGTAAAACTATCATTTTAAAAGAAATAAAGTGAAGTACAACGGTCACCTGAGTTAACCAATACTAGGATTCCATGTAGGAAAACATGGATATGTAAGAGAAAACAAAGGGTCATGTTCTGATAGAGAGTGATATAAAACATGATTAGGAGAAAGTTAACCACAAGAAAATTACAAACTTATGATGTGCGTAAATGGTCTTTGATTACCCAGAAGGAAACGTAAACCAACAATGTTTTTGTTTTACATTCCTTTTCATAATTTTGAGGAATTCATTTAGTACATAGAATAAAAACATAAGGAAATATAATTACCTTCAAGTAGAGTTTCATCCTTTAATAATTTTCTACCAAAACTAATCTTTTCTCCAAACGATGAGCATTCAAAAATACTTGGTCACATCAAACGCACAAGAATCATCTTCTAGAGAATCACATAATCCAGAAAAGGAGAACTATATATTTCCCTTGTATTTATACATCAACTAAAACCAAAATGGTTAGTATGATATCATATAATCCCTAAAAAGGATAATCATTTAAAAAAACTACTCTTATTATCCAAAATTTGTCCAACAATACCCAAAGTTCAACAAATACCATTCAATAAAAAGATATACATAAAATTCTTCAAATTAATCAAAACTATGATTTAATCCCAAATCTCTAAAGGATTTAATCACATAGTCTTCCAAGGTAAATCTTAACATTTATCTCCAAATAACATCAGTTACTCTTAAAGTCCCATACTGAAAAGTAATTAACCTAATCACATATCCTCCATGATAGGTTAATCATTTCCATAGATAACCCAAAATCAAATTATTCCTGATTCATAAGATCATATAACTAAAAATAATTAGTCATGCTAACCAGGGACTTCACGTAGTCCATTGGTAGGCAATAAATACCAGTCACACTTTGGTTGTGGGTTCGATTCCCATAGCTTCGTTCGACATGACGGGTTGTCACACGGTATGCGTGTTGTCCCTTTTAAAAAAACTATATAATTTTATAACATTCCACAAAAAGAGATAAATTCATCCAAAATAACCATATCATATTTTAACCACAAAGGTTGTCTAATAACTTTCGTTTTTCATCCTACAATGTATTAACTGGTAATTACCTCAAATTCAAGGATCATATAAACCCAAATGGATCTTTATAACTATATCCACAAAATAAAAGATAATTATTCAGTGAATAAAATCTTCATATATCAAACATCAGGGGTACACATACTATAAAAAGTCTTCTAATGTAATACCATCATCAAAAGAGCCTTAATACTATTAAGCATTTCACCATCCTAAAATCAACCATAACTCTCGAATCCCTTATGTGTTGACTTCTTAATATTTCAATATTCTTCATGATCTATTAACCATTCCATTCCAAATTATTCTGAAATACTTCTTTCCAAAAATCAAAATCATGAATCATATCCCAAGATTCAATAATAGGAAAACATATCGTAAGAAATAATCCATACATTTCATTGGTCACTGTCAATTTCTTCATCCTCAATCAGAATGGCCTTAGGTATTGGTAAATAAATATTTGTATGATCCTAGTGATCCCATTCCCGAAACTTCGTCGTAGGACATGTGTTTGCATAATGACCATGAACACCACATTTAAAACATTCAATTGATCCTTCAGAAATAACTTCTTTCCCTTTCCTAGAGTCAACTAGATGCTTCCTTTTTCCATGGCAGGTTCTTGCTTTATGACCTTCATTTCCACATCTATAGAATATTTCTTTCCATTTGAAACAGTTTCCTATGTGTTTCTTTCCACATCTTTGACACATAGGTTTTTGAACATACTTACTTTTTATGATTATTACCTGAACTTCTGTACGGATTTGTTTCTCACATATATGATGCCTTATAAAAATCACTAAGGTTCAGGTGGTCAATCATGACTCCAGATAGTTGGTTGATAATAACTACAAGAGTTCTCATTGTAACTCCCATATCATTCAGTTGGACATTTGGAAAACCGTCACAGTTTTCTTCACATCCACTATTACTTTGGTGCCTACTAGATCCAACCATTTACTAAAACTAAAAAGTTCAGTGTTAGTATATCAGTAAAATCATCATATACTATCTTATGAGGAGGGAAAATACTAAGATATAATTATTCATGTTATCTTAAACTCATTCACTTTATAAAAATAACTATGACTCTTTCTAAAATCCTAACCATTATTGTAATGTCACTTAAGCTTAAAGAATACCCTAACCTCTAAATTTATCTAAACCAACCTTTGATACCAACTATAAGGCCATGACCTTAAAAATTACTTAATCTTGAGTTATATCAATAATACACATTGAGGATCTTTTCGACTTTAGAGATTTAGAGAATTAGGACATAATTATTACATCACAATGATTACAAAGTAGACACATCTACTCAGTTTCCATTTTTTTCGAAAAATAAAAACTCTTGAACAAAAGAGTCATGTCTAGTTCCATGTTTTAGACAGCATGACATTTCATTGATCCCATCCTTGATCCAATTCATCTTTATTTCCTATGGAAAACATTTCAAAAACTTGGGATGAGCATAAAAAGCTCAGTAAGGGTTATAACATAATGGAAGGAAACATTAACCCATCAAAAATAGAAATCGATGAAACCATAATTTTAAATAATAACATTCCTTCTAAAATCATAATATTTATGAATAACACATATTAATCACAATTCATAAAGGTAACTTAAGGCATACATAACATACTTACATTGCAGCTATCATAGCTACATAGGGAGTCACATTTGGAATAATCATCACATTATATTCCCTAAATCTCTTCGGAGAAACATTCACGTTTACCTCCTTCACATTACCCAATGCATTGGAGAGTTATCTCGAGCTCACCCACCCTCAGTTTATCACGGAACCACCCGTATACGTAACAATGGCCAAGAACCATAACATAATCATAACACATAACTTAAGCATAAAAGAAAGATAACATTCCCACATTGAAATAACAATATAACATTTTAAGATATTGAAATAATAAATCCATTCTTAAAAACCATTTTCAATACCAAAATACATAAAAATAGTTTATCTTATTTATTTTTCTTTTGAAAACATTACGACTTGTTAAAAATCCATAGATCAAATAATACTTGTGGCGGCGGAAAAGGTCGTTGTCACCGCTTACGTTTCAAAAAAGAAACATTCATTTTTGTCATTTAGTAAAACTGTTCATAGATAAAATATTCCATTAGAATTAAATTAAAAGTCAAAATGGTTTTATACATCGTATAAAATAAAGTCGTGTAGAAATCAAAAGATGCCTCAATGAAAGGAGATTGAGACGAAGTCCCGTACAAAGATGGTATCCTTAGATTAAGGATAAATCAATTACATAATTATGTGTAACAAATATAAATACACCCAATATAAGTGGATATTAAGTGTAAAACAATCAGAGGTCATCCACACATATTCATAGCATGAAATAATCAGGAATTAGAGGTTTAACCCAATGAATTGAAATTGGGTTAAGAAGTTCCCTTACAAAAAATCGACAGCCTAACAACGCCACATTAAAATTCAGAAAATGAGTTGATGAGATATAAAAATTGTATCTCATCACATAAAATTTACATAAATAAGGATATATAAGAACACATCCCAACATAAGAATATATAAACTAAAATACCTAACAAAAATAAGTCTTTTAAAATGAGGAGGTTGAAAGGTTCCCTTACCGATCTGAGTAACTTTCGAAATGTACACCCCATGAAAGAAGGATCAAACAATGAAGATGTAAATACCCATAAATTAAAGTATATTAGACAAATAATATAATCATGGTCTGTACACACACCACTCAAAAGAAAATAGTGGCAAATGTAGCATGAATCTCGCGGGAATAAAAGTGAGATGAGAAACCCCTTACTTTGTTGTAATCAATCGAGTCGTATGACCAAAAGATAATAACCAACAAATGAATTATAGAACACCACGAATATAAATAGAATCATGATAATATATATCAATTTTAAGTACAAAATACACCACATTCCATAAATAAGTGGCGAACAATGGAAATCTCACGGAATTAAAAGTGAGATAAGAAATCCCTTACGAAAATTCAGCAGCCTAACGGCGCCACTTAAATGTTCCAAAAATGGATTGATGAGATAAAATAGGGTCTCTCATAACATGAACATAAAAATTATAGTAAGAGGAATATAAAATAACATCCCCCAACATAATAAATATGATCTTAAAATAAGTGACATAAAAGAGAGTACTTAAAAAGAAAAGGAGAGGTAGGATCCCTTAGCTCGAGTCCGACTTGTCTCGCTCGTTCATTATATTCCTGAATAATAAAATTAGGTCAATTTATAATTTCATAATAAATTCCTTTCAAGTTTATTATTCAATTCATATCACATATTATCATGTTATAATAATTTTTTAATTATGTGAGGTCATATCAGACGTTTTTGTCGATATTCAGTGCAAGAGTCAAAAATAAACATGTTTGAAGAGAATTGTCCATGTAGTTATAAGTACATCATATCCAGAATATTATTAATGATTTAAATATCATATATATCTAGTATATATTCGTTTTATACTATTCCATAACATTTGGAGATAAAAAATGAAATGCACCATTCATGGAGATGGTAGGTCGTACGTACGCATGAACGCTACTTTCATTTCTTTGTCATATTAATGGAATTAAAACTCAATGAGAGATATATATATTATAATTACAGTATAATATATATTCTATATAGGTCACATAAGTTCATTAATTTTATTCTTTATACATTCCATGTATTTCATCAACGAGTCACATCACTTTAGGGGGCGGTAGTCCACACTTCCTCAAATGAAATTATTGCATTTTCACAACATGAAAAGCATAAAGGTATGTTTTAAATATAAAATAAAGAAGCATAAAGAGGAAATAAATATAATATATATCATATATAAATATATTTCCATCATAATGGCCACCATGATAGGTGTTAGGAGAATATTGAACAATCATCGTTTCGTGAGGCAGTAATTCTCCATCCACGGAAACAGTATGTTATTTAACCATTAGATGGTGGTGTGTGTAAGTGTAGCTCGAATACTTCTCATAGAAACAAAATAGTATATTTAAGATATTGTTTTTTAACAAAATAAAGGAATAAAAAGAGTTTAGGGGGTTTCAGAAGCAAAATAAAACAAAAAAACATAAGAGAAGACATTACCTTTAAATCGGGAAACTCTTTTTGATTTGAGCCAAAGACTTCCTTGGAAAGACATCTTCCCAAAGTGATGCTTCTAGGAGTAATAGAGGGATGTGGAGAGATAATATTACCCAAGTTTGGACGAGAAAAAGGGCTTGAGAAGTGTGATAAATGGGTAGGAAGTGGGGTCTTTTTATAAGGGATGGGAGGGGCTCTTTTGGAAATCATGAAACTAATATTTTATTATAAAATGATTTTCGGTTTCTAAAGGTAAAAAAATAATTTAAGTCTAAGATAAGGTGTCCCATGTTTGAAATAAAATCATCCAATAAGAATTGGACAAGTGTTGGATATTATTTTAAACATTATCTTCTTATTTATTTAAATCATTCATTAATGACGTAAACACTGCATCATCATTGTGTCATAATTAATTTTACTTATTTGATGTCTGAAAATTATAAAAAAATTACCATGATGTAGGAAATATTCTTATATTTCTAATTAATATTTATAGTCAAAAATATAACTTATATAACCCCATGTAAATGTTTTTTAGTAAAACAATACATGTTTGTGACATTTTTATTTTAACTTTAAATAAAAGGTATTAATATCATAATCTTACCCAAGTGGCTCCATGGGGTCCCAAAAATTGACCCATGGATTTATTTGGTCGGTAATGACTCATCCAATAAGGGTAGGACAAGTGTAAAGGTAATTTTATTTTATTATAACATTATTTTTACCTTTAATTACACTAATTACCTTTAATCGCGGTTAATAAAACTCAAAAGTTACTATTCACCAAAAATTATTTTCATCCCATTGAACCACATTTTACTCACTAATGACAACCATTTATGTCATATTTTTTAAATTCAATTTTCATAAGTGGTAAACTTTATTTAAACGAAAAATCATTTTTTTTAACTACCACTTAGTGGTTTCACTATTCATCAAAAATTGATGTTTTTTATAAGAATACAAAAAATTCACCCTAAGATATATTTGATATTTTGAATTCAAAAATGATGTCTATTTTAAAAAATTCAAAACATATTAGTTGCATTAATTAATTTTATAATTAATTCCTGTTGTCAAAACAAATAGCATGTTTTTTAAGAAACAATATCTATCAAAAGTTTCACACTTGTTTATGTCCAATTTCAAAGTTAAATTACTTCTAATGAACAACATTGTATTAAATAGTAAAAAAATATATTTTAACTACACTTTAAGCTCAATTAAAAAGATAATATAACCATATAAATAAATTATATTAAAAGGAGGTTTTGAATTAAAATACAGCATTTTCACTATTCATTAAAAAATAAACTATATTGAAAAAATAACAAAAATTTATACAAAGTAAATTTTGATGTCTTGATTCTAAAGAAAGATTTTATTTTGTCAAATATAACATATAAAATTGTCAAAAATTATATTGAAAAAGGGTTCTCTATCAAAAGGTGGTTAATCGACCTTTTAAAGAATATTAGAATATTTATGCTTAAAATTGGATTCATTCGCATTTTAAGGCTCTATCATTTATTGGGTAATTGTTAAAATATTTAAAAAAACATATATAATCATTTTTTAGTTAGTTCTGTTCATTCCCTCCATTACAATGGTGAGGCATCAACTACCATTTAAAATAATATTATTTTATTATTAGTGTGCAATGTAAGATTTCAAAGAAACTCGTTGTTGCGTATTGGGTGCGCCATAGAACATAGCATTCCCTTTAAAGTAATATTAACATTTTATTCACAAATATTGATAAATATTAAAATTTCATATTCTTTATTTACCTGGGATGTTACATACACAATACACAAGTAGTAGTAGTGAATACGGAATATCTCACAAAAATGGAAGTGAGATGAAGAACCCCTTACCTTAAATATGAAGGTGTTTTACACTTGATCTTAATGACATGAATAATAATATTTAGGTTTATTAATTAATAATTACATGACCTCATATTCATGTAGCTGATTTATTATAACCTTTTTAAGTTCATTCATGGTCTTTTTATGGGTTAAGAGGTTCAATTTCATTGTTCGGGTCTATTTGTTTCTTGATCGGTATACTTATTTACATGAACAAAGAATAATTTAAAATGAGGATGGTTTTCCAGAATTGAAGTTATATTTTATTAGTGAACATACAGAATTTTACATGGTTATAAATTTCATTTGGTTACTTGGAGTGAAGATGAACCATTATATAAATTATTTAATGATAACTGTTTGGGTTAATTGGCAGTTTTTGAACACAACGAATTCATTTTTCATTATAAATCAAAACCATGTGTACAAAAAGATTCAAGTACAATATTTTAGTATCTAAATAATGATGTAGATGCTCAATATACAAGAGGGGGTTGAATTGTATACTTTAAAAATTCCTTTGGAACCTTTAAAGTTAGTTGCGAATAACTATATTTTCCTTAAACAAAGGTAAGAGATAAGTTTAACAAAGTTAAACTAAGTAAATTAACAACACCTCTAACATCCAAATGAAAACATGGAATAAGGAATGAAGTTATAAACTTCAAGTCCTATGTACTTGCTTAAAACTGGAAAGAGATTCTGAAAGTAGGTTCCAGAAATATGGTTCCGGAAATTGAAACATAACTAAAGATTACAATATGAGATTCTACCTTAAAGTGTATGGAATCTAAATGAAACAGAGTACAAGTAAAAAAGTATAATAAAGTTATACATTCCTTATAATAAAATATGCATCGGAAACAAACATGTAGTAAAACTACAAGTATCAAGATGTAAGCCTTTTAACCCAAAGAGAAGGGTATCTAACAACCTTGGATAAAGGTCCCTTGATTTATACTTTAAAGCAAGTCTATCTTACCCACACCAGGGTAAGACCTCGATACGAAAATCGGAATCTCTGTCTTGCTATCCCCGCAAGCCCTCAACTTCAAGGTAGTTGGAACCTCTGTCTTCCTTAGCAAGGAAGCCCTCGAACTTCAAGGTTGTCGTCACCTCTATCTTCCTATCCCCCGAAGTCCTCGAATGTAATCATCAACATTTGGAGTCCTATGAAGCATTGATAGTTAATAAGAGACTCTCTCTCTAGAAATCACTTCAACAGCATGTGTGAACAATGTCGAAGAAGTTATTCATCAGTATCGAGCTCTTTCAAATGAGCTCCTATTTATAGGAAAGGTCGGCCTCCTTTCCAACGGTCATATTTTCCTTAAAAATCGGAGGGACCTGTACACATGTAACTTAACCAATGGTTAGTTTATAATAGAATAGAAGACATCATTTTGTAACAAAACAAATGTAACAGAAGGTACAACATCGTTTTAAGTCTAACACAAAAGTTCGGAGTGAAGATTCGGAGTGTAAGAAAAAAATATTAAAGAGTAGAAAAAATATAAGAGAAAGAAAAATGAAAGTTCGGAGTCTAAGTAAAATAATATTCGGAGTCTAAATATTCAGAGTGTATAAAGAAAAGATGATCAGATTCTGTTTAACAGGTGAATTCAGAATGAGAATTCGGAATGAGAATTCCTCATCAGAATTCGTAATGATAAATCATAATCAGGATTCGTCATTAGATTTTGATGTCTAAATTCATGAGAATTCGTATCCAGAATTCGAAGTAGAACTTTATCAGAGTTCGTATCCAGAATTCGGAATGAAACTTCATTACAGTTCTCATCCAGAATTCGGAGCCTAAAACAGAATGCTTCATATCGAAGTTTCAAACAGTTCTGATAATATAGAAATGAATCTGATTCTTATACTTAAGAAAAATATGGATATAGATAATGAAAATATGATAAGAATAATTTTCCTTATAAATTATATTTTCCTTATAAAAGTGATTTTCCTTAAAGATAAGGTGTTTGTGATTTTCAAAACAAGAAGTAATGGAAAAGTCATAAGGAAAACCTTATTGACTCAAAAATCTCCCCCTTTTTGGAAAGCACAAACATCCTTACGAAAAAGAAAGTCTAAGAAGAAAGAAAACAATAAGGCTTATCTCCCTTTTCTTATGGATGTTGAATAATACGACTAACTCCCCCTTAGGCTTTGAAACTCTAAGGATCGTATTATAGATTTCCGGAATGGTATTTCATTAAGAATAAGAATGTCTTCTTTAATGAAAAAATCCCCCTTAGATAAACTCTATTAGAGTTCTTTTTCTTTCTCCCCCTTTGTTAGGATTCTTTTTCCTTTCTTTATTAGGATTCTTTTCCTTCTCCCCCTTTGTGATTTTCAAAAAGAATTCGAGGGAATGGAAAATATAACAAAGTACCTGAAAAAAATTAGTTACAACAACAAAAGAAACGATCAAGCAATATTTTTATTAAGTTTGAAAGTTCAAAAACAAGGAAGTTAAGATACAACAAAAGATCGGATTTTTCTATCTTGGATCTTTTTCCTTCGCCATGAGACCCTTGAGAATAGTATTTATCTTCTTCAAGTCTTTATGATCTTCCTCGTCTTGCTTCTCTAACAAAACTATTCTTTCATTTTGAGCTTCAATATTTTCTTCCTGGGCTTGAAGCTTTTCTTCCTGAGCCTTCAAGATTTGTTCTTTCTTTAACAACTTCTCTTCAAACTCAATCTAATGATCCATTTCATACTTCCAATTTTGAGACACAGAATTCAGCTTCCCATTCAGATCTCTGACTTCTTGAATCCAGAAATTCTTCTCAGCTGTCAACTTTTCTTCAAAGGAAGAAGTAAGTTCATTTATCTTCCTGTCTTCTGTCTCAAAAGCATCCTTAACATTATCTTGGAATTCATAAAAGTGCCTCATCTCTTCTACAGTCTTCCTCGACCAACTAGTCATTCTCTTGCAAGACCTTTTGTGGGCTTCATAGCCAACAAAGAAAGTTTTGAACTGAGCCTCTATCTCAACACATTTGTCCATAACCATTGATACGGAGTCTGTTTTCTGATTCAAAGCATGTTTGAGCATCTGGCATCTTGAATCAATACTTGAGAAAGTCGGAATAGTACCCACCAACTTCTTTAAAGACTGAACAACAAAGTCATGCCCCAATGAAGATGAATCTGAATCCGAGACTTTTTCTTGGAGACTTTCCTTCTTCAATTTTCTCATCCTTCTTCTTAGAAGAATCACCAACTTCCCTTCTCTTTACAACCACTGAGCTTAGGGTATCAACAACAAGTTGTTTTCCCTTGTCCTTTTTTGGAATGGATTTCTGTTCTGGGGTTCTCTTTTCACTGTCAGACACTTAAACAACCTTGTCTTCATCATCAAAAACTTTTTGAGCACCATCCTCTACATTCTTCAATTGAGAAATATCATGTAGAATTTGTTCTTCCTCTGCATGATAAGATACTTCTTCTTCTACTTTCTCCTCATCCTTCCCTGGAGTGACTAACTTAGATGATTCAGCTTCTGAAGTTCGGAGCGACAAATGTTCCAAAGTTGTCCGCTTATAATCATCTACTTGCTTCAAAATATCTCCAGTCTCACCACTACCTTCAGCAACTGCTTCTTCCTCTTCCACTTGCTCAATTTTCTCATCTTCCTCAACAGGATTAGCAACTGCCTCTTACGGAGTGACATAGTTTCTTCCTTGAGTCTCAGGTAGAGATTCCAAATAAAAAGATCTAGGAACATGAATGTTTGTGGAAACCATCTCATTAAACTTTAACAAAGTCTGAGCTACCTCAGCTTCAGACATCTTTTTCTTAAGATTCTTTTCTTTCGCTTGTTTTTCTAGTTCATCTGTTATTTTCTCCTTCAAGGCCCTAGCCTCCGCAGGATCCAAGCCAAACTGAGGCTCCCCTTGGCCTCTCTTCTCTTTGATTTCCCTCCACATAGCAACTACCTCATCAGGGTAAGCTTTCTTCTTCTTTGGTTTTGGAGGTTCGGAATGAACTTCCTTAGATTTGGGAAACTCTGCTTCAACTTCAACTTATTTCAACTTTCTCTTCTTCACTGGCTTAGAAGATTCAGGTTCAGCAACTTTCAGAACCGCTTCTTCTTGAGCAGGCAAATCAACGAACTGACCAGTCTTCTTGTCGAAGGCAACATCCATCCTTTTGAGGGTACCATCACTCACCAAAATAATTTTTCAATTTCTTGGTTTAGACTTGCAAGCCTACTTGAAAGACTCAAGGCACCGAACTATTAACTTCGAGATGATTGCTGGATACATTATGATCTGAGCTCTCAGATTCCCTTTCTTAACATTCTCAATGGTAATAAGAATGTGTTTCATCAGATTAAATTTCCTCAGATTTATCAGAAAATCTAGAATATAGATCTCGCTTTTCTTTAAACTATCATTGTACCTTTTTCTCAGTACGATAAAGCCTTGTACCCATAATTTTAGAATCCAAAAATTCATAGACAGACTAGCAATCTTCGGATACTTGTCATCTGATAGTCCGAGATTTTCCAATGCCTTTTCCTTGTTGAAGCTTCCCTTTGAATCCGGCAAAACATGAGAGATGAACTCGGATTCTCCTTCAAAGGTCAGCCCTACCAAGCTTGCTGCCTCGACATAATAAATCGTATAAGTCTTTCCATAATACCTAAATGAAAATTTTTCCCTGTCATTTTCCTTAAAGAAAGAAACCGTCTCATAGAACTCTACAAGCAAATCCGAATATACTTCATCTTGATTTCCGGGCGTAGACACAACAACATCTTCCCATCCGTTAAGATTAATATTTTTGGATATAATAGAATCATACTTGTTGAAGAAATCAGGATGAACCAACCTTTCTCTATATACTAACCACTTGGAAATCGGCTTAGAGGAAGACATGTCTTGAGAAGCTACTTCCACAGACATTCAGATCTGAAGATTTCTAAGAAGTTCGAAACGGAGAAATCTGAAGATCGGAACGGCCTTAAAACAGAGAGGCAGAGCTTCGAGACGCTGGAGCTTGAAAAACCAATGTGGTACAACCATTTGGGGTCCCCTTTATATAGGCAACTAATTTGACCATTGGTCTTCCAAAAGCCATCTAACTGCTGAAAAAACTTTGATCTGATCTGACGGTTGAGAATAATCCCACAAGAAAACTTGAATCTGGTCTTTTGAGGTTTTTGTTAAAATAAATATTTAAGAAAACTATAATCTGAAAACAAAATATAAGAAAATACCAGCTATTAAAATATGATTATGAAAACATGAGTAAGGAAATCATACCTTTCGTATTGTCTTAAGAGGATTATTTGTAATGGGTAATATTCTTTTTTAAAAAAAAACTTAAACAAAAAAACTTTATTACTACGAAAAGACATAGTTCCCAAAATTCACTACGAAAAACTCAACAAAAAAATGAAAAAACATTACAATATTTTCAGCATGAAAATTTCATTACAAAAGTTTGAAAACAAAAAGGTCATTATGAAAGTCTCGGTACGAAAATCTCATTATGGAACTACCAGTACGAAATTTTCCATTCCGGAAGCGTTCAATACGAAAATTTCCATTTCAGAAGTCTTCTATACGAACATATGCATTCTGGAAAATTTGAGTTCCAGAAATTCCCATTCCGGAAATTTAGTTCTGAAAAGTTTGAAAAACTAACTTTGAAAAAAATAGTTACTTTAACAATCAAATGTACTCCCCCTAAGAAAAGTATTTTATTACTGTTATGAGAATTGTTCAACAAGAAGTTAATGAAGAATGATTACTTAATGTTTATCAGTCCTAACTTTTGTTTAATATATTCAAATCTATCAGAAGGAAAAGATTTTGTGAATATATCAGCAAGTTGATCTTGCGTTCCGATAAACTGAAGAATGATATCTCCTTTTAGTATGTGATCCCTAAGAAAGTGATGCCTAATATCTATGTGTTTTGCACGAGAGTGGTGTGGAGGGTTTTTACTTAGGGCAATGGCACTTGTGTTATCACACAAAATTTGAGTTTTAGTAAAACTCAAGCCATTGTATGTGAGTGTGTGTTGCATCCACAACACTTGACCACAATAACTTCCGGCTACTACATATTTGGCTTCAGCAGTGGAAAGTGCTACCGAGTGTTGCTTCTTGCAAGACCAAGAAACTAACGAATCTCCTAAGAAATTACAAGTTCCGGATGTAATTTTTCTATCAATTCTACATCCACCAAAGTCAGCATCAGAGAATATTTTTAAGAAAAAATAATTTCCAGAAGTATAAAATAATCCTAGATCTATGGTTCCCTTAAGGTAGCGAAAAATTATTTTTACTACCTTTAAGTGGGATTCCTTTGGATTGGATTGATATCTTGCACATAAGCATACTGAGAACATTAAGTCTGGTCAACCAGATGTTAAGTAAAGTAATCTTCCTATCATACCTCTAAAAGATGTTTGATCTACTGGTTTCCCAGCTTCATCAAGATCTAATGAGTTTGAGGTACCAATGGGAGTACTTATACTCTTAGTGTTGTCATAACCATACTTTTTGAGAAGATATTTTATATACTTATGTTGAGATATGTAAGTTCCTTCTGGTTTTTGAGAAATTTGAAAACCATGGAAAAACGTTAACTCACCCATCATACTCATTTCAAACTCAGTTTTCATTAGACTTGCAAAAGAGTCGGTTAAAGATTGCTGAGTTGAACCAAATATGATGTCATCAACATAAATTTGACCAATCAAAAAATTTTTCTTATCTTTCTTTATAAAAAGGTTTGGATCTGCATTTCTCTTAACATAGTTATTTTGAAGCAAAAATCTAGTGAGTCTATCATACCATGCTTGTGGGGCTTGTTTAAGACCATACAGAGCTTTGGTAAGTCTAAAATCATGATCAGGATATTTTTTATCTTCAAAGCCAGGAGGTTGTTCAACAAAAACTTCCTCTTGGACATAACCGTTAAGAAAAGCACATTTTACATCTATTTGAAAATGTTTAAAATTAAATAATGCTGCAAAGGCAAGTAAAATACGGATAGATTTAAGTCTAGCTACTGGAGCATAGGTTTCTTCATAGTCTATTCCTTCTTGATGATTATAGAACTTAACAACAAGTCTAGCTTTATTTCTTACTATGACTCCATTTTCATCACATTTGTTTCTAAAGACCCACTTTACTCCAATAACAGAAGTTTCCTTAGGTCTTTCAACCAAGACCCAGACTTTGTTCCTTTCAAATTCATTTAGTTCATCTTGCATAGCTTTGATCCAATCATCATCACCTAAAGCTTCATCAGTGCTTTTTGGTTCTAACTGGGAACGAAATGCTAGATGTTTTACTTCATTTCTTAAGGAACTTCTAGTTCTTACTGGTTGATTTACATCACCAATGATACTATCACTAGGATGATTCTTAAGAAACACCTGATTTGGGTTTTCAAAATCCTATTCATCAACATAGGGTAAAAAGTCTTCTGGGGTAAATGTTTCAGAAGTATCTTCTTGAACATTATCCTTATCAGAAGGTTCTTCTATCAAAGGTTGAAAATCAGTTTTTGAAAACACATCCGAGGATGAGGATTGAGATGGTTTTAAAACAAAAGGATCTGACTCATCAAATTTTACATGCACTGTTTCTTCAACAGTACAAGTATTCTTATTGAAAACTCTATAAGCCTTAGAAGTTGTGGAATAACCTAAGAAAATTCCTTCATCAGATTTTGGTGCGAATTTGTGTAAGTTATATTTAGTATTAAAAATGAATACTTTGCAACCAAAAACCTTGAAGTAGTATAGTATTGGTTTTCTACCATTCCATAACTCATAATGAGTTTTATTAAGAAAAGGTCTAATAAAAACTCGATTTATAGTATAACAAGTAGTACTTACAGCTTCAGCCCAGAAATGTCTAGCAATAGAATATTCACTCAACATGGATCTAGTTATCTCTTGAAGAAGTCTATTTCTTCTCTCAACTACACCATTTTTTTAGGAGTTCTATGTGCTGAAAAGTTGTGAGTAATGCCTTTCTTACTACAAAAAGTTTCAAAATCGGAATTTTGAAATTCTCCTCCATGATCACTATGAATAGTTTTCAAAGGAAGTTTTTTCTCATTTTTAACTTGAGCTCTAAAATTTTTGAAATAAGAAAAAGCTTCATATTTCTTTGCTAGAAAATAAAACCAAGTAAATTTAGTGTAATCATCAACTAGAACAAACACATAGTATTTGCCTCCAATACTTCCAGTTTGTGTTGGACCAAAAAGATCAATGTGCACTAACTATAATTCATTAGTTTTTGAGACTTCACTGATTGATTTAAAACAAGATTTATGTTTCTTGCCATATTGACAAGGATCACAAACTTTAGGAGAATCAAATCTAAGCTTCGGTAGTTCCTTAACTAGTTTATTCTTATAGAGTTTTCATAAGTTCCTAAGGTTACACTGGCCTAGTCTTCTATGCCATAACTAGGAATGATCTTCCATAACACTTAGGAAAGGTAAATCTTGGCTCCTAAGGTCTTCTAAATTTAAGGTGTAAACATTCACCTGCCTATTGGCTGAGAGAATAAATTCTTCCTTGGAATTGTGAACTAAGCACTTATCATTCCTAAAATTCGCAAGGTAACCTTCATCACATAACTGAATTATGCTAATGAGGTTGTTGTTAAGACCCTTAACAAAAATAACATTTGAAATCAATGTTTTACCTAGAAGAACAATATTACCAATACCAACAATCTCTCACTTAGCATTGTCTCCAAAAGTCACCTTTCCTCCTTTCGTTTTGATAATCTTTTTCAAATAGATTTTGTTACCAGTCATGTGCCGGGAACATCCACTATCCATGTACCATGTGTTTCTGCTGGTACTCTCTTTATTTTCCTGAAATTATGAAAAGAATTAGACTTTCGGAATCCAAAATTGTTTGGATCCGAGATTTTCAGACAACAAAATTTTAAGTACCCACATCTTTTTAGAAAAATAAACTTTATGAAATCCTAGAGATTGGGTTTTGTTTAAGGAACAATTCTTTGCCCGGTGACCACCACATTGACACTTAGTACAGAATGGGGCACGTTGAGGAATAAAATAATTGTTACTAAAAATTGGTTTTGCATGTGTATAACCAAATCCTGATTTATTTATTAAAGGTCGTATTTGGGAATACATTTTATCAAAATTTTCCTTACCATGGGTAAAGTTCGATAAACACTTTTTTAAGGAAAAGATTTTGGACTTGAGTTTTATAACCAAGTTTTTATCCTCAAAATCATTATATTTAGAACTAGATCTAGGCTCGAAAACATTTTTCTTAGAAATTACTTTTTCTAATTATTTAGAAAGTTTGTTCTTCTCAGAACTTACTTCCTCAAGATTTTTTGAAATACTTTCAAAATCAGCATTTTTCTTATCAAGATCTTTAGAAAGATCTGATATTTCATTCTTAAGAATAGAATTCCTAGAGTTTTCCTTATCAAGTTTTTTATTGAGTTTGGAATTCTCAATTTCAAGAAGTTCAGAAAACCTAGAAACTTCTTCATAGGTAGGTAAAGTATTTTCTTCATTAGAAGAGGATTCTTCATCTGAGGAGTTATAATACTTACTATCATTAGAATTTAAAGATACATTGGTAAATGATTCATCATTTCGTACCTTAGACATGAAACAATGATTGTCAATAGGTAGTCTGGCAATAAAACCACGATTCTTCTGTCTGGAAGAATCATAATCAGAAGATTCATCTGAAGAGTCACCACCATTGGAACTCTAGGTGTCACTAGCTTTCAGAACTTTCTTATCTTTGGCTTTATAATACTTCTTTCTATTCCTATCTGAATGACTTTATTTCCTTTCTTTCTTTTTGAGCAAAGGGAAATCTGGTCTAATATGTTCAGCTCTCTTGCATTCGTAACAAGTAACTTCTCCATATTTCTTATCTTTCCTTTCCTTTTTCTTATACATGGATTGGAAATTTCTCTGGCCAGCTATCTTGTTCATCCTTCAAGAAAGATTTTCTAACTCACTTTTTGATACTTCACTTTCACTAGAATCTGATTTAACAACCATATTCTTGGACTTGAATCTGGTTACTCTCTCAGGAGTCTTAGCTTTCATATGATTTGTTGTTGTTGTAAAAGCAACAGTACCATTCCCATTCTTCTTCTTGATGTTGTCAGCATCTCTTTTCATTCTGGTTTCATGTTGAAGAAGAGTTCCAAATAACTCATCAAGAGAAATTTGAGTGACCTTCCTATTCTCATCTATAGCAGTTTTTTTGGATTCCCACTCATTGGGAATAATATCAATTATCTTATCCACAAGTGATTCATCATCTAACCCTTTTTCTCCCATAGACTGTAAACTGTTGACGATAGTCATAAACCTCTGTTGAACTTTACAAATTGGTTCACCATAAGGAAAATTGAATCCATGGTATTCAGCTCTAATCATAGCTCTCCTAGTCTCAATTACTTTAGAAGTTCCAAAGTGTGTAACTTCTAACTTCTTCCAGATACAATTATCTGCTTCACAAGAAGAAATTTGGCTATATATATTTCTAGTCATTGAACAAATTAAGGTATTGCGTACCTTATAATTGAGTTTATACTCTTGATTTCCCTGGTTAGTGAAAGTTCTAACTTCCTTATCAGGAATTTTACAATCACCAGTAAGCATAACAAAGTTGTCCACTCCAGTATTGATAACAAAAGTCTTCATTAAATCTCTCCAGTACTCATAGTTATTACCATCAAAGATTGGTGGTATTGTAGGATTTAGATTATCAATGGAACCAACATTAACTCCTGCCATACTTAAAATAAACTTGGATACACAAACTTGTTAGTAGAAAAGTTCGTAACCACAATGTTCGGAATGACAAAGTTCAGAATGACAAAGTTCGGAATGATAAAGTGAGCAAAAAAAACTTATACATTAGTACAAGTATTTCAGAGACCTGCTATGATACCAATTGTAGGATCGAAAAAATGATGTAGATGCTCAATATACAAGAGGGGGGGTGAATTGTATACTTTAAAAATTCCTTTGGAACCTTTAAAGTTAGTTAAGAATAACTATATTTTCCTTAAACAAATATAAGAGCTATGTTTAACAAAGTTAAACTAAGAAAATTCACAACACCTCTAACATACAAATGAAAACACGGAATAAGGAATGAAGTTATAAACTTCAAGTCCTATGTACTTGCTAAAAACTAGAAAGAGATTCCAAAAGTAGGTTCCAGAAATATGGATCCGGAAATTGAAACTTAACTAAAGATTACAATATGAGATTCTACCTTAAAGCGTATAGAATCTAAATGAAATAGAGTACAAGTAAGGATGTATAAGAAATTTATACTTTCCTTATAATAGAATATGCAGCGGAAACAAACAAGTAGTAAAACTACAAGTATCAAGATGTAAGTCTTTTAACCCAAAGAGAAGGGTATCCAACAACCTTGGATAAAGGTCCCTTGATTTATACTTTCAAGAAAGTCTGTCTTACCCACACTAGGGTAATCCCTCGATACGAAGATCGGAATCTCTGTCTTGTTATCCCCGCAAGCCCTCAACTTCAAGGTAGTTGGAACCTCTGTCTTCCTCAGCAAGGAAGCCCTCAAACTTCAAGGTTATCGGCACCTCTGTCTTCCTATCCCCGTAAGTCCTCGAATTCAATCACCAACATTTGGAGTCGCACGAAGCTTTGAGAGTTAATAAGAGCCTCTCTCTCTAGAAATCACTTCAACAGCATGTGTGAACAATGTCGAAGAAGTTATTCATCAGTATCGAGCTCTTTCAAATGAGCTCCTATTTATAGACAAGGCCTGCCTCCTTTCCAACGGTCATATTTTCCTTAAAAATAGGAGGTAACTATACATGTGTAACTTAACCAACGGTTAGTTTATAACAGAATAGACGACATCGTTTTGTAACAAAACAAATGTAACAGAAGGTACGACATCGTTTTAAGTCTAACTCAAAAGTTCGGAGGGAAGATTCGGAGTGTAAGAAAAAAAATTTAAAGAGTAGACAAAATATAAGAGTAAGCAAAATGAATGTTCAGAGTCTAAGTAAAATAATATTCGGAGTCTAAGTATTCGGAGTGTATAAAGCAAAGATGATCAGATTCTATTTAACAGGTGAATTCGGAATGAGAATTCGGAATGAGAATTCGTCATCATAATTCGTAATGATAAATCATAATCAGGATTCGTTGTTAGATTTTGATGTCAAACTTATTGAGAATTTGTATCCAGAATTCAGAGTAAAACTTTATCAGAGTTTATATCTAGAATTCGGAATGAAACTTCATTACAGTTCTCATCCAGAATTCAGAGCCTAAAACAGAATGCTTCATATCAAAGTTTCAAATAGTTCCGAGGATATAGAAATGAATCTGATTCTTATACTTAAGAAAAATATGGATATAGATAATGAAAATATGATAATAATAATTTTCCTTATAAAATAAATTTTCCTTATAAAAGAGATTTTCCTTATAAAATCGATTTTCCTTATAAAAGCGATTTTCCATTATAAAAGTGATTTTCCCTAAAGATATGGTGTTTGTGATTTTCAAAACAAGAAGGAATGGAAAATTCATAAGGAAAACCTTATTGACTCAACAAATATATGAGACATAATACATATATTATAGTCTTTTTAAACCATAATAATGGTTTCATGAACAGAATTGATGATGGTTATAGAAAATGAAAATCCATCATCCTTGAATGTGGTAAATTAGCACATCTCGGATAGTGTTTTTTACAAGTAGCATAAAATAAGAGTAAAGAAGAGATGATAATAAATTATTCCATAGTCATAAAAACATTAAGGTACATGTAAGTTAATGTAGTTTTCATAACATTAGTATGAGGATATGAGAGGATAGAAAAGAAAACAAAGTAATTTGAAAAGAAAGTAAAAAATTGAAAAGAGGAATTAACTCCTTGAATTAATCTTCCTTGAGAGCCTATTTAGGGGGGAGGATTTGCTCATTTTATGAGATCATGAGAGAATGGACTTGGGGGAGGATCTTGGGAGGATATTTGGGTAGAATTTAGACAAGACACAAGTCTTGATAGCAGTGAAGAAAAGAGGTAAGGAGGGGTTTCTCATTATTTTAATCATTAGTTTAATATTTTTTTCTCAAGAATATGAATAGACTTCATTATTGTGACTAAAAATAGATTTCTAACCAATGGAAATTTACATCAACCGTGACTCAAGCATGATGCATAAATTCACTTATTTAGCATATTTCGTAAATTATCGAATTTCACTATTCACCAAAAATTCAAGTGTTTCAAAAAAATCCCAAAAATTTCTCCTAACCAGTTTTCAAAATGTAGAATTTAAAAATAAACACCATTTTATCAAAATAATTTTATAAATAAGAGAAATTTAATTTTTTTTAAAAAATAATTATTTACATGAAAAATTATGATTTTAAATTTAAAACTGATTTAATAATACATTCAAAAATTAAGTGAGATCTCATAAAATTATCCTAAAATCATAGGAAAACAAAATATTTATTTACGAATACATTTTATGAAAATTAATTTTATAAATTTATTAATTTAAATTTTAAATTAAATATTTATTACTCAAAAAAATACAAACACATAATTTTTAATTTCTAAAATACTCCACTTCATTTATAAGGCGTATAAATTTTATTTACTTAATTTTCCAACCCAAGTTACCTGGAGACAGTGCATTATTTCATTACATTGGAATGCTTACAAGAAAGTCATATCTCAAAGGACCGAGTATTTTAAGTTCAACGTTACAACTTGAAATGAAATACAACATATAAGTTTTATTGGGAACATTCACAACTCTAAGTTTATCTATATAGGTCATTAATAATAAACTTCTTCATGTCCTGAGAAAATGAAGCATAATAAATGGGTGAGATTAGATGCTCAATAGGGGCAAGCAATATAGTGTAAGATATCATAAACATAGACATTAGGCATAGTGAATAACTAAAAACACATACCTTTAAAAATAAACTTGGACACATTATGGTAGGAATAAGAGATGAATAAATAATACCATAACAAAACATAATCATGGGTATTCTACTAGTTAAATAACCACATGAAATTTCAATTACAAGTTTCATAATGAGGGAATGCATAATGCAGTACATCATAACCATACTATCAAGGTCTCATGCCAAGACCCTAAATATGAATTTTATCAAGGCGTCATGCCAAGACCATAGTTTGTCTCATGATACCTACCAATACACTAAGGGTATATAGTGGGCCCCACATGACACTTACTAAGTCCAATTAATTCCTCTTATGGATAGGGATAAACATAAAAACATACACAATCATATTAAAACTAACATATGAAATGTAAATAACTTTCCCCAATCTTTAATCATAAACACTAACCATTCTGAGTAATATGGTGAATGGTTTCAATATAGAACATCCATAATCAAAATAATCATAAACTATTCAATAAAAATGGTGGATTATATCATATGAGATAAACCTCAATAAAGTAAAAGATTCAACAAAGGACATTGACATAGATGAAGATAATTTTAAATGAGACCATTGAAAAATCATTGAGGAAATAATCCTTAAACATTACAAAGTTTCACATACCACCTTTAAACATTCAAATAATAATCCCTTAGAATATCATGCACTACTGGAAAATGGGAATATACTCACAGTTTTCGAAAACTGTGGGTATAGGGATAATATGGGTACCTATACCCATGGTTTTAGAAAACCGTGGGTTTAGGTGACCTATACCCATGGTTTTGGACAAAACCGTGGGTATAGATTATTCTAAAAGACCAATAACCACGGTTTTGCAAAACCATGGGTATATGTGTTTTTTTAAGACATATAACCATGGTTTTGGCTAAACCGTGGTTATAGAGTTTTTTCTGAAGACCTATACCCACGGTTCTTCAAAATCGTGGGTATTGGGGTTTTTTTTCTTTGAAGAGTTATACCCATGGTTATAGAGAACCATGGGTATAGATTTCCCACCATAAAGCAGGGAAAAAAATACGCAGGATGATGAAAAAAATTGGCAGGAATAAGATCTGGATTAATATAATTAGGTGGATAGAAATAAAAAACAATAAAATCCTTGTAGCTTAGTTGGTTGGTTCGACGTGGCTCCTTCTTCGGCAGGTTTCCAGTCTTGTGTTCGAATCTCGGTCAATTGTTTTTTCTTATAAATAATTTTAAATAATATAAGTAAATATATGTATGCCTATTTGAACAAAATAACCTCGGCTCAGTTGGTTAGGCGCTGTAGTGTTCACCCCCATGTCGCGAGTTCGATTCTCATGTGAATAATTTTTCGATAAGAGGAAATATTAATATATTTATATAAATATATCCTTATATACTAAATAAGGAGATAGGTCGATTGGTCAAAGTCAGTGTTCTGCAGGTGTTGCCTCCCGGGGTGGAATCCCGCCTGCTAATTCTTTTTGAGATTCAATCCCCACAGTTTTCAAACTGTGGGGGAAGTCCTCTGCCACCTGTGCAATGGGGTGGAACGCGGTGACACATATATTCCCATGGTTTGGAAAACCGTGGGGATAGCCTAGGACCCCTATTGCGACGCCACTCAACCCCACGGTTCCCAAAACCGTGGGTATAGGTAGTTTTTCTAGTAGTGATGATAATAATGAGAATATTGATATGATATATCAAAGGTTATTTCATATACCACAAGCAAGAAATAAGGGTTGAACAGGGCATATATCTCAAAAAATTTAAAGTGAGATGAGAAAGATCTTTTTTACTTTAGAAAGAATAGTTATTTTGGAAAGTCATTTGTATTGGTCATGAAATTAGATTGTAAACATGAATATCCCCAAAAATAAAATTTAAGGTCATTGAAATTATATTTTAGGCTTAAATAAAGTCTTATTAAGGTGAAATCATTTAAAAGAGTTATTAAAGAAGCTTTAGAAATAAAACATTTTAGTGTGGTTTAAGGAAGATATTAAAGGATTTTAAAGTGAAAAGGCATGTTTTCTTTCATAAAACCGAAAATGAACCAAAATAGATCTTTCATGTTAAAATTTTTTATTTTATAAAGATAAATATAGCTTAAAATAGATTATAGAGTGGACTTAAAAATATGTAAGAATTCGATATGTTCCTTGAACCGGACTTGCATTTCGCAACAATTTTTGAAAGATTTTTTTAAAACATGTAACCCCCAATAAAATAAAGAAGAATTATGATTGGTACACATATATAGAACATTCACAAATAATTTATGAGGATTAAATAGGTATAAATAATAATTTCATTGAGGTGATTAGAGAATAAGAACAAACAGAATAAAAATTGAGGTTCGGGTAGAAAATACTTATTACATTGTAATCAATTGAATAATATGCCCCAAAATTAATAATCATAAAATGATACATTTAATATAATTAAAATAAATATATTAATTAAATGAAACATCAATGAGAATCATACATACTCCGTACAAAAGTAGTGGTAGTGAATACGGAATATCTCACAAAAATGGTAGTGAGATGAAGAAACTCTTACCTTAAGTCTGAAGGTGTTCTCCACTTGATCTTAATGACTGGAATAATCAAATTTAGGTTAATTAATTAATAATTACAGAACTTTTTATTCATGTAATTTATTTATTATAACCTTATTATTTTCATTCATGTCTTTTTTTAATGGTTAAGAGGTTCAATTTCATTGTTTGAGTCCGTTTGTTTCATGATCGGTATACTTTTATACATGAACAGAGAATCGTGTAAAATGGGGATGGTTGTCCAGAATTAAAGTTATATTTTATTAGTGAGAATATATAAGGTTATATGGTTGTAAATTTCATTTGGTTACTTGGATTGAAGATGAATTATTATATAAATTATTTAATGATAACTGTTTGGGTTAATTGGCAGTTTTTGAACACAACAAACTCATTTTTCTTTATAAATCAAAGACATGTATAAAAAAATATTCCAATACCATATATGAGATATAATACATATATTATAGACTGTTTCAACCATAATAATGGTTTCATTACTAGAATTGAGGATGGTAATATAAACTGAAAACCCATTGTCCTTGAATTTGGTAAATTAGCACATCTCGGATGATATTTTTAACTACTAACATAAAATAAGTGTAAAGGAGAGATGATAATAAATTATTCCATAATCATAAAAAAATTATAGTACATCTAATGTACATGATTTATCATAACATTTGGTTAAGGATATGTGAGGATATAAAAGAAACCAAAGGAACTTGAAAAGAAAGTAAAAGGATTAAAAAGAGGAATTTACCTCTTGAATTATTCTTCCTTGAGAGACTCATTAAGAGAGAGGATTCTATATTTTTATGAGACAATGGGATTTTGGTCGTGGGGGAGAATATCGGGATAAGATTTGGGTAGAATTTAGATAAGGCATAAGGCTTGAGAGGAGTGAAGAGAAGAGGTGAGGTGGGGTGGTATTTATAATGGAGGAGAGGAGGGATCCCTCTTTATTTTAATCATTAGTTTAATATTTTTTCTCAAGACTATGGATAGTCTTGATTATTGTGAATAAAGTGAATTTTATTTTGATCTAATGTCCATTTACATCAGCCATGACACAAGCATGATGCAAAAATTCACTTATTTAGCATATTTCGTAAATTATCGAATTTTACTATTCACCAAAAAATCAAGTATTTCAGAAAAATAACAAAAATTTACCCTAATAATTTTTCAATGTGTAGAATTAAAAAATAAACTAAATTTTATCAAAATAATTTTCTAAATAATAGAAATTTAATTTTTAAAAAAATCATTATTTACTTGAAAAATACAGATTTTAAATTTAAAACTGATTTTATAATATGTTCAAAAATTAAATGAAGTCTCATAAAATTATCCTAAAATCATAAGAAAACAAAATATTTATTTAGGAATAATTTTTATGAAAATTAATTTATCAATTTATTAATTTAAAATTTTAATTAAATATTTATTACTCAAAAAAAATATCAAAACGTAATTATTAATTTCTAAAATACTCTATTTCATTTATAAGGCATCTATATTTTATTTAATTTCATTGGAAGGGTTACTATTTATAAAGTTAAATTACTATTTATAAGTTTATGTAACTATTCATATGGGTAATTTACTATTTACCAAAAATGTAAGTTGATCTTATCAGACTTTAAAAATCTTTTTGAACATAACTGTGTATGCTGATTTTTCAAAATTCAAATCAGAGAGGTGACAAAATTATGTTTAATAGCTAGGTTATAACAAAGTTGTGTTTTGTAGAGACTAAGTGTTTCATGAATTCAATATTAAATTTATTTATAAAACCTTGGTTTGTTACATAGCACTAGCCTATTCTATTCAAATCAAAATTAATTTGATTTATAATCATATTCTGACTCTGATTTTGGAGGTTGTAGGTTTGATCGAAAAAGCACAATAGGTATGAGTCATTTTATCAGTAAGAGTTTAATTTCAAGGAGTTCTAAGAAAAAATTATCAAATACATTATCAATAGTTGGGGATGATTATGTTGATGGTGTTAGTTGTTCTCAAAGTTTTTGGATTAAACAAACTTTATGTGATTTTAATATTAAATTTGAGAAAATTCCATTTTTTTAATAATTCAAGTGAAATTTTAAATTCTTAAAATCATTTACAACACATTTGAACAAAAAATATCGATGTTAGATTTCATTTTCTGAGAGATGATGTGAATGAAGGATATATTAGTATAGAATTTGTTCCAACTGAAAACAATTTGCTAACATATTTACTAAACCATTAGATTCTGTAATATTTGAGAAAATGAAGTTTGAACTTGGTATGTTAGAAGCATAATTTTTGCTAAATTTTGACAAACATTTATATTAAATATGAATTTATGCCAGGGGTTTATACATTTGAATATTAGTTTCTAATAATTTGTTTATAAAACTACTTAATCTGTATAAATCTGGGTATTTCTAACTTATTATTATTTAAAAGGGAGAATGTTTCAGAAATTTAATTTTTTAGCTTTTTGATAAATTTAAAAAAGGTGGGGGAATTTTTTTCTGAAAGATTAACTAAATATTTGGTTTTTTAATTTATAAAAAGGGGAGATTGTTAGTGTTTGAACTTGTGTGTTAATGTCTCATTATTGGTGTTTTGTTAAATTATAATTACCTCATGTTTATTTTATTATAAGTTGTCTAATTTTTTTAACATGTTTTAATATTGCATATGCTTTAGGGTGTGTATTATTTTGTTTTAGTATGGTATCACATTATATTTTAATGCTTTGATTATTTTTAAAATATGCAAGAATATTGTTTTTATATTTATATGTTTATTTTTTATTTTTTATTTTCTATTAAATTTTTATATCATGTGTTAATTTTTTTTAGAGTTTAAATAATTTTAATATATTTGAGCATATATATATATATTCCCTATAGGGTGCAGTTTAGTGGTTCTGACCATGTTGTATCTATGGAGGTGTGTTGGGGAGGTCTTGGTTTCGAACCTTCACATCAACATTTTTTGTTTTCTTTATACCTCATCCCTAGGCCTATTGTGTGTGTGTGTTGCACTATTCATCTCCTCCTTCACCAGCTTGTGCACGCACACCTTCGTCTCCGTCGACCGCGACACTCCAATCCATCGCGGAAACTGAACCATCCTCCATTGTCCATCTTATTCTCACATTAGAAACGTCCACAACAGTTCGACATTGCTTTAATTATTTGTCCTCTGGTGCATCTTTGCGCAACTCATCCATACGAGCAGGTAATCTTCGACTTCGTTCGGTTTGCGCTTCAGCATCTTCGACCACACGCGAAGCGCCATAATAGCTTTTCTACACCCAGCGCATGCATCCTCTCTGCAACGCGACACTAGTCCTCATCCATGTGACAAGATCAACCAAGCATCCATGCAAGAATCTTGACTAGCTCATCGATTATATATGGCCTGCAATATGTTGGCTCATCTTTGACACCGGCTTCTCTCACTTCACCAACCTACCATGAAGTGGGTATTCAAAGTGACCATGAGGTTGTATTTTAAGTTACCGTGCAATAATATTTAAAGTTACTGGGAGTATTATTTTTACAAGTTATTGTGAGTATGATTTTCAAAGTTAATTTTACAAGTGACCGTGAGTTATAATTTTAAGTGATCGTGAACTATATTTTTAAGTTATCGTGAGTTATATATTGAAGTTGTCGTGAATCTATATTTCCAAGTTACCGCGTGGGTATTTCAAGTTATGATGATGAACCTACCACAATTAAGTGACCGCATGATGAAGTTGTTCACATGCTCAGTATACTGATCGTTCGTTTATATGTCACAATAATTTAATCGATCGCAAGACTTATGTCTTACACGGTCAGTTTTTTAATTTGTTTATTTTTATTAAAATTTATATTTTTTAGTATTCTTTGTTTTAGTGATATTTTGATAATTTGTTTCACTATAAGTTTATTTAATCTATTTTAATTTTTATGTTACTTTCTAATATATATATATATATATAATGATTTTTTTAATTTTTTTGAGGATAAAAATATCATGAAAATACTTATGGAAATAATAATTTTCATATTATTTATTTTATACACTTTTTATAGTTTTTGAATTATTGAATTACATCAAATTTATAGGAGTTATTTTAGTTATTATATCTATTTTGAAAAATTCTCAAATGTACTAGCGATCATATTAGAATTGTTTTGAAGTTATTTCATGCAATAATTAAAGATCACAAGAAATATCTGATAAAGAATGCAATAATTCAAATTACAAGTAACGGTATTATTCTAAGTATTATTATTTTCTAAGTCATGTCATTCTATGATTGGTCAATTAGACACTACTTCATAGTCAAGAAGATCCTTGAATTAATAAATTGGGATTAATTTTTTGGAATGCATCCAAGGGAGATCGTGATAAAATAAATTCAATACAATTTATTCAATAGCGTGATACACAACTGATTCTTGACACACGATTAAGATCTTTTGTGACTATTGTTCCATTGATGCGATCATGAATGAACTTCTATGTTTGACTCTCTACTACTGAAGTGATCAAAAATCATCAAGCTACATAATCTTCAACATCTTCCATCACTGCTAGTTTTCTTTGTTTTCTGGTTTTCATCGAATTATTTTTATTTAATCTATTTGTTATTGTTATTGTCGGTTTATGTTTTTCTCAATCAAAATAAAGTTGGTATTGATTATTCTACAAATTAAAAATTAGGTTCTTGGGTTGTGAATCCAAAAGAAAATCCAGGTCATACTAAGTTGTCACTCTTATAAAAAGACAGAATTATGACTTCAGGTATTGTAAAAGCGGTATCTATAAAGAGGTTCTCACACCTTTAAAAGTGAGCTTTCTCCATACATACTGATCTTATCACCAAGTAGAGAATATTTATTAATGAACTAGGATCTTGATGATCTTAACCCATATAAAAATATTGTGTTCACCTTTTAATTTTTGGTGCACTATATTGCGAAAAATTCATTAAACTATTGATTTATATAATAATAAACCTTGATTGATTATTTGTTTTAAAAGTATTAAGAGATTATTCACTCTCCTCTAATGTATTATTATCATATATATTGATCCAACAATATGGTCATTAGATATTCTTGGGAAACTCAATAGGGAGAAGAAACTAAGCATAAATCCATAAAGTTTAGAAAGGAATAAATTGCCCTAAAACCCTTGAAATACCCACATGGGTCAAAATGAGGGAGATGGAAATTTATTTGAATAAAAATAAAATATTTTAATACACTTTTTATAAATTTTTCATATCGACTTCACAAACCTAGGATGCATGGCTATCTTGCATAGTCTCTCAAACCATGCACCTAATAATACATTTTCCCATATTTCCCTCTTTTTGTTCTAATTTGACTCTAAAGTTCATAGAACACCCTCAAACACCTACAAACACATTTAGAAACCTCTAAACTTGGTGTTAAACCCAATATAACCTCACTGAACCTAGATATTTATCTTCAATCCAAAAATGAAAGCCTTCCATGGTATTAAATTTTGTATCCTTGATATATGACCTTGCATTACATAGAATCCCTTAAAATACTTGGGCATAATTTTTGTCTGTCTTATAAGATGCAATATATTATAAGAATATAATTATAATATATACTATAATGCAATATATATAATTATCACATAATTACTTACAAACATAAATTCAAACATATCAAGTTCAAGCACTCTATTTTATCATAGGTTGATTTTATTTCAAACCATGATTGAAATATTTTGAATATCAAAAACTTTATTTAAAAAATATTTAATATGACATGGGATAAAATCTAATTCTTGATCTCATTTACACTATATAATAAATTTTGTAACATATTTTTTATTTTCTTTTATATTATATATAGCTTTAGAGTCATTCTAAATAATCATTTTTTTGTTGGAACTAGGGGATTTTTATTACATAGAATATAAAATTGATGGATGGCAGTAGATCAAATTGTCAAATCATGTTATTGTGTTATTTTATTCCAATAAATCTGATGGTGAAATATATATAAGTTAAAACTATGAAATTGTTTTAATTATATAAAATATTCTTTTATAGAACACTTTGAAAATACCAAAAACATGCGATAGGATTCCACTCTCACACCAACTTACTCACTGGAAAGCACTCAAGGGATGCTTTGTCCATGACTTCTTCCTGCTCAAGGAGACATGTTTTCAAATATATTTAAAAAAGAAAAAAATTTCAAAAATAATATAAGTGAGGAATGATTTGATCAATTACCTGGATCATCCTGGTGATCAACCCTGGACCCTCTTGCATTGAATTTATAACACGTCATTTGGATTAGATAGGATGAATAGAAGAGGGAGAGAGAATTATGGGCTGCATTTTATTATGAAATTTTTTTTGTGCAATATATTTCTAAAAACACATCAAAAAATATATTGAATTAAGTAAATGAAAAAATTATTTTAGATACCAAAAATGAAAAGGAAATATCTTTTAAAAAAATTCAATACATTTTTGGAAAATCAAAACAGGAAACCAAACACAGCTCTGTATTCAATATTCCACCTCTAATTGCTTTACTTCCCATGAAACCTACCTCCCGGTTTTCATTTTAATTGAGTCCCATGGACTTTGAACTTGAATTATGCCCACATGTTGAACCACCTTTAAGATTTATTCATTTTAAAAAAACATAAATAGAAAACAGATATAGTCCAAGGGGGTTATTTTTTCAAAACAGAAAACAAACAGTCTCTTTCTTGTTATAAATGTCTCTTCCCAGGTTTCCCTATTTGACCACAATAGTGAAACTTCTCTAAATGATATTCCCTAGTTTGATCATACATTGCACCCAATAAAAATTGCAGGTGCATATTATTTCACAATTTCCTTAACATATTTCAAATTGTTGAGTACCCTCCTAAAACAATTATAGCACCACATACTCGATTACAATTTGATGAGTAACTCTAGGAAGTAAAAAATCTCTAAGTGGATCAGTAGAACTTCATAATCATGTGTCCATTTCCCTTGATCCTGAATATTATCCCGAAAACCAATACCATTGAACACTGCAGCTAATTTTTAACACTAGTGTACGATAGTGTGATCACCATCTGACAAACAACAAAGAAATTATTCATGCAGCCTTCAAGTATCCCATCACTGTCGTAAGATATCAGGAGCTCTGTAGCCAATGGAGGTCTCAACCTCTCCAAAGGCTTCTTAAGCATGTCTGATCATAAACAAATACACACAAATAAATTAAATAGGGATTTATGATCACCATAAAAATTTTCTAGAAAAACTCATGCAAAACTATAAGTTAGAGCCACCCAAAGCTATGTTGCATTGAGTTTGATTCCAACACATTTTAAGTATAAATTTACAACTATAAAAGAAGCAGACATTTAACTGGAACCTTCTTTTTAATGATTTGATTTTATGCTTGATTAATAATCTTCCCATCCTTTTAAAATTTCTTATTGGAAATCTTATGAATATTTTAATATAATTAATACTTTTATTATCCTTCTAAAGTGTTTTATAAAATTATTTTATTACGTAAACCTTCTAAAGGTTCTATTATTATTAATATTGATGGTAATGTTTATATTTCTTTAGTGGCTTGATATTTTGAATGAAATTTTAGTGACGTTGGTTTTAATTTTTTTATGGAAACTTTTTTCTGTAGATTTTTCTACTTTTCACATGACCCTTTACTAGGTTCAACATTACCATCCTTCTTTTTCTATTATTAAGACTGATTCTCTTTGTTTAGTTAATTTTTAGATAAATTCAAATTTGTGCCTTTAGTTTATAAGCAGTTTATTCATCCTATTTCTTCTTCGTTATCTTCTTTGAGGTTCATGGATTATTAAAAATATATTAATCGTTAAGATAACTGTGTTGAAAATGATTTAGTTAGTCATGCCCATGTTTCTCAACAAACAAAAACAAACAAGCCGTAAACCCATGGGGTCGGCTATATGAATCAAACATCACCAATTAGCTCCATTGAAGACCATGTTTTCATTGAAACCATTAAGAACAAGATCATCTTGAATGATTTGATTATGAGTCTCTTTAGGACTACCAATAATAAGTGAATTAGTCATAAGTTTCCCCTATTAACAGATGCATTCCTAGTGTATTTATAACATGTCCAAGTTTCTCAACAAAATATGGACGTCGATCAAATTTTTCACCTATAACGGTTAAATGTTTTCTTAAATGGGATTTTCAGATAATCTTGTTTGTTTCAAAAATAGATTTTCAACTTTTTTTGTTATTTATTAATATTTTGTATTGCTAGTTTTAATTTTGTTAGTATTTCATGACTTATCTAGTTGGTTTTGTTTACTAATTTTTTGTTTTTTAAACTGGTTTTTTATTTAAATTTTGTATTTCTAAGTGTTTTATTAGTAGAAAAACATTATTTTTAGAAAATTTTGAAGCAACTGTAATATTATTTTTGTATTTTATTCCTTTATAGTAGTTACATTTTGATTATTATATTGGAATATTTTGAAATTTATGTGTTATAGATCTGATTTAATATTCATCTACAATATTATTATTTGGTTTTGTTGTAATCAATTATAAATAATACTATTTTATTATTAAGTCAAAAGGATTTTTTATTGTAACTATGATATTGTTTATTGGTAATGAGTGGGTGTTAGGAACCTGGGTTATTGGGGATGACTGAGTATAGAGGTATAGTAGTTGTAACTACCTAAGGGTAGTATGGGCATTCATTGTGTGGGTGTGGGTAGTTGTAACTGTCGAGGGGTATAATGGTATTTTTGATTAGGGGTTTGTTAGTTAGCTGATGCGGAAATAAATAAGGGACGTTTTGTAGGATGGGGAGTATTATCTACTTTCCAACTGGATGCTACAGGGGGGTTCGAGCCTTGGGAGGACTCATCCTGGCTCTACAGAAGTGGACTTCTGAGAGATTTCTTCCACCACCTTCTTATTTTTTTTATTTTCCTATTAAACCTTTAATCTTCCATTCTTTTGTTATTAAACGGAGATATCGTATTGATTTACTTTTCCACTCTCATTTTTGTAACAATTTGGCGATTTTGCGGGGGAGAGGCGACGTTGGAGCTGGACGAGCATTTAGTTTGATCCACGTACGTTGCTGGAGCAGAACCAAACATAGAAAGACGATCACTATTGGATGTTTTAAAATAAAAGGAAATCACTACTGTGAAGGAAAAATGTAGGTCTGTTGCAACATTGGAGTTTTTTCACTTACTTCTGTTTTTCATGAACGGGAACTCAGTTGCTGGGGGATCGTGTTTCGGTAGAAGAGACGCGTGCGCTGGGTGTTTTCTTTGATGATGATTCAGGAAATCCATGAGAAGAGGTTAGCCATTAAATTACAGTAGATTGATCATTCGAATTGGATTCTTGTGTGTACTGGAGTTTTCAGTAAAAAACGATGTTGGAGGAGCATATTATCTTCGACGTAGATTTTTCTTATTTTACTTCTTATTTGGACAAAATAGTTGTGAGGAAACTTCTTGGGAGAGGTTGTTGTGAGGAGGACTCACTTCTGGTTGCTCAAGACAATTAGGATGAAGTGAAGTGAGGTGCTATTGGGGACACGATCTCTACTGAGATGGAATCACAGTTTTTGATGATGAATAAAGGAATGTTGGAGAGGCCGTCTAAAATGGGTTATGTTGAAGAAGAAATAGTGGAACGTTTGGAATGGATGGAGAATAGAATTATTTAAATTGAGTTAGAAGCATAGAGTATTTTGCAGACACTTTCCACTATTCAAGAAAATTTGGTTAAGATGGAATGTGAACAAACCCAGCACTTGTGCATGATGCAAGCACGGTTGCACCAATCCGAGGAAAAGTCACCAATCAGGCTAAACAGTAAAGAGCAGTGTGCTCCTGGTTTGAGTCCTTTTCCTCTTGTGGGTGAAGTAGCGTTTCCAAGTGATTTTTCAATAGAGAGAGAAGGGCGAGGTAATAACAAGGCAGTGAGAGAGAAACCATTGAAGATTTTACTTGGTAAAGAGTCGGTGTTAGAAAACGAATATCGTTAAATAGAGTCTCTAGATTACACAATAGGTATTCAAGGGGATGCAGTAGTTGGAATTGATGGGTATGTAGCTGTTGGTCTACAGAGATTTGGGTATAGATAGGAAAGTAATGTCAGAAATGAGATTATAGGGAAATTTGACTCTGGTTTCAGCCTTTTTGGGTCGGAAGAGGAAATTTCAGATCCAGGATCAAGCTTGGATGAACAGTTGTGACGCCAGTGTAGTGTAACAGAAATCGTTGTGACAGCAAGTGGTATAGCTACTAAATGTTTACTAGCAATGGCCACATTGAGAAAGAAGTATGAGGTACCAAGTGATCTGAACGAGCTGCTCAACAAAAGAAATATAGATGTTGTGGTGGAAAGTAAAGAAACACAAGACTCTCTATTGACTGAAAATAAATGTATAAAAGTCAAGAATCCTGATATTTTTTTGTTACAATTTAGGAAATTTGGTATGGAGACAATTTTGAAAGGTCTATTCAGGAGTCTCCTAGTCCTCTTCCACAGGACAAGAGAGATCAAAGTGGGAAACTTGTGTCTGCAGTTATGGTAGAGATAGGTTACAACATGAAATATGTAGCAAGTTGGTTGTCAAGGATAGATGTTGTGGCTACTAGGATAGTTATCAACACATGCATTCATTGTATATATTTTATGAACATGGCCGTGACTCCATCTTATTTTGCAACTACACTGTAAATGTCTCATGTTGGAGTGTCAGTTGTCAGTATGTCAATAGGTGTTGGTTCTGATTTTACTAGAAAGGTGAACCGGAGATTGGAAATTATTGGAAAACCTTTTAATCTGAAAGGAAAAAATATCATTGGGAAGACCATGTTTGGGGTTACATGTCCTTATAAAAATGCAGTCTAAGGTAGATTGGTTGACGTGAGTTATGTGACCTTGATTTTCCATTCCACTAGTATAGAAGGCAGGGCCATGGTTTTCAAGGGATGGGGAACTACATGCTCATTGCTTTACAATTCAGGTTTCACTACTCCTCGTCTAACAAATTCAGTGGAAGTAGGTGTAAGGGAGTCAAAAGATACAAATGGATACTTTTCTGAAAGACATTTTATAGAGGGAGAGGTTAAATTTGAGATTTTGGAATTGGAAACCAAGAAATTAATTGATTCTATGTTTTCTAATCAACTGGCCTATAGAAAGTACCATTTTTATGCTCTTGAATAGTGGTTGACCAAGTAACAAATGAAACCAAGGAATGTGTATGGTCAGGTGGATGTTTGGTCCAAGAAGTCCCTCCCACTAGGACCTGTTAATTTTAGTTTTCCAAGGGATTTTAGAGTTGCAAAAAAACTGGAAAACGATTATGCAACTGCTATAGTTGGGTCTGATTTTTAAAATGGCTGATATGCTCATGATTTATGGAACCATCGTGTGTGTAGAGTTCAAGGATGTATTGTTTGAGGCATACAACGATGAGTAGTTTTAGATTTATAGATAAAATGAGAAATAAAAGATACAACATGTTTTTTGGATTGTAATTCTGAAGACCAGAGGCTTCTGGAAGCCACTAGAAATTCAATACCACAGAAATTTGGTTAATAGTTGTTTTCAGTAGACCTAGAAGGTTTTAAAACCAACAGGCTTAAATGATAGATGGGTTGATTATCAAGAAATGTTTATTGGGTATATTATTATTCTTCCATTGGTTGTTTTGTTGCTCTGGGTGTTCTTTTAGTGCAGCAACATGGTTCTTCCCGAATTTTTTAAAGTTTTACTCATGTGCGTAGCTGAGTCATCACCTCTTGATGTTAAATATTATAGAGATGAATTATATTGTAAAAACTATCCACCTAAGTTATGGGTGAAGTGTGAATATTAGAGAATTTTGGAATCAAATGAGAATACCACTAAAAGTGAGATTATGGGTATTACTGCACAAGAGGATGAATTTTCTTTTCTGGATTTACTAATTATAATAGAATATTTTTTTAAGAGACCATAAAATGGAACTAGAGTACAACTTTCTCATTTTCAAGGGGTGGCCATTATACAGTACATTGGAATTTGTTTCGTGTGATTTTCAGTTTTTGGATTTTGTTGCAGCAAGTGGTAAAATAGCAGTTGTGGCAGGGAAGAAAATGGGAAGAGGAGTGTGGAAGACATTGAAGAGATGCCACTCCAAGGTGAAGATACAAAAGATTAGTTACATTTTATGTAATATTTAATTTTCTAAAGTGTTTGGGGAAGGGGCTGTTGAATTGGTATTGGACATCCAAGGGGTGTATACCTGTAATCTCAAAGAGTCCCTACAAAGAGCTAGAGAATTGAGAGCAGTCTATGATATTGAGAAAAAACTTATCAAGACCCCCTAATTTCAAATTCCAAAGTTTAAAATGCTGCTATTTTGGAGGAAGCGAATCCTTGTGGAGAATTACATAATTTCACTTGTCATGCATCTGTGTTGTTGGTTCTAGAACTGAGGGTAAGCCAAGTTTCTTGGTTGTTTAAACCTCGTACAGAACTATCTTTGAGGGTTTTCATTCAAGTGTTATCAGGACCAGCAATATTTTAGATATCCACCTTGAGGAAAAGGTGATTTTTCAGTGTGGGGAAAATTTTAGGAATGGGGGATTATTGGGGCTGACTGTGTATAAAGGCAGAGTAGTTTTAATTGCCTAAGGGTAGTATGGGGTTTCTTTGTGTGGGAGTGAGCAGTTATAAATTCCTAGGGGTAGAATAGTATTTTTTTTATTAGGGGTTTGTTAGCTGTCTTGTGGGTAAATAAATAAGGGACAAGTTTTAGGATGCGGGGGTATTATCTACATTCCAGCTGGATGCTGCAAGGGGGTTCGAGCCTTGGGAGGACTCGGTCTGGCTCTACAGAAGTGGACTTCCGAGAGATTTCTTCCACCATCTTCTTCATATAATTTTTTTATGTTTGCCTTCTAGGCTTGTAATACTCCATTATGCTATTATTAAATGAATACACAGTTTTAATTTCCTTTTCCACTCCCACTATCATAATAATAGGCAGTGTGGGATGATAGTGTTTTTAAAAGTGTTCGGGCTATCTGTGTAGAGAATAAATGCCTAGGGGTAGTAGTATATTTTTCCTTATTAATAGATTGGGGAAATTGTCAGTTGTTTCATGGGTCAGTGGTGAATTAATTAGCGGTAATTGTTGTAGGATAGGGGGTATGCTTTCTTTTCATTTTTAGCTGGATACTGGGAGACATCAACTTAGGGAAGTCGCTGCCAAGGCCTCAAAGAGTAGTCTTCTCCAGGGAACTCCACTACCTCTCTATTCCTCTACTTTTCTTCCTATTGTAATTAAATTTTTGTAGTATATTTTCAGAAAACTTAACATAGAGTTTACGACTATTTTCTTCTCTCTCACCCTCTCGCACACGCTTTTTGTCCTAACATTGTTTAAATTTTTTTATGTTGTTTTATCTTAATTTAAATTTGTTGTTCTACCCTTAGACATAAATGTGGTCTTGAATAAAATTGGGACCCATCTTAGGAATCATATAGCGAATATGGATTCTTACCTAAAAAAATAAAAGAAAACATAAAGTAGTATTGTGTATACACTAACCTTGTCCAATTGGAATACTTGGCTGCTGCAACATCTCTACCAAAGCCTGCAACATCCAAGTGGGCTACATTTTCTGGTGCACAGAACAAGGGAGGAACATAAGCCCCTATATGAACACAAACATCAAGATCCCTAAAAATCCATCTTCGCCCACATCCTCTTTCACCTTTAATTTCTCTGAATTGCCACAAACTAGAACCGTGATCGCCAATTCGTCACTAATTTTTTCTCTTATTCAGAGAAATGGGAAAAGTTTTACCCACTGATTCATCAACAAGTGATTGAATCATGGACTCCCAGAATGATGTATCCACTGATTCATCAACAATTGATTTTCCTGATTTGAATAAAATTTCTAGGTGGGGGTTGCATATAATCCTTACAGAATTGGCAAGTCTAAGAGAATTATTTTCCAAGAACAAGATGCATGAACAATTGAGATGGGTGCACGAGGTTGTATGAGCACCTAGGTTACGAAAATTTTCATCGTGAGCATACCAGTTAGTTTTATAAGAAATTTTGAAGAAGATGATTTACAGAAACTAAATTTGACAGTCCCACCCAGTAAAAAAACAGACAGCTACAATGGTTGGAGGATAGTATTTTCTAAAGAGGCAAAGGAAAATAGAAAAAAGGGAAAATGACATGAGTGGTAAAAAATTTCAAGTTTATTTAACTGAATGACCTGACTAATTATATTTCAATATATGTTTATAAATTTCCAATGATTTCATGAGAATACACTTGATTTAATAATCATATTGAGTGCTTCATAACACCTAAACAAAACCTGGAAATTCACAAGAAACCTAATCCCAAAATGTTTGGCTTTGTGCCTGGGTGAAATGGGTTATCGTAAGCAGGTTCAAAGGTTCAGTACCTGGGTGGGTATTGAGGAAGGAGTATACTAGAGGTGCTTCATAAACAACATCGTTTATAAACATAAGCTGACATCTCAACATTCCCCTCTCACCTAGCTTCTCAAATTTATGTAGACCAGAACAATATCATTGCCCAACAGCAGTCTTGAAAATGTTTTCGTTTCACACAATAATATACATACCATGTCAAAAAAATAACTAAAATAGCAATATGAATTTTCATGTTTTCATTACATAAAAAACTAACCCAATTATGGTACTTAATAATTAGTATAATCTGGTTCAAAGAAAAACACTTTTCCTTGTTTTTTGTTGAAAAAAATTCTTCAATCACTCATCGTACTTAAACCTATTTAAAAACTCATTTTCAATTAAGATCACAGTCAACCTATATAATATCTCTGAGAAATGTTTCTCTCCATCGATGCAACCATAATGGGTATAATCAATAAAACTTGATATTTAAAGTAAAAAAGTAGTGTTTCAAAAAATAACAACACATGTTCCAACTAACTGATTTTAATTCTAGTTTGTATTCAATTATTATTGTTTCGTACTCTCTAGAAAAAAAACTTATATAAATCAAACTTGACCTCTGACACATAAAAATAGAAAAATATGAACTCAAATGTTTATCAGTGGAATAAAAAAAATTAAACCCAACTACCTAAAATCACAAAGATTAACATTGAAAGATTTAATCCTATGGTTGGGCGTGGTTTTGAAAAATAATTTTTGTTTTCTATTTTTTTTTAAATGTGAAAATGCAATGAATTGTGTAAAATGAAAATGTTTTTAGAAAATAAAAAATATATATTATACATTTTTTATGGAGAAAAAATATTGTTCACATTTTATGGAAATAAAATTTTTTTTATTGGTAACTCATTTCTTTCTTTTTTCTTAATTTTAAAAACATTTTAACATGTTTTTAAAATTATTTTTTAAAGTGTTTTTAAAATATTAAAAAAATTGTTAAAATTAAACACATTAAAAAATATATTTGTTAATATTAAACACATTATATTTTTTTCAAAAATTTATCATTTATATATTCATTTCTGAAGAAAAAAATATTATTTTATTTATACAATCTATTACATTTTATAATACAATTCTAGAAAATTAAAATAATAAATATTTTACAAAATTAAATGCAACCTCGAATTTTTTAAAATTATGTATATTATAATAGTATTAAAATTTAAATGTTTATCTATATATTAAAAATTAATATTTTAGGTAGAAATAATTTCACTTGTTGTAAAGGAATTTTCAATTTTCATTTAAAAAATGATAACTAAAAACTAAAAATCGAAAAAAAAAGTTAAAATCATATGGTTGAAATGAAAGATCAAATAGAGCATGTGAATAAAAAATTATTGATTGAAAATTTGATCAATCAAACAAATAGAGCAGGTTACTAATCCACAGAGTGAAAAATTATATGGGAGCATGGGTGCTTAAACACAAAGAAAAAATCACAGAGGGGAGGAAGTAGGAATTCAGTCCCTAGAAAATACATTTTCTAAGAAAATGCACAAAAATTTTTAATTATCTAATAGTAATCATAATTCTATAAACTATTGAACAATAATAATCTGAATTACAAAAAAAATGTAAAAATTTCCCCACCCACCTAGAAGTCAATAGTGGTGGAAATCAAGAGGGAGAGGATTTGGGGGAGGTGGGGAGGGACCTGCGGCGATGTGGAGCCACCGCCAGTGGTGTGGAGGAGGTGGTATCAGCAAGGGTGATAAGAGGAGGTGGCGTCAGTGACTAGGGGGCATGCGAAGGGGAAAGGATATCTAGGGTTGCAGGAGTGATGCTGCATGGGGGAGGGATGGTCCACACCCGGGCCACCATGTTGGGCATAATGGCCTGTAGGGAAAGCACTACCCAACCCAAATAGGGTTCCAATCTATTTTTTTAATATTAATAATGAATCCTTTGTGTTCTTATTTATAAAAAATATTTTTATTTTTTATATTTACTCATTTTTATTCTTTTCCTATTGTTATTATATCAATTTTTTTATTTTCTTGTTCATTAAATATTTTATTTTTACACATGTAAATGTCATTGAAAATAATTCCTCCTCGAAAGCTTTAATATGAGTTTTGGTGCAATTGATTTATAAAAATAATTAATAGATTCTGTGAATAAATATTTTTGTAAAGGTAAAATTAAATGTTGAATGTGTATATATGGTTAATATTTTTATGAGTAATGAAAAATGTTTTCATTGAAAATGAAGATCCACCATTCACATAGCATGTTATCAGAAGACTAAAATGCATGACTATTAGATATGAATGACATAAAAACAAATGATCCATCTAAGTCAGGACATCATAAAAATTTATTTCATGTTATTTTTAACTCAAATACCTACATTAGACAAAATTACTAAATGATGGTCAATTTAAATTTCAAAAAGTGTAATTGTAATAAAGTCAACTTCAAGTAACGATAATGTTGAAACATAAAACAACAATTATCATAATGGTTAACAGTCAAATTCAAAAGGTTTGTATTTGACAAAGCACAAATCAACCCATTCACCAATAAATTAACTCTCGAGTTCTCAATGTCATTTTAAAAGAACAAGTCCATGCGTTTTGATCCTCCAATTTTAACTTGTTTCTCCATTGTTCTTGATCTTATAATTTGTAAATGTTTCAAAATATCACAAGTTTCTTTTCATTTGTAGCCTATCATTTATACTATCTCTATGATATTCTAATCAAATAGGGTGTGGTTATAAGGATTTATCTTGAAAGTGAGTATGATTTATATTTATTATTAAGGCATGTCAAATGCTATTATAAAATTTTCCTACCACTTTGAATTAAAAGTGAAAAAATTATACATTCACGAACTTGTGTATTCTACTATAATGGATTTACAAGGGACTGTATCTAAAATCTCTTTAACATTTATTTTGTCACTCATCATTTTAAATTTCATATAATCCTCCATTTTTTAAACTCTCTTTACATTGATATATAGAGTGTTTTACACTTTTCATTTTTCCAAACCGGTTTTCTCACTCTGGCTCTCCACTGAGTTTCCTAGTTCTCTACTATGTTTCCTTCTATCCATTTTCAAAAAAACTTTTTTTCCAATGCATAATCAATACTCAGTATATTTTAATTCCATTACTCAAATATATTTTAATTTAGATTTTTTGGATTCCATTATTCTAAAGTGTTTAATTATTTAGTTTATAATATTCGAATTTACCCCCTCCTAAAGTTATCATATCATGACAATGCCTCACGCACACATGCACACGTGTGGCTTAAAGTGGTACACTTTTCAATTTTCACAATGTGTTTGTTAGATTTTGATAGAGACGAACCTTGTCCAAAGACCATGGAAACAAACTACCCAGACCTGTTTTTCCACACAGTCCTTCTATTAATTTGAATCAAATAAATATAAATGAATAATGTAACTTTTCTTAGATGAAGATACTCTATTCAATCTCTTATTACATGAGCTTGATGAATATATCTTAGAGTAAAAGGTCTTCCTCCTCCAAAGGTAATCCATGGGCCTAATGTATCTCTTAATGATTGAGAAAGATAACCTCTTTCTCATGGAATTCTATAACCTTAATTAAAGAGAAGGAGAGAAATGGGAACTTCAATTTAGGGAAATGAGAGCTTCAATATAAGGAGTTTTCGTAGAACAAATCATAATTACCATATCATGGTCTCAAACTACATCTATAGGCTTCATGGGAACTTCTTAAAGTCTCAAACATTTCATAAACATTCATTGTTTCAGAAATCTAAATGTTTTGCAAATGTTTGAATAATGAAACATGTCACAAATCATTTATACCATTTGGCCATCAAACATGAAATGTTTATCTCTTTAAGAAATTCAAAATACATTATCAAAACGCCTCTGAATATCATAATATGATATTCTTGTTGTACCTAGGTTCGGTGAGATCACTAAGAGGGGGAGTGAGTGAACCAGTGGTTCCTTTTTCTTTTACGAATATGTATTCTTAATTCAACCTTTGTATTTGGTTAAAGCTTTGATCCCCTCATCTTGTTGTATTTTAAAATCACTTGAGTATGCAGAATGTAGAAATGATAAGACATGAGGATTTACAAGTTTTGTCCTTGAAATCCTACTCCTTTCCATGTTTGGATCACTCAAGTCCCAGTTTCTCCACTATGAATTACTTGAGTACAATGAACATGCAATCTCCCAAAAATATTTATGATAAATATCCTAAAATACCTAACAGAAAATCTCCTAAAGTGTCTGGACTTCAAGTGTTCATAGAAGTTTCCTCCCAACACGTACATTATATTAGCATCCCGCCAGTTAAATCCATCTCCCAACAAGCTTCTTTTCACCTATTGGTAGATCATTATACTACCTCCCAAAAGTTATTCAATGGTTCCCTGAACTCCTTCTTGAACAAGTCTTTGAAGTCTTCTTCAGAGAGACAACCCTATTATCCTTCAAGTCTGCACATTTTATCTTCTTTAGGAATTCTTCACCTTGATCACATGATCTCTCGATGATGCAACATCACGGGTAGCGGGAAAGGGTCCCAATTTCTCACTTTACCCCTAATAATCAACACAAAAATATTCATGTTTACCTTTTTCTCTTTCCTTTTAGATGAACAGGATCTATTGAATGCTATCAGGTTATCCCCCTTCGATACACAACAAATATTCTCTAGGGTTTCAGCAGTATCAAAGCCTCCTACTCAGTTCCTCAACCCCTCATCTTCACTTCTACACACACACACACACATTCATAAAATAATATCATGAATATTATTTCCATAATTCATATATAAACTTTATTATTTATAGTAGTGTGTTCTTATCCTCTCTGAAACCATTCAACCTTCTTCAAATCGATTCAATTACTCCATTTAAATCCCCTCAATACTCGATAATAACTCCCAATCAATATTTAAATATTCCTGGACTCGTCTTCTCCAGAAATTGTGCAATATTATTTCTTTTATTACACATATTCATGTAACATAAAACAAAATGAATTCACCTATTATGTGAAGGAGACTCTATTTCTCATAGTTAATGATCTTTCTTGAAACACTCATCACTAGAACTATAAAAACACCACTACAACACAGTCTTCTTCCTTCTATAATGTGGTCTCAATTTCTATGTCATGGAGAAACTTCAACAGCACCAGCAATTCACTCAACTAGATATCATCTATCTTCTGTTGACTCATGATCCCTTTAATGATCATGATGTTTGAAGCTTTAAAGTTCATCACAAAAGCATCACCTAGTTTTGTTCTCTAATTCTTCTGAATTAATATTATGGAAATATCTCATTTAAGATTAACCTTACACAACTTCCTTGATTTTCAGTGTAAACTTAATTTAGGTCCTTAATCTCCCTTATGTAGGTCTTAGTTTATCAAGATACCTTTACAAAAGTTAGGTTAACCTTTACGCAGGTCATGAATGACCTTTACACAGCCTTTAATTTGTCTAAGTAACCTTTATGTAACCAGTGTTAGACCTTTTCATAGGCCCTTTACCAAATTTCTAGATGTTGGATTCTCAAAGGATTATGCTCAAAATGCTTATGCTCATAAGGATCTCACTCAGTTAAAAAGTCTTACACTGAGTACTTCAAAGGCTTACATTGTTCCTCCTTCACACATATGTTGGGGCCCCGAGACACATACATTGGCATTCCATTTAAAAAATTTAGCTCAAACCCAAACATCACTCTAGTGGATTTGAGGTTGTCTTAACTCAACTATAGACTTATCAAAACACTTCAAACTTTCTTTAAACATCATCTAAATGAATTCCTTCACCTAATACAAAATTTAGCATCCATGATTCTCCATGGAAGGTTCCTTCATATTCTCGACCAACATTAAAAATTCTTAAATAATATCTTACGTAATCTATTCAAAATATCTAGTAGTTATCCACACTTTTGGTATGCAATGATCTAAGCCCCAATGACACTTTTTATATTTCCCTGAATATCAGTTCTGTAATCATTACAATTAAGGTTGCTTCCTCAAGTTTTCACAAGAAAAATAATCTTGGAAGCTTTCCCTATTTATAATAAATACAATCCATTCATAGGCACAACAATCTCATCCTTTGGATTTTTGATCAATACCAAAAATCTCCTTTATATCAATATGTGTGTTTTAACTCTTTTCCCTCTCACAATTATTGAAAATAAATGAAAAGGGTTGTACCTCACTCATTATCTCCTTATTATTCTTGAGAAAAGAGCATACTTAGATCAACTTATACTCTATATTTTTTTCTGAATTTTATCCATATTTCCTTATGATAGAAGGATTTCACTACACACAAATTATATAGAAGACTCTAATTGGTATACTATAAGTCTACATGGGCAAAGACTAGTGTAGAAAACAAGATATACTTAACCAATACATCAAAATTATACAACATCACTTCCAAATATATTAATCCAAGTGTTTTCCTATAGATTGATCAAGAAATGCATATATTTCACTCAAATCAGCAAACTCATTAGTAAATTTTATGTTAAATACAATTTACCCCCTTTCTCCTACTGAACATATCAATCGACACCCCCTTTGTAAAACATAATTTGCACAATCAAAATAGGGATGAAAAGTGTGATTTGAATATCTTAACCTTAAATTTTTGTTGGGTTGTATAGAATTATAGATTCCAAGTAGTTTTTCATTTATGACAAATTCAATTCATGTTTTATTCCCCCTTTAGCGGTGCAATCATTTTATTCATCATGGTGGTGAGAGTACTCCATGATGTGTCAATGAACCATCCCAAGTTGACCTTGAACCAGTCACTCGGGCCACTCCGCAACAAGTCCCAAAATCCGTTCTTGATTCTCCTGGGATGGCGACAAGCACCGAGGGAATCAATAGAGTATAAAAGGGAATGATTTTTACCAAATATAAACAATAATAAAAACAATGGAAAGAATGTACAACCCAATAAACTTTTATATATAACAAAATTAAACTGACATCATTTATACAACAAAACTAAAAGTACAGCTGAAAGATACAACTAAATCAACTAGACCTGATGACCAAATAACTCCATGGGACCTCTCCAGTCACTCTCCAACACTATGATCCTATGTATCTCAAGGTGAATGAACTCATGTTGAAACCTACACAAGGTCTAAAAACAGAATAAGACTATAGGCGTGAGTATTAAAACTCATTAGATTTGCCCGATATTCTATTCCCGATGCACTTCCTTTAAAATAAAAGATACATAAATTTCTTGTTTGAAATACAATATATAAAAGTATGTTTTCCACACAAGGTTCCATGCTATGGAAGTTATCAGACAAAATCTTGCAAGTTTCACACACAAGAATGCTAGAAAAATTTGCAATGATATGCATCTTCAAAATGAAAAAAAATCAAGAGATATGCTTTAAAGAAAGAACACTTTTAAATAAAACACACGTGATAATTAATTTTCTATACAAACACGTCATATTTTGATGATGAATACAATATATCCAATGAGAACTAGTCACAGGAATATCCCTAGGTACTAGCTAGGTGTGGGCCCTAGGTACCTCGTATCTCGGTGAAAAGTAACCATAAAAAATATATGTTCTTGTGCATGAGTCACTAGTAGAGAAAAATACCCATAACCTATTGGTCCCCAACATCATCATAATAGTTTAGTTAGTGTTTTCATCGTCAAACTTTTTATGTGAAATAGGGACAAAAACACTCTAGATCACTAGTATACTAGTACACATCCATCCACATAGATACGCGAGTTTCCCTCTTTGTGCTCAATCAAGTTCCATATGTTATCATATACACATTATAGTTGAAAAATTAATTTTCAAATCATAAACATACCAAACATCACTCAACCATGTTTCACATATCCCTCACGGGTCAATAAACCACTTAGAATTTTCATAAAATAATTTTAAGAAGTATAACGAGGCTTTGCACATAAAACCCATTTAAAAATGATCCTTTAAGTCCAAACACCAACTAATACCATATAAAAACATACTTTTCAGCCCCAAATACATTTAATAAATCAATTTCTTGAATCAAAAAATGACCCCAAATGATACAACATGGAATACACATGAAAAACAGTTTTACAAGAAAAATGTCAAATGGGCCTTTAAGCATTCTTCACAAAAAAACATTTATCAAAAGAACCAATTACACTATTAGTAAATAGGTGTGAAAACACCATTTTAATCAAAAACAATATATATAAACCCCTTAAAAATTCAGGTCACACATTCTAAACCCATCCATTTCTATAGAGATGCCAAACAAGATATTTATCAGGAACACATGCCAAAAACACCCTAAAAACCCATACTCATTTCATTATAAAACCCTAAAAAAGATTGGAACCCAAATAAGGAACCCAAAAACATTGATTCACATGCTTAAAATATTTTTCATAATCGAAACCAATCATTTTATATCAACTTGAGTACACAAAATCCAACCGAGCACTTTCTCGAAAACGTGGCATGTAACATTTAATAAAACCAATTCCATTTAACACTAAAAAATTCATAAAACAAAATTTTCATGCCAAAAAATTATTTAAATGGATAAAACATATTCTAAAAAACAAAAAACAAGTGTTAAAGATAACATAACATTTAAATAAACACTTGGTGTGCACTTTTATAACAAAACAACACCATTTTTCATAGAACAAGACATAAACACCACTTTACACACCAAATAAAATTATTTAAGTCCTATAAAAAATACTCATAATTTTTATAGGGTGAAAATACCATGAAAAAGGTGAATCTTAAATAAAAATTACAAGTGCAATGAGAAACCTACCTAAAATCCTTGGCGGAATAGAAACGCACACCCGATTTCACCATCTGAGGGTTTATAAAACCTAAAACTATTAAGACCAGCCCAAAATGAACAAAACCCCTATAAGAATAAAGGGGTAACAAAACCCTAGGTTTTACAAGATTAGAAAAGAAGAAAGATCCAAGAAATAATGGGAGGAGGAGGAGGAAGGAGGAGAAAGGAGAAGGGAACTCAACTTGATAACTAGATAACTCTTCATCTTCCCTTATATCCACACCCTTAGAGGAGAGTTAATAGATCAAAACTCAATGGATAGTCTCCTTAGGTTTAGAAGAGCTAGGGAAAAAATATTTTGGTGGAAAGAGTAAAAAATGAATGATTTATGAAAGAAACAAATTACCTTTTCAAATCTGGAAGATTTGAGAAACCATGAGTAAGTTAGCCCTAATACCCGATGAATATGAGATCAAAATGTAAAATCAAAATATAAATTAGATGCTCAAATAAAAGAGGGGTGGTGAATTTTAAGTTAAAAAACTTTCATTTTTAACTTTATGGAAAAATATGTATAACAAATTTGAACAAGGTAAATTACCAAGACCTCTTTTAGTTCTACAATCTTGCTAGGTTCCGGAAATATGGTTTCGGAAATGAAACTTAAGAAAATTTTACAAGAAAAAGATTCTACCAAAAATTATATAGAATCTTACTTATCAGATTATAAAAAAGAACAATAAAGTATAAGAAGGTTATACTTTTTTCCTATAACAAAATACAGCGAAAATAAACTTGAAACAAAACAAGTAACAAGTATGAAATATTTTAACCCAAAGAGAAGGGTATCCAAAAACCTTGGATAAAGGTCCCTTGATTTATACTTTCAAGAAATTTTGTCTTAAGCACACTAGGGTAATCCCTCAATAGGAATATCAGAGTCTTTTTATCCCTACAATCCCTCGAACTATAAGGTAGTCGACACCTTTGTCTTCATATCCACAGAAGTCCTCGATATTTAAGGTAGTCAGCACCTATGTATTCATATCCATGGAAGCCCTCAATTTTACTCAACAACAATAAGAGTCTCATGAAACAAGCTGAATAAGATGTTCAGTACACAAAAGGTATGAGATTTTCTCTCTCTATAAATCACTTCAATGGCATTCAATCTCTAGAGTGATCAATGGGATTCTCAGTTCTTGTGAGCTCGTTCAAATGAGTTTCTATTTATAGGCATTTCTCCAACAGTAGGCTCCCTCCTCTAATGGTCATATTTTTTCTTCAATATAAGAGGGACATGTACATGTGTCACTTAGACAATGGTTAGTTAGAAACAAAATGTACAACATCGTTTCATAACAATAACAAGTGTAAGAAAAATAAGGCTGCTTAACCAAATATAATTTTCCAAAGTCTAAGGAAAAATAATATTTGGAGTATAAGAAAATAAACACTTGGAGACTATAAATCATGGATGTTCGGATTCTATTTTCCAAGGAATTTGGAACCTGAATTCTATGGATTTCAGAATCTGAATTCCAATAAATTTAGAGCCTGAATTATGAAGAATTTGGAGTTTGAATTCTGAGGAATTTAGAATCTGAATTTTGAGGAATTCAGAGTCTAAATTATTAATACTTCAGAGTCTGAATTATGAAGAATTCGGAGTACAAATTCTAAGGATTTCAGAGTCTCAATTCTGAGGAATTCGGATTCTTGATTCTGAAGAAATCGAAGTCTGAATTCTATAGAATCTGGATTCTGAATTCTATGGAGTTAGGAGTCGGAATTCTGAGGAATTTGGAGTCGTAATTCTAATGAATTAGGAGTCTAAATTCTGAGGAATTATGAGTCTGAATTTCAAAGAATTCAGAGTTTGAATTTCAGATAATTTGGAGTCTGAATTTTATAGAATTTGGAGACTGAATTTTAGAGAATTCAGAGTCTTAATTTCAGAGAATTTGGAGTCTTAATTTCAGAGAATTTGGGATCTAAATTTCAGATAATTCAGAGTCTGGATTTTATAAAATTCATAGTCTAAATTTTAGAGAATTTTAATTCTGAATTTCAGAGAATTCGGAGTCCGAATTTTTGAGAATTCGGATTCTGAAAACAGAATACTCTCTAACCAAGTATTTATGGTATTTTGTAGTTTTAGATGTGAAACTGAATTTTACACTTATAAATAAAAAGATTTATATTTATAGAAACTATAAAATGATCAATGAAAACAAGGATAATGATAAATTTCCTTGGGGAAATAAAATTTTCCTTATTAAGATAAATTTTAGGGAAAAAGAAATTTTCCTTAAAATAGAGTGTTTGTGATTTTCAAAACATAGAGGAATGGTAAATTCATAAGGAAACCTTACTGACTCAATAATATCCCCCTTTTTGGAAAGCAAAAAATACCATAATAAAAATAATATAAGTACATAGAAAATATTCCTTATGAACATAAAAGAAAACTTATCTCCATTTACATATGAATCATAGTGAATACGACTAACTCTCCCTTAGGTTTTGAAATCCCTAAGGATCGTATTCTTGATTTACATAATGAGATTTTACAATTTTTTCATACGAAATTCTTATTCAATAAGAACTTCCCTTTAAATGAACTCCCCATTACTTAGGGAAATATATTCTTACTTAGTGTTCTTTTTATCATTCCTTTCTCCCCCTTTTTGATTTTTAAAAATAAATAAAGGGAATGGAAAATAAAAAATTTGGTACCTGAAATATTAGTACTAAAGAATGAAATATATGGAGAACAACCAAAATTTCATTAAGATAAAAAGAATTTGTACAAGGAAGAAATACAATAAAAGATTAAAATGGAATGGAATTATCCTTCTTTATCCTTCATCATTAGATTCTTCATAATGGTTTTTAGCTTCTCTATCTTCTTGTGGTCTTCTTCTAAATGCTTAAGGATCTGATCCTGATCTTCATTTTTCTCCTCTAAGGCTTTAATTTTTTCTTCTTGAGCCTTAAGACATTCTGCTTGAGCTTTCAACACTTGTTCTTAATTAACAAGCTTCTCTTCAAACTCAATTCTGAGATCCCTTTATCTCTTCCAATTTATAACTACTAAATTTAGTTGTCCATTAAATTCTTTAACTTCTTGCTTCCGATTTTTCTGTTCAAGAGTCAGTTTTTCCTCAAAACCCTTAGTAAGGTCAGTGAACTTCTCATCTTCAGTGTCGAAATAATCCTTCACATTTTCCTAAAATTCCTTAAGAACTCTGTGCCCTTCGACTATTTTTCTTGGCCAACTTGTAATATTCTTGCATGATCTTTTATGATCCTCATAACCAATGAGAAAAGAATTGAAATCTGCCTCAAGTCCGACAAATTTATCCATAATCATTGAAACTAAATATTATTTTTTATTAAATGAATGCTGAAGCAACTAACACCTAGAATCTATACTTGGAAATAAAGGAATAGTACCAACCATATTTTTCAAATATTGTACCACAAAATCATGTCCAAGGGAGGACTATTCCAAATCAGAGTGTTTGGTTGGTGAGGATTTTTTTTCTAACTATTCAGATTTCCTTTTTGATGAAGCACCAACTTCTTTCCTTTTCACTAAATATTTACTAGGTGTATCAACCAACACCTACTTTCCCTTATCAATTCTCTGAATGATCTCTTCTGGTTTGGGTGATTCATGTTAGGTATCTAATAACTGAACAATTTTATCATCATCTACTTCTTCCTTCTTGACTCTTTCCACAATATCTTATGTTTAGATAAAATCATGATTGTTTCTTTATTCTTCAGATAATTTATTTACTTCTTCATAACCCTTATCTTCTTTTCCAGGTATAGCAAGTTTTGAAGACTCTACTTCAAAAGTTTGGATTGAAATCTTCTCATAAGGACTCTCCTTCTCAAGATAATCCTCTACTTGCATTATCATTTCTTCTGTATCACTATTGTCTTCCTATTTTCCTTCTTCTTCCACTTCTTCCTCTTCAACAATTTATTCTTCTTGATGTGGTTTTGGAATCACCACCTTCTTTCCTAGAGTCATAGGAAGTGATTCTTTCAAAAATTATTCTGGTACCTGAAGTTATTCAGAGGATTTATCAGTAGCCTTGATAAGATATTGAACTATCTCATCTTTAGACATCTTCTTCCTTTACTTATTTTCTTTTTATTTCTTCTCAAGATTATTGGCAGCCTTCAACTTCAAGTATTTTTCCTCAGCAGGATCAAATCCAAAAATAGGCTCCCCTTCTGTCTTATTTTTCTTGTCTTCTCTCCACTTGGACACCACCTCATTAGGGTAAGAATTTTTCTTCTTTGGATTTGGAAGTCCAGATTAGGTTTCCTTAGCCGTATGAGTTTCTCCTTTCTCTTCTGGTTCCTTTTCCTTCCTCTTCCTTCCACCCTTCTTGGAAGACTCATCCACTTCCAGTTTCTTTGAAAGAGATTTGATTTCAACTTCAGACAAGTCATAGAAATATCTGGATTGATTATTAAATCTAACCTTCATCCTCCTTAGTGTATCATCACTCAACAACATTACATTGAAATTACTTGTCTTATAACTACAAGTAATTTTGAAAGACTCAAGACAAAGAACTATAATTTTCGAGAGTATAGTGAGATACATGATAATTTGAGACTTAAAATTTTCATTCTTGATGTTCTCAATCGTAACCAAGATATACTTGACCAAGTTTTTCTTCTTGAGGTTCACCAAGAAATCCAGAATATAGATATCACTTTTCTTTTGGGTTTCCTTATCCCATTTTCTCGTAATGATAAAACCTTGGAACCATAACTCAAGAATCTGAAGGTTTGTAGATAGATGAACAATATTTGGAGTCTTCACATCATTCAAGCCAAGACAAGCTAAAGCCTTCTTCTTATCAAATGATCCTAATACATCAGATAATTTGTGAGTACAGAATTCGACTTCACCCTTATAAGGAATTCTAATTAAACGTGCAGCCTTGGTGTATGAAAGGAAATAGGTATTCCCATAGCTTTTGAAGGAAAATTTATCTCTTCCTCCTTCGATTAAAAAACATATTGTCTCATAGAACTCAATCAACAACTCCATATACACTAGATCATATGTCTTTGGTTTTGATATACATAGTCTCTCCCAAACATTTAGCTTAATATTCTTTTAAATGATAGAGTCATACTTAGCAAAGAATTTGGAATCAACTAACCTCTCTCTGTATATTTTCTACTCAGAGATTTCCTTTACAGAAGACATTTCTTTCTAAGGAGAGGATTCTACAGACATTTAGAATTAAGAAAACCTTGAAGATTCAGAATGGCCTTAAGTACAGGGGCAGAGCTTCAACATGCTAAATCTTTGAAATCAATGTGGTACAAAAATCGGAGGATCCTTATATATGTGTTTGAGACGACGGTTCAACTTCCTTGGTTGATCCAACAGTTGAAACACTCTTGATCAGATCTGAAAGTTGAGATGGTGTCTGAAGATTGAATTTGGTAGGTTTCGATCGTTTGAGGTTTTTCAGATAAATTTTAAGATTTAAGGAAAATTGAATCTGAAAATTTTAAAACAGAATGAAAATACTAACATGGAGAAAGATTATTATGAAAATTTAAGAAAGGAAACATACCTTTTGGATTTCTGGGAAAATTATTCGTAATGAGAAAAATTCTTCTTGAAAAACATTAGATACCCAAAATTTTGATTAAAAAAAATTGACCATGAAAATTTTTTACTACAAAAAATTTAGATTAAAAAAATTTTAGATTACTAAAATTTTAGATTATGAATAAATTTGACTACGCAAATTTTATTACGAAAAATTTGGTTACGAAAAATTTTAACTACAAAAATTTTGATTAACTAGAAAATGTGCTCCCCCTATGAAAATGAGTTTATTACTGTAAGAAGATAGGTTTCAACAAGGAGTTAATATAGAAGATTACATCATATTTATCATTCCTAACTTCTGTTTAATGTATTAAAATCTATCAAAGGGTAGATTTTGTGAAGATATCAGCAAGTTGATCTTGTGTTCCGATAAATTGAAGAATGATATCTTCTTTTTGTGTGTGATCCCTAAGAAAGTGATGCCAAATATCTATGTATTTTTCACGTGAGTGATGTGTAGGGTTTTTACTTAAGGCAATGGCACTAGTATTATAACGCATTATTTTTGTTTTGGTAAAATTCATGTCATAGTCTGTGAGTGTGTGTTGCATCCACAACACTTGAGCACAACAACTTCCAACTGCTACATATTCAGCTTCAGCAGTGGAAAGTGCTACTGAGTGTTGCTTTTTTGCATGAACAAGAAACTAAATAATCTCCTAAGAAATGACAAGTTCCGGATATACTTTTCCTATCCATTCTACATCCACCAAATTCAGAATCCAAAAATATTTTTAATATAAAATCATTTCAATAAGTATAACAAATTCCTAAATTCATGGTTCCCTTTATGTAGAGAAAAATTATTTTCACTATCTTTAAATGAGATTAATTAGGATTGTATTGATATCTTTCACATAATAATACTGAAAATATTAAGTCTACAAAACTATCTGTCAAGTATAGTAGACTTCCAATCATACCTCTAAATGATGTTCGATCTACAGGTTTCCCATCTTCATCAAGATCACGAGAATTTGAGGTACCAATAAGAGTAATTATACATTTTTTGTTCTCATATCCATACCTTTTAAGAAGATATTTAATATACTTATGTTTATATATATAAGTTCCTTCTTGTTTTTGAGAAATTTGAAAACCTAGGAAAAATGTTAACTCACCCGTCATACTCATTTGAAACTCATATTTCATTAGATCTATAAAGGAGTCAGTTAAAGATTACTGAGTTGAACCAAATATAATGTCATCAACATATATTTTAACAATAATTTTTTTTTTCTTTTATTTCTTTATAAAAAGAGTTGGATCAGCATTTCCCTTATCATAATTTCTTTGCAACAAAAATCTTATAAGTCTATCATATCAGGATCTAGGGGTTTGTTTATGTCCATATAAAGATTTGGTATGTTTGAAAACATATTCAGGATTTTTTTTGTCATCAAAACCAGGAGGTTGTTCAAAAAAAAAACTTCCTCTTGAACATAACCATTAAGGAAAGCACATTTAACATCAATTTTAAAAAAATTTAAAATTAAAGAATTCTGAAAAGGCATGTAGAATATGAATAGATTCAAGTCTAGATACTAGATCATAGGTTTCTTCATAGTCTATTCATTCTTGTTGATTATAGCCTTTATAAACTAATCTTGCCTTATTTCCTACTATGACTCCATTTTCATCACACTTATTTCTGAAGACCCATTTTACTCTAATAATAGATGTTTCCTTAGGTCTTTCAACCAAGGTCTGGACTTTATTCCTTTCAAATTCATTTAACTCATCTTGCAAAAGTTTAATCCAATCATCATCACCTAAAGCTTCATCGGTGCTTTCAGGTTCTAATTGAGAAAGGAATGCTAGATGTTATACTTCATTCCATAAGGAACTTCTAGTCCTTATGGGTTTATTTAAATAGCCAATGATGCTATTACTGGGATGATTCTTAAGAAACAACTGATTTGGGTTTTGTAAAACCTATTCATCAACATATGGTAGGAAATATTCTGGGGTAAATGATTCAGAAACATTTTCTTGAAAATTTTCCTTATCAGAAGGATCTTCTATCAAGGGTTCATAATCAGTTTTTGAAAACAAATCCGATGATATAGGTTGAGGTTGTTTAAAGAAAAAAGGATCAGTTTCATCAAATTTAACATGTACTATTTCTTCAATAGTACAAGTATTTTTATTAAAAACTCTATAAGCCTTAGAAGTTGTGGAGTAGCCTAAGAATATTCCTTCATTAGATTTGGGTGTGAATTTATGTAAACTATATTTAGTATTCAGAATGGATATTTTGCATCCAAATACCTTGAAGTAGGAAAGTCTAGGTTTTCTACCATTCCATAACTCATATAAGGTTTTATTAAGAAAAGGAATAATCAAAAATCGATTTATAGTATAACAAGAAGTACTTATAGCTTTATCCCAAAAATGATTAGCTATAGAATATTCACTCAACATGGTTCTAGTTATCTCTTGAAGAATTTGATTTCTTCTTTCAACAACACCATTCTGTTGAGGAGTTCTTGGTGCTGAGAAGTTATGAGTAATTCCTTTTATACTAAAAAAAGTTTTAAAATTATAATTTTGAAATTCTCCTCCATGATCACTCTGAATAGTTATCAATGGAAGATTTTTCTCATTTTTAGCATGGGCTCTAAAAATTTTAAAATAAGAAAAATCTTCATATTTATTTTCTAGAAAATATACCCACAAAAATCTAGTGTAATCATCAACTAAGACAAATAAAAAATATTTGCCTCCAATGCTTCCAATTTGTGTTAGACTAAAAATATCCATATACACCAACTGTAATTCATCCATATTTGAGACTTCACCAATTGATTTAAAACATGATTTATGTTTCTTTCCATATTGACAAGGATCATAAACTTTCAAAGAATCAAATCTAAGCTCTGGTAGATCTTTAAGAAGTTTTTTCTTAGAGAGTTTACATAGGTTCCTAAGGTTATAGTGTCCTAACCTTCTATTCCATAACCAAGATTGATCTCTCATTGCACTAATACATGGTAGGTCTTGGCTCCTAACATCTTATAAGTTTAGTGTATATACATTCTCTTGCCTATGGGTAAAAAGAATAAACTCTTACTTGGAATTTTTTACTAAGAACTTGTCATTCCTAAAATTCTTAAGGTAACTTTCATCACATAATTGACTTATGATAATGAGGTTGTTCTTAAGATCTTTAACAAATAAAACATTTTAAATCAATGTTTTTACAAGAAGAGAAATTTTTCCTACACCAATAATTTTTCTTTGAGCATTATCTCTGAAAGTTAATTTTACTCCTTTCGTCTTGATAATCTTTTCAAAGGAGTTTTTGTTACGAGTCATATGTTGGGACCATCCACTATACATGTACCATGTATTGCAATTAGTACTTACTTTATTTTCTTGAAAATAAGAGTGTTAGACTTTCAGAATCCAAAATTTCTTTATTCCAGAAATTTCAAAAAGCAAAATTTTAGGTATCCACACTTTCTTAGAAAAATAAGATTTATGAAAACCTAAAGACTGAGTTTTATTTAAAGAACAATTTTTAGCCCAATTTCCACCACACTAACATTTAGTGTAGAATGGAACACTTTTAGGAACAAAATAGTTATTACTAAAAACTGGTTTAGAATTAGTATAATCAAAACTGGAACGATTCGTTATAGGTCAAATTTGGGAATACATATTATCAAAGTTTTCTTTACCATAGGTAAAGTTTGACAAAAACTTCCTCAAGGAAAATATTTCTGAATTTAGTTTAATAACCGAGTTTTTAACCTCGAAAACATTAGTTTTATAACTAGAGTTAGTCTCTAAAATAGTATTCTTAGAAATTACATTTTCAAGATCCTTATAAATTTTATCCTTCTCATAATTAGATTCTGAAGGGTTTTTGGAAATACTTTCAAAATCAAAAATTATCTTATCAAGATCTTTAGAAAGATATGATAATTATTTTGTAAGAATATAAATTATAGAATTTTCCTTGTCAATATTTTTCTTGAGTTTAGAATTTCCATTCTCAAGAAGTTTATCAAACCTAGAAACTTCTTCATAAGTAGGTAATGTATTATCTTCATCAGAAGAAGATTCTTCATCTGAAGATTCATAATATTTATAATCACTATAATTTTCATTCAAAGATACATTTTTGATTGATTCATCATTGTGTACCTTGTTTATTATACAATGATTTTCAATAGGTATCTTGGAGAGTAGACCAAGATTCTTCTGACCAGAAGATTCATACTCTGAGGATTCATCAAAAGATTCGCCACCACTAGAACTCTAGGTTTCATTAGATTTTAAAGCTTTCTTAGATTTATCCTTGTAATACTTCTTTCTATTCCATTTAGAATTATTTTCCTTCCTATCCTTTTTCTTAAGATATGAAAATATGGCCTTATATGCCCTGATCTTTTTCATTCATAATAAGTGACTTGTGAGTCTTTCTTGTCTTTTCTTTCTTTCTTCTTAAATCTATACTGAAATTATTTCTTCCCAACTATCTTGTTCATCCTTATAGAAATATTAGCTAGCTCATTCTTAGAATGTTTCCTTTCACTTGATTCAGATAGAATAGAGACTTTATTATACTTAAATCTTGTAACCCTTTTAGGAGTCTTGGATTTATTAGTAGTAAATTATACAGTTACATTAGCATTTTTATTCTTATTCATATAAACATCTCTTTTCATTCTTGTCTCATGTTGAAGAAGAGTTATAAAAAGCTCATCAAGAGTAATTTGAGATTCTTTTCTATTTTCCTCAATAGATGTTCTCTTATATTCCCACTCATTAGGCATGATATCTATAATCTTTTACACAAGTGCCTCATCATAAAGACATTTTTTACCCATGGATTGTAAACTATTAACAATGTTCATAATCCTTTGTTGTACCTTGCATACCGGTTCTCCATAAGGAAATAGAAATCCATGATATTCTTCTCTAATCATAGCTCTTCTAGTTTCTATAACCTTGGATGTACCAAAATGAGTAACCTCCAATTTCTTCCAAATACAATTTACAGCTTCACAAGAAGAAATCTAACAATATATATTCCTGGTCAAGGAACACAACAAAGTATTACATACCTTGTAGTTTATTTGATATTATAACTTTTCTTGATTAGTAGAATCTCTGACCTCCTTATCAGAAAACTTATAATCTCCAGTAAGAATAACAAAGTTTTCCACTCCAATATTGATAATAAAAGTCTCCATAAGATCTCTACAATATTCATAATAATTCCCCAAAAAAATAGGAGGTCTGGTAGGATTTATATTTTCAATAGAACCAATATTCATTCCTACAATCAAAAAGAAAATATATTTCCACAAAACTTGTTAATAGTAAAAGTTTTTAAACAAGGATAAAAATCCTAAGCAAGAAAAAAAATATTTAGAACAATGAAAACATGAGCAAGAAAACTTATATGTGAATATAAGTATTTTAGAGACATCCTCTAATACCAATTGTAGGATTTAAATATGAATTAGATGCTCAAATACAAGAGGGGTGAATTGTAAGTTTTAAAACTTTTGTTTTTAACCTTAAGGAAAACTATGTTTAACAAAGTTAGTCAAGATAAATTCACAATACCTCTTTTAGTTCTACAATCTTGCTAGGTTCCAGAAATATGGTTCCGGAAAAGAAACTTAAGAAAATTTTACAAGAAAAATATTCTACCTTAAATCATATAGAATCTTACTTATCAGAGTATACAAAAGAACAATAAATCATAAAAAGATTATAATTTATTCCTTTATCAAAATATAGTGGAAATAAACTTGAAAAAAACAAGTAACATGTATGAAATATTTTAACCCCAAGAGAAGGGTATCCAAAAACCTTGGATAAAGGTGCCTTGATTTATACTTTCAAGAAAGTATGTCTTACCCACACCAGGGTAATCCCTTTATAGGAATATCAGAGTCTGTCTTGCTATCCCCACAATCCCTCTAACTATAAGGTAGTTGGCACCTCTTTCTTCCTATACACTGAAGTCATCGATCTTTAAGGTAGTCGGTACCTCTGTCCTCCTGTACATAGAAGACCTTGATTGTACTCAGCAATATTTAGAGTCGCATGAAGCAAGATGAACAAGATGTTCAGTAATCACAAGGCATGAGAGTTTTTCTCTCTATAAATAACTTCAAAAGCATGCAATCTCTAGAGTGATCAACTTGTTTCTCTGTTCTTGTGACCTCATTCAAATGAGATCCTATTTATAGGAAATTATCCAATGGTTGGATCCCTCCTCCAAGGCTCATATTTTTCCTTGAATATCAGAGGGGCCTATACACATGTCACTTAGACAATGGTTAATTAGAAACAGAATGTACGACATTGTTTCATAACTATAAAAAGTGTAAGAAAAATAAGTTTTCTTAACAAAATTTAATTTTCCGGAGTATAATGAAAAATAAAGTTTGGAGTCTAAGAAAATAAACACTTGGACACTATAAATCATGGATGTTCATATTTTGTTTTTCAAAGAATTAAGAACCTGAATTCTATCGATTTAGGAATCTGAATTCCAATAAATTCGAAGTCTGAATTTAGAGGAATTCGGAGTCTGAATTCTGAGGAATTCAGAGTCTTAATTATGAGAAATCCGGTGTCAGATTTCTAAGGACTTCAGAGTATGAATTCTGATGAATTCGGAGTCTGAATTTTGAGAAATTTGGAGTCTGTATTTTGTGGAATTCAGAGTCTGAATTATCTGGAATTTGGATTCTGAATTCTGAGAAATTTAGAGTCATAATTCTGTGGAATTGGGAGTTCGAATTCTGAGGAATTTAGATTCGGAATTCTGAGGAATTCAGAGTCTAAATTCTGAGGAATTCGGAGTCTAAATTTCAAAGAATTCAGAGTCTGAATTTCAGAGAATTCAGAGTATGAATTTCAGAGAATTCAGAGTTCAAATTTTATAGAATTCGGAGTCTGAATTTCAATGAATTTGAAGTCTGAATTTTAGAGAAATCGGAGTCTGAATTTCCGAGAATTTGGAGTCTGAAAACAAGATACTCTATAACCAAGGATTTATGGGATTATTTGGTTTTAGATGTGAAACTGAATTTTACACTTAGAAATAAAAAGATTTATATTTAGAGAAACTATAAAATGAAAAATGAAAACAATGATAATGAAAAATTTCCATGGGAAATGAAAATTTTCCTTATTAAGATAGTTTTTAGGGAAAAAGAAATTTTCCTTAAAACAGAGTGTTTGTGATTTTCAAAACATAGAGGAATGGAAAATTCATAAGGAAACCTTATTGAATCAATAAAAAATAGAAAAAAATGGAATATGGGGGGGCGTGCCTAGGGTTTTTTGTCTCGAGTGAGGTGGAATTACTGAAAAATATTAAAAAATGAAAAAGATGTTAAAGAAACACAACATTTTTTTAAAACTGGAAATGAGCTCACAGGCTGGCCCAATACTTAAATAAATAACTCAAATCAACCATGATTATGAGTTCATAAGGGGTCAAAATGGATATGGTGCTTTGAATAGTTCATGTGATACCAAGTGGGAAGTGAAATGGTTGAAAATTTTGAAAAATGGATTTATAAAAGAAACAAAATTTATTTTTAAATCTGGAAATGAGCTCATGGTTTTTCCCAAATTTTGAAGTAACCACCATTTTATCCAAAAATACACAAACACGCTTTGGGGAACCCATGGTAGGATGATTAGACATAGATGGAACCTAAAAACTCAACATTCATCTCACCCAAAATCCAAGAAAAGGATCAGGATTTACAATGAACCAGATCAAATCCAAGACATGAAAAACTAGGTGTGACAATTCTCCCCACCATTAATGCTTTTCGCCCTTGGAAAGCCATAACACTTTGTAGCTGAAAGATTAACACCTAAGGATTCCTTATTAACACAGTAAAACCTATCAAACCAAGTATATATCATCCAACATCAATGGAACTTAAGCCTATTTCCCAAACAAAACACCTACCCACAACCACTTCCTGATAATCAATGGAAAGATCAAGCCACCACCTCCACAACCAAGCTAAGAACCATAATTTTGGGCCTTCTCCCAATGAACCCAATGATCAACCAAACCAAAGTTCACTCACGAAAGCCAATGAATTGGGGGGGGGGCGAAATGGGATCCCCACCATTAAATCACAACTACCATCTAACAAATACATAAAGGAAAGATCTTCGAGACTCGTAGTGGTTCTCCCCACCATTAGAGACCAACTAGAAATAAACAAAAAAGAATTCAACGTGAACTAGAATCGGGCCTCACCTGCACAGGACCACTAAAACTCTCCCAAAAAAACAAAAAACCTACGTTAATAGGGTTTCAATATAAAAATTTAAACCACCCACTCCCAAATAGAGGGGACAAGAACTGGGCCAACACTTTCAGCACAGATCAAAACCCCCACCACTCAAGGTGGGGAGGAAAGGAGACCCAATCATTGGGCCTCTGAAAACACTAAATAAATATAGGAACATCCCAAAACTCTCCACCTATGAATAGTTAAAACAGAGACTGCACCTGATTCACATTGGCGGTCCACACAAGTTCATTGATTGGAAACCCAAATCTGAGAAGGCATAACCATAAACACTACGTGAGGGGTAAGTCCACCATGCACTTTTTGAAAAACTACACTTCGAGGCCTATGGATAAATCCCTGTTGTTTGAAGCATCTATTTCACCACAACCTGGAGCATAAGATTACAACACCCCACAAAACTCACTTTCTCAATAACACACCTTCTTATAAGTAGGAACTCATAGATACATAGAACCATTCTCTCTCACTCCGAATGAGGATCAGAATGGACAAGGAATACAATGAAACACATAAACATTACCGAACACAACTACTATATCCAAACGAATTATCATAATAGGTAAACAGTTCAAATCAAGCCCAAACTACTCTTTATTCCATCAAACAAGTTGAGGCATCAACTGAAGTGGTAGATTTAATATTTGAAAAAAATCCTTAGGTTGATCAACTAGAAGTATTGCCAACGGATAAACATCTATGGCCACATCACAACATCCAACAAATCCTTATAAACCCACTGAACATTTCTCTAAAACAGATCCACTAACAAGATCCCATCTCAAGACACACCAAGAGTATCACATCCAGCTCATGAGGAAGTATACCAAACAAACCACACTTCTAAAACATGAAAAAGAAACCCACATAAACACCAGTTTACAAAAACACAACAAATGTTTATCTTAAAACACTTTTGAAAAAAACTAACTTGGTGGATTTTCACATTCACCAATGGTGTTTCATCAAGTCTCACTCACATGTACATTCTCTTTCCACCCTAAACACCCAACCACCATATCATACCAGGAATCCATCAACATATATATACAAAACCATGCATGTGAGCACTCATGAAAACACCAAAGGCTAAAACAATCATCCTAATTTTACAATCCAAAACATTCAACCCATTTCAAAAATTATGTACCTTCCATAGGCAAACTAACCAGCAAGTTAAAAACCCATTTTCATATTTCAACACAACAAACCATTTTACCAAGCTTGAAAAAGAAACCCTATAGGTCTCCATCAAAATCTTCTCCATTTATTCAAAACATTTTTCAGCATATCAAAAAACCATAATTTTTCAAGAACCATTTGATTAAGAACCTATTTCATTTATTTCAAAATAACAACCAAAAAAATCATTCCATTCAATCATCCCTTTCCCATTTTCAAAAATTCAGCAAGGCCTATATTATTAATCTGACATCCACAAAAGCTAAAACCATTTTTAGGAAAACACCAACTCGTCAAAACCAATTCATCAGATTCAAACACTTTTCAAAATCCAAAAAACAACTTATTTTAAATTTTTTTTTAAATCATATTAAAATAATTCACACCTTTCAACCATTTTATTTCAATAAATCATAAGTTTAGATTAAATAAATTTGATCCTGTAAAATCATTCTACTTTCTCCCTAAGAATTTGTTTCACAAAAAACCTAACATGCTAAAAACTTTCTTATATTAAGCATTAAAAACCCACTTCCACAATTCTCACACAAGGATTTTCAACAAAAAAAATCAGAATTCAAGAAAGGTCTAAGAAACCCACAAAAGGGTACTAGTTTCGGTGGGTGACTTGACCATATGGTTAGAGGCCGTATGTCAAACACACCACCAACACAAATAGCCTTCTTAAGACCATTCCCTGACTCCACGTGGATTTATAGGACCTGTGAGCTCATGGAGGCCACTAGTTCAACTCCCCTTGTCGCATCCCAATCACCAAACAATCCCTAATAACCAAATAAACTAATAAAATTGGACTTCCCATGGACCCTTGAGGATCAAAATCACCAAGAGTTTGTGATGCTCTTCCCAAACATACCCCTCAAGTTCTGACAATCCTACTCCATCTACCTTTAAATCCCCAAAATAACAAGGGAGTTCTAAAAATCAAGGTCCACTAATAGTCGACCTCCTTTGATACCATTTATTCATGAACTAGCCCGAGTTGACCCTGAACCGGTCACTTGGGATGCTCCGCGACAAGTCTAGAAAGGAATTATTAATCCTACTAGGATGGAAAAAAGCACTAAGGGAATTAACATAGTATAAAAGGAAACAATTTTTCCCATATATAAACAATAAGGAAAACATTGGAAATAATGGACAACCTAATACACATTTATATAAAAAATTGAACCGACATCATTTATACGACAAAACTGAACGTAAAACTGAACGGTACAACTAAACCGACCAGACCTGATGAAAAACTAACTCCATGTGAACTCTTTGTTCACTCTCCAAAACAATGATCCCATGTTGCTCAAGCTAATCAAACTCAAGCTAAAACCTGCACAAGGGCTAATAATAGAAGAGGACTATATACATGAGTATTAAAACTCAGTAGGTTAGCTTGATATTCTATTCCCAATGTGATTCCTTTAAAATAAAAAACATCAATTTAATGTTTGAAATAAAATATATAAAAGTATGTTTTCCAAACAAGGTTCCATGCTATATAAGTTATCAGAAAAAAGATTGTAAGTTTTATATACAAGAATGGTATAACAATTTCCAATTTTCAAGAGGGATTCTTTAAAGAAAGTAAAATCTTAAATAAAACACACATGCTACTAAATTTTCCATCCAAATACACCGTATACCGATGGTGAATACAATATATCAAATGATCACTAGTCACGGGAACACCCATAAGCACTAGCTAGGTGTGGGTCCTAGGTACCTCGTATCTCGGTGAAAAGTAACCATAATAAATATTAGTTCTCATGAACAATCCACTAGTAGGAAAAAATACCCATAATTTAGTGGCCCCAAAATCATCATTATAGTCTAGATAGTGTGTTCATTGTCAAACTTTATATATGAAATAGTCATGGAACCACTCCAGATCACTAGCATACTAATACACGTCCGCCCACCTAGATACTTGGGTTTCCCTATTTTTGCTCAATAAAGTTCCACATGTTATCACATAAACTTTTCACATGAAAATTTAATTTCCAAGTCATACACTCACAAAAAAAAACTCAACCATGTTTCACATATCCTTCACAGGTCAATAAACCACTTAGAATTTTCATAAAACAATTCAAAAAGAATAACGAGGTTTTGCACATAAAATCCATTTAAAAATGATTATTTAGGGCCAAAAACCCACCAATGCCATAGGAAACCATATTTTCCATCCCCAAAACCATTTAATAAATCAATTTCATGAATCATAAAATTATCCCAAATGATACAGTATGAAATACACACGAAAACCTATTTTACAAGAAAAATGTCAAACGAGCCTTTAAGAATTCTTCACAAAAACAACATTTATCAAAAGAAAGAATTCCAATATTCATAAATAGGAATAAATAACCATTATAATAAAATAAAAATTTACATAAACCCCTTAAATATTCAGGTTACACATTCAAAACCCATTCATTTCTATAGAGAATCCAAACATGACATTTATTGGGAACACATGCCAAAACACCCCAAAAACCCATACTCGTTTCATTATAAAACAAAAAACCAGATTGGAACCCACACAATGAACCAAAAAAATTGATTCACATGCTTAAATGTTTTTTCAAAAGCCAAACCAATCATTTTATATCAACGTGAGCACACAAAATCCAACCGGGCACTTTCCCGAAAACGTGGCATGCAACATTTAATGAAACCAATTCTATTTAACACTAAAAAGGTTATAAAACAAAATTTTCATGACATAAAATTATTTAAATGGCTAAAAAAGTTTCTAAACAACACAAACCAGGTGATAAATATAATATAACATTTAAACAAACACTTAGTGTGCACTTTTATAACAAAACAATACTATTTTTCACAAAATAAGGCATAAACACCACTTTGCACACCAAATAAAATAATTTAAGGATTATAAAATAATACTCATAATGTTTAGAGGGTGAAAATACCATTAAAAATAAGAATATTAAATAAAAAGGAAAAGTTCAATGGGAAACCTACCTCAAATCCTTGGCGGAATGGAAACACATACCTGATATCACCATCCAAGGGTTTATAAACCCTAAACCTATGAAGACCAACCCCAAACAAACAAAAACCCCATAAATAATCATGGGATACTATAACAATAGGTTTTTCAGGACCATTTAGGAAGATAGAGCTAACAAATAATGGAATGGATGAGGAAGAAGGAGGAGAAAGGAGAAAAGAACTCACCTTGATAACTAGAGAACACTTCATCTTCCCTTAGATCCACACCATTAGAGGAGAGGGAATGGATTTTAACTCAATGGAGAGAATACTTAGGTATGGATGAACCAGGTAAATAATATTTGGGTGAAAAAGATTAAAAAATTAATGATTTATGAAAGATACAAATTACCTTTTCAAATTTGGACGATTTGAGAAACCATGAGGAAGTTCTCTCTAATATCCAATGAATATGAGGTCAAAAGAGGGAAAATGTAACATGGGTCTGTGCCTAGGGTTTGTGGGCTCTAGTGATAAGTGTAATGACAAAAAATATTAAAATAATAATAATATATAAAATACAAAATATATTTTTTAAAAACTGTAAATGGGCTCACGGGCTGTCCCAATACCTAAATAAATAACCTAAATATACCATGATTATGAGTTCCTAAGGGTTACAAATGGATATGGTGGTTTGAATAGGTTAGGTTATGCTAAGTGGGAAGTGTAATGAGTTTTTTTTTTGAAAAAATGAGTTATAAAAGAAACAAAATTTGTTTTTAAATCTGGAAACGGGCTCACAGTTTGGCCCAAATCTTGAAGTAACCACCCTTTTCTCCAAAAAACCCCAAAAAACTATAGGGAACCCATGGTAGGATGATTAGAAATAGATTTAACTTAAAAAATCAGAATTAATCTCACCAAAAACTCAAGAAAAGGATCAATATTTACAATGAATCGGATCAATACCAAGACATGAAAAACTTGGTGTGACTTGATGTGCTACTTCTCTAACTGTTTAATAGAAAAATCATCATATAGGCCCCCCTAATTGGTTCCCACAATTCCTTATATGTTAGTACACATAAAATTAAAGTTATTATAGATATATTAACTTACTATTTAATAATATTAGTAAGGTTGAGCGATGTCTCTCAATTGACATCTTCTATTCTTCCCAACTTCATTATTGGGAATACTTTTCATGCTTATTTTCCTAATTTATTTTATCATTTATATTTTTGTATATATTAGTGGAATCACCCTCATAAATAGGATTTTTTGAAAACAAATATACCATGAGGGGGTTGAATTAGGATTATGGTTAAATTAAAATTTTTCTTTAATCCATTTATCTTTCTTTTAGGATCTTGTTCCCATGTTGGCAGAAATTGTGTTCAACTGTATTACTTGATAGAAAAACAACTAAAACAATCAAAGATATGCAGGAAATTAATGCATACATAGAACAAAAATATTTTACTTAGTTCACTACATATGGATACATCCAATGAGCACACACCGACAACATGTTTATCTGGCATAATCCACTAATCTTCACTAGTTCCATGGATACAATATTTTAACCATGGTCACCCTGTTATAGGTAAACTACCTTTAGAATATTAAGAGTTCATTAACTCCTCACCCAAGTTGCACTTCCTATTCTTCACTTATATACACTAATTTGATAAAGGCTCTTCCACAGTTTATAGACTTGTAGTTATCTTCAACAGATGAGGAACATAATGGTTTATCTTTGTTCATCATGAGTGTATAATTGCATCATAACTCCTGACTTGATGCTAGGTTTATCTTATTACTGTTATTCTATCATTATTCAAGGCCAGATGAGATTAACTCCAAAATGAGAGAGTTGAGTCTTTTTCTTACACAACACTATCACAATAGTACTTGTTCTCTGAGTAAGGAAAATTCTGCACTGAAATTATCCTGTTTTTTTTTCTCCTCTTCAATAACTAGGTGTGGTACTCTAACTCCTTTTTGATGATCCTTCTTCCTTTAAAATAGATATTTTCATGATACTATATTCAATATATAATAATGTTTAATTCTTCCTATTTGAATATAACTTCCTTGTATGAATATTTCCCGATTAAGAACTATTCACTACACATCCAAGTCATAAATCCTATATAACATAACCTAAATCACATAACCCTGGCTGTACAACAAAAAGTGTGAGACCACTGAGTGGATAAACCTTAGGCATAAGACTCCTGACATGTATCTCTACCATGTAACTTCGAGCATGAGACCATTGGTGCAAAGCTCTTAGGCATGAGACTAATGTATGTGTAACACCTGACATGAGTCTGCTAGTGTATAACTCATAGGCACATATCTCCTTGAACAAGCTCAAGAACATGACTCTTGGCGCTTATCTCCTCACATGATTATTGTAACGAGCTGATCTTTTATGAATGAAATTCCCCATTTTTATTTAATTAAATGTCTTATGGATATAGAAAACACATGCACTTCTTTTGTTTTTATTATATCCTATTGGATTTAAATGACCATTAAGTATCATTACCGTTGTTAATATAACTATTGAAAAATGATCACATAACTAGTATAAATATAGGATTTTAACAAATCCTTTTGACACAGACAAAGGAAGTGATGGCCACTACTAGTAGGATTATACCCTATGAATCCCATTTATTAGAGATTCCAAGGGAGATAACACTTATGGGATTTTCCCTAGACCAAGACCAAGTTGAGTTCCAAAAACTTAAGTATGATAAAAACCATTTACGGGAGAAGTTCAAGGTTATCGAGATCACGACCCAAACCACGTTCACTAAACAACCCCATGAAATCCTCATCACCGCGCACCTTACTCTTAGGGTGTATGCTGGTGTAATAAATAGATATTTATCAAGACACTAGAATTAGGAATATGTATATTATTTTTTTATATAATAATTAATATATTTTCTTCCTATTATTTTCACCTTGTAAATGATTTTTAATGCACAGATAGTATTTTTGGTTAATATTAAAATTCAATTAAGAAATATATTTTGATAAATTAATTAATTTTTTAAATAAATATTATTTTAATAAAATATTATTATTAAATTATATATTTTTTAATATAAATTATCATATAATTTTTATGAAGTCAAATGTAATTCTTATTAGGGTTCGAAAATTATTATTGTCAAAAACTCGTCATTGTCAATAAATGTTAGTTTTTATTTTAAAAGTGAAAATCCACATATTTAGAAAATTATTTAGATAAAATTAATATTATTTTTATAATTATAAAGTCTAAATTATCCAACGGTGAATTTTTCATAATTTTCTGAGACAGTCGAATTTGTAGGTAAAACTTAAATATCGTATAAATATATAGTGTGTTTTATGACATCAAAATGGATCAATAGTGATGTAATAAATACTATAAAAGGTATAATTGAAAAAATATATGTTTTTCATTTAAAATAATTTAATTTTATGTTTATTTTATTTATTTTATAAATCCTTAGTGAATCCTCCAAGACCTGTAATATATTTTAAGATTTTAAAATCGTTTCTTTGAAAGTATGACTCTCCTCCACATAAGAAAGGGAAATATTTTATTATATTCATCCCTTGGACTTATAAAATAATATAATCCACTCTTATTTTCCAGAAACCATGGGAAAAAACCATGGTTTGGTTTGTGGTTTTCAATATTTTATTATGTAGTGTCCAAAATCAAAATAATAAAGAAATCCCTCTCCTTTCCTATATAAACCCACCCAACAGTGAAAAAAAGGAAAATAATAGTAATTGTGAAAAGAAGGAAAATCATAGTAATGAGAAACCACAATAAAAACATAGAAATTGTCTTACCGCAATGGTGAAGGTAGGAGCTTAGTCAAGCTCCCCACACCTCTAGTGATTTCCTAACTGCATGAAAAGCTTCACTCTAAGGCCTATGTCTAGAGCCCTGGTGTTTGAAGCATCTATCGCACCGCATCCAGGAGCTTAAGATCACAACACCCCAAAAAACTCACTTTCTCAACAAAACACTTTTATCTAAATAGGAACTCATAGATACATAGCACCATTCTCTCTCACTCCGAATGAGGAGCATAAATAGACAAGGAATACAATGAAACACATCAACATCACTGAACAAAATTGTTATATCCAAAATAATTATCACAACATGAAAACACTTTAAATCAATCCCAAACAGATATTTATTTCATCAAACAATTTGAGGAATCATTCGAAGAGGTGGATTTAATGTTTAAAATAAATACTTAGGCTGATCAATTGGAAGTCTTGCCAATATAGAACCATCTGTGGCCATATCACAACATCCAAAATATCCTTAGAAACCCACTGAACATTGCTCTAAAACTGATCCAAAAAAAATATCCCTCCTCAAGACACAACAAGAGTATCACTTCCAGCTCATGAGGAAGTATACCAAACAAAGCACACTTCTAAAACATAAAAAAGAAACCCACACAAACACCAGTTTACAAAAAACAACAAATTTTCAGCTTCAAACACTTTTGAAAAACAAACTAACTTGGTGGATTTTCACATTCACCAATGGTGTTTCATCAAGTATCACTCACATGAACAATCCCGTTACACCCCAGACACCAAACCACCATATCATATCAGGCATACATCAACATATATATACAAAACCATGCATGTGAGCACTCATGAAAACACTAAAGGTTAAAAAAATATCCTAATTTTACAATTCAAAACATTTAACCCATTTCAAAAATCATGTACCTTCCATAGGCACACTAACCAGCAAGTCAAAAACCATTTTAATATTTCCACACAACAAACCATTTTATCAAGATTGAAAAAGAAACCCTGTAGATATCCATCAAAATCTTCTCCCATTATTCAAAACATTTTTTAGCATCTCAAAAAACCACACTTTTTCAAGAACCATTTGATTTAGAACCCAATTCATTTATTTTAAAACAACATCCAAAACTAGTATTCCATTCAATCATCCCTTTCCCATTTTCAAAAATTAATCAGGGTCTCTATTCTTAATCTGAAATCCAAAAAATCCAAAACCCTTTTTAGGAAAACAACAACTATTCAAAACTAATTCACCGGATTCAAACACTCTTCACCATCCAAAAACATCCTATTTAAAAAAAATCTGAATCATATTAAAATAATTAATGCATTTCAACTATTTTATTTCAATAAATCATAAGTTTTGATTAAATAAATTCGATCCCATTAAATCATTCTACTTTCTCCCTAAAATTTGTTTCAAAAAAACCTAACATGCTCAAAAATTTCTTATATTAAGCATGGAAAACCCACTTCCACAATTCTCCCACAAGGATTTTCAAAACAAAATTCAGAATTCAAGAATGGTCTAAGAGACCCATAAAAGGGAACTAGTTTTAGTGGGTGACTTGATCATATGGTTGGAAACCGTATGTCAAACACACCACCAACACGAAGAGCCTTATTAGGACCATGCCCTAGCTTCATATTTCTTTAAAGGACCTGTGAGCTCACGGAGTCCATTAGTTCAACTCCCCTTGTCACATCCCAATCCCCAAAAAATACCTAATAACCAAAGAAACTAATAAAACCGGAGTTCCCATGGACACCTGAGGATTGGAACGATCTAGAGTTCACAATGATCTTCCCAAACATACCCCTCAAGTTATGACAATCCTACTCCATCTACCTTGACATCCCCAAAATAATAAGCAAGTTCTAAAAAGTAATGTCCAATAAGAGTCTCCCTCCCTTGATACCAATTTTTCATGAACTAGCTTGAGCCGAACCTGAATCGGTCACTTAGGTTGCTCCATGATATGTCCCGAAAGTCGTTACCGATCCTCATACGATGGTGACAAGCACCAAGGGCATCAAAAGAGTATACAAGGGAACTATTTTTTCTGAATATAAACAATAAGGAAAACATTGGAAATAATGGACAACCCAATACACATTTATATAAAAAAATTGAATAGACATCATTTATACAACAAAACTGAAAGTACAACTGAACGATATAACTAAAATGACCAGACCTGATGACCAAATAACTCCATGTGACCTATATGGTTACTCTCCAACACAATGATCCCATGTCGCTCAAGGTAATTGAACTCAATATAAAACCTACACAAGGACTAAAAACAGAAGAGGACTATAGGCGTGAGTATTAAAACTCAGAAGGTTAGCTCGATATTCTATTCCCAATGCTCTAAATTTAAAATAAAAAAACACCAATTTCCTGTTGGAAATACAGTATATAAAAGTATTTTTCCAAACAAGGTTCCATTCTATGGAAGTTATCAAACAAAATCTTGTAAGTTTTATACACAATAATGCTAGATCAATTTCCAAAGATATACAACTTCAAAGGAAAACAACTTTCAAGAGGGATGCTTTAAATAAATTACACTTTTAAATAAAACACACATGATGCTGAATTTTCTATCAAAATACACCATATGATGATGGTGAATACAATATATCCAATGAGCACTAGTCAGGGAACACCCATAGGCACTAGCTAGGTGTGGGCCCTAGGTACCTTGTTTCTTGGTGAAACGTAACCATAAAAAATATCTGTTCTCATGAAAAATCCACTAGTAGGGAACAATACCCATAACATAGTGGTCCCCAAAATCATAATCATAGTTTAGTTATTATTGTCATCTTCAAACATTCTGTGTGAAATAGGGACAAAACAACTCTGGATCACTAGCATACTAGTACACGTCTACCCACCTAGATACTAGGGTTTCACTCTTTGTGATCAATCAAGTTCCACATGTTATCACATACACTTTTCACATGAAAATTTCATTTCCAAATAATACACTCACCAAAAAAACTCAACCATGTTTCACATATCCTTCACAGGTCAATAAACCACTTATAATTTTCATAAAATAATTTCAAGAAGAATAACGAGGCTTTGAAAATAAAATCCATTTAAAAATGATCCTTTAGGGAAAAACACCCACCAATACCATATGAAACCATATAATTAAGACCCAAACCATTTAATAAATAAATTTCATGAATTATAAAATGACCCCAAATGATACAACATGGAATACACACAAAAACCAGTTTTACAAGAAAAATGCCAAACAGGCCTTTAAGCATTCTTCACAAAAACAACATTTATCAAAAGAACCAATTACACTATTCATAAAGAGGCATAAACAAACCATTGGAAGAAACAAAACATTTACATTAGCCCATTAAAAATTAAGGTTACATATTCAAAACCCATCCATTTCTATAGATATGCCAAACAATCCATTTATCGGAAACACATTCCAAAACACCCTAAAACCCCATACTCATTTCATTATAAAACCAAAAACTAGTTTGGAAACCACACAATGAACCGAAAAAAAAATTATTCACATGATTCCAATATTTTTCACAATCCAAACCAATCATTTTATATAAACTTGAGCACACAAAATCCAACAAGGCACTTTCCCGAAAATGTGGCATGCAACATTTAATGAAACCAATTCTATTTAACACTAAAAATGTCATAAAACAAAAATTTCAGCAAAATTTTTTATTTAAATGGATAAAAAATGTTCTAAACAACCCAAACCTAGTTCTAAAGATAACAAAACATTTAAAAAAACACTTGGTGTGCACTTTTATAACAAAACAACACTATTTTTTCACAAAATAAGACATAAACACCACTTTTCACACCAAATAAAATTATTTAAGGCTTATAAAACAATACTCATAATGTTTAGAGGGTTAAAATACCATGAAAGAATATGTATCTCAAATAAAAAGGACAAGTTTAGTGGGAAACCTACCTCAAATCCTTGGTGGAAAGGAAATGCAGACCTAATATCACCATCTGAGGGTTTATAAACTCTAAACCTATTAATACCAGCCCCAAACAAACAAAACCCACATAAAAATCATTTTATAATATAACCATAGGTTTTTAATGACCAGGTAAGAAGATAGAGCTAATAAATAATGGAAGGAGGAGGAGGAAGGAGGAGAAAGGAGAAGAGAACTCACCTTGATAACTAGAGAACACTTCATATTCCCTTATATCCACACCATTAGAGGAGAGGGAATGGATTTGAACTCAATTTAGAGTATCCTTATGTCATTATGAATTGGGTAAATAATATTTGGGTGAAAAAGAGTAAAAAATGAATTATTTATGAAAGAAACAAATTATCTTTTCAAATCTGGACGATTTGAGAAATCATGACGAAGTTTTCCCCAATACTCAATGAATATGAGGCCCAAAGAGGAAAATGGAACATGGGTCTTCATATAGGGTTTTTGGGCTCGAGTGAGAGGTGGAATGACTGAAAAATATTAAAAAATGAATAAGATATAATAGAAACAATATATTTTTTTAAAACTGGAAATGGGCTCATGGTCTGGCCCAATATCTGAATAAATTACCTAATTATACCATGATTATGAGTTTCTAAGGGGTAAAAATTGATATGGTGGTTTGAATAGGGAATTTTATGCCAAGTGGAAAGTGTAATGAGTGAATTTTTCTTGGAAAAAAAGACTTAGAAAAGAAACATAAATTTGTTTTTAAATTTGAAATGGGCTCACGGTTTGACCCAAATCTTGAAGTAACCACCCTTTTCTCTAAAAAACCCAAAACAAGATATAGGTAACCCATGGTAGCATGATTAGAAATATATGGAACTTCAAAACTCAACATTTATCTCACCCAAAACCCAAGAAAAGGATCAGAATTTCCAATGAACTAGATCAATACCAAGACATGAAAAACCTGGTGTGACATGATGTGCTACTTCTCTAACTTTTTAATAGAGAAATACTCATATAGGACCCCATAATTGGTTCCCAAAATTCCCTATATATTAGTACACATAAAATAAAAGTGAGGAAAAAGGGTTTAACTTAATCTTTAATAATATTATTAAGGTTGGGTGATGTCTCTCAACTGAGATCTTCTATTCTTCCCAACTTCATTATCTCAAATACTCTTCAAGATTCTTTTCCTAATTTTTTTATCATTTCTATTTTTATATATCTTACTGGTATCACTCTTCTCAATAGTATTTTTTTAAAACAAATATACCATGAGGGGGTAAATTAGAGTGATAGTCAAATTAAATTTTTTCTTTAAGCCATTTATCTTTCTTTTAGAATCTTGTTCCCATGTTGGCGGAAATTGTGTCCGCCTATATTATGTGATATAAAAACCACTGAAGAAATCAAATATATGCAGGAAATTAATGCATACATAGAACACAAAGATTTTACTTAGTTCAACACAAAGGGAGACGTCCAATTATCACACACTAAAAACATGTTTATGTGCCATAATCCACTAATCTTCAATAGTTACATGGATACAATAATTCAACCATGGTCACTATGTTCTAGGTAAACTACCTTTAAAAGATTATGGTTTCATTCATTCATCACCCAAGGTGCACTTTATCTTCTTTAATTCTATACACTACTTCAATAAAGGCTCTTCAACAGTTTATAGACTTGTATTTATCTTCAACAGATAAGGAACATAATGGTTTATCTTTGTTCATCATGAGAGTATAATTGCATTATAACTCCCAAATTGATTCTATGTTTCTCTTCTTTGTGTTATTATATCCTTCTTTAGGTCTAGATTATATTACCTCTAAAATGATAGAGTTGAGTCTTTTTCTCACACATCACTATCACAATAGTACTTATTCTCTGAGTGGGGATAATTCTGCACTAAAATTATCCTATTTTTTCCTCCTCTTCAATAACTAGGTGTGGTACTCAAACTCCTTTATAATTATCCTTATTACTTTAAAATAGATATTTTAATGATACTATATTCAATATATAATAATTTTTAATGCTTCCTATTTTCATATAAGTTTCTTCTATGACTATTTCTCAATTGATAACTATTCACTACACATCCAAGTCATAAATCTTATATAACACAACCTAAATCACATAACTCTGGTTGTACAACATCAATCGCAAGGCCAGTGAGTGGATAAACCTTAGGTATAAGACTCCTAACATGTATCTCTACCATATAACTCTGAGTGTGAGACCATTGGTGCAAGGATCCTGGGCATGAGACTCATGTATGTGTAACACCTCACATGAGTCTAATTGTGTATAACTCCTAGGAACATAACTCATTTCACAAGCTCAAGTACATGAATCCTGGTGCATATCTCCTCACACAATTCTTGTAATGACCTGATATTTTATGAATGAAATCCCCCCTTTTATTTAATTAAATGTATTATGGATATAGAAAACACATGCACTTCTTTTGTTTTTGTTATATCCAATTGGCTTTAAATTACCATTAAGTATTGTTATCATTGTTAATATATCCATTGAACAGTGATCAAATGACTAGTATAAATATAGGATTTTAACAAATCCTTTTGACACAGACAAAGGAAGTGATAGCCACAACTAGTAGGATTATACCCTATGAAGCCCATTTATCAGAGCTTCTAAGGGGGATAACATTTATGGGATTTTCCCTAGACCAAGACCAAGTTGAGTTCCAATAACTTAAGTATGATAAAAACCATTTACTGGAGAAGTTCAAGTTAATCGAGATAACGACCCAAACCACATTCATTGAACGACCCCATGAAAGCCTCATCATCATGCACCTTACTCTTAGGATGTATGTTGTAGGATCGAAATGATGAATGTAGATGCTCAAAATACAAGAGGGGGTGAATTGTATACTTTAAAAATTCCTTTCGAACCTTTAAAGTTAAGTTTAACAAGGTTAAACAAACATTCAAAAAACCTCTTAAAGAAACATTTTCTTAAAAGAAAGATTCTACCTTAAAGCAAATAGAATCTGTAATATAATCAGAGTAATGAAATTAGAAAGTATAAGAAAGTTATACTTTCTATCTTTAACAAAGTTAAGATTATAGTGGAAATAAAACAACTTGAAATAGAAAACAACTAGAAACAATATTCTTTTAACCCATATAGAAGGGTATTCAACAACCTTGGATAAATTTTCCTTGATTTATACTTTCAATAAAGTCTATCTCACCCAAACCTAGGTAATCCCTCAATTTGAATATCGATTTCTATCTTGCTATCCACGCAAGCCCTCGATTTAGAAGGAAATCAGAACCTCTATCTTACAAACCCGGAATCCCACGATCAGCACGATCGGAGTCTGCATGAAGCAAGTCTGAACAAGTTTTTCACACCCGAACAAGATGTTCATGACATCTACATAAAGCAATTAGAGTTGAAAGAGCCTCTCTCTCTATAAATCACTTCATAGTTTTTTCACATGCATCAAGTTCATCCACTCTCCACAAAAATTCAAAGCACTTTTCTTGTTTAAGTGATCTTGTATTTATAGGAAAAGATTCCCAAAGGTTGACTCCACTCCAACATTCATATTTTCCTTAAATTTAGGAGGGACCTAAACACATGTCAAACATACAATGGTTAGTTTGAAATAGATTGTATGACATCGTTTCAAGTAACCGAAACGATTTTATGTTAAGGATGAATGTTAAGTATAAGAAAACTTAGAATCTAATATCATTGGAATGATACATTTAAAAACTATTACATTATCAAGAAAATTGATTCATAAGGAAAATTAAATCGAATTATGAAACTGGTATCTCATTTGTTCCAGAATCGGAATCATAAAATTGGAATCAAATATACACTGGAATTGATATCGTAAAGATGATATCACATATACATCGGAATCAGTATCATACAGATGGTATCACATATACACTGGATTTTGTATCACAAAGACGGTAACACTTATACATTGGAATCGGAATCATATAGTCGGTATCACTTATACACCAGATTCGGAATCATAATGTCGATATCACTTATACACCAGTTTCGGAATCATAAAGATGGTATCACTTATACACCAGATTTGGAATCATAAAGACCATATGAGAAATCAGTGAATTTAACAGGATGGAAAATCGTAATGATACACTTGTAAGTATAATAGAATGAAAAATCATAATGATATATCTATAAGTATAATGGAATGACCATTCCGGATCATAAAAAAATAGAACTTAAGAAAGAAAATAACTTAATAAAAGGTGTTTGTGATTTTCAAAACATAAGACCATAAGGAATTGAGAAGTCATAAGATAACCTTATTGACACAACATATGTTGGTGTAATAAATAGATATGTATCAAGACACTAGAATTAGGAATATTTATATTATTTTTGTATATAATAATGAATATATTTTCTTCCTATTATTTTCACTTTGTAAATGATTTTTAATGCACAAATAGTATTTTTGGTTAATATTAAAATTCAATTAAAAAATATTTTTTGATAAATTAATGGATTTTTGAAATAAATAATTTTTTAATAAAATATTATTATTAAATTATATATTTTTTAATATCAATAATCATGTAATTTTTATAAAGTAAAATGTAATTTTTATTAGGGTTCAAAAACTATTATTGTCAAAAACCTGTCATTGTCAATAAATGTCAGTTTTTATTTTAAATGGGAAAATACACATATTAAGAAAATTATTTAGATAAAATAAATATTTTTTTTGAATTAGGAAGTCTAAATTATCCAACCGTTAATTTTTCATAATTTTCCGAGACAATCGAATTTATAGGTAAAAATTAAATATCGTATAAATGTATAGTGTGTTTTATGACATCATAATGGCCCAATAGTGATGTAATAAATACTATAAAAGTTATACATGTAAAAATATATGTTTTTCATTTAAAATAATGTAATTTTATGTTTATTTTATTTATTTTATAAATCCTTAGTGAATCCTCTAAGACTTATAATATATTTTAGGATTTTAAAATCATTTCTTTGAAATTATAACTCACCTACACATAAGGAAGGAAAATATTTTATTATATTCAGACCTAGGACTTATAAAATAATATAATACACTCCTATTTTATAGAAACCATGGAAAACCCCATGGTATGGTTTGTGATTTTGAATATTTTATTATATAGTGTCCAAAATAATAATAAATAAATCCCCCTCCTTTCTTAAATGAACCTGACCAAGATCACATTTCTCTTCACTTAAACTCCTTGAAGCTTGTACACACTATTCTATATACCCCATATAGTCCTCATAATGAACCATAATCTCTCAATATTCCTGTCCCAAGCCTTTGGAGTCAGACATCCAGGCAAGGGATCCTCACATTTCTCTCCTTTAAATTCTAGAACCATATTTGAAATTAGTCTTTATAATTTCAATTGGTTATATTACCATTATTTTATTATGTTTCCCATACTATCCAATTGATATTATTTTAATGGTATACCATTTATACTCACTCATTTTGACCATTACCTAATCCGTTACTATGCCGAAATTCCGTAAGAGATTCTCTCTCTCCTCTTTTTATCAAGCACTTCATTTATGATACACCCTTTTGATTTCCATTTACATAAGTTGGGATACATTATTACCTATCCCCCTTAATATCCATTTTATTTTTAAATTATGGTATCTCCTTTGACTCTCATTTATCCCTCTTATGAACCCTTATGTACAACCGTTACTATGCCGAAATTCAGTAAGGGGTTTTCACCCTCCTCTTTTATCAAGTATTCCTTTTATGTTTTGTCTTATAAATTCCTTTTTCCTATGTTGAGATATTTTCTTAAATACCCCCATAATTATCCATTTAATTTATAAATTATGAGATCCCCATTTATCTCTTATCAACCCATTTTATGAATTTCTATACAACGCTGTTATGCTACCGAAATTGCACCACAATTTTCCATGCCAAAATAATTATGTAGTGAATACCATACTCATTTCTCTATAAATAGTATTCGCCTTTAAGTACATATAATTATTTATTGGGGACTTACATATATGTATTACACATTCCTATATCATGGAATAAATTATGATGTTGAATGAATCTGTGTTATATGATCTATGTGGAACACTTAGGCATGAGAATGAAATGATTATGAAGGGTGGAACCTGATAGCACTCCAATGAATTGGGAAATGTTTAGTATCATGATACATCATATTGGGATGGGGGTTTACCTAATTCATTTATGAGAATTTTTCCACCATGAATTCTTGGCGTTTTAGCTTTGACTTATGTTTATGATGTTGTTTTTTATATTGTCTCCACATTTCCCATGTTATGATTATCATACTAAATAAAGCCTTATTATTCATGTTCTTAAATGCATAAATGGTATTCTTTGTCTAACATGTATTATTATCCTCATGTTATGCCATGTTTATTCCCTTACTGGGATTTATATCTCACCCTTTTCTTATGTATTTCCTTAGGTTATCCCATGTAGTGTTAAGTATGATGGAATGTTTTGGTCATGTCAAAAAAGTTTTCAATAAAGATGTTGTATTTCATGTTTTAAGTTGTTATGTAATGTTCTTAAACCCAAAATAAACTAGACATATCAATATTCTAAGTTATATTAAGTGAAATTTTATGTAATAAATTATGTTTAAATATGAAATAAAGAGTAGGGTTTTTATAGTTGGTATCAGAGTATAGGTTTAGTTATTTTTGGGATTAGGTTAGAAAACCCTAGAAAAAATCCTTAATAATAAGACTTAGTATTAGAAAATATCCCTAAATTTTGATAAGTACAGAGTAAGTAGTTAATCAAGAAAATACATCCCTGTCTGGATACTACAAGTGAACATAGTTCTAGAATAGATGTACCTAGGAGTAACTACTCTGACAAGGTATTTAATTCTTGACTCGGGGTAACCTGGTACACAACAACCTGACCTAATGCACACCTATTTTGACACTCTAGAGGGATATTATTTCATAAATTAATAGTCTAATTAAAAACATTATTAAGGGAATAAAAAATCCTATAATAATATATGTTAGGAAGTATATCATGGATAACATAGACCGAAGCCCAGAAACCCATAACTTAAGGAGATAAATATAATTTATAAGTTATCACTTTAATTTCATTGGATACTTTATGTTTTTAATAGTTTAAGATACTCATAACTAATTATATATTAGATAAAGTAGAAATAGAATCAAAAATTGAAAGTTAGGGTTATAGTTTATAATTCTACACATTTCTTTATATCAAGAATGTTTAGTATAATCATTCAAACACCACCACAAAGCATGGAAGTAGATATGTAAATGAAAATAGAAAATGGGTAAATTATTGAATCCCATGTATATAACTCCTCCTCTATCACAATTTGTGGATTTAACTTCCCGGTGAACCTTTTCATACTTCCCTTGGTGTAATTTGATGCAATTCTAGGCATGGATTGACTTTTCCTATATAGATCCAATGTAAATTGTTGCAGGAGGGAAATAACTCTCCTTATAGAAAATCGACCCCTGATTATATAAAAGTGAAAGGAGGAGAATGAATATTCTTTATCACCATCATCTCAAGAATGGATATTATTTCCCTATGAGAAAGTGTATCTATTTCCAATGATTGAGTCTAAGGAATGAACCATCCTCGAATACATTTCTATTGTGAGGGAATTAACTGATGTGTTTCTCGAGGAGCTTCCTAGTCTTCCTCCATAAAAAGTGGTTGGATTTTTTTTTCAAGATTATACCAGGGGATTTTCTAATATCAAAGACTCCATATAGAATGGTTGTTGAGGAACTTGATGAACTGAAGAAACAATTATAGGAAAAATTGGATAAAGGGTTTATATGCCCAAGTGCTTCACCATGGGGGGAATCAATCCTCTTCATCATGAAGAAGGATGGTTAAATGCATATTTTCATTGATTATCGTGAGATAAACATAATCACAATAAATAATATGTATCCTTTTCCACGAATTTATGACTTGTTAGATCTGCTATGTGGAGCACAATAATTCTACAAGGTGGATCTATGGTCAGGATATTACCAAGTAAGGGAGAAGGAGAAGGATATCCCCAAGACCAATTTTCATACAAGGTATGGGCATTATGAGTTCATACTAATTCTATTAAGACTCACTAATACTCCATCAATCTTTATGGAATTGATGAATAATGTATTTAGAGATTATCTCGAAAAATTTGTGGTAGTCTTTATAGATGATATTCTAATATACTCAAAAACCAAGGGGGATCATGAAGAGCATCTAATAACTATGGTATGGTCCTTGTGAAAGAAAAATCTCTATGAAAAGTACAACAAGTGTGGGTTTTGGTTGAAGTATGTCCCATTATTAGGGAATATCATCACAAGTAATAGGATATCTATAGATCCTTATAAAACAAAAGAAATTGAGGGATAGTCAAGGCCAACATCTTTGATAGATATCCAAAGATTCCTTGGGTTATCTGGATATTATTGCTGATTTTTGAGAAATTTTTCTTGATTTTCAAACCCTATTACCAAGATAACTTATAAGGGAGTCAAATTTTCTTGTAATGATGAATGTGAATAAAGCTTCATGGAGTTGAAAATGAGGCTTACCACTTCCCTTGTGCTCACACTACCCATAAGTGGGGAGCTTTTCATAATTTTTAGTGATGCTTCAAATAAGTTTTTGGGATGCGTGTTGATGAAAAATGACAAAGTCATTGGCTAGGAATCAAGGAAGTTAAAAATTTATGAGAAAAACTATTCCGCACATGATTTGGAGTTAGTAGCTATGATCTTTGAATTGAAAATATGGTAGAATTATCTATTTAGGGAGAATTGTAAAATATATATGAATCGCAAAAGTCTAAAATAAATATTAACACAGAAAGAACTGAATATGAGTCAATTAATATGGTTAGATATTATCAAGGATTACGACTACTCAATCCACTACCATCCTAGGAAAGTGAACATGGTGGCAGATGATCTAAGTAGAAAGGACCCAAAAATTATATCATTGATGAGAATTGAGAAGTATTAGATCATCTTATACTTGAAGAATATAGACATGGGAATCATAAATAAAAGAATATCATTAATCATTTCACAAATTATTACTCAACCATCTCTTTTGTAAAGGTTAAAGGATGATAAAAAATTTAATGTGGGAATTCTGAAGAAAGTGGAAACTATAAAAAATAAATAAATCCTCAGAGTTCAATGTTAATGAAGAAGGAATTGTGTGATTTAGGTCAAGACTATGTGTTCCATCAAATCTGGAGTTAAAGAATGAAATTTTGGCTAATTCACATAGTTTGACTTTATCCATTCACCTAAGAAACACAAAGATGTATCGAGATCTCCTAGAGAACTATTAGTGGTATAAAATGAAGAAGGATCACAAAATATGCATAAAAGTGTATGGTATGTTAGAAAGTGAAAGATGAAAGGTATAAGTCTAAGGGGATTATGCAACCATTACCCATACCAACATGGAAATGGGAAAACATCACCATGGACTTTGTCACTGGACTTCTAAAGACATCCAAGGGAAAAAATTCAGTCTGGGTTGTTGTGTATTATCTTACAAAGACTACACACTTCATTGTGATTCAAGAGGATTTATAACTAGATCAATTGAAATAGATATACATCCGATAAGTGGTAAGGCTATATGAAGTACCACTCTCAATTGCGTCTGATTGAGACCCAAGATTCACCTCTATGTTTTGGAAAAGTCTCCAGCATGCTCTAAACACTGAGATTAACATCAGTATGACTTATCACCCTCATACTAATGGCCAATCTAAGAAGAATATCCAAACACTTGAGGAAATGTCGAGAGATTTCTCAATAGACATCAAAGGCAGATGAGACCAACATCTTCCTTGGGTGGAGTTCTCTTACAACAACAGTTTACACTCAAGAATCCAAATGACCCCTTATGAATCCATTTATGGGAATATGTGTAGAACACCAGCATGTTGGGATGAAATTGGGGAACAAAAACTTCTAGGTATTAAAATGGTTGAATAAATAGGGGATAATGTTAAGACCATCCTGTAGCACATAAAAATTGTTCATAGTCGACAAAAGACTTACACTGAAAATCATCAATGTGACCTAGAGTTTGATGTTGGTGATATGGTATTCTTCTGAATATCTCCATAGAAGATAGTGATGATATTTTGGAAGAAAGGAAAGCTTAGTCCAAGGTACATCGGCCCTTTTGAGATCCTTGATCACATCGAAGCAGTGTCCTATCAACTAGCACTCCCACCAAACCTATCTCAAGTACAAGATGTATTCCATGTATCCCTCTTAATAAAGTACATACCAGACCCATCACATGTACTCAATCCAGATGTGGTACCATTAGATAATGATCTTTCTTATGAGAATCATCTGGTGAAGATATTAGATCATAGAGAAAAAGTTCTACTAAATAAGACAATTCCCCTCGTCATAGTGTTATGGAGAAACCACAAGTTTTAAGAACAAACATGGGAACATGAGGAGTTGATGAAGCGAAGTTACCCTCATTAGTTTTAAGTGTGAAAAAGGAAATGTATAGAGAAAAATTTCTAAATGGGGGCGGGAAGATTGTAACAACCTGAACTTTTATGAATGAAATTTCCTTTTTTGATTTAATTAAATGTCTTATATATATATAAAACACATGAATTTTTTTGTTTTTATTGTATCAAATTATATTTAAATGACTATTAAGTATCTTTACAGTGGTTAATATAGCCATTTAATAGTGATCTCATGACTAGTATAAATATAGGGTTTTAACAAATCCTTTTGACATAGACAAAGGAAGTGATGACCTCAACTAGTAGGATCATACCTTATGAAGCCCATTTATTAGAGCTTCTAAGAGAGATATAATTTATCATATTTTCCCTAGACCAAGCCCCATATGATATCCAATAACTTAAGTATGATCAAAAAAATTTACGGGAGAAGTTTGATCTCATCGAGATCACGACCTAAACCATGTTCACCGAACGGCCCCATGAAAGCCCCACCATCGTGCACCTTACTCTTGGGGAATATGCTGGTGTAATAAAGGGATATGTATTAAAACCCTAGAATTATTAATATATACATTATTTTTTATAGAATAATTCATATATTTTCTTTCTATTATTGTTACTTTGTAAATGATTTTTAAAGCACAAATTATATCTTTGGTTAATATTCAAATTCAATTAAGAAAACTATTTTAATTAATTAATTAATGGATTTTTGAAATAAATATTATTTTAATAAAATATTATTATTAAATTAATTTTTTTAAAATATAAATTATCATATAATTTTTAGAGATACAAATGTAATTTTTATTAGGGTTTGAAAACTGTTATTCTCAAAAACCCGTCATTTTCAATAAATGTTAGTTTTTATATTAAAAGTGAAAATACATATATTTAGAAAATTATTTAGATAAAAATAAATATTGTTTTTTGAATTAAGACGTCAAAATTATCCAATAGTGAATTTTTCATAATTTTCTGAGACATTCAAATTTTTGGGTAAAAATTAAACATCGTATAAATATAAGGTATATTTAATGACAGAATAATGACCCAATAGTGATGTGATAAATTATATAAAAAGTATCCACATAAAAATATATGTTGTTATTATAAAATAATGTAATTTTATGTTTATTTGAATTATTTTATAAAGCCTTAGTGAATCATCCAAGACTTATAATATATTTTAATATTTTAAAATCATTTATTTGAAAGTATGACTCACCTCCACATAAGAAAGGGAAATATTTTATTATATTAGGACATTAGAATTATAAAATAATTTAATCCACTTACCTTTTCTAGAAACCATGGAAAAAACCATGGGATGGTTTGTGGTTTTGAATATTTTATTATGTAGTGTCCAAAACCAAAATAATAAATAAAGCCCTCCTTTACTATATAAACCAACCCAGCCTCCCATTTCTCTTTACTAAAACTACTTGAAGCTCATAAAAAATCTTTACTATACTCTATAGAGTCATTAAAATGTGCCATAAGCTCTCAAGATGCCTCTCCAAATCCTTTGGAGTCACACATCCAAGTAAGGGATCCTCACCTTTCTCTCCTTCTTTCAATTCTGGAACCATCTTTAAAATTAGTATTTATAATTTCAATTGGTTATATTACAATTGTTTTATTAACACCCCATTACTGTCCAATTGATATTATTTGAATGAGATACCATTTATACTCTCTCATTTTGACCCTTACCTAAGCCATTACTATTCTGAAATTATGTAAGGGGTTCTCTCTCTGCACTTTTTATCAAACACTTCATTTATGATATACCATTTTTATTTACATTTAAATAAGTTAGGATACATTATTACTTATCCCCATTACTTTAAATTTGATTTTTAAATTATTTTATCCCCTTTAACTCTCATTTATTCTTGTTATGAACCCTTATGTACACCCGTTACTATGCCAAAATTTTGTAAGGGATCTTTTACCCTCCTCTTTTATCAAGCATTAATTTTATGTTTTGTATTATAAATTCATTTTACCTATGTTGGGATGTTTTATTAAATATCCCCCCTTACTGTACATTTCATTTTTAAATTATGAGATCCTCATTTTTCTCTCATCAACCCATTTTATGAATTTATATACGACGCAATTATGCTGCTGAAATTACACCACGATTTTCCATGCCAAAATAATTGTGTAGTGAATACCATACCCATTTCTATATCAAGGGTATTCACCTTTAGGAACATATACTTATTAATTGTGGAATTAAATGTATTTATTTCAAATTCTGATATCATGAAATAAATTATGATGTTGAAAGAATCCATTTTATATGATTTATGTGGCACACATAGGCATGAGAATGAAATGATTATGAAGGGTGTGCCCTGATAATGCTCCAACAGATTGGGTAATGTTTAGTATCATTATATGTCATGTTTGGATGGGGGTTTACCTTATTACTTAATGATACTTTTTTCCACCATGATATCTTGGTGTTTTAGCTTTGACTTATGTTTATTATGTAGTGTTTTAAGTTGTTTCCACATTTCTCATGTTATGATTATCATGATAAATCATGCCTTATTATTCATGTTACTTTATGCCTCATTGATATGAATTATCTAACATGTATTGTTATTATCATGTTATTCCATTTTTATTCCCTTACTTGGATTTATAGTTGATCCCTTTCTTATAGATTTCCTCAAATTATCCCATGATGTGTTAATTACGAATGAATGTTTTGGTCATGTCAAAGAAGTTTTCAATAAATATGTTTCATTTCCTGTTTTAAGTTGTTATGTAATTTTCCTAAACCAAAAATAAACTATACCTATTAATCATATAATATGTATTAAGTACAATTTTATGTAATAAATCATGTTTAAATATAAAATAAATAGCAGGGTTGTTATAAGTCTACTTATACACTACCCATTAACATGCATCCTTATGTACTCCGCACCCATGATTTCAATCAATAATACCATTTCCCCTCACTTAGAATCACTTATTCCTAGAAAATCCCTCTAAATTAAATCTCTTAATGTCAAAAATATTATAAATGATGTGAAAGCACTTGTATTTATAGGTAATTTCCACTACCTTACTCTCTAAAAATTATGCTCACTTATCCATTCATTACACCAACTTAATAATAATCCACATTTCCTTCATCACATGATCCCTTTAGTAATATTCACTAACCAAAATCAAATTAATCATGATACTCCTACTATAGACATCATCAGTTATTTACATCATATTTCAGTTCATGCGATTTGAAAGACCTTATCATGAGTTCTCTTCAAGCTTATGTGATCACATATTTCATTTGAACATATGGGATCTCCTTACTCAATCAGGTGATCATTTCATGACTACACCATCTACCACATAAACCTTTGTTATAAAATAATTCTATCATTTCTAGCATCTATCCCTTCATATGCTTTGTATAACCATGACACATAATCTCTTCAAGATTTTGCGCTCACAAAACTTATGTAAATCTTGAGATTAATCCATCAAAACCATCACATTTGTTTATGGGGATCACAATATCTATTCATGATTACAATATTTCATGTATTCTCCATGTATATGTGGTATCTTAGATAAAATTTACTTATTTGTTCAAGTGACCCTAAGTTCTTATGCAATTACACAACCCATAATAAATTACACGATTTACCTTATTCTCCTCCAAAATTTTCAATATGTCTAGAAATGAACATATTCTTTTTCATCCCACTTCAATGAAACTTTTGGGATTTCACAAAAATTTACAAAAACTTACTTTATCACACCAACTTTATAATTTTTCCTCTTGTTCATCTCTAATAGTAATTCTAATCATCATCACAACTTCTTATTCATCATGAAATCCTTTACATATACACTATTGAAAACAATGTGCCTTCTCCAAGAACTATGTCAACCTCCCACCATTAGATCATCATGTATTGCACATCATCTATCCATGTATTAAATGTTAGCCAATACTTTATTCTCACAACATGACACACTAATTGACAATGAATACTCTATCCATACTCTATGATACACTAATTGATAACAAATCCAACACCAAACATAGGCCAAGTTCCAACATTCCCTCCCTTCAGATTTTGTTGTCAATATTATCAAAAATCCACCATTCTCTGGATATAAAAATTATATCCAATATTATATAGTGATGGATTCATGTTTCCTTGATTTTATCCTGATGAATTTTCTCTCCCCCGTTGACATCAAAATGAAAAGGGTTATATAAAACCAGATTTATTCATCACATTCTCTTCCTATTAAGGTATCATTAGATCATCTTTTTATATGAAATTACCATTTATCATAGAATCCACATGATATTAATTCATATATGGTTACCCCCCCAAAACAATAATCTCCATCTAATAGATTTTCAAAGGGATTGAGTAAAAAATGTGGGGGAATATTGTTCTCTTCCAACTACTAACATCTAGATATTACCACCATTCAAGATCAAAGTCACTTTCTTCTTTATTTCTTCTCACCATTAATAAATTTTCAATGAGTAAAATTACCACTTGACATTGAGTTATGAAAAAATCCCCAATGCCTACTAAGTTAGAACTTGTTGTAGATAATAAACACCAATGTTGTCCATGTCACTCACTTAATTTATAGATGATAGCAGGATAACATTATTTCTTTTGTAAAATCATCATGTGATATAAGCCACACTAACACCAAATATTCAATGAATAAGAAATTATGTACAAGTTTTTAAGATATACCACATGATAAGATAACTGGAACCACTTCTTAAGGATAACTTCATGGTACAAATTGGTATACATGATCATTAATACTTCATAGGACTATTTTTTTAGATGAGTCTAAATAGTTTAGAGTGATCATCAAAAAATCTATCTAAAAAATTATATCTTTGGAATTATATAAATTATTAATATCAATTATTGATATGAATCCAAATGTTGAAACACTTTAGAATAGGGATACCCCTTGCTGGAAATTCTTTTGATTTTCCAACTACTTCTTGGTATCCTAAAAATATTTATTTGATACCACATTGTTAGAAAAAATAGATAAACATAAAATACACGAATGTTGCTGCTTATGCACCAATATTTCTTCTCTTAGTAGACTAATACCACTTGAACTAAGGATTGATACCAATAGTTTAATATTCAATGTTACTTGGAATAACTGGATCATTCAAATATAGCTTTGATAACGCTTCAACTTCATATCTGACACTTCATCATATTATCTTTCATTTCATATCATGTGATTTTCAAATGTATATTTGAAAACTAGATTGGTTGTTTGAAACCACTTATTAAGTCTAAAACCATATGTGAATATCAACAATTTTGACCCTTCTTGTCACATGTATCACTATTCAGTTTATGCACACACACACCCTTTCAGTACACACACACCCCCCCCCCCATGGAACATATCTCCCCCTTAAGCCTATACCATTTCCAACATATATTATAAATAATTAAATTCATGAGGAGAGGGGTGAATCTAAAATCCTCAAACAGAGGATTTTGGTTGGTCATGATAGACCAATCCTTTTCTTCCATATTTTATCCAAACCATCATTATGGTGTTGTTTTTCATGTCACCACTTATAAAAATTTCTCTTTAAGTGATTTATTTATAACTTAAATTTATTAGATTATGATACTTCTCAATTACAAGCAAGTAACATTAATTTTTCTATGCCTCTTCCAACTTCCAAGACAATTCTAGTTTATTTAGCCATATAATTAAGCATTCATTTCTTGCATTCTTAGTTTTATTTTTGTGTATTGGTTCCATGATATTTTCTTTTTTAACCGTTGTGGGATTAAACCCATGAGTATAAGTCTTATTTATTGATGTAAGAAATTCCTTATACTCACACTCCCTCATCCATGAGATAGATATTTCTATTTAATTCACTTTTCACCTCATAGAATGACTTACAAAACCACCAAGGCTTACTTCACGTATATACCTTTTTGAAACCATAAAAACCACCTCAACCTTTTATTTATTTGGTGAGACTGTATTCACATGAAAAGCCTTATTACTCCCAATGTGTTCAACTTCTCATTATTTCTTCCATAATTGTTTATATTCATTCCAAGAGTTCTACTATAAGTGTAACCTAATAGGTGTTTGGTAAACCTTTCATTGGGCTCCTTGTTTTTTCTTCAAGGCTATAAAGTTGTTTTCTATATTATTAGGTTGTATTTTAGTATATACTCTCATGTTTTATGACACAGTATTTTAGGACCTCCTTATGGATTCTTTTTCCTTCTCTATTTTCTTTCAGCTATAATATATTTCCAAATTCTCATGATTAGAACATACGAAAATATACCATTAAAAATACACCACATGTCATCATTTATTGGTTGATATTTAGGTGCATCCAGTGTTATTATTCTTATTATTCTTCTTATATAGATCCCTTGGTATTTTATACACATAATCATTATGTGTCTCAGTCTTCCAAAATATTATCATTTCATAGATACTTTCTTTTGAGAGTATTTACCTTTAGATTTTTCAAATATATTCTACTTATTTATAGATTTGGTAATATTCTTACACTTATTTCCATATTTTAAACTAATATATTTTCATATTCCACTTATATATTATTCTTTGGATAGAAATTTTACCTTCTCCTTTTTTAGAAAAATTTATCTTTGCTGCAAGCTATCAGATCTTCTGGTCTTTCTCATTTAGCTAGGATTCTATTTCTATTAATCTGAAACAAGATTTATTTATAGATTTTATCCTCTCCTCTAGTTGTGACTTGAGATATAGGATTATTTCTTGTATCTATTTCTTTGTGACCATTTTCTATATGATATTTTGGTACATTTATTCAAGAAGATTACTTTTTTCTTTCATCTTGGAACCCATCTTTTGTATGTAAACATTTAGGGTCACCTCTACTCTTTTTATCCTCTTGTTCTCTATATAAAGATCTTTGATGATTGCATATTCCACTTCCTATATGATCTCCCACCAACTCACCTTCTCTTGTATATGTTGGGTCTCTTTTTAATCTTAACACACACTATCTATTAATTGATGATTGTACATTATAGCCACTTCTTTCTTGTCAGAGTTATCATTATGTGAAAGTGGTTCATATTCACCACTAAATCCTATAAAACGTTTATTCTCTAACTAAACATATTTAAATAGATCCTGAATGTTTTTTCTTTTAATAATTTCATCCTATAGGGACTCAATTATTTTATTTTTTTCTTCAATATATGCCTTTCAATTTTCAATCACTTTGGATTGCTCTTCAGATTTTATTTTTAACTTTTCCACTTCTTCTATGTGAATGAAAATTCCGTTTATTTCTAGGGGTTATTCTATGTTTTCATATTTTATAGAGTTCTCCAAAACATTTTATAGTTTAAATAAATAATCATAATTATCCACTTTAACTATAGGTCATATTCGGGGTATCCTTCTTCTTATTTCTCATTTTCTTTTTACCTTATATCATTAGGAAATCTCCAGAAATTTTGTTAACTAATTTATTACCTTGACTAGTTTTAAAATCTTCTTTCAAGGTGTACTTCACAACCTATTTTTCCTATATTGTTTTTCCATAAATAGTTTCAAGGGTCTTCCAAATTTCAAAATTAGCAGCATAATGAATGGTTTTATTATAAAATCCATCATACAAAGATCTATTTAAGATATTTTATTTCTCTAAATTTCCAATTAGTTCACTATTATTTATTATGTTAGCATATATTTAGATATAATTCATAACCTCTTAACCATAATATTGAAGAAATATGAGCATTTATTTCTATCATCCATAAATATCAGTTCCATAAAAAAATAGAGGTTGAATAAAAAGACCCATGTGAACAAAACCAAACACTACTCTTAACGTTGAACATTTAGTATGAACCTTTACCCTTTTATACCACTTATTTTAATCATTGGAACTATAAGAGGGGTGGGGGTTTGAATCTGAGTTATGGTCAAATTAAACTTCTTTTCAAGCCATTTATCTTTTTTTTTTATGATCTTGTTCCCATATTGGTAGGAGTTATTATTAACCTATATTATATGATAACAAAACCACTTAAACAATCATAGATATATAAAAAGTAAAACCTACACAAGACACACAAATTTTATTTTATTTTCCACAAAGGACTACATCTAAAGAGTACACACTGATGATGTATTGATGTGAAAGAATCAACTAATCTTCATTAGTTTTGTGGATAAAATCCGTTGACCATGGTCACTGCATTTAAAGTATTTCCTTTACAAGATATAGGGTTTGATCACTCCTCACCCAAGGTGCACTACATCTTTTTCATTTTTAAACACTACTTTAGTAAAGGATATTCCATATTTTATAGACTTATTGGTATCTCAATAGATAAGAAATATGATAGTTTATCTCTATTCATTACAAGACTCTCCTTTCATCATAACTCCTGGTTTGATACTATATTTCTCTTCTTCTTACCATGGTCTCCTGGTTCAAGGCCAGATAAGATTAGATCCTTAATGAGAGAGTTAATCCTTTGTCTTTCACAACACTACCACATTATCACTTTTTCTCCAAGTGAGGATAATTCTACACTAAAATTATCATATTTCTTTCCTCTTATTCAATAACTATATGTGTCACTCTAACTCTTCTTTGATGCTCCTTCTTCCTCTAGAATGGATATAGTCAAGATGCTCTACTCACTTTATATATATGTTCAATTATTCATGTTCATGTATAATTTTCTTTCATGACTATTACATGATTAATCATTTCTCACTACACATCCTAGTCACAAATTCTATGAAACATAACCTAGAACACATAACCCTAGCTATACAACATCAAGCATGAGACCACTAAGCATATAAACATTTGGCACAAGGCTCCTAGCATGTATCCCTAACATTTAACTCTAAGTGTAACACCACTGGTGTAAGACTTATGGGCAAGAGATTCCTTTTCATGTAACACCTTTCATGAGTCTACTAGCACGTAACTCTTGTGTGTGTATCTCCTTGCACAAGATCAAATACAAGACTCCTAGTGTATATCTCCTTATGTGATACTACTTATGAACTACCCATTCACATGCCTCATTATGTGCTCCACATTCATGAATCCCATCACCCCTCACTCATAATATCTTCTCTCTAGACTCTCCCTCTAGATCAAATATATTTAGCTAAAAAATCTCTTAAATGGAATGAAATCACTTGTATTTATAGGTAATTTTGACTACCTTACTCTTTGAAAAATATGTATGTCCATCTGTTCATTGCACCACCTCAAGAATCATACACATCACCTCTATTGTATGATCCCATTAGGATTATGTTCTCACTAAATTCACATGAATCACAAGATTCTTATTGTATATTTAATTTATTATTTACAATTTATTTCACTTCATTCGATTCTCAATACCCTATCACATGTTCTCTTTAATATTATATGATCTCCTTCATTATTCAAACAAATAGGATCTTCTAACTCGATCATGTGATATTTTCATGATTAAATTATCCATCATGTAAACCTTTGTCAGAAAATGCTTCAATAATTTCTAGTGTATCTCACTTCATGCACTTAGCATGACCACAACACGTGATCTCATCAAGATTTCACACTCACAAAATGTTTTTAAATCATGATACATCTTTGTCAAAACTAGCATATTTTCTTCTTTTAATCACAATATATCTTCATGATTACATGACAAATTGTCTTCTTTGTATATACATGGTATTTTGGATAAACATTACTTATATGGTTTTGTGACAATTAAGTGATTATGTGATCATTTAACCTTTAATAGATTACATGATTCAACTTATTCTCCTCCAATCCTTTCACTAAGTCTAGAAATGAACAACAGATTATTTGATATGCTTCAATGAAACTTATGGTCATACACAAAACTTTAAAAAAAATGTCCTTTGGAACATAAGCATTAATATTTCACCTTCTGTTTAGCTCTAATAGTGATTTTGATCTTAATCACTCAATCATCATTAAATCCTTCACATACACACTGTTGTAAACAATGTTCCTTATTCAATAACTATGCCAACCACTAATCATAAAAAAATCATGGATTACAGGTCCTCTAACCATTTACTCAATATTATCCAATAATTTATTCATAAATCATGAAAACTAATTGACAATAAATACTCTATCAATACTCTATAATACACAAATTGACTAAAAATACAACACCAAACATAGGCTTAGTTCCAACAAGATTCTTGTGTGAAACCTCTTTGATTTCATGAGAAATAAAGGCATATACATCCTTATATTACAACTTATTCTTCACCATATTTTTCTTTTTCCTATGTAGGAATATCAAATATCCCTTTGTAACATGACTAATGACCTTATATTTTCCACATAACTTATCTTAAACTTCAGGTTGTACCTTCTTTATTTCCTCATAAGAATTTTCTTTTGATTAAATCCTCTATCCACTTTGTTTGGTACCATTTTTATCCATTTTATACTTCTTATTTGATTATTCTAAACTTTGAAAGTCCGTGATATCTCTCCAGTGGTTCCTTCAGCCTAAAACTCTTTCCTTATAAGAGTATTTATTTTCCTTATAGAACTGCTTCTCTTCTTCTTAGGTCCACTCCCCCTTAATTAGTGATAGTTTATTAACAATGAAATATTATACTAGGAGTCATATTATTTGCACCCAAAACTCCCACAACACTAATAATATCAATTGAAACTTGATCTTCCCATATATTGATGAGTTTTTGTAAAAAAAAATCTATTTGTTACCTATGTATTTTCTAGACTTTGTTTTCCTTTACCTTGGGGGTTTTTCTTTATAAACTCATCACTAACTATCCTTACTATAGGAGTACACTTTTCACAATGTTATTTATCCTGAACATCTTCATATAGAATTTTAGAATTTGTATAACTAAAGGGAAAAAAATCAGTATCACTTGAGAATTTAGAATCATTTTGTACCTTTTTCTTTGGGTTGGTTTTCTCAGTAGCCTTGGATGATTTGATCTAAATATCTACTTATTTCTAATAATATTCTATCATGGTCCTCAAGGTTTTTTCCACATTAATTCATCAAGACTGATCCAAATTTAGTTCTTCATTATTTTCATTCAACTTTTAATTAAGATCTTCCAATATCTTATCTTGTTATGTAATCTTCACCTCATAAATTTTAATCTCTTCTATGATATCACTTATTTTAACATTTTTAAATTTTTTATCCTTCTCAAGTACATTTATATTCTTCTTGAGCTTTGTATTCTTCTTAAGGTAGGTCCCCAGTTATAACCTCAGAATATACTCAATATAGCCTTCTTCTTCACTATTTGATGTGACCTAAGTCCTTTTAAACTTGTTAGTGAGGGTTATGTGAAGTTGAGAGGGATGGTAATATAACTCACCGAAGTATGATAAGTATTAACTATCTTTTTAACTCATTAAATTTCTCTTAAATTTTTTAGAATGTTTTTTATTCATATGATCATCTTTTTATAATTTTCATGGATTCCTTCTAAAATGGTATTCATCTTCTATCTCACTCTCAGTTTCATCATATTCCTTCCTTAGGAAATTAATTTCAATGTTAAAAACACGTACACAATCAAGAACTTAAGAGGGACCTTAACTTTAAATTTTCCTCTTCCTCTTCTCATATTTTTATAGATAAGAGACATGATTCTCTTGTATTATCCATCACCTTTATATTTTTATTTATAGAGTAGTTCATCATTAGTATCTCTCATCTTGATACCATTAATGGATTTAAATTCCATTTCTTATTTCATATTCTTTTTCAAAACTAGGTATTTTCTCATATCATAGTTGAAAAGAGTGTTGTAAATCTCATCAATAGATATATCTTCAATCTCTTCCAGGGAATATTTCTTTGGATCAAATATTTCAATGAAATTTATCATCAGTTTCTTAAAAAATAATTAAAACTTCCAAAGTATCACAAAATCCTAGGATGTTAATCACTATATCATTGACTTGGGTGAAATAATAATCAATTTTATCATCATCTACTATATGAATAATTATAAAATTTTCACTCAAAATCTGGTTTTTTTCCTTGATCTACACATTTCCATTAAACATATTTTCATGTTTTTCCCAAATATCCTTGGTAGTTTGAATTCCCATAACTCTAGGGACAATAGAATGGAATTATTTGATTTATCATATACTTCTAGATTTATTTTTTCTATATAATTCATTATTACAAATCTTCTTAGTGGAGTAAATCCCACTATAATAGAATCACTAAACTAGAGGCCATATGAAAGTAAATATGGAAGCATTCAGTTATTCCATCCATATAAGTTATTATTATCAAATAAAGGATCATATCTAACATTTTATGAATTTAAATTATAATTTATCAATATTCATCAAAGGTTAGATCTTTTCATAGGGAACCTATAGCTCTTATACCACTTGTTGTGCCTTGTTCTAGTGTGATCATTAAGAGGGGGAGTGGTGAATCAGTAACCCATTTTCTTTTATGAATGCACCTTATTAATTTAACCTTTGTAGCGAGTTAAAGATTTAATACACTCCTCTTATTATCTATCATCCTTAATCGAGTATTCTAAATGTTAAAGGCACAAGACATAAAGATTTACAAGGTTCAATATTGAAAGATTACTCATTTTCTAAGTTAAGATTTTCCAAGTTCTTATTTCTACACTATGAACCAATCGAGTTTAATGAACAATATATGTCCTGAAAATATTGATAAATAATCTCCCAAAATACCCATTAGACAATCTGTAACACCCCGAGATTTTCTGAAATATATTTTTGGGATTAATTTAATCTTTTTGATACTTTGCATTTCACACGACACTGAATATAACTTGTCTTATATGAAAGAACCAAATTATTCTTTCTTTATATGAAACAAAAATTCAAGATTGTGCTACATGAAACACTTAGATTAGATTTTAGTATATGTAACACTATTATTGGCTTGTGTTACACACAATAGTGGGGGGTTTTTTGATAGCTTGTATTGCATGTAAGACTGTGTTTTACCGAACAACAATATATTATTAAAATATTTTTATTTAATATAATAATATATAACCTAGACATTAAATTATAATTTACTATTAGTATTAAATAAGTTATAAAAATATATAGGTTATAAGATGAATTAATTAGTTTCCAATTAATTAGAAATGAAAATATACACTAATTGAATATAAAGGAATTTTTTTTTATTTTTATGCTCCCAAAGTCGTTATATATTAGTAAATTAAACAAATTACAATCAGTGAATGATATTAATGAATTATATATTTTATGTCTTCAATCAAATATTCTTTATTTTTATCCAATATATTTTATTGGCATAAGATAAGAAGCAACCCAATTTCACGTATAAAAACATATATTTTTCAAAAGGGTAATTTTATCACCTTTTAATGGAGAACCCATTTTAAATCCAATTTTTGACAATTTTATATATTATATTTGAAAAAATAAAATTATTATTTTAAATTATAATATAAAAATTTACTTTTGATGAATATTTGGTATTTTTCTAATAAGTTTCATGTTTTGATGAATAGTAAAAAAATACTAAATTTTAATTGAAAACAAATTTTTTCATCAAAATAATTTATAGTATTAAATTTAATTTTTGATAGGTTTTAAATTATAATTAGATAAATTTTTTATCATCTAATATAATTTAGGTCACTGGCATCAATTTTACAATGAATTTAGATATAAAATCATTTCAATATTTTGCATGTGTTAACTTTAATAACATGTTTTCTCCTCCCATCAATGAGGTTAATTTTAAATTAATTACTTAAATTTATATGTTTTGAATTATGAAAAATGGATTTAATATTTTAAATCATAAGGTATGAATTTATTAAATAAATATATTTTATTTTTGGACAATATGACTCATAATTTTAGTAATTTTTATACCACTGTTAAGGGTAAATCAGTTAATTAAGGGTAAAAATGATATAATAAATATTGTAAAACTACCATAAAACTTTAAAAAAAGATATTTTATGAATATAATTTAACTAATAACACATAAGGATCTAAATTTAATAATTTAATGGACATTTTTCTATGAAAAATGACTTAAATATTATTAAACCCAAAGTGAATGACAAAATATCACTCTTACTTTTAATATGAATAATATTTTTAATATGGAAATAAATATAATATATGGATAACTATATATATTATTATGAAATATAAAATTTTTATCAACATCACACAAATTTATTTTTAACTTTTAGTGAAGAAATAATATTATAAATAATTAGAAAATGACGATGGAGTAATTACTCAATTGAAACAATCAATTAAATGATATTAGAAGTATTAAAATAAATATAATTTAACTTAATTAAGGTGATCCATTTTTTTTGGGGTGAATATGAAATTTTAGGGGAGTGTTAAGTGAATTTTTTCGAACTTATATTGTTCTATTAATTTTCTTAAATTCAAAGTTATGAATACTGTCAAAATTGACACTTATGATATTTTATGAAAATAGTATTTTATTAAATTATTTAAAAATCATAAAAACATTAACTAAGGAAAAGGGGAGGTTATATGATCTAAAATATCATAAAATTTCAATTTATGTTAAAATTTACACATTTTAAGTAAAAATTACATCCTCTTAGTATAAGAAAATTGGTTACAATAGCTAAAATTAAAATGGGTTATTTAATGGTTAATAAAATTTATAATGATTAAAATAACAAAAAAAAATTGTCTAAAATATATTGGTTGATGAGATTAAAACCTCATAATGTATTATCTTTGAATAAATGGAATTTTTGAGGTATTTGGATTGGGATTTATTTTATTATAAATTAATATTTTTATGGTTTCTCAAAGTGCCTCTCACCTTCATTATAAAATAACACCTCCTCCCACATCTCATTTCATCACATTGAGCCTTATAGATCAACCATACCCTACCCATTTCCCTTATAAAATAATCTAGACAAATTATATAGGTTCTAGTATTCCTAAAGTACCAAATCTATAATCCTTTAGAGGATATCCCAAAGAGCCATTCTGAAGAAGATTTACTCGCTCTAACTGATCGTTCTCTTTTTCTACTCTTATGTACCTCCTCTAAACCTATGATATATATCATAAAATAATAAATTCATCATCTTAAACATGATAAAATATTATTATGATTATTAACACACCATTATATATCCCCTTTACCATTAAACAAAAAAGTAATGTATCACTCGTGCGTACATACAACTTACCATCTCCACGTAGTGATACAATTCATTTTCCATCACTATCTTTTATGAGTGATAATTATGATAGGTTTAATATTTATATATGATATTTATGATAGAATTATAAATATAGAATGATAATATCATTTATACCTTTTTTATCATCCATCTAATATTTTAGAAAAATGATAACGTCGCTCGTGCCTACGTATAACTTACCATCTTCACAATGAGATGTGATTCATTATTCACCTATATTTAAGATGGATGGTAATAAGGATGAATTTTATGCATATATATGTGTGTGTGTGTGTGTCTGAAATATTATATAAAAATTATTCTATAATGATAATATATCATATACTTTCCTTTCTTTTAACCTGATAAGAAAATTAAAATAGCATTCATGCGTACGTACGACCTACCTTCTACATGAACGGTGTATTTTATTTTCTATATCCAATTATTATGAATAAAAATGAATACATTTATAATGAATATACATATATATGTATGATATTTATATCATTATTATAATTCTGGAGATGATTAAATCATGATCTATGTAAGATGATCAAGAATAACAAGTCAGGACACATAAGATAAACAAATAAATTGTTTCTTGAAACGTTTATTTAATGTTGAACTATTAATAAATGAGTAATATAAAGTCATAAATGAATAATATATGGTAATATATATATATATATATATATATATTATTATGGTTCTTTAATATATGTATATTAAACTTATATTTATTTTACATGAAGTTTTAATGTATGCGAAAGAATTCAAGACATAACAAAAGGGATTTATGTCTCACTTTTGTTTCTGTGGGACACATGCCTTATACACTAATTGTTTCTTCTACATGGTTTATATACTTCCCATGAATGATTTTTTATGAGTATTATCCAGAATATTATGGTATTTTCATATCCATATAATTCTATTTATTTCATGTGGCATACGATTCTACTGATTATAATGAAATGACTATTTATTTCACAATCTCATCAATGTTTAAGATTGTTTCATTTTTAGTCTATTTTGGGGTGAATATTTATCATTAATTTTTATGTTTTCTAAAAAAATTATAATTTTTTTTACTATTCTATTATGGATATTTAAATTCATTTTTACCCCTTTTGACTTTTTTCTACATGGTTTGAAAATAATCTTTTTGTCATTTTCCAAAATGAGGTAATTTGTGACTTTTATGGAAAAAGTATGAAAGATATTTTTTTAACTTATATGGAGTGAACAAAATTTTATACCATCAAGATGTTGTAATGTTTTTAAGCTTCCTTTACAATCTTACAAGTTTATTTTCAAATATTTTTTTTCTTTTAAAATTTCCCGGCATTTTAAGAAAAGAAAATGTTTTCAAAGAAGGACATTTTCCTTAAGAATTTTTTTTAAGTGACCTCTCAAAATTATTTTCACTCTAAGATAACGTTATTTTATGTTACTTTTTTTTACTGGGGATATGAGTCAATTCTACTATTCTTATTCTTTCTAATATTTTCTTATTTTTATAATAGAATGATATTTATGAAACTTATTTATCTTCCACAGGTTATGTTATGATTGAATGATGTTTATGAAACCCATTTCATTCCATGGGTTCTGATATGATGAATGATTTGTGTTCTTGTGACACACATTTATATGGTTTTCAGTATGGGATGGGTGTGACCTATATATATCTCCAATGGTTTGGGTAAATATGGATAACACATGAGGTATATAAGTTATGCATGAACTTGATTTCATGGTCACAATTCTATGTGGGGAATAGGTTTTCATGTCCATAATTTTATGCATGGACCTGGTTTTCAGGTCCATATGTTTATGAAAGGGCCTAATTTCATGTCCTTAATTTAATGAGTGAACCTACTATAATTTATACATGTTCACAAAGTTACAAGTTTATTTTTATGCCATAATTTCATGTCTTATGTCAATGTTATGATCTCATGGATTATGTTCTTTGATTTCCTTATAATTAATATCCTATGAACTGAACCTGATGGCCTCTCCTGCTTACGCTCCTTTCCCTTCACCGACGCCCATCCCTTCACCGGCACCCTTCCTTGAGTCGGCCCTGGCTTCTGCTCCTGTTCAACCTTCTGAGAAGGCTTCCTACAAGTCGGCTTTGTGCGGCTCTCCCCCGTCGGTGGTTGCTTCTGGCCCTTCTTCGGCCCTAGAGATCCGTCCTCGCCTGGCTCCTGTCCAGGTGGAGACACGGCCCACCCGTCTGGTGGAGGGTTGCCCGGTGGTGGACCTTTCCTCCCAGGAACTTCAGGAAGCGGCCTCCCTCCTTGACCTCTCTTTGGTGGCTCGCTTCGGTCGCAACAAACCCTCTCTGAAGTTTTTTCGGGATGTGGTGAACTCCTGGGGCCTCTCGTTCCCTCCGGCGGTCTCCGAGCATTCCAGTGCGGCCTTCAGCATTCACTGTGGTTCCAGACCTGACTTTGTGAGGGCATGGTCCAGTACTAGCAGAAAGTGCGGCGCCTGGCATTTCTCCCTTTCTCACTGGTCCTGGGATTGTCATTTTGGCCGAGAGTCCTCCTCGGATGCGGTTTGGGTCTCCTTCCCAGGACTCCCGCTGCCTTTCCAGAATCCTACCATCCTTCAGTCCCTGGGAAACTCTTTGGGTTCCTTTCTCTGCATGGACGTGGCTACCCTGTCCCTCCTATCCACGGGCTCCCCCCACATCTGTGTGGAACTCGACCTGGCTAAGTGTCCACCCTCCTCGGTTATCTTGCAGGCCAGTGACGGTTTCTCTTGGAGACAAAGGGTCAGGTTTCATCATTCTTTAAAGTTCTGTGTGCATTGAGGGCTTCATGGGCACTGGGTTGCGGACTGTAGGAGGGTGAAGGGTGGTGCGTGCTCATCCTGCCATCCGCCTCCGGCGATCCCGGGTCAGGGTTCACCCATCTGTAGACCCGAGGGGTCCCCGGTTCGGCCCGCTTCATTTTCAAATTTGAATTCTCCTTTGTGTGACGGGACGCCAGAAGAGGTTTGCATGGGGGTGCGGCCTCCGGTGTCAGAACGGTTGTCGGCCCTCTCGGAGCCTCTGGATCTGATCTTCTGGTCACCCTGTACTGGGACCGAGATCCTTCCCCGACAAGATCGAAGGACAGGTTTTGAGCGCGGCTTTGTTCTGGATCTTCTGGGGAGCCCGCCCATGCCCCTCTCTCCTCCTTCCTCGTCGTTCTGGGTCTCCTCCCTCCTCTCTCCAGAGATCATCCGGAAGACTCTTGCGAGTAGTCTCATTCTAGATGTGGGGGGGTTAGCTAAGGAGGATCGCCCCCCTTCTGGGATGACAAAAGATCTGGTGATCCCGCAGCTCTCTCCGCATCGTCGTCCTTTCTCCCCCTCTATCCAAAGAGAGGTTGGTTTGTTCTCTTTTGGTGATGTTATTGTTAAAGGGAAAGCTCCGATGGAAGAGGAGGTCTTCTTGTTCAAGAAGGTGGTCCTTACTCCCAAACCGGCGTCCCTCGGAGCAGTGGTTGCTGGCCCTGTCACACGGTCCAGATCCAAAATCCTTGGGCGCTTTGAGCCGGCCCCCGCGTCCTTGTCTTCACCTGCCTGTGCCCGGAAGGGCTTGCTGCGATGATCCCTATTCTTATCTGGAATGCTCGGGGCTTGGGGGCCCCAGCAAAACGTGCCTTGCTGGCTGCTGAGGCGAGGTCCTATCTGGTTCAAGTTATTGTTATTTTGGAACCCAAGCAGGTATCCAGCAAAGGTCTGTCTCTTTTCAGGAAAATGGGCTTCCCCAACTTCTTCCAGGGCGGTGCGGAGAACCCTCATATCTGCATAGGCTGGAAATGTAATGTTTCTGTTGATATCTTGAGTTTCTCGTCTCAATGCATCAACACCAAGATAACCACCTAAAACCATGTCTTGATGTTTTCCTTTGTCTATGCGGAAAATGAGGTTTCCAAGAGGAGGGAGCTTTGGCATCTCCTGGGGAACCTTCAGATGGGCTCTCTTCCCTAGTTCGTTGGCGGTGACTTCAACGTCATTGCGGACATTTCTAAGAAAAAGGGGGGCGTTGGTTTTAACTTTAGTGGCATAATGGATTTCAATGACTTCATGAGGAGTGCAGGGCTCTTGGACTTGGGTTTCTCTGGACATAAGTTCACCTGGTGCAACCAACGGAAGGGAGCAGAACGCATATGGTGCCGGCTGGACCGTTGTTTATCCAACCTTCATGGGATGGATTTATTTCCAAAGACGTCAGTTTCTCATCTTCAATGGGTGCTCTCTGACCACAGTCCTATTTTAATCAACATAAAGAGGGAGGAGGCTGCGAGGGCCTTCTTCGCCTACTCGTCTGCATGGCATGAGGACGATGGTTTTTTAGATATTATCAAGACGTCTTGGGCCAAAGGTGATAATATTAGATCGTGTGGTGGCCTGGTGAATCGCCTCAAATGTCTTAGATTGGACTTGCAAAGCTGGGTGAGCTCGAGACCGGATTTTGCCCAAGGTATTGATAACCTCAGGATCGAAGTTGACAGATTGGAAGATTCTCTCCAAATCTGTTGGGATGAGAATTCGTTCATTGATCTGTGTGACAAAAATAATCTCTTGGGCGAGAGGCTTATTTCTTTGGAGAGGGAGTTCAAACAAAGGTCTCGGATCCGATGGCTTAAGGAAGGGGATCGAAATAGTGCTTTCTTCCATGCTTGCATTAAAGAGAGGAGAAGATCAAAGATCAACCTGATAATGGAAAACAGAGACTACACTTCAGATGTGAACTCTGCGGGGATGATTTCTATGGATCACTTTGAGAAGATCTTGGCAGGGGATTCTGCGACTCCCTTCGAGAGGGGGTTTCGCACTTCGGAGGACTTTTTCAGCCTTATTCCCTCAACGGTTATCCAGGAGGATAACTCTACTCTCTCTTCCATCCCTTCGGCTGAGGAGATCCGGATGGTTGTCAGGAAAATGCCCCAGGACAGCGCACCTGGTCCTGATGGTTTCCCAGCCAGCTTTTTCAGTTTCGCCTGGGAGATTGTTGGACAGCTTGTTGTGGAGTCGATCCAGGACTTTTTCAAGGGTGGTTCGCTCACTAGGGGCATTTCTGCATCCAGACTGGTTCTTATTCCAAAAATTAAGGATCCTACTCTCATTAGACAGTACAGGCCTATCTGTATTTGCAACTTTGCTTATAAAATTCTTTTCTCTGTTATTGTTAGTAGGCTGGATAAGGTTCTCCTGCGCCTAGTTTCAATGGAACAGCATGGCTTCATCAAAGGCAGAAACATTCAGGGTGCGGTGGGAATTGCTAATGAATTGGTTTAGGACATCAACAGGAAATCAGTTGGCCATAATGTCATCTTCCAAGTGGATATGAACAAAGTGTATGACACGCTCGAATGGAGCTTCATCATACGGGTCATGCGGAGCTTTGGGTTCAGCGAGGTTTTCTGTGATATTTGCTTTAGATGTTACTCTTCCCCGTGGCTTTCCATTGCTTTAATGGGCAAGACATTTGGTTTCTTCAAGACTGTTCGCGGTGTTCATCAAGGGGGCCCCTTGTCCCCGCTTCTTTTTGTTATCGCCCAAGATGCACTCTCAAGAAACTTTAAGCACAGGATGGACACTGGTCGCATGATTCCCTTCCGGGGGAGGAATGGTGTTGTCATTTCTCATCTTATGTTTGCGGATGATATTCTGATTTTTGTAAATGGCAGGAAGAGACCGTTGAAGTCCCTCATGGACTCCCTTTCCTTTTACGGCAAATGGAGCGGGCAGTGCGTCAACCCCACCAAAAGTCACTTCTTCACTTCTGATAAATGCCCAGCTTCAAGCTTAAGGTTTTTTCAGAAAACTCTGGGTTGTTGCAGACGGCCTTTTCCCATTTTATATCTCGGGGTTCCGATCTCCTGTGGCCACGTTAAGAAGATTCATTTCTCTACGATTCTTGATCATATTCTCGGCAGAATATACAACTGGAAAAATAAGCTCCTCTCCTTTGGCGGACAGATTACGTTGATTAACAGTGTACTCACGTCCATTCCCATGCATGTGTTTTCGGTGATCCATCCTCTTAAGGGTACGGTGGAGAGGATGGAAATCATCCTCAAATCCTTCCTGTGGGACTCCAAGGAGGAGGGAAGGTGTCACTGGGCTTCTTGGAGACGTCTTTCCAGACCATTGGATGCAGGAGGTGTTGGATTACGTGATATACAGGGTACACTCCAAAGCTTGCAGGCACGTCTTGCTTGGGATATTATCGTCGGGGAATCGCTGTGGGCGAAATTCTTTAAAGCACGTTACCCAGGGCTTGAAGCAAGGGGTCTTTATAGCTCCACGAGGCTGGCAATATGTATGTTCTCCTTCATCGACACTTTGTCAGGTCATGCAAGGTGGGTCATCGGTGCTGGAAATATCAATTTTTGGGATACGAACTGGTCGGGGGAACCCCTGCACTACCCCGGCTGTCCTTCCCCGGATATTAACTTCAGTACTGCATGCGAGGATTTAGACTTGATTAATACCTCTTTGAATGATAACCAATTGGCTGTGTTCGAGAACATTGTCATGAGTGATGAACCCGACAAATGCTGCTTCTCGGCATCTAGCTCAGGGAGGTTCTCCTCACAAGGTTTCAGGAGTATCGTCCAGGCAAGTAGCAGCTCCAATGCTTGGGCTCCAGTGCTCTGGTGCAAAGATATTCCTATTAGAATGAATTTCCTTCTTTGGAGGATCAGAAACAGAGCGCTACCTACGGAGGACAGCGTTCAACTCCGGGGCGTTACCTTGGCCTCGAGGTGCTTCTGTTGCACCAATCACATGTGCGAAACGGCGAAACATCTGTTCTTTCAGAGTCAATGGGCACTTAATCTTTGGTCCCTGTTCATGTATAACCCTTGCAGAGGCGTTGGAGAATTATCGCTACAGGATTATGTGGAGTGCTGGTTTTCCAGTGGGGGAGCTTCTGAACAGGAATGGCTGGTTAGAACAATCATCCTTGTGGCCCTGTGTTGGGTTCTTTGGGAGGCACGTAACCAGGTACGGAGAGGTGAGAGTCGGACGCTGCTGTTTCTACAGGTTAGCCTCAAGGATCTCATTTTTGAGATTGCTTCTCAGATAAGAGGCGGAGCGACGATTACTGCGATTAACAACCTTCTTCATCGCCCCTGTCTTCGAAAAAATAAGAGTGGTCAGTGGGTTAAATGGCAGTCGCCGGTTGAGGGACTTAAACTTAACGTGGATGGGTCATGCATGGGAGGGATAATGAGGGGGGGAGGCGTGCTATGGGACTCCTCTGGATCTGTTCTCGTCGCCTTTAGTGCATACTATGGTCCTGGAAACTCCTTGTGTGCGGAAGTGCAGGCCCTGGTCTCGGGTCTGTTGGTATGCAGAAGGCGGAAGATGGTCGTGTCTGAAATAGAAACGGACTCGGAGACCCTTTTGAAGATTATGAAAGGGTGGTGTGGGGTTCTGTGGGAACTCACATACCTCATCAGAAGGTGCAGAATGGGAATCCCACTTGGAGTTCGTCTGTCTCACAACTGGAGGGAGGCTAATTTTGCAGCGGATTCCCTGGCCCGCTTGGGTAGAAGTGATAACCCTCTCATCCTCTATAACTCTCCCCTCTCTCTCCCTGTAGAATGTGCCTCCTTTGTGTTGGGGGATGTGCTCGGGCTACACCATTTCCACCCCCCTTGAGGGGTCTTGCTTCCTTTCTTTTCTTTTTGAATAAAAAATGAACTACTACTACTAATATCCTATGAACTGCCAATATTTATTCCATGGTTCATGTTTATGATCTTTTATATGCAGGGGATGATCTTCAAATGTTATGATTGAATTCTCATACCCTTATGCTCATGTTTATGATTCCATATATTATTTTTTTACCCTTACTGAGCTTGTAAGCTCACTATTTTCTTATGTTTCCTTTCCCCAGGTTATAAGGAAAGGTTTTAGTTAGGAGTAATAAACGGAAATATATTTGTGCGAAACATTTAAGATCTTCCACTAGAAGATAATTTTGTGTTCCAAGTGTCCAAAGGAACTAAACTAAAACAGTATTTAGGCATGTGTTTATATAATGTATGAAATATTCCCCAAAAAGGATGTAATATCCATGTATGAAAATTCTGAGTCATTATAGTTGGCATCAGAAGAAAGGGTAAGTCAACATTTGGAAACTAGGGTAAGAAAAATTTAGTGAGATCCCTTGGGATATTTCTAATGATGTGTATAGGGGTATCTTTAAGTATAAGTCTAAGGATGAGTTAATGTTAAGTAAAATGACCTAGAATTGTGGTAAAGGTTGTAGTGAGTGGTTTTATAGAATTAAATCTATATCTGGATACTATTAGTGGATGTCTCTAGCACAGATGTACCGAGGGGTAACAACTTTGGAAAGGTTCATTGAACCTGATTCGAGCGTAACATGGTACATGGAAACGGGCCTTACTGCACACCTAGTTTGAAACTTATGGGGAATATTCTTTGGAAATTCACAAACTCTATATAAAACATCATGAAGGATTTAAATAGAAGTTGGCTATGAATAACCTAGGATAAAACTAAGGAGTTATATATTTAGGAAGGTGTCATAAATTAGACATCCTATAAATGGTATTTTCATGATTATGTGGTTTCTCGCTATGATAATTGTTTATTACCCAATGATTTATGAATTTAGTCAATGGTGGGAACCAAAAGAAACTAGGTTAACATTAAATGTGACAGAAAATTTTCTAATGAGAATTCAATTTGGATGGTCACTGATGTGAAGTATGTTGTGATCATTCCAAGTCAGTTTTCAGGGAACATGATTAACAACGTGTACCTTAACCAAATATTGGACTCACCAAAGAAGAGAAGGAAGGAGTTCGCTGAGAGTTTGGGTAATAGAGACCATGAAGGAAAGAAGATTTAGTTTCTTTTGTGTTAATAATGTGGAAAGAATCACCTAACTGAATGTTTTAGAGGACTAAGAATATTTTTTGACTATGGTAAAGAAGGACACAAATCAAGTAAATACAAATAAAAAATTAAGTGTTCAGTTAACTAAATGGATAGGAATATTGGCCTCCACAATAAATCATCAAAGGTAAAATTATTTAAGTGTGGAATGAATTTTCATTATGAAAATTGATGTCCCAAGTGGAAAGCTCAAGAATAGAATCAACAAGGTGGTATGAGTAATGGTCATATTACTGATGATGATGAGACTATAGATAAAATGTGAAAGGAAAGAGGTATTAAGTAATTAAATGAGGTAGCCTTGTTATATATTATGAATGAAGTGAAATAATTTATGCTTTTATTTATTTGGATTCAAGAATTATGTTATATGGATAGTGAAAAATAAAAGGATTTTTTAGTTTAGGTCTTTCACTCGGGATTTAAATGCTTATATTGAATTTATCTAATGAAATGGAAAACTGATTTAATGTTAAGGTGAAATTTTGACTAAGGGAAGACAACCCTTATTATGTACCTTATATTAAGATAATTTTGTTTGAATAAACATATTCGGGATATGAATAAGTAAATTGGACGGTACTGATTTCCTTGGAACTGATTAAATATTTGTTGAAAAGTGGTTTATGCTATCATGGATGATGTTTAAAAAATTTTACACTTAAGGAATGTATCTAATAAACTTTATAATAAAGAAAAATTATGTTTTCAATAAGGATTTATGGTAATTTACGTTATTATCATATGTCAATAATACTTGATGAAGGTATTCACATGTTTGGAATGTGACAACTGAGAGATACTTTATGATATATGGGGGATAAATGTTAAGATAATTTAGTGCACTTATTTCTAATGTTTTTTCAATTTCATCTTTTTTAAGGGTTATAAGGTTAACCATTAGTGGAATGGTTTAAGTTATACTTAGGATTAGATTTTTAGAGATTAAAATATTATCTCATCATATGAGGATTTAGGCATACTGGATAACTTGTGATAAATTATTTTTTTGTGATAAAGATCGATGGAATGAACTATAATTCTATTTATGGATCTCATGATCTGCTAATGCTTCAGGAATGAAAAATTCACCTACATTTCTTGGAATAAGAGATGATCTGGAAATTGATCAAGGAACAACAAAGGGCGTGGTCTTCTTAAAATAAAGTAAGTATATATTCTCATGAAAATTCTTTAACTTTAGGAAAAAGGGTAGTGAAATAAATTTTTTCTTGCTATCATCATTTTGATGATATCAATGACCATTTTCAATCTTCTTTGGGTTATAGATTTTTGATTGTTTACTTTATCCTAACCATGTTTTCTATCACTCTCCATCAGAACTTGATAGTTAGTTTTCTCTTTTATGTCCATGTTTTCACTTTCCACCTATTTTATCCTATGTGGAAACCTAGTTATGATTTACTTTTGGTGAATTTTATGTTTCTAACATTCCTTTTTAAAAGGAAGTTTTAGTATTCATTTTTATGATGTGGAATTATATAAAAAGAAAATTTCAAGTATTAAACATTTGATAACCCAGACGAATTTTGAGGGAAATTTTCATTTTAAGGGGGGGTAGAATGTAACACCCTGAGATTTTTTGAAATATTTTTTTTCTAATTTATTTAATCTTTTCAATAATTTTCATTTCATACGACACTAAATATAACTTGTGCTATATAAAATAACCAAGTTATTATTTATTTATAAAAAAAATAAGTCAAGGTTATGCTACATGTAACACTTAAATTATCTTTCAGCATACGCAACATAAATCTTGGCTTGTGTTAAACACAATGTCGAGTTCTTTTGATATCTTGTGTTACACGCATGACCGTGTTTTACTGAACAATAGTATATTATTAAAATATCATTATTTAATATAATAAGATATAACCTAGAAATTAAATTATCATTTGTTACTATTACTAACTAACTTATGAAAATATATGAGTTATAATATGAATTCATTATTTACTAATTAATTATAAATTAAAATATACACCAATTGAATATAAAGGAAATATTTTTATTTTTATACTCCCAAAGTCATTATGTCTTAATAAATTAAATAAATTACAATTAGTGAATTATATTAATAAAATATATATTTTATATATTCAATAAAATATTTTTGATATTAATCCAATAGATTTTATAGGAATAATATAAGAACCAACCCAATTTCATGCTTAAAAAACTATATTTTTGAAAAGGGTAATTTTATCGCCTTTTAATGAAGAAACCATTTTAAATCCAATTATAAACAGTTTTATATATTCTTTTTTAAAAAATAAACTTCTTCTTTTAAATTTTAATATAAAAATTTCTTTTGGTTGAATATTTGGTATTTTTTTGTTAAGTTTCATGTTTTGATGAATAGTAAAAAAATACTAAATTTTAATTAAAAACAAATTTTTTCATTGAAATAATTTATAGTGTTAAATTATATTTTTGATTTGTTTTAAAGTATAATTAGATAAAATTTTGATCATTTAATATAATTTAGGTAATTGGCATCAATTTTAAATTGAATTTAGATATAAAAATTTTTCAATCATTTGCCTGTTTTAACTTTAATAACTTGTTTTCTCACCCCGTCAACATGATTGATTTTAAATTAATTAATACAACTTCTATATTTTAATTTTTTTAAATGGATTTAATATTTTGAATTATAATATCTAAATTTATTAAATAGGACCCTTTTATTTTTTGGATAATATGAATAGTAACTTTAGTAATTTTTAATACCACAGCTAAGGGTAAATTAGGTAATTAAGGGTAAAAATGATATAATAAATACTATAAAACTTCCCTAACACTTCAAAAAATATATTTTATGATGATAATTTGACCCTTAACGCATAAATATTGAAATTTAATAATTTAATAATTTAATGTACACTTATCCATGAAAATGACTTAAATATTATTAAACTCAAAGGGAGTGACAAAATATCACACTCTTAATTTTAATATGTATAATATTTTTAATATGGGTATAAATAAAATATATTATTGAATATATATATTATTCTTAAAGATCTAATTTTTATCTACATCATAGAAATTTATTTTTAATTTTTAGTGAAGAAATAATTATCATAAATAATTACAAAATGATGATGTAGTAATAACTCAATTAATGAAAAAATAAATTAAATGATATTAAAAATATTAAAATAAATATAATTTGACTTAATTAAGGTTATATACTAATTTTATGGGAGAATATTTCATGTTATGGGCATGTTAAGTTAATTTTTTTGAAGTTATCTTATTGTATGAATTTTCTTAAAGTCAAAGTTATGAATAATGTCAAAATTGGAACTTATGATATTTTATAAAAATAATATTTTATTAAATTATTTTAAAATTTAGAAAATATTAAATGAGGACAATTTGAAGATATATAGTAAAAAATATCATAAATTTTCCATTTATGGCCCAATTTAAACTATATAATTAAAAATTATATCCTCTTATTATAGAAAAATTGTTTCCCATAGTTAAAATTAAAATGGGTTAATTAAAGGTTAATTAAAACAATAAGGATTAAAATAACACAAAAACTTATCTAAAATATATTTTTTGATAATATTACAAACTTATAATTTCTTATCTTCTAATAAATTAAATTTTGGTTGTATTTGGATTGAGATTTATTTTATTATAAATTAATATTTTTAGGGTTTTTCAAAGTTCCCCTCACCTTCATTATAAAAGGAAACCTCCTACCTCATCTCATTTCATCACATTGAGCATTCAATCTCGACCAAAATGTGAACATTTCCCTCCTCAACTTTATTATACATATTATAGACTTTCTGGTATTCCCAAATGACCAACTCTAGAGTCTTTTAGAGGAGATCTAAATGAGTTGTTCTGAAAAAGAGGTAATCGCTCAAACCGATCATTCTCTTTTTCTAATCTTCTATACCTCCTCTAAATCTATGATATATATCATAATATAATAAATTAATCATCCTCGATATTTTGAAATTTTATTATGATTATGAGCACACAATTATATAGCCCCTTTCCCATAAAAAATTAAAGTATTGCTCGTGCGTACGTATGACTTACCTTCTCCACGTAGCAATAAAATTCATTTTCCATCACTATATTTTATGAGTGAGAACTATGATGGTTTTAATATTTATATATGATATTTATGATATAATTATAAATCTTTAATTATAATATAATTTCTACCTTTTTATCATCCATTAAATATTTTGGGAAAATGATAATTTCGTTTGTGCGTGCATATTGCTTACCATCTCCACGATGCGATGTGATTTGTTATTCACCAATATTTAAAGTGGATGGTAATAAGGATAAATTTTATGAATATATATATATATATATATATATTACATATGAAATAAAAATTATATTATAATGATAATATATCATATACTTTCCTTTCATTTAACCCAACAAGAAAATGAAAACAATGTTCATGCGTACGTACGACCTACCGTCTCCATAAACAGTTTAGTTTATTTTCTATCTCTAAATAATATGAATAACCATGAATAAATATATAATGAATACATATATGATATTTATATCATTATTATCATTTTTCAGATGATAAAATCATAATCTATATAAGAGGATCAAGAATAACAAGTTAGAAGACGTACGATAAACAAATCCATTATTGTCTAGAACGTTGCTTTCACATGGAACTTTTAATAAATGAGTAATATAAAGTCATAAATGAATCACATATGGTATTATATATATGAATATGTTTTTTTAATATATTTATAATAAAATTATATTTATTATACGAGATTTTTTAAAATTTGTGAAAGAATTCAATACTTAAGGTAAGGGATTTATGTCTCACTTTTATTTCCATGGGAAACATGCCTTATACACTAATTGTTTCATATATGTGGTGTATATACTACTTATTAATGTTTTTTTATGAGTTTTATTCATAATATTATGGTATTTTCATATCCAAATAATTCGCTTTATTTCATGGGGCATATGATTCTACTGATTATAGTGAAATGAGTATTTATGTCATAATTACATGTACTCTAGCAGAACTGTGTACTGTGTGGTATTGTAGCAGAACTGTGTACTGTGCGGTACTGTAGCAGGCACTGTAGAAGTTATTATAGTAGGTACTATTTAGTACTGTAACATCTAGAACTATTCACCTTGGGCCATCAGTTTGGGCTTGGAGTCCTTAAGGCTTTCGGGCCACCCAGGCCTTCGGGTCAGTGGGGCTTTTGGGCTAACTTTAAGGCCTTCGGTCTACCTCAAGGCCTTCGGGCCACATGCAGTTGCCCGAGACAAACTTTACAAAATAGGAACAACCCCAAAAGAGGATTCAGAGTAGGTTCACTCACCAGTGTAGAGCCAAATTGATTTTTCAGAATGAGAGGGTATAACTATGCCATCGGGACCAACATGTGTTTGCACGGGAAGCCTAGTCAGATGACCATGCGAAGGTGGAGAGCTACTATCATGATGCAGATGTTGGGGAGTGGTAGTTCCTTGTAGATAGTTTGGTTGAATTCCCTAAGACCTTCAGGTCATGTAATCTCCTAATCCTATGGGTCATGTAATCTCTGAGCTTACAGGCCTTGTAAGGGTTCCCCCTCATCCCTTGAAAGGGGGGTTATCAAAAATTAATAAAAATGAAGGCCTTTAGGCTATTCAAGTATTTATTTCATAATCTCATCAATGTTTGGCATTATTTTTTTTAAGTCTCCATTGGGGGAATATTTTAATTCCATGTTCATGTTTTCTAAAAAAAATTGAAATATTTTTTTACTATTATCCTATGGATGTTTAAAGTCATGTTTCCCATTTTGACCTTTTTACTACACAGTTTAAAAAGAATCATTTTGTCGTTTTCCAAATGAGGTACTTTTTGAAATTTTCAGCAAAAGTATGAAAGAAATGTTTTTTAAATTTATATGACATGAATATAATTTTCTACCATCAAAAAACCCTAATGTTTTTAATCTAATGAGCTTCATGAAACCCATTTATTTCACTGGGTTACGATGTGATGAATGATTTTTTTCTTGTGGAACAAATTTGTATGGTTTTCACTATGGGACAGGTGGGACCTATATCTCCCTCCAATGCATTGGGTAAATATGGATAACTCTTGAGGTGTATATGTTATGTGTGGACTTGGTTTCATGTTCACACTTCTATGTATGTAACTGTTTTTCATGTCCATAATTTTGTGCATGGACTTGATTTTCATGTACATATGTTTATTCAATGACCTGATTTCATATCCTTAATTTAATGAGTGAACATGTTAATATTTATACATGTTCAAAAAGTTATAAGTTTATGTGTATGCCAAAATTTCATGTCTTATATCATTTCTATGATCTCATGGATTATTTTCTTTGATTTCCTTATGATTCATGTCTTATGAACTGCCAATATTTATTCAATGATTCATGTTTATGGTCTTTTATATGCAGGGTATGATCTTCTAATGTTATTATCACATTATCATACCCTTATGATCATGTTTATGCTTATATATCTTCTTTTTTTACCCTTACTGAGTATCTAAGCCCACCATTTTATTATGTTTCTTTCCACAGGTTATAAGAAAAGGTTTTAAGTAGTATTACTAAAGGGAAATATCTTTATGGGAAACATTTAAGATCTTCCAACAAACTAGATGTTTTGTTCCAAGTTTCCTAAGTCACTAAACTAACACAGTCTTTGGGTGTGTGTTTGTATAATTTAAGAACTGTTCCACAAAAATTTTGTAATATACATGTAATAAAAACCTGGCTAATTATAAAATCTCTTTAAGTGTCTAGTATTCAAGTGTTCATAGTAGCTTCATCCCAATAAGTTCTTTATACTGGAATAATTCCAGTAAAATCCATCTTCTTACAAGATTCTTATCACCTCTCAGTGGATCTTTATATTGCATATCGATAGTTATTCAAGGGTCCACCTGAACTCCTCTTTAAAAAGGTCTTCAACATCTTCTTTAGAGATTTGACCTTTTTCTACTTCAATTCTACACATCCTCTCTTCTTGAGGAACACTTCACCTTTCTCACTTAATCCCTTGAGGTTGCTACATCATAGGTAATAGGAAAGGGTTCCCACTTCTTACTTTATCCTTGGATTCAACATGGTAACATTCATTTTGGAATTCTTCTACATCCTCTTTGATGCATAAGATCTCCCAAATGCAATCAGGTTCTTCTCATTCGGTACACATCAAATATTCTCTAAATTTTCGGCAGTATCAGAGTCTCCTACTCAATTCCTTAACCTTTCTTCTTTTCCCCTAAACACATATATATATATATATATATATATTCATAGAATAATATCATGAATATTATTTCTGTAATTCACATAGAAACTAAATGATTATATATAGTGAGATTGTATCCTCTTTGAACACATTATAGGTTCTTTAAATCAAGTCAAGGTTTTCATTTAAATCTCTTTAAGACTCAACAATAACTCCCATGTGATATTTAAATATATATACCCTAAAATTCTCTAATAATCATGTGAATTTATTTTTATTATTCCATGTTTTCATGTAACATGAAAAAATCATAAATTAACTTATGTCATGGCAGAGTCATCATTTCCCACAAAAAATCACCTTTCTTGAAAATATCACTGATATAGCTATAGAAATAACACTATGATGTGGTCTTCTTCATTCTGCATCATAGTATCCATTTCTACGGTGTGTATAAACTTCAAAAATGCCAATAATTCAATCATATGGATCTAATATATCTTGGATTAAATCACGATCCCTTGAATAATCATTATATTTGAATCTTTGGAGTTCATCACAAAACAATCGATTGATTTTGTTATATAATTATTTAGAATTAATATTTTGGAAATATATCATTTAATTTTACCATTAAATAGATTCCTTGTTTTTTAGTGTAACCTTTATATAGGTCCTCAATCACCCTTATTTAGGTCCTAATTTATCAAGTTACCTTTACATAGGTTAGTTTGACCTTTATGCAGGTCATGAATAACTTTTACACAACCTTCAGTTTTTAGGATTAATCTTTACGTATCTAGTGTCTAACCTAATACCTTTTCCATTTTTATGGATGTCTAATTCTCAAAGTATTATAATCAGAAGTCTTGTGTTGATAATTCTTAAACTCCTAAGGATTATACTCAAAATTATTATGCTTAAAATAATTATGTTCAGAAGGCTTATTGAGGAAACTCGAGCATAACATACATACATATTCCATAATTATAGATAAAAACTTAATACATCAATAATTCATGCCTGAGAACTATAATAGTTTATTTTATTTGGATACTAGATACATAATCAACTTATTTATGAACAATATTCAATATCTCCCACTATTATTCTTCATAGATGGTGCCCTTATAGACTTATCATACTTAATAAATTTCTTAATAATCTAGGGAATGGAAATGTAAAAAAAGGTGGGCTCAGATACTCAGTAAGGGTAAACATGAGAGATAAAAATTAAAGATCAAAAGTGACCATAAGATAAGAATAAGGGTATGGAAACATGATCATAACTTATTAAAACATACCCAACAAGTCATAGAACATAAATCTTGATTCATGGAATAAAGCTTAACATAATAAAATACATGATTCATAAATGTCCAAAATCATCCATAATCAATCATGATCCATGAGAGAATATCATAATCATAATACATAAGTTTTTAGCATACAATTAATCATATAATATAATTTCCTCAGTCAAGGATAATTTTCAAGATGAAAATAACACAGTGGACAAAGTCCCATAGTAGATTGAGTTCACTTTCCATTCCCATAAACATAGTGGATATCTTCATATAGTGGATTAGATTTACTACCCATTCCCTTTAATATTATCACATGATATATCAATATTTAACTAATTCACTGGAGTTAAATATAATTTTTGGGTTCACACGTTATATAATGAAAACCATACATATGTGTTCTATAAAATCACATAAACATTCATCATTTCATCATAGATCCATTAACCCCATGAAAACATCATTAAAACACCATAATCATAAGCCATCAATATAAATAAAGTGGATGTTATCATTAGATCATATCCTAGTAGAATCATAACCATCACTGAATGATGTTGACATAGATGAAAAAAACTTTTATAAAAGCATTAAAAATATTCTTTGAAAAAAATAATGAAATATTATTTTATTTTGATAACTTTTAAAAAATAAAAATTTCTAGAATAATGAGAATAGAATTTTATTTGAAAACATAAGAAAATTTTAAATTAATCTTCATGATTAATAAAGGGCACAATGATGGTAAAATCTATTCATGCCCAAAACATTAAAAACATTCTTTTCACAGTATTCTAAAGAAAGTTAAAAAATGACTGATTCAAAAAGAAATTCCTTTAAAAAATTGTAAATAAAGTGAAAGAGAGTGTAAAAATACCTTTATAAATAATTTAAAAGTATATAATAACTTATATAAAACAATTCTAATAACATGGATATGAAATAAAAGGATTCGTGACTTAACATAAAAGATAAGGTTAGCTTTTCTTATAAACAATACTTCGGTGTTTTTTTTGAGTACCAAAGATAAGAAAATAGAAATAATACTTTAAACCCAAAGAAATAATTATATAAGAATAAAATATATTTGGTTTATGAAATAAATATTGTACAATTTTTTCAATGGAAATTGGAATATAAATAATCTGAATAAAAATTTAGATTGTAACATAAACCCTTACCTCAGTCTACAGTTTAGTTAAACACACTCTAAAACCATGTAAAATAAATTTAATTTTTTTTATAAATACATATTAAAATCATACTTACATCTATATTACTATATACCATTCACTTATAATTTATTATCACCAGTTTAATAATATTTTTTTGTTAAAATCAATATTTGAGTGTTAACTATTTCGTTTTCCCTACATGTTTTGGTTTAATAGTTCTAGACCTTGAAACTTGTTCAAGGTATAAAAATATTAATAATTTCATAAATATAATATTTATTTATATTATAAACTTTTATATTAATCCTTGTAAGTAAATGATGTAAAATAACATATATCACTTCATGAAGGTGGTAGTTCGCATGTACACACATGCGATGTTTTCATTTTTTAATGAATGGAAAGATAAGAAGGTGGAAAGTAATTTATAATTTTAGAATATAATTATGTATTAGATATCATATATATTAATTAAATACATATTTATAACCAAATATGAGAGGTGGTAATGAAAAATGAAATATATTTCTTTATGGAGGCGGTAGTTAGCACATACACATGAAAAATGTTTTCACTTTTAAATATATAGAAATAAGGTATATTGTGATTTTTACATAAAAATAAAAACATTTTAGCATAATAATTATACTTGTTAAATTATTTTGAGGTTTATATAGAATATTTTGAGGATTTTTAAGAAGAAGAATACTTTAAAGAACACGGTTAAGTTGATTACCTCTTCCTTGAGCATCTCCCTTTAGATATCTCCTTAAGCCTTCTTGGGTTGGTCTTTTGGTGAGAAAATAAACTATAGGTCATTATAAATTGTTTTGGGAAGTTATTTTAATATATATTGATTAAGATAAGGTTCCTTAAATGTTTTTATAAGTGATGAGAGCAGGTTCCCTTTTATAAGTGCGAGGAGTGACACGATTATAAATACCAGGAACTTTTAAAATAATATAAAGTCATTTTCATGGAAAATTGGAAAAAATATTCCCAATTTATAAGATAATGTGATTTTAAGTATAAATCCACTCATACAATCAAATAAATATAAGGGTTTTTTGATATTTTAATTATTATCCCTTAGTTCAACCCCTTTTAACCTATTTTATCCCTTATCGCAATGACTTAACTTTTACCATGGTAACAATTCTTTTTTTATCACCAAAAAATGAAATTGACCTTATAAAAAATATGTACATTAGAATTATAAATATATAATCCATTTTATCAAATTAAATTTCAAAATGTGGCCAAAATTAATTCTAATATTTATGCACAAAATGTTAAAAAAACTATTTTTAGAAAAAATGTATCTTTAAGCATAAAAATGGTTTCATTATCATCACTTTCCTATTAAATACCATTAGATGAATGATAAGTTGTTTTATTCAATATATTATCTACACATTTTATTAACAAATTTCATAAATAATGATTAATTTAATTTATTATGATAAAAATACATTACATACATAAAAATTATTTTTCTGAAAAATATTTATTTTTTACCTTCAAATGATATTATATTCATTTATTAACATTTCATAATAAATTTATGAATGATAATTAATTTTTATAAATGTATAAAAATATGTTTCTATAATTTTAATTCTCTAAATAATATAAAATTACTTTTAATAAATCATATATAATAAAATAATGTTTTGTACAAAAAACATTTATGTTTAACCAATAATTATTAGACTAGTATTCCTTATCATTAATTAACCATTTTATGGATGTCATTAATTTATTTTGTTATTTATTAACTCAATTTTATCAGTAAATTATATTTAAATCATTCATCAAAATTATTAAATTTAATAAAATTTCACAATTCAACATACTAGTTCAAAACAACCTCTTTATAATCAATTGTATTTTCATAAATTAATTTAAAACATTTTATTTTAAAAATTAATTTATTTATCAATTTAATTTAACTATCTAGTAATTTATTACATATAATTTAGTAATAAAATATTTTTCAATTAAGTTTGGTGTTTTATTCATAACAAGCTATTAAACACATTCGATCTATTTTAATGGAAAATATATTCTAAAACCACAAGGTGTTACATTCTACCCCTTATAAGAATATTTACCTCAAAATTCTATTTCTATGAATAAAAAAATAACGATACTTCTACCTCATTAAATCCTTAGGTTCCTATGAAACTTCCTAAAACTTATGGTTTCACCAAAAGACATTGACTAGGCGAGTGGTCTTATTTTGAAGCAATTTATCTCTTTGATATAGAATATCCACTAGTTGTTCCTTATAATAAAGATCATGCTATGGTAGTATAACCTCCAATTCTAGTACACATGAAGGACTATGTATGCACTTCCTCAAAAAAGATACATGGAATGCATCATGTACTTGGGAAGGGTTCAGTAGAAGTGCCAAGTGATAAGATACAATCAAGATACAATCATGAATCTAAAAATAAATGATATATAAAGATCCCAACTTATTATTATTTCCAAATATCACAACCTCCTTCCATTGAGATATTCAAAGGAATACCTTATCACAAACTTTTAACTCTAGATATCAAAGATAATTATCAATATAACTCTTATATTGACTCTGAGCTTCCCTGATGTGATGTTGAATGACTCCAACCTTCTCTACCATTTCCTTAGCTTTCCTAAAATCTAATTTTTTTCTCAAACTTCATCCCAACATATTTGAGTTCTACACTTCTTTCTATAGTTGTATTCATAAGGATCCATCTAAATACTTGAGTGAAATAAATTATTCCAAGAAAATTTGACCAGAGGAAGGTATTGATCCTAACCACATTTCAAATACATATAGAAAGCTTTTAGCATATCTTATAGGGTTTAAATAGTTCTCTCAGATTGATCAACTATCTGAGGATTATATGGAACACTAAATTTCAACTCCATATTCAAGTCTTATGGAATACTTCTCTAGAAATTCAAGGTAAACATTAGATTTTGATAAGATATAATTGAGATTGGTACTCTATGAAACCTTACCACTTGATGTATTTACAAGAATGTTGGTCAAGAGTGAAATATTCTCTAATATTAACGAAATGTGCTAGATTCGAAAGGCAATTGGCTACATCCCAAATGGTGTTATATCCTTTATATGTCTTGAGGAGTCCTATGAAAAAATCTATAGTTATATTTTCTCATTTCTATATTGGTATAGGTAATGGTTGCTACACCCCCTTAGACTTATGAAATTTATCCTTAACTTGATGAAATAATAGGAATTTACATACACACTTCTCAATATATCTTTTCATGTTATCCCAATTGGAATGATCCTTGATATCTTTATACATATTTTTTCTTTCGAGATGGATAGATAATGATGAGATATATGCTTTATAAAATAGTTATATCTTCAATTATAGTATTGAAGGGACACATATCTGGTTCCTAAATCTTATCATTCCATCATGATCAAGGTTGAACTTCAAAACAATAATTAACTTTATTTTTAGTTCCAAATACTTATTTTAGATCCTTAATCTTCATGGTATGGATGGTTGGACATTCATTTGAGAAAGATATGATTTCTCCCCTTTCATTACTATTACAAGTCCCATACTTTGTAAATCTATAAGTATTGGATATTTTTAAATACTCATCATGGAAAATCTAGCATGATCCTTCTATCTTAATGCATTAACCACATTATTCACATTCATAGGGTGTTGATGTATTCAGTAGTAAAAATAATTAATCAAATCCAACAATCTCCTTTGGAAAATACTCAATTATTTATGTGTGAATATATAATTTAAGATTTTATGATCAATATATATATATCATACTTTTCACCATAAAGATAATGATTCCATATTTTAAATATAAAAATTACTTCTACCTGATCCAAATAATAAGTTGGGTAATTTTTCTGATGAATCTTCAATTGTTATGAGACATATGATACCACCATATATCACTTTACATGAGAACACATCCAAATAAATTCTATGATGCATATTGGTAGTATAAAAATAACATAAACACTGGTAGATATATCTTCAAGAATAAACATATAAGGGTCAGGGAAATCTACCCATATGTAGACTGTCTACATAAGGGTAGTGAGAGGTCACCATCACATTGAATATAGATTCTACATTAGGGTAACCAAAACTATTTTAAAATTTTATTTTTAAAACTTTTAAGGATTTAAATGGTTTTTATGATTTATATAATGTTTAGCAATTATGATAAAATGTATTTTGGGATATTTTAATTTACAAGGAATTTATAAATTAATAAATTATTGATAAATATATTATAATTAATTAAATAAATGTTTATGAAATATTTTCCCCAAATATTAAATATTAAAATTAAAATACCTTTTACCAAAATTGTATGACACACCTTATGATCTAGAAATAAAGAGTTTATTTTTAAATTCTAAAGTGTATTTTATAAAGGGTTTATAAATTACAAAATAAGCCAAAATATAAAAGGGTTTATATTTATAATTATGAAATATTCATAATTATTTACCTTTGAAATGTTCAAATTAAAGAGGCCTTATTTGAATATTATTTAGATCACATCAAAAATTGTTTTGATCAATGGTTTAAATAAATTAAAAATGATATTTAGATTATGTAAAAGTTTTACATAATTGAAATTGAATTGTTCAATGTTTATAATTCATAAAATATCAAATAAATTCCATACAATACACAGTATGAAAGAGTTCATATTAAAATGGATATAAAAATTTATATTCATGATTATGGAATGTCTATAATGTTTTTATAGTTTATAAATTATTTAAAATTATCTTTTATTTATGAATTTTTCATAGTTTTTTGCCTCATGTTTAGAAATTTTAATTATTCATTTATTTAAATTTTATTCCATGCTTTATTTATGTTTAATAATATTTTATGAAATCTGGATATTTTATATGATTTAGTTTAACTATTAAAATGATTCTATGAGTTAAAAACCCGCATTACATACTAGGTAATACTCTATTATATTTATTTTTCATCTACCTTAATGTTGATTTTTTATTTGGAGTTATTAGATTTAATTTAGTTAAGGGTCATAATTTGTGGAATTTAGGTTTTAGAGATATTATGAAGTGAATTATCTCTTGAGTGAGGTCTCCCTATGGGGGAGGGACTGGGGGTCAAACCACTTATTGAACTATAGGCTATGACTTGTCTACAAAGGTGAATGAGCTTGGATTTACAACACTTAAAGATTACTTATGTGGAGATTATCAATCTCATATAACTATATTCCTTTACATGAAGAGTTCATGTACATTATACTTATGATTCATTCAGATATATATGGATATGTTTAACTTCAATTTTTTGGATGAGTAATATAAACATGTGGGTTGTGTAAAGAGTTACGCATTAATGTGGTGTGGAAGCATTAATTTAGTGGATGGAATAGGGACTCTGAAACTAAATTACTAGAATCATTCATACACATAAATGGGATAAACTTGTGATAAGACAATGAGATTAAATCCCCTTAAAATATTAAGTGTTATATTCCTTCTGAAGCGACACTCATAAATACCCAAATCACTCAATTGGGTATTGTATATCTCACCATGAGTACCCCTAGATTATCTCATGTAAGGAAAGTAAGCTATAAGTAACTCTATATTATCTTACTGGGTGGGTCAATCCCAGCACAAGTATCCCTTGATTTTCCTTTACTAGCTTATTCATGGCATTTTATTTAGGTTACACTAGCTGATAAACCCTAACAGTTAGGATAATAGAGGAATGGAGTTGAGTTTATCCATATGATGGATTGGATAAATATGTATCCACTAAACTATCCAAGAGTCATAATTGTTTTGATTGGGATGATACCCTACTTAAGTAATCATGTATTATTTATTTGAATAAACTAATGTAAATTGTGGTGAGATATGAATCATGTCACACTAATATATTTGATGTTTTATAAAGGTGTCATCATTTTAGTAGGAGACCATTTAGTGAAAGTAAGATAATCTTAATCTAAGTAACACCTAATAATTATGGTTTTAGGAAAAGTTTTTTAAAAAAAATTTAAATGTTAAAGAAAAATATTTCTGAGTGACCTAGTGTTTATGTTTCTCAATAAGTGAATCTAGATATTTATGGAAGCATAGAATGATTCATTTATGTTTTCAAAAGGAATTATATACAAATTTATATAAGGAATTTTAGTCTTTGTTTATATATTCAATATGATTGTATATACCAATGACTTGGTAAAACTTGAGGTTTCCTTAAGGATTATTCTAGGAATTCATTCTAATGTCATAAATGTAAGTGTTCCAACATGATTAATGGATTTATGAAAATTTTATCCAATATTCTCAAAGAGTTTAGAATATATAAACTAGGAATATGATACCTAGATTCTAGTATTGTGTAGATAGTATAAATGGGAGAAAGTTCAAACTAGAAGAAGAAAATTTGTTTGGAGTGTTAAACAAAGTTTCTTTAATAAACTATCCAAGGCCATTTAAACCTAGAGGTAAAATTAGGAAGGAGAGGAGTATTAGTTCTATATGATGAAATTATCTTGATTACCTAAATAGTTATAAGAATCCTAGTGTAAAGTCAACGTAAATGTCATAAAATTAAATTCTATTATTCATACTAATATATGATATAAGATGTATGGTTTAAAAAAGTTGTTAATATACGTAAGGATAGTAGATAAAAAAATAATTGATGCTTGAAGTTTTATTTTCTAGTAATGGATAAAAGTAGTTGCTGCATTGGTAACTTGGATGCTTCATGCTTAGAGGAACTTACCAATAGATATGTATTGTTGATCTCATTTTTATCTTAAGAAGATTATGTAAACAATAGTTGTTTGAATGTGAGATAGGTGTTTATAATACACATATTCATGATTAGTTCAATTTTATAACATGCTTCAAGGGAGACTAAAAATTTCTTATTCCAATTAATTAATTCATCATTTTTTCATTTATGGAAATATTATGAAAATATTATTAAATTTAAAATGGTTTAACCAATATTCTCGAATTGTTGAGAATAGATAAATTGGGAATATTATTTCCATATTCCGGTGTTGTTTAGATAGTGTTAGTAGGTAAAAGTTTAAAATGGAAGAAGAAATGTTAGTTCAAGAGTTCAAAAATATTTATTCAATAAGATAATCAAGGAATTGGAATATATGGTTGTTAGGAAGGATAATTAATAATTTGATATGATGGGATCAACCAGAATACCTAAAGGAGTTTCAAAAACTTCATGGAATGTCCATTTTAGTTATTAATGTTATAGAATTAAATTCTTCATTTTTGATAGGTATATGTTACCAAATATATATTGTAACGAACCCGGCGGGCCTGAAGCCCAACCAAACTCAGCCACACCCGAGCCTAGCCCTCTGGTAGATAGCAGACCCCCACCCTCAGGCAGATAACAGGCCCCCACCTCAGACCGGCCCAGATAACATGTGGCAGGAACTGTCCCCTGCCTGGCGAGGATTTAATACACCTCCCCTGCAACTCGAACCCGTACCACTCAGTGGTACTCGTAACGCTTCCCGGTTGGCCTTTAAGCCTATGGTCACGGGTTCAAGTTGCGGGGGAGGTGTATTAAATCCTCGCCAGGTAGGGGAAAGTTCCTGCCACGTGTTATCTGGTCCGGTCTGAGGTGGGGGTCTGTTATCTTCCTGAGGGTGGGAGTCTGCTATCTGCCAGAGGGCTGGGCTCGGGCGTGGCCGAGTTTGGTTGGGATTCAGGCCCACCGGGTTCGTTACATATATTTTATATGTGTTATAAATATACCAGAGTTCAAAATCAAAATAATAATTGATTGAGCATATAGTTTACATTCATGTTATGAAGAAAATAATTTCTATATCAAATATTTCAAGTTAATGGTATGTGTCAATCATTGATAAGTATAATTCAAGTATATGTATATTCATCCCATTTATCTTATGTGATAAGAGATTTTTTTAGTTAAAAAATAGATGTTATTAGTTGCATGAGATGATTTATTGCATACACATGGTTTATGATTCGTCAGGATTCTATAACATGTTTTTAAGAGAAGATATGGATAAAAACATTTTTAAAAAAATAAATTGTTTATTTAGATTTTGGTAAAAATATAAGGGAATGTGTTCCTACCTCCAATTGGCGTTATATCATAAATAGTATTCTTTTCAAAATAAAATTTTCCAAAATCATAGACCACCATATAAAATATGGAATAATAGTTCATTTGTTAAGTATTCCTACTAAAAATAAAATAAATGTTATTTTATAAACAAAAAGTACTTCGTGTATCTGAGAAAGATATTTTGAAAGGAATATAGTAAAAAAGAGTCTAGTGGGACTATGTTTGGACTTATAGAAGTTCAAATTTAACAAATACAAGATAATGTTAGTCTAAGATTAAATATATTTTTCACTTAATATCCTAAAATGATTTTGGATATGTGATCGTAAAGAAAAATTTAGGAGAATTATATTTGGTTTCCATTACAAGTGAATATCACTATTTTCGGAATGATTACACTAGTAAAATTTAAAAAGTGACTTGATATCCTAAAAGAGTTTAGGATATAACATTAAATAGGAATGTAAAAAAGTTACATTAGTTACTATAAAAAAATGCATGACACTTTATACTAATAGAGTTTAGGATGTACTAGTAAATAATAATGTAAATAGTTATATTGTAACATTACATTACCTTCTAACAGGTACATTTTTTTAAAACTTATCATGATTTTCCTTTTTCATTATCAGGGTAGGGTTGAGAAGGAATTTGGAGAATACCTATGATGGTGAAGTCAGAGATTTGTTGGATTCACAACATAAAAACCTACTCATTCTATAGTCTTCTGGGGATTTACATGCTGTGTAATATGGTTACACAATGTGTGAATTATAATGATAATAAATTTGCTTTTGTCTAAAGGTGATGGGGTTTTTAGTGATTTATTGATTTTTCAATTTCACGACATGTAATTGGGTTACACGTCATGTAATGTCCTGATGGTTGTTTCTTAAAAGGCATCCTAGATGATTTTTCTTTTCATGCTTTCTAGATTTATTTTCTTTTAACCCAAAAGCCTTCTCTAGGTGATTTTGGATCCCTCAAAACCTTCTGAGTCATTTTGATCAACATTTGATCACTGTTATGGATGCGATGTGACTTTATGGGTAAGTTTTCTCCCTGTATCTTCATCTCTTTCTCTTTTCCTCCTTGGAATTTGATAGATCATCTCTTGATTGATGGATCTAAACCCCGTGTTATCGAATCTTGTTTCTAGGTTGAGTTCCTAGATCTTCTGTGCCTTCCTTCTTGTTGGTGGGTTCTATTGTGGGCCTTATGTTTCCATGAGAAAGGTATGCAGTTCTACTGTGATGGTCAATTTGATTTAACCATGAATTTCTTAATTTAATTTCAATTATTTGATTTAAATTCAATTTCTTGAACGACTTTCAATTGATTTATTAAAAAACCAATTCCATTGAATTTGGGGAATTGGTTTTGGAAATTTGATTCTTGGCATGAAATTAGGGAAACCCCCCAATTCCATTGAATTGGGGTGTGTTTGAGAAATTGATGGAAATTAGTGAAATTTAAATTTGTTGAATATAAATTGTGAAATTAGTTTGATGGAAAATTTTGGAAATTTATTTGATGAAATTTATTTCAAATTTTATTTGTTGAAAATGGATTAAAATAGTTTTGATAGAAACCTTTGGGTTTTATCTTGTAAAAAAGGAATGTTTTGATTAAGAACATGTGTATTGGTTTTTAAATGGAAAATTGACATATTTGAAATAGAAAATGGGATGAATTTTATTTTAAACATTTTTAAAATAAATTTACCATCATTTTTTTATACTTGATCACATGAAGGCCTTCGATAGTTAGTGAGTTATTAGGGACAAACTTGCTAGGATGGGAATCCCCTGACACTGGATTGATGCTTTATAACTCTAACATAAACTGCTTGACAAATTTTAGTCCCTAGTGGGATGTCGATGATTCCTCTTTAACCAGTGTCAAGGTACATGTGTACACATTACCGTTATCATTATATAAGTGAGCAAGGATCCCATAACCTCTAACTATCATACCTTTTAGCACATGACCATGTTACTCGTTTTTATTTGAAATGTATGACAATGTTTGTGAATTGTTATATAGGACTTATGATTTATATAAACTATATATTTTACAAAAAAATTGTTTATTTAATCCATTTTTTTTAAAGTATTTTCATCATTTTAAATTTATTCCATCTTTTGAAATGTAAAACATGATTTTTTTAATTATGATTTTGAAATGTCAAACCTATTTATTTGAAGATTGAAAGATACTTATTTGGTTAATTAAATATAGGAATATATTATGTAATCCTTGTGGAGATCCTACTGGGATTTTAGCTCACGCCCTACCTATGCCTTAGAGTGTTTTTAGATTATATCCTTTCAGGTTTGAGCAAGGGTAAAGCACCACTTGGAGGTGGTTCTAGTTGTTGATCTGTGGACTTGGAGAGTTGCATCCATTGGGACTTGGGTTGTTTTCATTCTCTCTTTCTAGTACTTTATTATAGTACTTCACATTATTTAAACCTATTTTACATTTGGTACACTTCTCATTGTGGGATTTATTTCGTATGCATACTGCCTTTTTTATCTACTTCCACAGTGTTTGTGGAAAAATAATTCCCAATCTGGTTTTGTATGATGTTGGGTGCTAGTATCCAACCCATGGAGATCTGGAATGCCCTTCAGGAAATGTCAAGGACATCTCAATCATTGGGTTATCGGGGTACCTAGGATGGTTCTTGAAAAATTAGTATGAGATCTCTAGGTCAAGATTCTTGTCTTGAAGTTAGTATGAATTTATATATTGTTTTTGGGACTTAGGAGGTAGTTACGATTGATTGTCTAGCCAACTCTCACTACAATGAACCTTGAGTCACCATGGGTTGATTGGGAAATACATCTTGAGGTTTAGTTCTAGTATTTTCCATGATTTTGATTTAGATAGATTAAAATCCAAATATTATTGTCTATTTGTTGGGATTAATTTTCCTATGTTGCTCTATTTGAGTGTTATATGATGTCTTCCTTGTTGTCTACTAATGTTGTGTAGCACTATGACTCTTAGAATATGTGAGAATCAGATCCATGAGGGAGATGTTGATGAGCCTCAGTGAGAAAATCCTCTCATGTACCTGAATCTGGTTGAGGTGATTGTGCGTACTATCCAAGCTATAGGATAGGAACCACCATAGGTTCCCGTTTAGGCTCCAGTTTGGGAACCTCAATGGGATTATAACACCCCAAACATTTTATGGTATGTTTATCTTAAATACTTTCTATTAATTAGACAGTTTATATTGCATGAAGCACTAAGCCTCGTTGAAACAACATTTGGTTATTTATAGAAGAAATTCATAACCAATACATTAAACTTAAATTTTCCACATATGTGTTTTGAATTTAAAAAAAAGTCATCTTCAGTTGTGATCAGTAAGTTATTTGAAGTATGTTAGAACCAACTTGTTTTTTGATGAATAGTAGCATACCCTTATGAATAGTGATATAACCTTTATGAATATTAAATCATATTATTATTTTATTTTCCTAAGGTTATAAGGCAATGAGATGTTGATTAATTTTTCAAGGTGATAAAAAATAAGTTAAATATTTAAAATTGTTATTTTTGAAGAAAGTATGATTTTATTAAAAATTAAATTAATAATATTTAGAAAATTATTTCTAAAAAATGGAGTTTATTTTTGGATTCTACACATCGATAAATGGTTAGGGTGAATTTTTGATATTTTTCTGAAATACTCTAATTTTTAGTTAATAGTAAAATACATTAATTTACCGTATAAATACATTATAATTTAAATCCACTATTCCAAGAATCATGAGTGATGTAAGCACAAAAATCTCGAACTCACGTGAATTTATTACTATTCTAGGTCATGTAATCCTCACTATTTCTTGTCTTATAGTAAAATAATAAACTAATGATTCAAATATTAAGAAAACCCTCCTCCCCTCCATTATAAATACCACCCCTCACACCCTCATTTCTTCACACATCTCAAGCTTCAAGCCTTGCCTAAATTCTACTCAAATATCTCCCTAATCTTCTCCCCCATGTCCAATAACCCTTATTCTTTTCAAAAGACCAAATCCTCTCCCCTAAAGAGGCTCTCAAAAGAAGATAGATTCAAGAGGTAAAATACCTCTTTTCAACAATTTTGTTTTCTATTCAAGTTCCTTTTTTATCTTTTATATTCTCACCTTTACTCATCCAAGTGTTATGAAAAATCCAGTACCTTATATGTACTATAATTTTGTTATAATAATGGAGTATTCCATCATCATCTTTTCTTTTCTCCTACTCTTATACTAAAAATGAAAATACCATCTGAGATGTGTTAATTTATCACATTCAAGGACGATGGGTTTTCAATTTCTATTACTATATTCAAGACTGGTCATGAAAGCTTTTCAAATATTAAACCAGATCATAATATATTTATTTTATCTTATGAAATTTTATAGAATTGTAACATCCTAATATTTTCAAAAGAAAACACTATGTGATTAAATGAACTACTAAATACTATGTGACCCTTATAAACTAACCATTAAACAAAATTTTGCCGCTTCTATGTTTTGAATTTCAAAAAACGGTCATCTAAAATTGTGATCAGTAATTTATTTGGAGTCTGATAAGACAAACATAATTTTCTATGAATAGTAACATACCCTTATGAATATTAGCATACCTTTATGAATAGTAATGAATAGTAATCATCTAAAAAATAGATTTTTCGCCCGTGAATGTATAAATACAATTTAGACATCTTTAAAGTGAAAAAACAATCATAGTATAAGAGTTAGAATTTTTGTATGTCAAAAATAATTTATTTAAAATTTTATGATTAATTTAATAATTTAAAATGGAAATGTATTTTCATAAAATGTAATCATAAATGTTTAATTAATTATCTTATGGTTATATGATAATTTTATTGGAGCATGATTACTTTCTCAAGGTGTTACAAAATGAGTTATGGTTTTAAATTTGTTTTTTGGAATAAATAATGATTTTATTAAAAAATTAAATTAAAAATATTTAGAAAACAATTTTCATAAAATTTAGTTCATTTTTGAATTCAGAGTATTGATATTAGATCAGGGTGAATTTATGAGATTTTAATAAAATGTTTTGTTTTTTGATGAATAGTAAAAATACAGTTTTGAGTTTCATTGTGTTTAAATGACATCATTAATGATGTAATGATGATGTAATAATTATGGTTAACTTTTGTACAATAAGATATGTTATGAGGTGTCCCAAGTGGCCAATACCATGGGAAAATACAATGGACAAGCCCATGGTTTTACAAAAAACCACTAATGAGGTGTCTTTTTAAATTAATAAAAAAATATTTCTCTTTTACTATAAATACCCACTCATAAATTCGTTTTATTTCATTCCAAATACCTCATCCTAGAATCTCTGGTGGTTTTACCACCCTAGGAGTCCTCCCAAGGTTTCCTTAAGCCCCCAAGGTCCCATCCTTCATGTTTTAGGAGTTACTCTACAAGGTAAGGGAACCTTTCACCCTCCTCTTTTTGTCAACACTTCTTTTTTGTTATCTCTTTGAATTTCCATTTTCTTATGTTGGGGTATAGTTTTATGTATCCCTATTACGGTCCTTTTAATTTAAATATGTTTATATACCATTTTTTCTCTCTTAAAAATATTTTATGAAATTTTAAACGATGTCGTTAGGCTGCCGATTTTTTGTGAGGAATCTCTCAACTTTTCTTTTCTTTTCAAGTTCATTTATTTTATTTTAATTTACTCACCCAATTTCATCCAAATTTAGTGATTAATGAAGTACCTTATATGCATTGGAATTTTGTCATTATAATGGTTTAATTATTCATCATCTCTCCTTTCCCTTTCTTTTATACTAAAAATGAAAACACCATCTGAGATGTTCTAATTTACCACATTCAAGGATGATGGGTTTTCAATTTACTTTATTTTCTCCAATTATGGTCATGAAACCATTTTCATGGTTGAACCAAATCATAATATATTTATTATGTCTCGTCTATGGTTCTTTAATTCTTATTTACACATGGTTTTGATTTGTAAAACAAAACATGTTCCTTGTGGACAAAAACCACCAATTAACCCAAACAGTTATCATTAAATAATATATATAATGATACCCCTTCACACCAAGTAACTAACTGGAATTTACAAACATGTGACCTTATGGATATTAAATAATAGAATAAAACTCTAATTATGGGAAACCATACCCTCTTTACATTATTCTCCAAACATAGATATAAGTGAATCGATCATTAGAACCAAGGAAACAAATAGACCCGAACAATGAAATTCAACCTCATAACCAATCAAAAAGGTTATGAATGAACTAAAAAAGGTTGTAAAAATCATTTAAATATATAATAGTTTCTATAATTATTAATTAATGAACAAAATTGTATTATTCCAATCACTAATATCAAGTGGAGAATACCATTGGACTTAAGGTAAGGGATCCTCTCTATTTCCCTTTTATTCAAGAATGTCCACTATGCTATGCCATTTTATGTATAATTCTTAATTTTGGGGTATGATTTCACACCTCCCCCATACTTAATTCATGATTTTAAAAGATGATAAATCCCTTTAAAACTCATTAAGAGCTCCTAAGTACAACTGATATCATGCTGATATTTCGTAAAGAATTATACTTGAACTATCTTTATTCTTTTGGGTTGCTCTATCTTTCTTTTTACCAAAAAGAAGTTGACTTTTATTTTTACAAAAAACTTCTAAATTCTGTTTATATTCTCCAAAATAATTTTTCAAGATCCATCTCTCATTATCTTTCTAGGATATACATGTTTTTAAGTGATTCCCTCCTTAATTCTTCCTGATAAGCAACCCTATTTTAAGGGAACATCCTGAATTCTTACCTAATTTCATGTGTACTCTTTCTTCTATTTTATGCCACCATTTTATTTATATAATCAATCCATTCATTTTTAAAACCTTCCTGATTAATTTATGATTTTGTATAAAGTATTTTTCTTTTTTCTATTTTAAAGTTTCAATAGTATTTTCTTTAAAACCGCTCAAAAATGTTTTAATGCTAAAGCTTCGTAAATTAATTTCTTACATGTTGTAACTTCTACTTGAAATAACTCACCATGATACATTCCTACTTTATCTTATGAATTTCCATGTATATTTTATTTCCTTTATTTCATGGAAACTTTTATGATACGCCCATCTATTATGCTTTATGACATGATTGTGATACCCACTTCTTTTCATGGGTACCCTTATGTTTATGTGTGGTTTATTATGTATGATTATTTATGTGGAAAATATATTCATGAAAAAGTTAAGATGGGTGTTCCCAGATAGAATTCCAATTCATTGGGTAAATTTGAGTCTCATGAGAGATTATGTACGACGGTCTTGGCGGTGAGCCTTGGCTTGTGCTACTATGTGAGATGGTCTTGGCGGTAAGCCTTGGCTTGTGCTACTATGTGAAACAATCTTGTTGGTTATAATTGACTTGTACTAAATTCATGTTTTATGTTTCTACCACATTACTATGATTCCACGTTTATATGATCCCAAGTTTATATGTTTTGATTCCATATGTTCTATGATTTTGTTATCATTATGTCATCTATTTGTGATCTTATGTTTTTTGGGAATCTTGTGGAAATATCATGTTTCACAAAGTAAGTATATATGGTTGACAAGTATGTCTTTTGAAAATAATTTCATACATTACAATTATTCAGGTTCTAATGTGTTCTTTCCTTCTTTTATATCCCTTACTAAGCTTTTTGTGCTCATCCTAAGTTTTTAAAAAAAATCACAAAAATCCTTAGAAGTTCAGAGGGAAGTTAAGGTGCTAATACAGATGAATCCAGTTATTTATATTATCTATTAATTTTTGTAAACTCTAATTCAATATATAAAAGTTGTTTTCCAATTATCCAAAACCTAGATCAGAAAAGGTCCTCATTTGTATAACGTACAATGTATTTTGCGGTTATCTATTATACAAAAAAATACGCAGCATGTTTTAGTACAGAATCTAGAATTTTGGGTTCAGGCTGTTATAAAAATCCTTACACACTCATAATATTAGAGAATAATACAAAAAAAGTTCATTGTGCACAAAACTGCCAAATTAATCCAAGAATTTATCATTAACTTTTATCTAACGGGTCATCCTCATGGTATATGACCAAAATAATTTTAAGATCATTTATATATCTATAATTTCACTAATAATATATATTAACAATTTAGGATGTTAAACCACATTTTGAAAAAACTACCATTCATAAATACAAGTAAACCGGTCATGAAAACCAATGAAGAAAATTCTTCCAAAATAATAAAATAGAACCTCTAAAACCCATAAAAAAGTTCATGAATAAACCTAATAAGGTTATACTAAATCAATTAAATGTAGGTTAGGTTTTTAATTATTAATTAAGGAATATAAATTTATTATTCAAGTCATTAAGATTAATCGAGAACACCTTTAGGCATAAGGTAAGGGATTTCTCATCTCACTTTTATTTTCATGAGATTTCCATTGTTCAGCACATATTACTTGAATTTGGTGTTTTGTGGACTTCTATTTGATATATATTATCATTATTCTATTTATATTTATTGTATTCTATGATTCATTTGGTGGTTATAATTTTTTGTTCATACAACTCGATTGATTACAATGTGGTAAGGGACTTTGTCTCAGTTTCCATTTTATTGTCATTTACTTGGTATTGTGCACCTAATATTTCTTATGTGGTGTATCCACTACCCATTTGAGATCATTTTTTATTTTGAATTGTAAATATATTATATATACATATTTTTATTCCATGTATATTATTATTTTCTTAAGTCATATGCCCTTTTACATAAGGTGTTTATTTGGAATGTTGTTTTAACTATGGAAATATTGATGAATCTGTATCCTCTAATCTATACAGATATTGAGAAGGAATATTTTAATTGTATTAAATCTATGTATAAATAATTATTTGGAATTTCAGTGATGGTATCGGCCCCCTCGATACATCGACATGTCTCATGAGACAAATCAGTTGGAGACAAACCCTTCGAGTTTGTTTCCAAAAATCAGATGAGTTTCTAACCCTAGACTTAAACTGTTTCGACGATATAGTGGTATCGAGTGATAGATATATGAAATAAAATTAATAAGCATATATATTTATTTATTTTCAGTTATTACTATCCATGAAGTTTTCACTATGACAAAATCTATGGATGCAATTTCATTCTCAGTTTATTAATGGTGTGTGTTTTTCATTTATTCACCATGCCATATTGACTATGCCAATTTGATGATGATTAAATTATTTTTGATTCATGATTACACTATTTTTAACCCTTACTAATCATTTGAGCTCACCCCTTTCATTTTTTACCTTCAACCGGTTATTAGGAGGAGACTATTTATTGAGTTCTTGTGGATGCAGTTTATTAGTTTTTGTTTTTAATTGTATTTTTTTACCTTTAACAATGTAAAATGAGTTACATGTATGTATCTAGTTTTTTAAATACTACTAAACTGATCATTCCTTTGGAATTTTATTCCTTTTAATCATGCGAATATAATAATTAATGCACCATCTTCAGGCTTTTAGGGTCGGGGTGTTGCAGTTGGTATTAGAGGAAGTTTAGTAGAAAACATAGAAACTAGATTTATAAAACTTAGATTAGGGAACAAACCCCTAAGATAGTATTTGAGGATAAAGATACAATAAAATCCTGGTATTTTGGTAAGGAATAGATTATGTGGATATTTCTATCAAATACAACCCTGTCTGGATACTACAAGTGGGCATGGTTCTAGCACAGATGTACCTAGGAGTGAAAAATCTGACAAGGAGTTTTGGGCTTGAACTGGGGTATCATGGTACACGACAACGGGACTTACTACGCACCTATTTTGAAACTCCCAGGGGATATGCTTAGGATAATTCACATTTTCTTTACAAACCATTATGAATGATTTAAAAGTAAATATAAACAATGTTTATGATTACGATATTAGTTGTGCATAAATTTTTAGATTATCTTAAGTGTATGCTAGTTAGAAATTATGAAATATGAACTAATTTAGTGTATTCCTTTGTTTAGTGATAGATCCTAATGGAAGAAGGGGAATCAATACTCGCATACAATATAGGGATTTCTCTACTGAGCAAGTCAACACAGTCATTGTTGGAGGAGATCAAATCAAGACCATATTGGGACAACTTACTCAGGATCTGACAAATAACCATGCTACACCTGTACTGGATCGTTTCATGTGGCATAAGTCCCCATCTTTTAGTGGGACTTATAATCCAATGGTAGTTGAGTAGTGGATCAAGTCCCTTGAAAATATAATTTTGGCATTAAGATGTAATGAAAATGAAAAGGTAGTATTGGAAGTATATTTTCTAAAGGGTGATGTTGATCAATTGTGGTCCTTGATCCAGAATACCATGGAAAAAGAAGAAATTGAAGATATGAAATAGATAAATTTTAAGGAAATATTCTTCAACAAATATTTCCCTTATGAAAAACGAACTAAAATGAAGAGGAAATTCCTTAGCCTAAAGCAAATGGAATAAGAGAGTGTTGCAGATTACGAGGCCACCTTCACAAGATTAGCCCGGTATGCTATAGATTACAAACAAGATTCGAAAGACAAGATTGATTATTTCTTTGAAGGTCTTAAGCCAAGTCTTCAGAGGGCACTGGATTCTCAAACATTTTCATCATATGATGAAATTGTATTAAGTTCCATCAAAATTGAGAAGGAATTTTCTAGATCAAATTTGTATAAGGGAAATCAAGATAAGAAGAGGAATTCTAATAACTATGGAAAAGATGAAGTTCCAATGAAGAATAAGGGAATGAATAAATTTCCATTATCCGAGAACTATAGAAAGAATCATCTTGGGAAATGCTTGAAAGGCATGGGAGTTTTCTATAGTTGTGGATAAAAGGGTCATCAATCTAGTGAATGCAAGTGGCGGAAACAATTAAATGATGTTCAATGCTAAAATTGTAGAGATATGGGATATTATGAAAATGAGTGTCCAAATAACCAAGGAAACTTTCCTCAAAAAAGGCCATGAAAGCAAGGGAAATCTTATGCGATTAAAACCACGGAGGTTGAAGTTCCTAATGATGTGGTGGCATGTACATTAATTGTTTCCTTAAACTTAGTCAATGCTTTTTTTATTCTGGATCATTTTATTCATTTATATCTTCCCAATTTTCCAAGAAAATTAGACATGTCCTATTTGATTTAATAAAGGAGTTATCAATCAAAACTCTTGGGGGATGTATCATTGCAACAAAGATGTGTCGATCAATCCCCATCATGGCACATAAAAATTCTTTAGTTTCTAACCATATCATCATACCAATAATTGAATTTGATATAATTCTCGGTATGAATTGGTTGTCAAACTATGATGTGAAGATCTATTGCATGAATAAAAAGTTATAATTTTTGAGAATGGTGTAGAATACCATATCTTTATAGTAGAAACCCCACCATATGAAAAATGATAAATTTATTACTTATGCATCAAGGCAGTTAAAGACTCATTAGAAAAATTATCTTACTCATGATCTTGAGTTAGCAACCGTAATCTTTACTCTGAAAATATGGAGAAATTATCTCTATAGTGAAATGTGTGAGATATATACAGATCACAAGAGTTTTAAATACATTTTTAACCTAAAATAATATTAATATAAGGCAAAGGAGATAACTCGAGTTACTCAAAGAATATGATTTCTCAATACACTACCACCCAGAAAAGGCAAATAAGGTGGCAGATTCATTAAGTAGGAAAGATCATGGACTTCTGACCAAATGAGAATTGAGAGAGATCCTATATTCATGGATCTACTAAAGATGGATATGGGAATTGTTATGGAAGGGAAAACATTTTTCCTCTTTCAAATTATTGCTAAACCATATTTACTAGAGAAGATAAAAATATCTCAATCCAATGATGAGAATCTACAAAAGAAAATTAAAGCTGTTAAGGATGGAAGATTGGCAGACTTTGTGTATGTGGATGGAGTTCTAAAATTTTGGAAGAGGTTATGCATTCTATCAGTACCTAAGCTAAAAAAGAAACTATTATATGATTCTCACAGCTCAAATTTATCTATACACCCTAGTAACACTAAGATGTATAGAGATCTGAAGGAACATTTTTGGTAGGATAACATGAAGCGTGAAATTGCTGACTATGTGTCAAGGTGTCGAGTTTCTCAACAAGTGAAGGCCAAGAGACAACATCCTAGAGGGGTCATGCAACCTATAACTATTCATATATGGAAGTGGTATTACATTAAAATGTATTTTCTCACAATACTACTGAGGACACCTAGAATTAAGGATGTAATATGGGTAATTGTTGATCATCTCACAAAATCAGCACATTTCCTTGCTATAAGAGAGGATTTACCACTTGAGAACCTAGAAAGACTTTATATTAATGAAGTTGTAAGACTTTATGGTGTACTTCTATTGATTGTGTCTGATCAAGATCCCTGGTTTACATAAAAAACTTCATATGAGTACTGCTTATCACCCCAAAACCGAAGGACAGTCTGAAAGGACTTTTCAAATACTGGAAGACATGTTGATATCATTCTCTCTTGACTTTCAAGGTATGTGGGATTAATACTTTCCTTTGGTGTAATTTTCTTACAATTATAGTTTTCATTCTAGCATTCAAATGGCACCATATGAAGCATTATATGGAAAGAGGTGTTGAACTCCAACATCTTGGGATGAAGTTGGCGAGAGGAAACTTATAGGCCCAAAAATTATCGAAGAGACAACTTCAAAGGTAAATAAAATTCAGGACCATTTTAAAGAAACCCAAATTAGGAAAAAGATTTATGTTGAAAACCAAATAAAGGATTTGGAATTTCAAGTAGGATATCATGTATTTCAAAAAGTATCTATGTGTAAGGGTGTCTTAAGGGTTTGTAAGAAAGGTAAACTGATCCCTAGGTACATCGGACCCCTTGAAATTCTGGAAAGGATCAGATATATAGATTACCATTTAGGAATGCCTCCAATTCTCTTCGAAGTTCATAATGTGTTCCATGTGTCATTGTTAAAGAAATACATCCCAGACCAAACACCTGTACTCACTTATGAAGAAATAGAGTTGGAACTTGATATGTTATATTGTGAAGAGCCTATCGAGATTCTTGACACACAGGAGCATCTATTGAGAAATCGGACAACTCGACTAGTAAAGGCTCTTTAGAGAAACCATAAAATAGAGGAAGAAATGTGGGAACCTGAGGATGTTGTTAAGAAGAACCACCCACATCTTTTTAGGGAGCAATATACATGAAAAATTTTGAGGACAAAATTTCTGAAGGAGGGAAGAATATAACACCCCAAAAATTTTATAGTATGTTTCTCTTAAATACTTTCTATTAATTAGATAGCTTATATTGCATAAAGAACTGAGTCCCTATGAAAAAAACTTGGTTATTTATAGGAGAAATCCATAACCTATCCATTAAAATTAAATTTTCCACATATGTGTTTGGAATTTCAAAAAACAGTCATCTGCGGTTGTGATCAGTAAGTTATTTGGAGTCTATTAGAACCAACTTGTTTATTTTTTTATGAATAGTAACATAACCTTATGAATAGTGATATGAATAGTGATATGACGTTTATGAATAGTAAATCATATTATTATTTTATTTTCTTAATTTTATAAGGTAATGATATGTTGATTAATTTTTCAAGGTGTAAAAAATGAGTTATAGATTTAAAATTGTTATTTTTGAATAAATTATGATTTTATTTATTAATTAAATTTATAAGATTTAAAAAATTATTTCTGAAAAATGGAGTTTATTTTTGGATTATACATGTAAAAAAATGGTTAGCATGAATTTTTTATATTTTTCTAAAATACTTGAATTTTTGTTAAATAGTAAAATATTTTAATTTACCATATAAATACATTATAATTTAAATCCACTATTCCTAGCATCATGAGTGATGTAAGAACCAAAATCTAGAAATCACATGAATTTATTACTATTCTAGTTCATTTAAGCCTCATTATTTCTTGTCTAATGGTAAAATAATAAACTAATGATTAAAATATTAAGAAAACCCTCCTCTCCTCCACTATAAATACCACCCCTCACACCCTTATTTCTTCACACCTATCAAGATTCAATACTTGCCTAAATTCTAATAAAATATCTCCCTAATCTCCCCCTCCCCCACATCCAACATCCCTTGGTATCCTCAAAATACCAAATCCTCTCCCCTAAAGAGGCTCTCAAAGGAAGATATATTCAAGAGGTAAAATTCCTCTTTTCAATTATTTTGTTTTCTTTTCAAGTTCCTTTGTAATCTTTTATATTCTCACCTCTACTCATACAACTATTATAAAAAATCCAGTACCTTATATGTACTGTAATTTTTTTATGATAATTTAATATTCCATCATCATCTTTTCTTTTCCTCTCCTCATATACTAAAAAAGAAAATATTGTCCGAGATGTGTTAATTTATCACATTCAAGGACGACGGGTTTTCAATTCCTATTACTATATTAAATAATGGTCATGAAACCTTCTTAATTCTTGAATCAGATCATAATATATTTATTTTATCTTATTCAATGTTCTTCAATCATTACACACTCATAATATACGATTATAATACAAAAAAAGTTCATTGTAAACAAAACCGCTAAGTTAATCCAAGCATTTATCATTAACTTTTATCTAATGGGTCATCCTCATGGTATATAAACAAAATCATTATAAGATCATTTATATCTATTTAATTTCACTAATAATATATATTAACAATTCTGGACGTTAAACCAAATTTCAAATGAACTTCCATTCATAAATACAAGTAAATTGATCATGAGAACTAAGGAATAAAATTATTCTAAAACAATAAAATTAAACCTCTTAAACCCATAAAAAAGACCATGAATGAACATAATAAGGTTATAATAAATCAATTAAATGTATAGTATGTTCTATAATTATTAATTAATGAATATAAGTTTGATTATTCCAGTCATTAAGATCAATTGAAAACACCTTCAAGCATACGGGAAGGGGTTTCTCATCTCACTTTTATTTTCTTGAGATTTCCATTGTTCGCCACTTATTTATTGAATGTGGTGTTTTTTGTACTGAAATTTGATATATATTATCATGATTCTTTTTATATTCATGGTATTATATGATTCATTTGGTGGTAATTAATTTTTGTCCATACAACTCGATTGATTAAAACGTGGTAAGGGACTTTATCTCAATTTCCATTTCATTGTCATTTACTTGGTATTGTGAACCTAATATTTATTATGTGGTATATACACCACCCATTTGAGATCATTTTTCATTTAAAACTGTAAATATATTATATATCCATATTATGGTTTCATAGAAATGATTATTGCCTTAAGTTTTATACCCTTTTACATACAGTGTTTATTTGGAATGTTTCTTTAACTATAGAAATATTGATGAATCTGTATCTTCTAATCTATAAGGATATTGATATGGCATATTTTACTTGTATTAAATCTATGTATAAATAATTATTTGGACTTTCAGCGATGTGAGGGGCCCGCTATATCCCCTCGATGCATCGACAAGTCTCATGAGACAAATTAGTTGGTGACAAATCCTTCGAGTTTGTTTCCAAAAATCAAACGGGTTTCTACCCATAGACTTAAACAATTTTAGTGGTATAGTGGTATCATGTGACAGATACATGATTTCTAATTAATAATCACATATCTTTATTAATTTTAAGTTATTACTGTCCATGAGGTTTTCACTATGAGAAAATATATGGATGCAGTTTCATTCTTAATTTATTAATGGTGTGTGTTTTTCATTTATTCTTCATGCCATATTGATTATGGAAATTTTATGATGATTCGGTTATTTTTTATTCATGATTATACTATTTTTAACCCTTAATTATCATTTGAGATCACCCCTTTAATTTGTTTACCTTTAACCAGTTATGAGGAAGAGACCATTTGTTGAGTTCTTGTGGATGCACTTTATTAGTTTTTGTTATGTATTGTATTTTGTTACCTTTACCAATGTAAAATGAGCTACATGTATATATCTGGTTTCTTAAAGACTACTAAACTAATCATTACTTTGGAATTTAATTCATTTTAATCATGCTAATGTAATAAGTAATGCACCGGCTCTGGGCCTCTAGGGTCAGGGTGTTACAGGGATGATCCCCAGAATTGTTCTCAAGATTTCCTTCACCAGAAGACACCAATGTTAAAAGGATAAAATATCCTCATGAGTCTAAGGAATGCTTGAGAAATATTGATTGTTCTTTTCTGTTCTTATAGGCACCTGATGAAATCAAGGTGAAGTGTGCAACCTTTATGCTGTAAGGACCATGCAGGAGATGGTGGGACACAATAGTGATGGAAAAGAAACATCAGGGATTAAAGTGGAAAGAATTAAAATATCTTTTCACCGACTAGTTCTATCTATATTTGATGGTGTTGGCCAAAGATATTGATTTTTTTTATAACATGATTATATTGATAGTATTGTTATAGAGTATGCAAATCATTTTTTAGAGATATTGCAGTTTTCACCTGAGATAGTATCAAATGAGAAGATGAAGACCTGACAGTTTGAGTTGGGACTTCAATAGGATATTTGTTCTCAGGTTTTCTTACTGAATATTCCTTGTTATGATAATGTGTTGGGTAGAACACTGATATTCTAAATAGACCTTTCTAGTAAGTCATGGTTATCAGGAGTTTCTTTCTCTCCTATAGGAAGCATGAGTTCCTTTAAAAAAAGTGGAAGCGTGATGATTATCATGGTGGTTCTCTATAGAAGGGTCATTATATATCTCCTAAAGCCCATGGAATAGGTCTTAATATTTTCTACCAGTGTGGTAATCCAGGTTATTCAAATAGGGTTTTCACTAAGGCACCCAAGAATTTTGTCTCCTACGGATGATCAGGTCACTAACAGAGGTTATGCCATATATTTTCTACTCTACATAGTAGTATGAGATCATCAAATCCTTCTAAAACTATGGGGAAATCATATACTTCAAGTACAAAAGGGTTCCATCCATAGATATCTAGAATAAATCTACTTTACGTAGTGTAAGAGTCTCCAGAGGAAGTAGATATGGGTCTAGTGACTGTGAGAGGTACCATTACTATATATTCATCATTAGTGACTTCATTATTTGATACCGATGCATCTCATTAATTAATTTTAGCTGATATTTTTAATCAAATAAATCTTTCTATAAATCATTTATCTTATTTTTATTGTAGTTTCTTGTGGAAGAGTTTGATGCTGAAGGTGGGGAGTCGGTGCTGCCAGATTTGACTACATGGAACAGGTCTCAGAGGAGGACTCAGAGCTGTACTTTCATCTTTGCAGCGCTCTATGGATTTGGTTGTTGAGAGGGTATGACGTTTGTCATTGTATTGGGCATTTTCTTCAACACAGGACACTTTCTTACCATATTTCTTTGCAACGATGAAAATCTTCATCATGTTATATGCTGGGGAGGGGCAGCTCCATGTTTGCAGTCTGGTTTTACTGTTTTTTTCTGCAGGTGTGTTTTGTCTTAAGTCCATGAAGTCTGTTGGGTTCCCCCTTCCTCCCTTAAAAGGGGATTTCATAATAATAAAAAATTTAACACCTTCAGGTCGTTGGATGGACATGAAACCACTTGACTTCATATTCTGGATGGATTAGATCATCACCAATAAAACTTATATTAAATTTTAGCTTCTATGGGTCTCCTTTGATACACCCAATGGTGTGTTCTGTGTCTTTCAAGGAGAATGGGACCCAAGGTCGATCAGGGCCAGAACTTCTTATCCAGAGTTGGTAAAAGTGTTATCCATGTTCTCCTTTGATCTGGAGTGAGAATCTTTAAGTGGTGATCTCCCTCCAGCGGTCATTGATTTTCTTGATGTGTTTTCTTTTTTACTTCGTTGGTTTTCCACTGGTAAGGAAGTTTGAGTTTTCTATTGACTTAGCTCTTAGAACTCAACCAGTTTCCATTCCTTCTTACCATAAGGCACCAAACAAAATGGAAGAGATAAATAATCATTTGGATAATCTTCTAGAGAAATACTTTATATTTCCGAGTGTGTCACCTTGGGCGGTGCCGGTTCTCTTTTCTAAGAAAGATGATGTTCACTATTATTTTATGTTGATTACCAAAATCTTAATTGAGTTACAATGAATAAAAATTATTTGTTACAATAGATTGATTATATGTTTGATTAGTTGAAAGGGGAAAAGTGCTTCTTGAAGATTTATCTTTATTTTGGATACATCAGTCAAGAATAAAAGAATCTGAAATTCAGAAAATGGAATTTTGGATTAGGTAAAATCATTATGAGTACCTTATCATGCCCCTTGTTCTAATAAATTCTCTTACAGTATTTATGGATTTAATGAACATGATTTTCCATGAGTATCTTGATACATTCTTTGAAGTCTTTTTGGATGACAACTATGTTTACTCTAAGCCCAAGGAGGATCATGTGCATCATCTAAGAATAGTTTTGAGTTTGATGATAAATCACTGACTTTATGAAAAGCTTTTGAAATGTGATTTTTAGATTCAGGAAGTGAAATTCCTAGGACACTTGGTATTGGAACATGGGATATCATTTGATCATGATAAGGTAAAATATTTTATGACAGGAGAACAAAAATGTAATGTTTTCTATATTTGTAACTTCTTGGGTATAGTTTGGTATTATCATATATTCATAAAGGACTTCTCAAATTTTGATTCTCTGATGACTTCTCTAACTTTTAATGGAGTAGAGTTTGATTGGGATGAAAAATATAAAAGTTATTTTGTTGAGATGAAACATATTTTGACTACTGCACTGGTTTTGACTCTTCCAGAGACTAGACAAGGCTATGTGGTCTTCTATGATGCATTAGGTTTAGGTTTTGGTTGTGTTATTATGTTAGGTGATCATGTTGTTGCTTATGGATTTCGTTATCTTAGTCCACATAAGAATAATTATCCAACCCATGACCTTGAACTTGCAACTATGATGCACATGCTTAAGAGTTATATTGCCTTAATGGGAAAAGGATTACCATGTATTTAAATCACAAGATATTAAGTTATATCTTCTCTCAAAAAGATTTGAATCTTTTCTAGAGACATTTTGTGGAATACCTATAGTATTCCAATTTCCACATCGCCTATACCTCGGGGAAAAGGAATTTCATTACGGATGCTTTGAGTAAAAAACTTCCAACCCATGCCATGAACGAATCATCAAAAGAGTGGAACTTGATGGATCTCTTTGTAAAGTTTCATATTGGAGTCTAGGAATCAGGGGTTGAGGTTTCTTTGGCTAGTGTACTGTTGAAATATACTCTTACCAAGATGATTCTTTAGGAACATCATCTTGATGATGAGTTCTATAGCATTAGAGACTCTCTTTATGGTGGGGATACAGTTTCCAAGTGTTCATTCTCCAAATAGGGCATTCTATTCTATCAGAATCACTTTTTTATGCCATTAGAGGTAAGTAAAGTAGTGATGGGGGATTTCCATAATTCCCAGTGTGAAGTGCACCCAGGATCCATGAAGATTTTATATGACATGTAGTGCCAATTTTGGTTTCTAGGTATGATATGGGGAATTTCTGAATTTTTCTTTCATTGTTATACATTCCAATAGGTTAAGGTCGAGAACTAGAAACCTTCATGTTTGCTTCAACCACTTCCAGTGCCAACTTAGAAGTGGGATGAGATATCTATGGAATTTTTGGTTGGTTTACCACATACCTATACAAATAATAATGAGATATGGGGTGTGATTGAGTGGTTGAAAAAGTTGGATTGCTTTTTACCCATTTGTGATACAACCAAAGTTAAGGAGTTGGGAAATCTCTGTGTGAAAGAGATTGTTCATTTGCATGGAGTTCCATCTAGTATAGTTACTGAGAGGGATCCTCAGCTCACTTCTTGATTTTAGAGAGGCCTTCAGGAGGCACTAGGATCTCACATCCATTTGAGTACGACATACCATCAGTAGTCGGATTTCCATATATAAGGATCTATACATATTCTTGAGGATATTCTTCGTGATTATGTTCTCAACTTTGGTAGGGATTGGGATGATCATCTAGGGCTAGTTGAATTTTATTATAAAAATAGTTACTAGTTTGTGAACAGAATGACTCATTTTGAGGCCTTGTATTTCTAGACTTGCAGATCTCTGTTGTTTTGGTTAGAGATTAGTGAAAGTTCCTTGGTTGGATAAATCTTAGTTTAAGAGATGACAACAAAGATTCATTTGATTCATCAACGAATGTTGAATAAATAGAGTTGATGTAAGTATTATACTGATCATCGCTATATACCGTTGGAATTCTCTATTGATGACCATGTATTCTTGAAAGTTTCAACCTGGTTGGGTCATCGACAACTTGGGAGAAAAGGGAAACTTTCTCCTCTCTTTGTGGTACCTTTAAGGTTTTTTGAGTAGGTGGGAAAAGTTTCTTACTATTTATCACATCCACCAAAAATGATGTCGATATATATTGTGTTCTGTGTATATCATATTCGTAAGTATCTATCTGATCCATATCATGTTCTGAGTTGGATTGATCTTGCGGTTGATCCTGATTTATCCATGACCCAACAAACAATCAAGATAGTAGATTATAAAACCGAGGTACTTTGTGGGAGGGATATTCCTTTGATTTTTGTGCTATGGAAGCATGGTTCTGATTCTCATTGGACATGGGAGCATAAGGAACTGATGAGAGAGAATTGGCCTCACCTTTTCTATATGAAATCTTCTTGATAGTCATTCTAGGGACATTAAGTTTTTAGGGTGGGGAGGTTGTAACATTACATTACCTTCTGATAAGTATTTTTTTTTTAAAAATTCATGGCTTTCTTAATTTTGTTGTTTGGGTAGGGCTAAGAAGAAATTGGGATGCTACCTTTGATAGTGAAGTCATATATTTATTAGATTCTCAACATAAATACCTACTTGTTTTGTATTCTATTGTGAATTTACATGCCATATAATATAGTTACCTGATGTGTGAATTATAATGATAATAAATCTGATTTTATCGAAAGGCGGTGGGTTATTCGGTGATTTTGGGTTTTGTTAATTTCACAATGTGTAATTGGGTTACACATCATGTAAAGTCCTGATGGTTATTTTTTAACAGATAGACAGGCTGATTTTTCTTTTCCTCCTTTCTATATTTATTTTATCTTGACCTAATATCCTTACCCATGATATTTTGGATACCAAAAACCCTTCTTAGTTGTTTCAATCAGTGATTGATTATTTTTGAGGATGTGGTGTGACTTTATGAGTAAGTGTTCTCCCTGTCTCTTTATCTCTTTCTCTTTTCCTCCTTTTATTTTTATAGATCATCTTGGGATTGATGTATCTAAACCCTCTGTTGTTGAATATTGTTTCTAGGTTGAGTTCCTAGATCTTTTATGCCTTCATTCTTGTTGGCAGGTTCTGTTGAGGGCCTTATGTTTCTATGAGAAAGGTAGGTGGTTCCATTATGATGGCCAAATTTGATTTAACCATGAATTTCTTGATTTAATTTCAATTTTTTGATTTAAATTAAATTTATTAAACTACTTTCAATTGGTTTATTAAAAATCCAATTCCATTTAATTGGGGGACTTGGTTTTGGAAATTGGATTCTTGGAATAAAATTGGGAAAAAAACCCCCAATTCCATTGAATTGGGGTGTGTTTGAGAAATTAATGGAAATTGGGGAAATTTAAATTTGTTGAATTTAAATTGTGAAATTGTTTTAATGGATTTTTTTTTGAAATTTATTTTATGAAATTTATTTCAATTTGTATTTTCTAAAAATGGATTTAGATGGTTTTGATAGAGACCTTCGGGTTTTATCTTGGAAAAATACATGTTTTGATTAAAAACCCATGTGTTGGTTTTTAAATGTAAATTTTTTATATTTGAAATGGAGAATGGGATGAATTTTATTTTAAAAAGTTTTAAAATAAATTTTCCATCATTGTTTTTTACTAGACCACATGAAAGCCTTAGGAAGTTAGTGAGTTATTAGGGATAAACACGCTAGGATGGGAATTCCCTAGGACTAGATTGATGCTTTACTACTCTAACATAATTTTTTTGACCCATTTTATTCCCCAGTGAGATATTAATGAGTCCTATTTGACCAGTTTTGAGGGACATTTTTACACATTTACATTATCATTATATAAGTTTGTGAGGATCCCATAACCTAGAACTATCGTACCTTTTGGCACATGACCATGTTTCTCACTTGTTTGTATTTGAAATGTATGCCAATGTTTGTGAACTATTTTACATGAATTATAATTTATATAAATTTTTTTACATAAAAGTGTTTATTTATGCCATTTTTTTAAATTATTTCCATCATTTGAAATGTATTCCATATTTTGAAATGTAAATCATGATTTTTTAAATATAATTTTGAAATTACAAACCTATTTATTTGAAATTAAACTCCCTTTGTTTGGATTATTAAATGTTGGAATATATTTTTGGAATCCTTGGTGAGACCCAACTGGAATTTTATCTCACACCCTACCTATGTTTTCAGGTATTTTTAGATTATCTCTTTCCCAATTAGAGTAAGGGTAAAGCACCACTTGGATGTAGTTCTAGCTATTTATCCGTGAACTTAGAGAATTGCATCTATTGGGACTTGGACTATTTTATTTCCTGCTTTCTGGTACTTTTCTATTGTACTTTGGGTTATTTATAGATGTCTGACTTCTGGTAAACTTCTCCCTATGGAGTTTCTTTTGTATTAATACTGTCTTGTTTGTCTTCTTCCATAATTTTTGGTTAAAATTGTTCCCAATATCTTTTTGTATGATGTCGGGTGTTAGTCTCCAACCCATGGGGACCAGGAACACCATTCGGGACATGTTAGGTATGGCTCAGTTATTGGGTTACCTGGGTACCTCGGCTGGTTCATGACATACATTAATTCAAGGAATAAATTATTATGGAAAGGGTTCCAAGGATGATGATTATGCACTCAAAACTAGTTATGAGTAGATAATAGAAGTTAACATCACAACATTTGATGTTGCGATGTTAAAGAGTTTGAATATGTTCAAAGGGTTGAATATTAGGAATTTGATTCCTAAATCTCACCATTATAAAATCTTTATTTTTTTCATAGATGTTACTCACTAAAGATACTTTTATAGGGTTTTATCATATGGTTATATAGAGATAATATAGGAATTAAATTTATGAAATTAGTTAACAAAACCCCTTAAAAGTGAAACATAGATAAGGTTGATCAGAAAATTTATCATATATGAAATGATAGATTGGTTTATATGTTGGGATTTTTAAATATTCCAAAAAATTATTTAAGGATATAAAAATTATCTTGTTATTATAATAAATTAAATCTCTAATTATCATTAATTTACATGTGCTATAAGTTATTTCATATGAACTGTCGAATGATAATATCATATCAAAGTGTGACTTTAAGTTGTCCCTAATCAATGATCATTATAGAGTATTATGCTTTATGATGATATGTTAATATTATAATGAATGGTAACTTATACTCATTTTAAAGAGTTGTATATGTGATATTAAGAGTAGATTCATGAGGTAATAAGTGGATACTTATTACTTGGACCAACCCACCAAATTATATCTCATTTAATGTCATAAAACCACCAATATACTTAAGGGTTTATGCTTATTATGAATCTTTCTTACCTGAGGTTGGTGAGATACATAACATGAGAAACTTTATACTTTAATACCTACTTATTAATGTTTGAAAATAACTTAGCTAATATGGGGGTTGTTGGATATATCATTGAACATGTCATTGGTTGGAGCATACCTAAGATGAGATTTGTCTACTTGTATGACAAGAAAAGTCATGTGGACCTTGATTGAATAAGACTGAGAAAATTCATAGCCATGCTTAGTTGTGTCATGTATGATGTTTTCAACTACATAGATGAGGGAAAAGATATGTACTTATTTTTGAGATGACTGAAATGTGGTTTATTCATTGACTTAGTCTTTTTCAGAGAATCAAGAAAAGATGATTTGACTATACTAGATTGATTCGTTCCATGTCTAGTTGTCACTCAATGTCATGAAATAAGGTATTATATAGGTATATAAATGATTTATATGATACATCTTATGGTGGACATGTTCATATAGAGGCATGAGTATGTTTGATGGAGATCACCCCAGACCCCTTAGTAGCTTGAGTATCACTAATTCTTTACAAGAGTCTCCTCTTTGATGACGTTTATGAAATATAGATTTCATATTTATTTTCAATTATATAAAGGCACACAAGGACACATAGTTTGGACCTTGGAATAAGGATAAAGTTTTGGAAAAAGTGTTTTTTTAAATGAAGAGAGTTTAATAAAAAAAATTGTATTTAAAAGAGTTTATATGGATTCAAAAAGAGTTTTAAAGCTTGGAACTATGGGATTTTAGTGAAAGTGAGAGATTATTATAATTTTACATAATATTCATGCATTTGATGCATAAAAAATAAATGCAAATGATGCATGTAAACTCAAACATTTTCATATGATAAACATATAATGACACTGCCAATTCATCCCATTCAGATACTCATTAGTTATGAACTAAATAGATGGTTCATTTATAGAATGTATATTATTCATTGAAGTTTTAATTAATGAACACTCTGATGGGTGTAACACTCATGTTACATGAAATGAAACCCAATCAATTTCTATGTTTCCTCCACTCTTCATGAAATTAAGAGCATTAATGATAGTTATATAAGAGGATGTGATCCTCTCTTGTTGGGAGTGAGATACTCATGATCCATAGTTGAATTGATATTCCTTCCTGAATCTTTTTCATCATTATATGAAGGAATTATCACCCCTTTAGATATTTGGGAATCCTTATGAAATTTTTTTGGATCCATTGTTTAATGTATCCCCCTCAGAAGTAATAGGATTTATTTAACTAATCTTGAAATTCATCATTAAACATTATCCTTTATACAAGAATATGGATTCTACTGTTGTACATGGGTTCTAATTACTCTTTTTTATGATATATTTACATGTTTGATTTCTTAAAGATAGATAAACCTATTTATTTGGTTTTATTATACTTCCAATAATTATTAGATGATTAAATGAAACCTATCACATGACTCCCTTTTGTGTCAACTTGGTTAGAGGATTTGTTACCCATGAGAAATGTCTCACAAATCATCAATAGTATCTATCAAATCCAAGAAAATGGTGAATCTCAGTCACCATGGTTGGTCTGAGACGTTATTCAATAACTTATAACTTTGAAGGATCCAAAAAATACATCCTCGCTTGTAATTACATGACCCAAGAATGATACTTTAGGTATCCATAATTCATATTTGTTAAATTTGGCATAAAAATTATCCTTTATAAAGGTCTTAACACAATACAAAAATGATCTTCATGCTCTTCCTTTCTCTTGGGATATATGATAATATCAACTATAAAGACTACCATAAACTGATCAAGGTAATATATACAGACTCAATTCATCATATTTATGAAGACAATAATGTAATTGGTAAGTATGAATGACATAACTATAAATTCATAGTGTTCATACCACATACGAAAGGTATTATTGGGTATATATTCCTTTTTATCCCTTAATTGATGATATCCATGTCACATATTAATATTTGAAAAGTATTTAGATCCATGAAGTTGAACAACCAAGTCATTAATATAGGGAATAGGATACTTTTTCCTGATAATGATCTTGTTAAGTTCCTGACAATCAAGTAAAATACACATTGTCCCATTTTTGTTCTTAACAAAAATAATAGGTTTACCTCATGGTGACAGATAGGGTGTATGAATCCCTTTTTTAGATTCTCCATGAGTTTCTTATTTAATTCTTGTAACTCAATTGTGGCTATTCTGCAAGGAGTATTTGAAATTGGCATAACACCACGTATGAGTTCTATTGAAAACTCAACTTCATGATTTAGAGGATGTCTATCTGCCTCTTCATAAAGTATATCTATATATTCCTACACAATAGACATATCTTTAAAGTTGAGTTTTTCTCTAACTATTTGAGCTAGATATCCCTCAGGAGTAGTTATTAAGACCCATATAATGGAAGTAATTCCATTCGAATTTTATATTCATCCTTACACTAATAGATGATCATAGGTTGATTTAGGATATCAAATTCGACTTCCCGTCTTCGACAATTGATATAGTATCTATATAGAGAGAGATAATCCACTCCAAAAATCACATCAAATTTAACTATAGGGAGAATAGTAAGACTTGTAGGAATCACATTCCCACTAACTTCTATCGGGGAGGAGTTATATAATTAAGATTCAATCATTACACCATTATGATTTTTCAATGATAGTTCAATATCTAATAATTGATTTGGTGATGAAATACTCGTAGAAAATTATATAGATATAAAATAGTGGATAAAACCTGAATTAAATAAGAAATTTACAGTTATATAGTGGATTATAAGTATAAATTTCACCACTTCATTATCATATCCCACTTTAACTATCGTAATTTCATAAAACTCACATTTTTCCTTTATCTTAGGAGGTTTTTTATTCCAATTATCATCACTAACCCTTTTATTTGTGTACTGGTTGGAGTAATGTCCATACTTCTTGAAATTATGGAATGAGAGTGTGGGTGGTGTATTTAGTTAGTCTTTATTTTCATCATTTATCAGGATCTTCCTGTCTCTTAGACAATCATTTTCTATATGGACTTCTTTTCTTCACTTGAATCATTTACATATCCCTTTAAGGAAATGTCCTCTATGATTCCTTCAACATTTTTGATATAAAGGAACATTAATTTTCTTTCCCCTATGGGTTTTATTATTTAAATCTCCTAAAAAATCCATTTTTTCTTCTTTTCCACAAAACCATGAGAGTAATGAGGGTCTATACTCTCTATTTATATCTTGAGATCACATAAAATTATTTCTTTATAGCTATCAACATCTCTTATATCTAATGAATTTTTAAGACTTTCTCTTAATCCGCTAAATAATTGATCAATTTTTCTTTCTACCTGAATGGCCTGAAGGCCTTCATTTTTATTGATTTTTGATAACCCCCCTTTCAAGGGATGAGGGGGAACCCTCAAAATGCATGTAGGCTCAGAGATTACATGGCTCGTAGGTTTAGGATATTACATGACCTGAAGGTCTTAGGTAATTCAACCAGACTATCTACAGGGAACTTCCCCTCCCCAGAATTTGCATCTTGATAGTAGCTCTCCACCTTTGCATAACTGTCTAGCTAGGCTTCCTGTGCAAGAATAGGCTGGTACCGATGGAATAGACATACCCTCTCATTTTGGAAATCCATTTGGCTCTGCTCTGGTGAGTGCACCTGCTATGAATTATTTGAGAATGAAAATAATTCATAAGATTTCCTAAATTATAGCACCTTATTTCAACCCATGACATTCTAGGTTCATCCTATATCACTTTGACCATAAATTTTTTTAGGTTCTACTGTATTATTATTCATAAACTGATCCCAAAAGAATAAATAACTCTATTTTGATACCAACTAAGGTGAACCAAGAAAAACATACATACATATTCCATCATTTTAGATGAAAAATTAAAACAACTCATAATAATACACACTTGTGAATTGTAAAAGTTTAGGGTATTTGAATACTGGATTCATAATCAACTTATTTACAAATAATCTTTAGAATCCCCCATTTTCATTCTTCACACATGGTATCCTTCTAGTCTTATCATACTTAATACTTTTATTTATAACCTGGGGAAATGGAAACATAATAAAGGGTGATTTAGATACTTATTAAGAGTAAATAAGAGAGATAACAACCAAAGATCATAATTAATCATAATATAATCATAAGGGTATGAGAACATTATCATTAATTATGAAAACATATCCAACAAGTCATAGACCATAAATATCGAGTCATTTCATAAGGCTTTGAAATACCAAAATACATGAGTCATAAGAGTGTGAAATAATCAATAATAAATCATGATCCATGAGAGAATATCATAATTATAAGATATAAGCTTTTGGAATACACATAATTATAAAAAATCATTTACTTAGTCAATGATAACTACCAAGAACATCATATCATAGTGGGAAGAGTCTCATAGTGGATTGGGTTCACTCACCATTCACACTAACATAGTGGATAGAGTCTAATAATGGCTTAGATTTACCCCCCATTCCCTTTCATATTATATTATGAGATATCAATAATTACCCAATTCATTAGAGGGATATATAATTCTAGGCCCACAAATCACATAATGAAAACCATGTTGGGAATAGGTAGGTAATTATCTAATAACTGAAAGTTCTCCCTTCCGATGATGATCCTGTGTAGTGGAACTTTATCCACTGATAGAAAATCAACTACCAATTCTTTCATCCCCCATGACTTTGAAGACTAGAACTAGGAAAAAATTCACCCCAACTACTACATCTATTCATCCTTCCTCTGATAGTTTTGGTCACCTCACGATCCTCCTTCTGGTATATGCACAAGTGAACAAGAACACAACCAACACACAAACATGCATGTACAAAGTAAAACCACAATGAACATAAGGGATTACATGGTTTATATAATATTCTTTAGATCTAAAGGAGATACAAAAACATATATTTTATTATATTGAAATTAAATCTCAATTACAAGGTATGTTCAACATCCAAAAACCCTACACAGACTATTGAAAGAAATATCACCAATGCCTGATAGAAATTGTATCTTTAAATCACTTATTCCTTCGGTATTCCACCATTGGCACTTTAGCCTTTGACACCAAGATTCTCCCATGTTCACTCCTTCTATAGACACATCAGGCATCAAGTATGGCCCCATCAGTTAGTTATTAGTCATGTCATAGTTCATCAGTATTCATGAAACACAAGTGGACCATTGAAATTATTATAGAGGGTCCTAACTGGTCATCTAATTATCACCACCATACGATAGATGTAGTTGTCACTCCATTTCACTATGTAACCTCTAATTTCCTATAGGATACGATGCACCGACATCTAACTCCTGGTGTGTATTCCAACTTTCATTCCACATTGATGCCTTGAAAAACATTTCTCTTATGATTAATGCTTCCACATCCCTCTATCAGTGACTTTGTTTAAGCTATGAACTCCATCACTTTCTTCCATGGTCCTCTATACTTCCATTTTCAACAAATATCTATCTCTACCATTATTCTTAATGTACCCTCTAAATCCATGACTAACTCTCTGAGTACATACATTGGTATATGTTCTTCATCAGCACTCCCGTACTTGGACTCCACTATTCACCATTAACTGAACTCACCTTTCTAACATATATCCTTTGATATAACATCTTGAGGCTCTCATCAATATTTCATTTAACCCACACTATTACTTTTGATGAACTTAAACCCACTACCAGAATCCATACATTGAATGGTGTTGGTGCATTGCCTGCATCTAAGTTCTCCCTAGTGTTTCTACCATGACTGAACTTCGAGAGATTTGAAACTTGACCCAAAAATAGTTTTCACACCAAAAGTCCCTCTGGGAAGTTTCCATTTATCCTTATTCCATTACAGTTCCCACATGGTTCTCTAATCCATGCTTCAATTAACCTTCAAAAACATGATCTAATTTTCTACTACATATTTGAAACTCATTTGAATTACTACATGTACTTTTTCTGAAGAAAAAAATAACCAAGTTTCCATCCTCTGATATTGTTGAATTTCTATCAAAAAGCTACGCCATACATAGGGTCTATAGCCTGGATATTATGGATGTATATTTATGAAACTATTAATATTTCCGTATAACCTAAGAGATTATGGTAAATAGAACTCCAGTGAAACCATTAGAACTAACCTCTATCTGGTAATACCAAAAATTCAAATGTCATCAGCATGATAAAATACCACTAAAACTCCTTCTCAGTGAAACTGAGGCCTTCATGATCTTTTTCTCCCACTGCTCCACTTGATCCTAATCCTTTGAGGATCCCACATCTATTCTAGAGGTACTTATTATTCTTTGAAAATATTATGAATATAATTCCATAAAGTCAAAAAACACTACAAAGAAACACTCACCAAGACTTGGGGTTTTTGATTCTCTAGCTTCAATTCGGTCCAAGTCCACATCTTCCATAGTCTTTCAGATGAGAGAAAAATTATCCTTCTTTTAGAAATATGAATAATCCTTTATAATTTCACCATTTGGATATCAAACTCATCATCTTCACTCTCATTCCATGGACTATATTTCATACCATATATATCATGGTTCTTCTCCTTTCATCAAAGATACTTTAAATTAAATGTATTTACTTGAGAGAAACCACTGGAACATGAACTTCCACCATGAACACCAAAGATTTCACTCTTTTCCACTGGGTTCTAGAAATACTTCGCATGACCTAGAATTTTCATCCTTCCTCCTCTCTCACTCAAGTGCACTCAGGACAACAAATCATCATATTCCATCTTTCGATCACTGAATCCTTGACATGCCAACACTCATTCTGACTGAATGGCCCAAAGACCTAAATTTTTATTAATTTTTGGATAAACCCCTTTTTAAGGTAAAAAGGGGGGGAAACCTCACAAGACTTCTAGGACATAAAAAATCAAAAAAATTGAAGATCAAAGCCCATAACTAGACTACATAGACATACCCCTCCCCAACATAATCATCAGTATGACAGACCTCCACCAATTCATGACTATTCATCAAGTTGTCCCGTGCAGAAATTCACGAGCACGGTACTGTTGGTGGAGCCATACCCTCTCAAACTTCCAAGTCTAGTTAGTCATGCATAGTGAAAGCACCTTCTCTATTCCTCTTCTAGAGAAAATCCATGTATATAGTCTGGAAAAATACTTCCAAAATCCAAATAAAGAACCATTGTTTCAAATCCAAGGCAACAACCATGCCGCCACTCATTCTGGTTATCACCTTCCAGATCCTTGAACCCTATCCACACTTACCACAACCATGAATCCCACTAGCTCGAATTCTACCATGTTTTTTCAAATTCCTCTTACTATATATTTTATCATATTCCATTAAACATTGGAACCATGACACACCACTTTTTATTCCAAGATGGGATCAAGAAAACACTTGGAAACTCTCCAATCACCCCCTCTTAATGTAGGTTGTGGAACCTTTGGAATTTGATATTTTGATAAACATATATTTTGATATTCCATTTATTGTGCTCATCCAGAATAACTACTACTTTGAAATATTCTTCTGGGAACCTGAATCATTACTAATTACAACCTCTATAATAATACACGTTCTTTCTGTCATGGATTCTAGTTCATTATCCTTCTAGCTAACTTATCCATATAATCAAACTATAAACCCACCAAGAGTAATAATACTATCAAACATTAAGATATGAAATTATCACTATCAAATCATAAAACAATGAATGGACCATATAATTATTTTAAATGGAGATTTGAGCTATGAATCCAGTCAATATAAAGGATCATCAACTCTATTTGAATCTTTAGAAGTCTTCCACCATGATCTAGAATTCCTCCCAATCAACAGAAAACATTGCAAGACTCCTACAATCAAGAAGACTTTTGATATATAGATAATCCAATGGTACCACCACCATCTTTTGGTGACATCCTTCTGGTAACTTGATAGACCACTTGATCATAAGAAACCCTATAGTCTTCTATCCAAGATTCATCTGAGTCATTAAACAACTAATCCAGTATAATGCTCCAACCACCCCTTTGAGATCACTTGTTAGGAACAGGGAGTCACTTCCCTGATCATGGTAAGTTCTCCCTTTCAATGATGATCCCACACAACATAACTTCATCCCCTGATAGAAGAGTTACAATTTATACTTTCAACCTCCATGACTTTAAAGGCTATAATTAGGAAAAACTTTACACCCTATCCACCACATTGAGTTGTACTTCCTTTGATGGTTCTAGTCACATCATGATCCTCCTTTTGATAAATTTATAAACAAAAAAACACATAACCAGCACAAAAACATGAAATAATAAAGTACAAACACAATGAATACAAGGTATTTAATGGTTCAGACAATATACCCTACATCTATGAGAGAAATGACAACATCTATTTTATTCCATTGAAAACATTTCTAAGTTACAATGGGTGTTAAACATCTAACAACCCTACTCAAAATCATGGATGAAGTCTCAACAATTACTTGTACCCATTTAGTCTTCTAGTTTCTCCTCCATTTAGTCATCTACCTTTAAAAATTTTGTCACTAGTACCTGGATGCACCCAGGTGTGCTCTTTCTAAATCCACCTCAACCTTTGGGTCTAGCCCAATTAGCTCACTGTCAGTTATGTTAGAGTTTTTTAGTCATAATGGAATAAATTTTGACCAGTGATATTATTATAAATAACACCATATAGTCATCCAATCAGCACCACCACCCGATAGATTTGATAATCTCTCTATTTCAATGTGCAACTTATGATTTCCCATAATAGATAATGAATTGAACACTAACTCTCGATGAACAATGCACACCAGCTTCTACTCCACACTGATGAATTTAATAATATTACCTTTGTAGGGAAAGATTCCACATCCTAATATCAATAAATTTTAATATTTCATAAACTCTAACACTTTATTCATTGATCCTACATATTTCTATTCAGCTATCAATAGTTGTACTCACCATTCATCTCATTGTATCCTTTATATCCATAACCGACTCTTTGAGTACATGCATCAGTATATGTTCTTCATCAACATTCCCATACCCAACCTCTATTGTGAACCATCTCTTAAAAAACCCATCCACCATAAATCCTTTGAAATTACATATCAAGGCTCTCATCAAAATTCCTTTCAACTCATTAGGCTACTTTCGATAAACTTACCCCTATAGCCTGAACCCAAATGCCAAATGGCACTGGTGCATTACCTATATCTGATTTCTCCAAAGTGGTACTACTAATGACTAAAATTTCAGATCTTTGAAGCTTGAACTATTTTTTACACCAAAACCTAAAAAACCATACATATGTATGCCATAATATTATAAAAACATTCACCATTTCGTAATATCTTAATTAACCCACGAGAAAGAAACATGTTTCATTAAAAGATACTTAAAAATTCATCATTATAAGACATATAGAGAAAGAAAGTGGGTGATGTAATTAGAGAATATCCACAAATAAGAATAATAATTATTTAATAATATTGACATATATTAAAAATAATTTTATAAAATCATTATAAATATGGTTTGAAAAACAAGAGAAAATGTCCCATTCTTTTGGAAAATTATAAAAATGAAAAATTGACATAAAAATGAATGGTATTTTCTTTGAAAAACTTTGAAAAATTGTTAAGTAATATTCATGATAAAGTAAGGATATGATATTGATTAGATATATTCATATAATAAATATTAAAAATATATTCTTTTCACACTTCTATAAAGAAAGTAAAAAATGACCTGTTCAGAAAATGAAAAAAAAAGATTCCTTTAAAAAATTTGTAAACAAATCAAATATATTAAAAAAATAACTCTATAAATCATTTAAAAGTATATAATAACTTTAATAAAACAATTTTTAAGAACATGGATATGGATTAAAAATATTACCAACCTAACAGAAGAGATAAAGTCATTTTTTTAAATCATTATTTCAATATTTTTCGAGCACTGAAGAGGGAAAAATAGAAATAATACTTGAAAACCTTATAAATAACTATATGAGAATAAAATAAATGCTGTTTAGTAAATAAATGACATATATTTCCCAAAATAAAAATTGAAACATAAACAATCTGGAAAAAAAGTGAGATTATAATATAAACCCTTACCTCAGTATTCTTCTTAGTTGAACATACTCTAGCCTCATGTGTAATAAATTTAAATTTATTATACATCCATATTAGAATCATATTTACATCTATATTACTATATACCATTCAACTATAATTTCTTGTCACGCATTTATTGATAATTATTTAATAAAATAAATATTTTTGTGTTAACATTTCAATTTTCCATTCATGTTTCAGTTCAGTGGTTCTAGTCCTTACACCCTAGTCATGGTTATACAATCTTAATTATTTCATGAATATCATATTTATTTATTATATAAACTTTTATAACCAAATATTGTAACACCCTGAGATTTTTTTAAATATTTTTTTTCAAATTATTTTAAACTTTATGATATTTTTCATTACATATAACACTAAGTTTAACTTATGTTACATGTAACACTAAGTTTATCTTGCGTTACACATAACACTGAGTTTAAACATACTATAACATATTATTAAAATATTATTATATTATATATATCACCTAATCATTGTAATGGAGGGTATGAAAAGGATTAACTAAATAATGAAAATATTTGGTTTACACATGTATATAAAATGAATTATTGGGTGACCATTTAATTAAAAATGAAAATAAAGGAAATATTTTTCTGAAAAAATATTTTAATGAAAATAAACGTGTTTTACCTCGATAAATTATACAAAACACTTTTGGTGAATGATTTTAAAAAAATGTATATATTATATATTCAATCAAATTTTTAAAATTCATCTTATGTATTTTCTAGATAAGAGATAAGAATAAATCCAATTTTATGCTTAAAAACTGTATTTTTCTAAAAAAACTATTTTGTTTCCTTTTGAAAGATTATTTTAAAAAATTATAATTTTTGAAACTTTTTAAAAATTTATTTCAAAAAATAAAATTCATTTTTGTAATCATAATTTTTTAGGGTCACTAGGTCAAATACCAAAAGGGGTGAATCAGGGTATGACAGATTAAAACTCATGCCCCTTAGGATCTTGTTTCGTCATTAAAAAAACACACTTTTATCTTTCTCCCATAGCAATATATGAACAAAAATGAAATCATGCAAAGGACGCAATGATTTTACTTAGTTTATCATCACTAGTCTACGTCCATGGAGCATACAATGATGATGTGTTGATTTACCAAATTCACTAAAGATCATTTCCAATTACAAGGTTTATGCTGGGTCACTTCTATGCCAAGACTCACTACCTTTACAAGGTTTAGGGGATGATCACTGCATTCCTAAGAGTCACTCCCTATGTCTCTTTATCTGGTTCACTATCGATGGAAATGATCACCATCTTCCTCTTCCTTTTCTCACTTCTCTTAGAAGGTATCCACTCACATTTTATGGACTTGTAGGTCCCTTTATTTTCATGAAATATCGCATCCTCAACTATAGGTAGATGCTCTATTGAAGTAACTTTTTCACCCATAGATGAAATCCATTTTTTTGTGTACTGTTAGTTAGTGAAAATTAATTTCATGAACTCTTCAAGTCCCTTGGTGAATATTCTTCTTCCTCCATGAACTATGTTGTACCATGTAGCGCATAAGCTTTGTGGACCACCTCTTCTGTGAAGCACCCCTTATTTGCGGACTGTCTCTACTTCCACCTTCACGTACCACCTCCATACACCATCTCTGCATACGGACTTTGCATACAGATTCTGATTCTATGGAATTTCTTATTCCACATACCACTTTATCTCCTTTTGTGGAATCCTCCTCACGAACTACTTCACCCTTCATAGAATTATCCCTCACGAACCACTTTTAAACTTCACCGAATTCTCAGAACAATGATGTTTTCTTATGAAAATTTATCTCTATTAAATGATGGGATTAGTTCTCCTTATATAGGAAAATATATCTACATAATCTTCTAATCTGAGATTTTCAAAAATCTTTATCACATACCACTTCTTCCTTGAACTGTTTCCCTACACGGTCCACGTACTGACTTCATTTCTTCATGGTGTCCCAAATCACTATCTCATTTTCACCAATGAAAATCCATTCCATGTACCAAAATCCTTCCTTATATCATTAGCATCCCATTAACTTAAATCCTCCATATGAACCGTTTTCTGTTCATGATCTGCGTACCATGCTTCACAGTCCGCATAACGTTGCTATACAGAATCCTTCCTTTGCTGATTTCTCAAATCCATTCTGCATACCACCTTTTTTGTTACACAAATTGTGGCTCATGGTCCATTTATCTTTTAACCCTATAAATAAATATTTCTTTTCCAAAATATAAACTCCTGATTTTGAGGCCCAAAAATTTGACAAACACTGGGAAACCGCGCCATCTTAAAAACCTATTTCGGCAACATCAACCAAACTCATTTAGGATCATATGAATTTGTAAAAAACCCAATCACACCCAAATCATACTGATATGAAACCTTGATGGATTTTCCCAACATAATTATAAAATTATCTTATGGTAAATATGTGATAATTTTATGAACAGATTAGTTTTTTTGATGAATAGTGAAAAATACTGAATTTTAATCAAAAACCACCTTTTAGTATAAATTATTTATAAAGTTAAATTATATTTTAAATTTATTTTAAATTACAATTAGTTAAATTAAACATATATTAATCCAATTTTGTTCATTTTAATCATTTTTATATTGAATTTTTATATAAAAACCTTGTATACTTTTGAACATTTTTTCTTTGAAAACCCACTTTCTCGTTGCGTCTGTGAGGTTAATTATAAATTAAATTTTACTAATTATGTGAATGTAATTTTAAAAAATGGATTACATATTTTTAAGAATAATAATTTATATTATCTAATAAGTTCAACTATTTTTTCACCAAATGGATAGTTAAAACAGTAAAAATTAATTACCATGATTAAGGTAAAAATGGGTTTACTAGGTGGTTAAACTAAAAATATAAGGATTCAAATGTCAAAAAAACTTTTCTAAAATATAATTAATGGATATATTTTAATACTATTGGGTATAATTATTGATAATAATACATTTTGAATCATTTTTTTATGAAAAAATGTGGGTACACCTTTTTCTTTTCAAAAAATTACAAGTGTGCCACTCACCTCACTTATAAAAGGTCATCCCCTCTCCTATCTTCTTAAACCTTAAAACCATTTTGTTTTAGAAAATAACATCAAAAATAACTTCCAAAAATCAATACTATCATACTATAAGACTTATTTTTGGTAGAAATACAACCCAAGAAGTCTTTGGGGGAAAACCTAAGGAGGATACCCAAAGAAGAGGTAACATTCTTCAACAAGCATTTTTATTTTATTTCTTCCTCCACATCCTTAAATTATATTTATAACCTTATGATATAATAACCTTATTATATTAAATATAATTATATTTTTTTATGTTAAGTAAATGATCTAAAACTTTCTCTACTTCCATCAAATGAGTTACGAAATCATCATTCCTGTATACGATTGACTACCGCCTCACGAACTGATGTCATTCGTTTTTCCATTACCACCTCTCATGGTTGGGTATTATAATATATATAAATTATATAAATTATATTTATAATATAATTATACCTTATATTTAATTATAACATATATAAATTTTTTACTTTACATTTCATAGCGGATATGATAATGTCATTTTTGTTTATAGCGGACTACCGCCTCACAAAGCGATGTGATTCATTTTCACTAACTCTCTACATGGAATATAATAAAGATAATATTAATAAATATATGTGAGATACATGAAACAATTATTATATTCATGAAATTTTTATAATATATCATTTTATGCCTTAACTTTTCACTCACTTAAAGATGATAACGTCATTTGTGTACGTGTGGGCTACCGCCTTTACAAAGCGATGTGAGTCTCTTTTCATCACCACACCACACTGATGACTTGTATATGTATATTTAAAGTAATAATAGTTCATTTATTATATTATGATAATTATTTGAATATAAAATATTACTTACCACTTTTTGATAATTATCATTGAAAATGGAAATGTTACTCATGCATACATATGACTTACCGTCTCCATGATCGTAATGTACTTAATTTATCAAAAACAGATTTCATGATTGCTCTTAAAATTATAATTGATGTATAAATAATATAATTATTTAATTATTATTATTATGGATATTATATAACCATGATCAAATTAATAGGACCAAAAATAATAAATCAAAACATAAACAAAAAACAAAGTAGTTATTACCCGAAATGTGATTTTAACAAGGAATTGTTAATAAATGGGTAATAAATGGTCCTAATTAAATCATATATGATATGATATATATAATTATTTTTATATAATAGATATATAATAAACTTATATTTATTATTTATGAGGTTTAAACATGTACTAAGGAAGTATATACTTAAGGTAATGGATTTCTATTTTCTCTTTTATTTCTGGGAGACATATGAAAAATTCAACACTAATTTATTTTCTGTGGTGCATATACTACCCCTTTGGAATGTTATATAATTATTATCATAATTTTTATTATATTAAAAGTTTAATTTTATGTTTTTCTTTATTGGATCTTATGATTCAAAAGATTATTAAAGTAGTAATGGATTTCTGTCTCTATCTTTACTCCTATGAGACACATTCCATATTCACAACCTCTTTCTTTTATGTGGTGTATATATTACCCATGAATGTATTTTATGATTATTATCCTTATAATTATTGTGATTTAAATATCCATTTTAGGATATTTATTTCTTGGGGATTACAATTCAAAGTTACCAAAGTAGTAATAGTTTTATATTCCAATCTCATAGTTTATTGGGATTGTTCATGATTATGCTTCCAATAATTAAATATTATGATCTATATCTTAATAAACTCATGAATTTTCTTATAATATATTTATGCCATGAGAATAAATTCTTTCCCTTCATTTTACTCTATTTATATACTCAAGATTTCAAAATAATGTTTTTAATAAAAATCATATTTATTTCTCTCTTCAGTGAAAACTCATTTTTATTCCAAAACCATGTTTTCTAAAAATATTATTAAAAATGTTTTTAACATTGTTAAAATTATTTATTAAATAAATTTTAACCATTTTTTTATTTTTTAAACTATTTTTAGAATGGGATCTTCACCTCATTTTCTAAACAATGCCCGTTTGGATTTTACCAAAAATGTGAAGAAAAAAAATCTTTGTTTTAACATATATAACATGAATGAAAATTCCAACTGTTATGATTATTATTTTATTTAAAGATTCATTTGTAAATTTTGAGGTTATTTTAAAAGATAATGATTTTTAAAAAAAAATAAAAATATTTTTGAAAGTGGAAATGATATTTTCCTCAAGAAATGTTTTAAATGTTTTTAAATCTTCCTTTACAAGTTTCAATGTTTATTTTCAAATAAAATAATTTCCAAAATATTTTATTAATTTTGAGTTTTAAAAAGGGATTTTCAAAGAAAAATTTATTTTCCTAAAGAAATGTTCTAAGTGATTTATCTTTCAAAATCATTTTCCATCTAATATGACATCCTTTGATGTAAATTTTTCTTTAATTGGGATATGATACAAGGATACCATTCTTATTATTTATATAAATGGTTTGTGTTTATAATGAATATATGTTTTTGAAACCGGTTTCTCTTCCATGAGTTATCTCATGGTAAAATTCTTATGAAACCCACTTCTTTTTCCACATGTTATGCTATAACAAAATGATTAAATGATTATGAAACATGTCTCTTTTCCATAGTTTATGATATGATGAAATGTTTATGAAATCCACTTAATTTCACAAGTTATGATAATATGAATGTTTTATGATCTTATGGCACAAATATGTATGATTTTTCATTATGATATTGTGGTTACATTATAACCAAGTACAATGGTTACATTTTAACTAAGGATGGTGGTTACATTATAACCAAATATGGGTGGGACTTATATCTCCCTCTAATTCATTAAGTAAATATTTATATCTAGTGAGATATACATGACTAGAATGGGGGGTGAACCTGGTTCAGTATGACACTTTTTCTGCTATGATGATCTTGTGAGTGAACCTTGGCTGCTATGATGATTTGGGGAGTAAACCCATTCCATTATAAAATCCTTGGTAGTGATATTTGACTACAATGAAAATGATTTTATATTCTTATGTGTATACAACAATTCCATGTCTTATTCCAATGTTATTATATCATGGATCATGTTCATTGACTTCTTTTTAATTCATGTCTTACGAACTGCCATTATTTATTACATGACTCAAGATTCCAATATTTGATATGCAGGGTATAGTTTTCATATTTTATGATCATGTTCTAAAACCCTTATGTTTATGTTATGATTACTTGTTTCCCTTTTTTACCCTTAATGAGTATATGAGGTCACCCTTTATTATGTTTCCTTTCCCTAGGTTACAAAGAAAGGTTTTAAGTAGGGTATGTTTGTGAAGATTAATAAATGAGAATATATTTACATGAGATGTTGAATAAATTTCACCAAATTTGAATAATGTGTACCTAGTCTCCAAATACACTAAAATATTATGATCCTCGGGTGTGTATTTATGTAATGAATTGAATATTAATCTAAAAATATTAAATATCGATGTATGAAAAGTCTGGATTACTATAGTTGGTATTAGAGAATAGGTTTCATTAACCTTTGGAAACTAAGATGAGAAAAATTTAGCAAGATCCTTAGGGATATTGATAAGGATATGTATAGGGATACGTCTAAGGATAATTCTATGGATGATTCAAAGTATAGGAGAATGTCATGGAATTTTTATAAAAGATAGCGCGAGCAGTTTCCAAGTAATTACATCCCTTTCTAGATACTATAAGTGGATGTGGATCTTCCATAGAGGTACCTAGGGGTAATAAATTCAAAAAGGTTAGATTTATATAGGATTAATCATCACCTGACACATGAAAAAGGGGCTTGTTATACACATATTTGATACTCCCATGGGATATGATTTTTAAATTCATAGAATCTTTATAAACCATCAAGAAGTATTTAAATAGACGATGACCATGAATGACCTAGGATAAACCTTGGGAATCATAGATTAAAAATAATTTGTCATGATTTAGACATCCTATGAGTGATTTTTTTCATGACTAAGTAGTTTTACACTATGATCAATGTTGATCACACTATGTTTTTTTGTTTTAGTAAATGAAGGGAACCATAAGGAATTGGGTTAACATTTAATGTGATGGACAATTTTCTGATGAGCATAAAATTAAGATTATGACTGGAGTGAAGGATATTATGATTATGCCTAATTATTTATCATGGAACATGATTAATAATTTTTAACTTAACTAACTCTCAGACTCACTAAATAAGAGAAGTATATAGCTCACTGAGAGTTTTGGTATTAGAGAACATGGAGGAAATAAGTTTTAGTTTACTATATGTTGATAATATGGGAAGAAGAACTCAAGGGATGTCTCAAAGGGATGATAATTTGTTTTGGTTGTAGAAAAAAGGACACAATGTAAGTAAAAAAAAAGGAAAAATTAAAAATTTGGTTAATGAAATAGATGAAAATAACAGTCTCCCTAAGGTATCATCAACTATTGAATGTTTTAAATATGGAAATTATGGGCGTTATAAAAATTTGTGTCCAAATGGGAAATATCATGAAGAGAATCTATAAGGTTATTTGAGTAATGGTTATATTACTGATGATTAATAGACTAAAAATGACATATTAAAGGAAAGAATTGTTAAGGAATAAGAAAATGAAGCCTAGTTAATGGTTTGAGAAGGAAGTGGGATGTTTGAAGTGATTGTGTATTGGAATTAAATAATTATGTGACATGAACCATAAAAAATATATAAGTATTATTTAGTATAAGTTTTTCATTAAAGATATGAAATAATATATTTAAAAGTATTAATGAAAAAAATTTGATTTAATGGAAAGGTGTTATTTTATGGAAAACATGTGATTAAGGAAAGATAACCCTTAATATGTTCCCAAGGTTGAGAAAATAGAATTTATTTTAGATAAATAGATGATTGATATGGATAAAGTAAATTGGATAGTATTGATGACCTTATAATTGATAATGTATTTGTTGAAAAGGTGGTGTATGTTATCATTGATGGTGTTTACAACATTATTGGATCTATGGAATATATTAAATAATCTATGGTTTTATTCAAATAATGAGGAATTGTGTATATCTTCATTGAGATTTTATGGTAATTCTTTTTATTACCAAGCTTTAGGAGAATATATGACCAAGGTATTCACATATTTGGCATGTGACCATTAAAATATGCTTAATGATATTTGTAGGATAAATTTTAAGTTTGGGAAATTTAGTGACCTTCTTTATAAATTTTTAAATTTGGAAGGGTTATAAGTTTAACCATTTATGGAATGGTTTAAGTTGAATTATGGATTAGGTTTTATAGATTAACATATTACTTCACCATATGAATATTTATTCATATTGCATAACCATAATTAAACTTTTTTTAACTAGATATAGAAGGAATGACTTATCATTATTTTATGAATCTTATTTAGTTTTTCAGAAATGAGAAATTCAACTCTTAAAGTAAGAGATGAAGTGGAAATTGATCGAGGCACAACCAAAGGATGAAATTGTACCTATAAAATAAAAATATATCAAGTAAGTAAATTTTCATAAATTCTCATTCTAGATAGAAAAAGAATTATCCAACATTATAAAATGGATCATGAAATAAAATATTGTCTTTTCTTCATCATTTTTATGATATCAATGAACTTTTTTGCACCTCTTTGGTTTATGATTTTTTGGTTGTTAACCTTCTATGGATCACCCACTTTCTTGTGATCAATGATCTATATCACTCTCTATAATTATTTATGTTTTTATTACATGTATATATCTTCAATTACTACTTATGTTCTCTTATTTGGAAACTTATTATGTGTTATTCCAGATTACTTTCACAAATACCTTTAACTTTTTCAATATAATTTTTTATTAACCCTTTTTATGATGTGGGATTCAATGAAAGAATTTTCAAATGTTAAACCTTTGACAACTGAGATGAATTTTGAGGGATAAATTCATTTTAATATGGGTAAAATGAAACACCCATATATTGAAGTATTTTATTTTCAAATTAATTTAATATTTTCGATATTTTTAATTATATGTAACACTAATTTTATCTTGTGTTACATGTAACACTGAGTTTAGCCTGTGTTACACACAACATTGAGTTTAAACGAAACATGATATATTATTAAAAATTATTATATGATTGATGTCAATTATCTATTAGAATGTAAGGTATGAATAATATTAGCTAAATTATGAAAATATATGCTTTACACGTGTATATAAAATGAATTCTTTGGTGACCATTTAATTAAAATTGAAAATAAAGGAAATCTTTTTCTAAAAAAACTATTTTTATGAAAAGAAACACATTTTACCAAAATAAATTAAAAACACACTTTTTGTGAATGATTTTAATTAAATTTATATAGTATCTATTCAATAAATTATTCAACATTCATCTTATGTTTTTTTTAGAAATGAGATATGAATAAATACAAGTTACGCTTAAAATGTATTTTTCAAAAAAGTAATTTTATGGCCTTTTGAACATTTTTTTTAAAATAAATAAATTTTAACACTTTTAGAAAATTTATTTTAAAACTAAACTTAATTTATATAATAATAATTTCAAAATTATCTTAGGGTGACTTTTTGATAATTTTCAATAAATATTAATTTTTTTATAAATAGTGAAAATATTTAATTTTAATTGAAAACTGTCATTTCATTTAAATTATTTAATAAGTAAAATTATATTTTTAATTAACTTTAAATTAAAATAAGTTCAATAATACATATATTAATACAATTTATTTCATTTTAATCATTTTAATATTGAATTTTGATATAAAAACCTTGTAAACTTTTGAACATTTTCTCTTTGAAAACCCACTTTCTCATCGCGTCTCTGGGATTAATTTTAAATGAAAATTTGACACTTATGTGAATAAAATTTAGAAAAATATATTCATTATTTCAAATAATAATAATTTATATTATATAATAAGGTTAAATTAAATTTTTACCAAAATTCATAGTGAAAACATTAAGAATTAATTAACACAGCTAGGGTAAAAATGAGTTTACTAGGGGTTAAACTAAAAATATAAGAATTAAAATGAACTAAAACATTGAATAAAATATTTTTTATGTATATATTTATACCCTATAATTTATAATTTTCAAGAATAACTATTTTTATCCTTTTTTCATAATAAAATGTGGGTAGACCTTTTTCTTTTTAAAATATTGCAAGTCTTCTACTCACCTCACTTACAAAAGGGAACCCCATATCCTCTCTTATTCAAACCATAAAACCCTTTTGGTATAGAAAATACTTACCAAAAAACCTAAAAAAAATTCCCTTCTATCATCCTATAATCCTTATTTTTGGCATAAATACAACCTAGGAAGGATTTTGGTGCAAACCTAAGGAGGATACATGAAGAAGAAGTAATGTTCTTCAACGAGAATTTTTATTTTATTTCTTCCTCCACCTCATTAAATTATTATTAAACCATGAATATATAATAACATAATTATATAATATATAATTATACGTTTTTATATTAATATCATGACCTATAACCATCTCTAATTTCATAAAATGGGTTACAAAATCATCATTTGTGTGTATGGCGAACTACCGCCTCGCAAATTGATGTCATTAGTTTTTCCATGACCACATATCAAGGTTGGGTATGATGATAAATATAAGATATATATATATATAATATTTATTACATAATTATACCTATTGATTAATTATATCATATATACCATTTTTACTTTCCATTCCATAGAGGATTCAACAATATCATTCGTGTGTACAGCAGACCACTGCCATGTGAAGCGATGTGATTCATTTTCACTAAATATTTACATGGAAGATAATAAGGATAAAATTTTATGAATATATGTGATATAAGTGACATAATTATGATTTTTCTAAATATTTATAACATATCATTTCATTTTTTACCTTTTCACTCACCTAGAGATGATAACGTCGTTCGTGTATGTGTGGACTACCACCTTCACAAAGCGATGTGACTCTATATTTTCATAACCAAGCCACATGGATGATATGTATAAGTATATTTAAATAAAAAATATTTTAATATTATATTATTATCATTATTTAAAGATAATATATTACTTTAATCTATTCTATAATGATCATTTTAAAATGGAAACATTACTCATGCGTACGTACGACATATCGTCTCTATGATCGCAACATATTTCATTTCTCAAAACCAACATTGATGATTGGTATTAAAATTATACATGATGTATTAATATTATAATTATTTCAGGATTATTATTATTTATATTATGGAACCATGATAAAATTAAGTGGACCAAAAACAAAAAATCAAAATATATATGAAAAACAAATCGGTTATTACCCAAAATGTGATTTTAACAAGGAATTATAGATAAACGGGTAATAAATGGTAATAAGTAAATAATATATGATATGATATTTATAAGTATGGTTATATAATATATTTATAATAAAATTATATTTATTATACAGGAAGTTCAAACATGTACAAAGGAAGTTGATACTTAAGGTAAGGGATTTTTATTCTCTCTTTTATTTCTGAGAGGCATACGAAAATTCACCACTCATTTATTTTGTATGGTGTATATACTGCCTATTTGAAATGTTATATCATGAATATCCTATTTTCATGATATTCAATGTTTCATTTTATTTAATTCTTCATTGGGTATTTCGATTCAAAAGATTACTAAATTGGTAATGGATTTCCATCTCAATTTTTACTTCTATGAGACATATGCCATATTCACCATATATTTATTTTGTGTGGGGTATATATTGACCCTGAATGTATTTTATGATTATTATCCCTAAAATTATTTGTATTTAAATATCTATTTTAGGATCCTTATTTCATGGGGCTCATAATTAGAAGATATCAAAGTTGTACGGGTTTTATGTTACAATCTCATCGTTTATCTCGATTGTTCATGATTATGGTGCTAATAATAAACTATTTTAATATATATCTCAATAAACTCAGGTATTTTATTCTACTAGGTTTATTTCATTATAATATATGTTTTACCTTTATTTTCATCACTTTTTTACTCAAGAGTTCAACATAATGTTTTTAATAAAAAATTTCTTTATTTCTCTCTTCTGTCAAAACTCATTTTTCTTAAAAAATTATGTTCTCTAAAAATGATTTCAAAAAATTTATTTAAAATTATTAAAATAATTTATTAAATACATTTTTCAACATGTATGATTTTTTTACAAATTGATTCGAAAGGTTTATTCATGTCATTTTCCAAACAATTCCCGATTTTCTTTTATTAAAAATATAAAATGAATATTTTTTTAATGTACATGAAATAAAGGAAATTTACCCCCATTATAAATATTATTTACATTGAAGCTTTATTTTTATGTTTTAGAGTATATTTTAAAAGAAAATTATTTTCAAAATGTTTTAAAAAGTGTTTTTAAAGTAGAAAATATAATTTCCTTGAGAAATTTTTTAATAAATTTTTAAAGATTCCTTTATAAGTTTAAAAGTTTATTTTCAAAGAAAAGAATTTAAAAACAATTATGAATTTTTATTTTTTAAAAGTTATTTTCAAATAAAATTTATTTTCCTCAAGAAATGTTCTAATTGATTTATCTTTCAAAATCATTTTCTATATAAGAAAACATCCTTTGATGTAACTTTTTCTTTACTGAGGACATGATACAAGGATACCATTCTTATTCTTTCTATGAATGGTTTATGTTTATAATGACTAGATCTTTATGAAAACCATTTATCTTCCACAGGTTATACCATGATAAAATTCTTATAAAACAAACTTCTTTTTATATAGTTTATGGTATGATGAAATAATTAAATGATTATGAAACTTATCTATTTTACATAGGTTATGATTTGATGAAACGTTTAGAACCCCATTCCATTTCATGGGTTATGATGATATGAATATTTTATGATCTTGTGGCACACATATGTATTATTTTAGTTATGTGAAAGAGGTTATGTTATAACTAAGGATGGTGGTTATGTTATTACCAAGGAGGATGGTTACATTATAACTAAAGACATATGGGACCTATATCTCCCCCCAATGCATTGGGTAAATATTTATATCTCATGATATAGATAGGACTAGAATAGGGAGAGAACCCAGTTCTGTAAGGGACCTTGTCTACTATGATGGTATTGGGAGTGAACCTTTACTATTATGATGGTTTGGAGAGTGAACTCATTCTACTATGATAGCCTTGTTAGTGAGCCTTTACTACTATGGAAATAATTTATATGCTTATATGTATACCAAAATTTCAAGACTTATTCCAATGTTATTCTCTCATGGATAATTTTATTTTATTTCATTATGATTCATGTATTATGAAATGTCAATATTTATTCAATGACTCAATATTCTGATCTCTGATATGCAGGTTATTGTTTTCATATGTTATGCTCATGTTCTAATACCCATATGTTCAAGTTATGATTAAATATCTCCCTTGTTTACCATTACTAATCATATAAGCTCACCCTTTCTTATATTTCATTTCCTCGGGTTATGAATAAAGGATTTAAGTAGGGTATGTTTGTGAAGAGTACTAAAGGAGAAGATCTTTATAGGCGATATTGAATATCTTTTATGAAATTAGAAGATTGTGTACTTAGTCTAAAAATACACTAAAATATTACGGTTCCCAAGCATGTGTTTATATAATGTATTGAATATTCATCTAAAAATATGTAATAAATACATATGAAAATCCTTGGTTCCTATAAACATGATGGGTGGTGATGAAAAATGAAAAACATCATTGCATGGAGGCGATAGTCCACATGTACACACATGTGGTGTTTTCATTTTTCAATGGGTGGAAAGAAATGAAGGTAAAAAATATTTTATATTTATAGAATAATAATTATGTAATATATAGCATATTTATTCATTAAATAAATATTTTTAACCTTATATGAGAGGCAATAATGAAAAATTAAATATATCTTTTCATGGAGGCGGTAGTACACACTAGGCCGCTTATAGTCGGTCCACACAGGGTTGCTTCTAACTAGTTCATACACAGGAACTTGTAACTGGTTCACATAGAGCCTCATGTAGCTGGTACGCATACGACCTCTTATCATCTAGGCTTATAGGGTCACTTAGACCCGCTCGTCAGCAGTCTTTGGGTCTCATCCAGCCGCAGGATTCCTGCACGTAGAGCGCTTGATTTCAGGAGAATCTACTCCTCAAGCCATTGATCATATCTCGAGTGCCACAAAGTGGAACTTAAAGTATTCCCAAAAAACCTTCTTGTTGCAAGGGTCCCAAAACCGCAGACATCACATCAAACGGGTGCTCGGTCTAAAAGATATTGGCATTTTAGTAAATAGGGACCAATTGTGTTTTGGCCCAGTCCGACCTAGTCAGACCGACCCGACCAACCTAGATCGGGCATCCCACATGACGCGACTTGGTTTGTCCAACATGACCTGACCCGGTTGGGTCTAGACCGACCCATTCTAGATTGGCCACTAGGCCAGGCCCCTTGGGCCTTCCTAAACTTGGCCTGATGGGCCGTGGTCTAGGTCGTTAGGTCACACAACTACTTGGTTTTATCTGGCCCAGCCCACATTTGGCGGGTCAGCTTGCTTCCAGCCTGAGCCACCCAGTATCCCTGTTCACACCACCGGCCCATCCCACATTGCGGTCTGGTTTCCCTCCTACCCGAATGCCCATGGGGCTTCCGGTTCATGCCACATGCAGCCGGATGAGGTCGGCCACCTCCTCCGCACATGATCCAGAACCACGTGCTAACTCCCGACGTGGCCCACCAACGCGGGCCACTCCTCCGACATGGTGCTCGAGCAGCACCACCCTACTATGCGGGTTAGCTCATGTGGACATATTTTGTAACATCCCAAGTAAGTAATGAATATTAGATATTTTATCTATGTCTATTAATGAATTAGATAGTGTTTTAGAGGCTTAAAATGAAAATAAATCCAATCTTATGCATGGAATACACTAATATTTTTTAAAAAGATTGTTTTACTGCCTTTTGATGGAAAACCATTTTTAAATCTATCTTTTGAAAATTTTATAAGATATGTTTGTCAAAATAAACTTATTCTTTATGATTGGGACATCAAAATTTACTTTGTGTGAATTTTTGGTATTTTTCTGACAATGTTCATTTTTTAATGAATAGTGAAAAATACTGCATTTTACATCAAAACTACTTTTTAATATAATTTATTTATATGATTAGATTATATTTTGAATTGGTTTTAAAGTGAAATTATAATATATTTTTACCATTTAATCCAATGGTGGTCGTTGGAATCAATTTCACTTTGAAATTGGACTTAAACTGGTGTCAATCTTTTGATACTTATTGTTTCATAAAAACACGCAATTTGTCATGACAGCGGGAATTAATTATTAAATTAATTAATGTGACTTATATGTTTTGAATTTTGTAAAATATAATTCATTTTTGAATTCATAATATCAAATATATCTTAGGGTGAAGTTTTGGTATTTTTCTAAAAAACTTCAATTTTTGATGAATAGTGAAATCACTAAGTGGTAGTTAAAGAAACTGATTTTTTGTTTAAATGAAATTTTTCCACATTTGTGTTTTCAATTTCAAAAATCCGACATACATGGTTGTCATTAAGAAGTAAAATGTGGTTCAATGAGATTAAAATAATTTTTTGGTGAATAGTAACTTATTATGTTTTTAATCGCGATTAGTGGTAATTAGTGTAGTTTAAGGTAAAAATAATGCTTTAATAATATAAAATGACCTATACACATGTCCTAACCTTATTGGATGTGTCATTGCCAACCAATACAAGCCATGGGTCAACTTGGGGACCCCATGAAGCCTCTTTGGTTGGGAAATGACATAAATAACTTTTTATTTAATGTAAAAGTAAAAATGACACAAACATAATATGTTTTACTAAAACAATTTTTACATGGGGTTATAAAGATCATATTTTTTATTACAAATATTCATTAGAAATATAAAAATATTTAATACATCATAGTATTTTTTTATAATTTTTTGACATTAAATAAATAAATGTATTTATGACATCATAATGATGTAGCGATTACCTCATTAATAAAGGATTTAAATAAAATGGAAAGATAATGTAATATCAAAGACCTACACATGTCCAAAACCTATTGTATGGGTGGATTTCGAACCCTTATCAACTTATCCTCGAATTATATCAATGTGGGACCATTTAAATCCGAAACTCATTTTCAAATAAAGTAATATTTCTTTACTTTACAAGAGTGCCCCTCCTCTCCTCTTATAAAGGGCCCTCACCTCTACCTCCTTACCCACACTCCCAAAGCCTTTGTCTCGGCCAACCCCTGCCCATTTTGTCTCTCCACTTCCCTCTCTTACTCCTTGAAGCCTCACTTTGGGCAGAAGACTTCCCAAGGAAGCCTTTGAGCTCAAACCAAAGGGAGTTACCCGATTTTAAGGTAAAATCTTCACTTGAGTCCGTTTGTTTTATTTTGCTTCTCCAACCCCCTAAACTCTTTTTATTTATTTCTTTTGTAACAAATACAGTATATTAAATATACTAGGATATTGTTATAAGAAGTATTCAAGCTACACTTACACACACCTACATCTAATGGTTAAAGAACATACGGTTTCCGTGGATGGTGATTTTATGCCTCCCGAAACGATGATTGGTCAAAATTCTTTTAACACCTTAAAATGTGTCCATTAAGATGTCACTATATTTATATATGATATATAATATGTTTATGTTTTCCTTAAGCTTCTGTATTTTTCATTTTGGGTATACTTTTATGGTTTCCATTATGGGTAAACGCGATATCTTCATTTAAGGAAGTGCGGACTATCACCCCCTCAAAGTGAGTTGATTCGTTAAATACCATATGTGGGACGTATAAAGGATGGAACTATGATATTATATATGATATTATACTGGAATTATATTATACCTTTATATCATTATGATTCCATTCTATAAAATACAAAATAGAAATGAAAGTAGCGTTCATGCGTACGTACGGCTTACCGTCTCCATGAACGGTGCATTTCATTTCTTACCTCTAAATGATTGTGTAATATTATAAATGCATGTATATACTGGATATATGTGATATATATGATATATACATCATGATTATAATTCTTTATATAATGGATACATGAACAACTTTTAATTATAAAGGGCTTATTTTTGACTCAAGTACCAGTGATCGTTAAAACGAACGTTATTAACTTAAATAATTACATAGTGTTCATGACATGGAAATAAGTGATATAAAAGGAATAATGAACTTGAAAAAGGTTCTTAAACAATTAGAAATTAACTCAAGTTTATTATTCAGGACATTAAAGAACGATCAAGTCAAGTTGGACCTGAGGTATGGGACTTCGTCTCAATCTCCTTTCATTGAGACATATTTTATTTTATACACAACTTTCTTTTATATGGTGTATAAACCCCTTTGACTTTTACGTTTATTCAAAAGGAATCTTTTTTATACAAAGTGTTTACTAAACTACAAAAGGGAATGTTTTTGTCGTACGTATGCGGCGACAACGACTTCTCCGCCGTCGTGACCGTTATTTGAGTTTCGGCTTCCTCTATAAGTCATACCTTCTTTTTAAAAGAAAAATAAATACCATGTTTTACTTTTCTTTTCTTTTGGTATCGAAAATGGTTTTCATAATGTTTTTATATCAATGTGTTGTATTGATATCTTGTGATTGAAAGGTGGGAATGTTATGTTTCCTTTATGCATGTTTTATGTGATATGATTATGTTTAGGTTCTTGGGCATTATTATGAAAACAGGTGGTTCCGTGATAAACTAAGGGCGGGTGAGCCCGATATAGCTCTCCAATGCATTGGGTAACACGAAGGAGTGAAACGTTAAGGTTTCTCCGAAGAGATTTAGGGAATATACTGTGATGGGTATTCCAAATGTAACCAAGAGGGTTACTCCCTACGTAAGAATGTTATGAATGCCTCAAGTTACCTTTATGTCTTATGATTTCTATGATTTATTCATGATTTTATGAGGTATGTTAAAGTGCTTATATTTTATGGGTAAATTATGATCTCATCCTTATGTATATATGTAGCCATGTTTCCTTTCCATATTTTTATATCCCTTACTGAGCTTTTTATACTCATCCCAAGTTTTTTTGAAATGTTTTTCATAGGTCAAGGGAAAGGTACATGATATGATGATAGTGTCAAGGAAGTGTCAAGAAAGAATCCATGTTTATTTTAAATATGTTTCCTTTGATGGGAATGAAGAATACTATCTTTATGTAACCACTTTGTTTATATGTGGAATGTAATGCATGTTTTATGATCTAATTCTCTAAAACTCTAAACCCGAAAAGATCCTCAATGTGTAATCTTGTAATAACTCAAGATTAAGTAATTTTTAAGGCTGGGGCCGTATAGTTGGTATCAGAGGTCGGTTTAGATAACTTTAGGAGTTAGAATTCTATTAAATGATTATCCAAAAATATTTTTTTTGAAATGATATAGCATTTGAAGATAACCATGTTGCTTCATCTAAGACATGTTTGTTTAGAATGGTTTTCCGCAGAGGAAACAGGGAAGCAGTGCTAGGAAGGCATACAGAAGGAAATAACCTTCTAAATCAGCATCCTGAGATGGTCGGAATTGGAACTGAATAGTTTGTTGCAGTAATGGTGCAGTTGACTCAAGCGATAAATGGCAGTGGTATCCATGCACGAGATCAGCCAGACCAACCGCAGAGGAACATGTCAGTGGTGGAACATTTCATGAGGCAACATCCCCCATCATTCAAAGGATCATCTGACCCTGTGTTAGTTGAAGGGTGGATTAAAGCACTGGAGAATATTTTCGATGTCATGGGTTGTTCAGACAATCAAAAGGTTAGTCTTGCTATTTACCATTTGGAGGGTGAGGCAGATCAGTGGTGGTCGATGGATAAAAATATCAGGGACGCTGATGAGATTGATGCTCTTGACTAGGATGAATTCAAAGGTATGTTTCTTGAGAAGTATTTTCCTAAGGCTGTTCAACTTAGGATGGAAAAGCAATTCTTGGAATTGAGGCAAGAGGAAGACTCAGTGGCTGCCTATGAAGAAAGGTTCACTCGATTAGCAAGGTATGCTCCAAATTTTATCCGAGACCTTGATAGTAAAATCAATTGTTTTTACTCAGGATTAAAGCCAAAATATCGAAGGGCATTAGCTTCTCGTGATTTTAAAAGTTATGAAAAGCTTGTTCGATGTGTTGAGAAGGTGGAAATGGAGTTTGGCGATGATCAAGTGTTCTATAACATCCAACAGAAGAAGAGACCGAGGTGGCAGGAGAAAGGTTAGAATTCTTCAAAAAAGTCTGATGGTAAGAAAACTAAGTTTCCAGTTTGTGATAAATGTGGAAAAAGGCATGCTGGGGAATGTCTTCTGAATTCTGGAAAGTGCTATCGATGTGGTAAGATGGGACATAAGGCTCGTGATTGCACTGAAAAGGATCAAGGTGAAGGTAAGACCAAATTTGATTTACAGTTAGTGAAATGTTATAAGTGAAATGAGATGGGTCACTATGTAAACGAGTGTCCGACAAAGATCTTGAGTGATGGGAAGTAGTTAGACTACAAGCAAAAAGGGGTGGTTAAATCCTTTGCAACTACTTCAGCAGACGTCGGTCCATCAAATGAAGTTGTATCAGGTACTTTGTTTGTTTTTTCAGATTATGCCAGTGTGTTGTTTGATTTGGGGTCTACACATTCTTTCATCTCTGAAAACTTTTCTAGTAAAATTGGAATACCATCTCAAGAAGTGACTCCTGAACTTTTGGTAAAAACACCTGGGGGAAATGTTGAGGCAAAAAGAATTTATAAGAATCTTCTTATCCTTATCTGTGGAAAGAACCTACTTGTAAACCTTATTGCTCTACCTCTAGTAGAGTTTGATGTTATCCTGGGTATGGATTGGCTCTCTATTTACCATGCTAAGATTGACTGTAGAGCTAAAGAAGTTTCTTTTCAGAAAGACTTTCAGTTTGTGTACAAGAATTAACCCTTACTGTTGATAACTTATCAAGAGGCTAAGAAACTTGTAAAAGATGGAAATGAATGTTACCTTGCACACGTCGTTGAAAATAAAGGAACTGTTCAGATTAATGATGTGCCAGTGGTAAATGAGTATCCTGATGTTTTTCCTGATGAGTTGCCTGGAATAATACCAGATCGGGAAGTTGAGTTTACCGTTGACTTAGTTCCTGATGCTAATCCAATTTCAAAACCCCCTTATCGAATGGCTCAAATTTAACTTTTAGAGTTGAAGGAGCAATTGCAAGATTTATTAGAGAAAGGTTTCATTCGACCTAGAACATCACCATGGGGTGCTCCTGTCTTGTTTGTTAAAAAGAAACATGGTTCAATGAGACTTTGCATTGATTATAGAGCCTAGAATAACATCACTGTTAAGAACAAATATCCTTTGCCTCATATCGATGATTTGTTTGATCAGCTCCAGGGAGCTCAGTATTTTTCAAAGATTGACTTGAGATCGGGGTACCATCAGCTGAAGGTAAAGGAAGCAGATGTTCCGAAGACTGTGTTTCGTACAAGATATGGCCATTATGAATTTGTAGTAATGCCTTTTGGGCTAACCAATGCACCTGTTGTATTCATGGACTTAATGAATAGAATTTTCCTTGAGTTCTTGGATAAGTTTGTGGTGGTTTTCATTGATGATATTTTGGTGTTTTCTAAAAGTAAAGAAGAACATGAAAGACATTTAAGGGTCATTTTGCAAACCATAAAAGAAAAGAAATTGTATGGGAAATTCAGCAAATGTGAGTTTTGGTTGCAAAAAATTTCTTTCCTTGGTCACATTGTTTCAAAAGATGGCATAACCATTGATCCTGCAAAAACAAAAGTTGTTGAAGAATGGCCAAGACCCACAAATGTAACTGAGATTCGTAGCTTCCTTGGTTTGGCAGGCTATTACCGAAGGTTTTTTATAAATTTTTCATGATTATCTAGTCTAATGACTAAGCTAACTCGGAAGGGTGTTAAGTTTATCTGGACAAAAGAATGTAATGATTGTTTTTAGGAATTGAAAATAAGATTGGTGAATGCTCCAGTTTTGGCACTACCTTCCAGGAATGGTGAGTTTGTTATATACAGTGATGCTTCATTGAAAGGACTTGGTTGTGTCCTAATGCAGAATGATCAGGTAATTGCTTATGCTTCACGACAGTTGAAAACTCATGAGGTAAATTACCCTACACATGATTTGGAATTAGCTGCTGTTGTTTTTGCTTTAAAAATTTGGAGGCATCATTTGTATGGAGTAAAGTGTGAAATATATACTGATCAAAATAGTTTAAAGTATATATTCACTTAGAAAGAATTGAACATGAGACAAAGGAGATGGCTAGAATTAATCAAGGTTTATGATTGTACAATTCATTACCATCCGGGAAAAGCAAATAAAGTGGATGATGCTTTGAGTCGAAAAAGTAATGCTTCATTAGCAATGTTGCGTTTGGAACGTGATCCTTTGGTTAAGGATTTGATGAACTTTGGCATAGAAGTTGTGGGTGCAGGAAGTTCTTCTGTTTTGTTTCAGGTATCAGTGAGATCATCTCTATCAGATAGAATCAAGCAAGCACAGAAGCAAGACAGTGAGTTGCAGAAAAAGGTAGAGCTGGTTCATAAAGGTAAGTTTTCATAATTCAACATTGATAATGATTGTGTTTCGAGATTTGGGAAGAGATTTTGTGTGCCTTGTGATTCACAGTTGAAGAGAGAGTTGTTATGTGAAGCTCATAGTTCTTCATTTTCAGTTCATCCAACCAGTACTAAGATGTATAGAGATCTGCGGGAGTATTACTGGTGGGATGGAATGAAAAGAGATATTGTTGATTTTACTGTGAAGTTTTTGACTTGTCAACAGGTTAAAGCAGAGTGACAGTTACCGAAAGGGATACTTCAGCCATTACCAGTGCTAGAGTGGAAATGGGAGAATATATCCATGGACTTTGTTGTGGGATTACTGAAGACATCTCGAGGTAATAATGAAATCTGGGTTATTGTTGATCGCTTGACCAAGTCTACTCATTTCCTTGCTATACGAGATACTTTTTCCCTGGATCAACTTTCCCGTTTGTATCTTAAAGAGGTAGTCAGGTTACATGGAGTTCCTCTCTCCATTGTATCTGATCGTGATCCCAGGTTCACTTCTAACTTTTGGAAAGGCCTTCAGAAGTCGTTGGGTACTGAATTTACTTTTAGTACAGCTTTTCATCCTCAATCAGATGGGCAGTCAGAACGAACAATTCAGACATTGGAGGATATGCTATGTTCTTGCTCTATGGATTATCAGGGAATTTGGGACCAACATCTTTCTTTGGTTGAATTTTCATATAATAACAGTTTTCATTCCAGTATACAGATGGCACCATTTCAGGCATTATATGGGAAGCGGTGTCGAACTCCAGCTTTCTGGGATGAAGTGGGTGAAAGGAAGTTGATGGGACCAGAATTGGTAGAAGAGATGGCAGAAAAAGTTCAGCTGATTCAGAAACACATGAGAACAGCTCAGAGTAGGCAGAAGAGTTATGCAGACAACAGGAGGAAGGATCTATCTTTTGAGGTAGGTGATCATGTTTTTCTCAAAGTATCACCATGGAAAAGTGTGATGCGATTTGGTAAGAAAGGAAAGTTGAGTCCAAGGTTTATTGGACCATATGAAATTCTGGAGAGATTTGGATCAGTTGCTTACTGAGTGGCTTTACCTCCGAGTTTATCTCAGGTACACAATGTTTTTCATGTTTCGATGTTGAGAAAGTACATGCTAGATCCATCTCATGTTTTGAGTCCAGAGGTAGTTCAGCTGGAAGAGAACCTATCTTATGAGGAACAACCGGTCCAGATTCTTGACCACAGGGAGTAAGTGTTACGGAATAATGTGATTCACCAGGTAAAGGTTTTGTGGAAAAACCACATTATTGAAGAGGCAACATGGGAATCTGAAAATGCAATGAGGGATAAGTACCCCCATTTATTTGATAAGTAAATAAATTGCGGGGACGCGATTTTCTAAAGGGGGGAAGGATGTAACATCCCAAGTAAGTAATGAATAATAGGTATTTTATCTATGTCTATTAATGAATTAGATAGTGTTTTAGAGGCTTAAAATGAAAATAAATCCAATCTTATGCATGGAATACACTAATATTTTTTAAAAATATTGTTTTACTGCCTTTTGATGGAAAACCATTTTTAAATCTATATTTTGAAAATTTTATAAGCTATGTTTGTCAAAATAAACTTATTCTTTGTTATTGGGACATCAAAATTTACTTTGTGTGAATTTTTGGTATTTTTTAGACAATGTTCATTTTTTAATGAATAGTGAAAAATACTGCATTTTACATCAAAACTGCTTTTTAATCTAATTTATTTATATGATTAGATTATATTTTGAATTGGTTTTAAAGTGAAATTAGAATATATTTTTACCATTTAATCCAATGGTGGTCGTTGGAATCAATTTCACTTTGAAATTGGACTCAAACTGGTGTCAATCTTTTGATACTTATTGTTTCATAAAAACACGCTATTTGTCATGACAACGGGAATTAATTATTAAATTAATTAATGTGACTTGTATGTTTTGAATTTTGTAAAATAGAATTCATTTTTGAATTCAGAATATCAAATATAGCTTACGGTGAAGTTTTGGTATTTTTCTGAAAAACTTCATTTTTTGATGAATAGTGAAATCACTAAGTGGTAGTTAAAGAAACTGATTTTTCGTTTAAATGAAATTTTGCCACCTTTGTGTTTTGAATTTCAAAAATCCGACATACATGGTTGTCATTAAGAAGTAAAATGTGGTTCAATGAGATTAAAATAATTTTTTGGTGAATAGTAACTTATTAAGTTTTTAATCGCGATTAGTGGTAATTAGTGTAGTTTAAGGTAAAAATAATGCTTTAATAATATAAAATGACCTAGACACATGTCCTAACCTTATTGGATGTGTCATGGCCGACCAAGACAAGCCATGGGTCAACTTGGGGACCCCATGGAGCCACTTTGTTTGGGAAATGACATAAATAACTTTTTATTTAATGTAAAAGTAAAAATGACACAAACATAATATGTTTTACTAAAACAATTTTTACATGGGGTTATAAAGATCAGATTCTTGATTATAAATATTAATTAGAAAGATAAAAATATTTACTACATCATAGTATTTTTTTTATAATTTTTTGACATTAAATAAATAAATTTATTTATGACATCATAATGATGTAGCGATTACCTCATTAATAAAGGATTTAAATAAACTGGAAAGATAATGTAATATCTAAGACCTACACATGTCCAAAACCTATTGTATAGGTGGATTTAGAACCCTTATCACCTTATCCTCTAATTATATCAATGTAGGACCATTTAAATCCGAAACTCATTTTCAAATAAAGTAATATTTCTTTACTTTCCAAGAGTGCCCCTCCTCTCCTCTTATAAAAGGCCCCCACCTCTACCTCTTTACCCACACTCCCAAAGCTTTTGGCTTGGACAACCCCTGCCCATTTTGTCTCTCCACTTCCCTCTATTACTCCTTGAATCCTCACTTTGGGCATAAGACTTCCCAAGGAAGCCTTTGAGCTCAAACCAAAGGAAGTTACCCGATTTTAAGGTAAAGTCTTCACTTGAGTCCGTTTGTTTTATTTTGCTTCTCCAACCCCCTAAACTCTTTTTATTTATTTCTTTTGTAACAACTCCAGTATCTTAAATATACTAGGATGTTGTTATAAGAATGATTCAAGCTACACTTACACACACCTATATCTAATGGTTAAAGAACATACGGTTTCCGTGGATGGTGAATATATGCCTCCCGAAACGATGATTGTTCAACATTCTTTTAACACCTTCAAAGGTGGACATTAAGATGTCACTATATTTATATATGATATATAATATGTTTATGTTTTCCTTAAGCTTATGTATTTTTCATTTTGGGTATACTTTTATGGTTTCCATTATGGGTAAACGTGATATCTTCATTTAAGGAAGTGCGGACTACCGCCCCCTCAAAGTGAGTTGATTCGTTAAATACCATATGTGGGACGTATAAAGGATGGAAATATGATATTATATATGATATTATACTGGAATTATATTATACCTTTAAATCATTATGATTCCATTCTATAAAATACGAAATAGAAATGAAAGTAGCGTTCATGCGTACGTCCGGCTTACCGTCTCCATGAACGGTGCATTTCATTTCTTACCTCTAAATGATTATGTAATATTATAAATGCATGTATATACTGGATATATGTGATATATATGATATATACATCATGATTATAATTCTAGATATAATGGATACATGAACAACTTGTAATTATAAAGGGCTTATTTTTTACTCAAGTACCAGTGATCGTTAAAACGAACATTATTAACTTAAATAATTACATAGTGTTCATGACATGGAAATAAGTGATATAAAAGGAATAATGAACTTGAAAAAGGTTCTTAAACAAGTAGAAATTAACTCAAGTTTATTATTCAGTACATTAAAGAACGATCGAGTCAAGTCGGACCCGAGGTATGGGACTTCGTCTCAACCTCCTTTCATTGAGGCTTATTTTATTTTATACACAACTTTCTTTTATACGGTGTATAAACCCCTTTGACTTTTACGTTTATTCAAAAGGAATCTTTTTTATATGAAGCGTTTACTAAATGACAAAAGGGAATTTTTTTGTCGTACGTATGCGGCGACAACGACTTTTCTGCCGTCGTGACCGTTATTGGAGTTTCGGCTTCCTCTACAAGCCATACCTTCTTTTTAAAAGAAAAATAAATACCATGTTTTACTTTTCTTTTCTTTTGGTATCGAAAATGGTTTTCATAATGTTTTTATATCAATGTGTTGTATTGATATCTTGTGATTGAAAGTTGGGAATGTTATGTTTCCTTTATGCATGTTTTATGTGATATGATTATGTTGAGGTTCTTGGGCATTATTTTGAAAACTGGTGGTTCCGTGATAAACTAAGGGCGGGTGAGCCCGATATAGCTCTCCAATGCATTGGGTAACGCGAAGGAGTGAAACGTTAAGGTTTCTTCAAAGAGATTTAGGGAATATACTGTGATGGGTATTCCAAACGTAACCAAAAGGTATACTCCCTACGTAAGAATGTTATGAATGCCTCAAGTTACCTTTATGTCTTATGATTTCTATGATTTATTGATGATTTGATGAGGTATGTTAAAGTGCTTATGTTTTATGGGTAAAGTATGATCTCATCCTTATGTATATATGTACCCATGTTTCCTTTCTATATTTTTATATCCCTTACTAAGCTTTTTATGCTCATCCCAAGTTTTTTTGAAATGTTTTTCACAGGTCAAGGGAAAGGTACATGATATGATGATAGTTTCAAGGAAGTGTCAAGAAAGAATCCATGTTTGTTTGAAATATGTTTCCATTGATGGGAATGAAGAATACTATCTTTATGTAACCACTTTGTTTATATGTGGAATGTAATGCATGTTTTATGATCTAATTCTCTAAAACTCTAAACCCGAAAAGATCCTCAATGTGTAATCTTGTAATAACTCAAGATTAAGTAAGGTTTAAGGCTGGGGCCTTATATATTTCCCCCCTTGGACAACGGCTTAGCCACGGGTCCAGCTCACCGCCTCGGTCTATGGACCACGGCTCTGCATCGTGTGCACCTCCGACACGGTCGGGTGGCCACGTCTACCTACTGCAACCCACCAGCCTCCGTTCCAGTGGCTCTTGTCACTGCCTTCCACTATAACCTTGTGTCGTGGTCTCTCACCAGTGTCATGGCCCGCTTGGTCATGGCCCTTCCTCCTGGTGCTTCTACAGCTGTTGTATCATCATCCATTACACCATGAAGAATGGGAAAAGAGAGATGGAGGGGATCATAAAGAACATTCATATGAACAACTAGAATTTGTTCGTGTTGGTCTAGAATTATTCGTGTTATCAGGATCATGGCGTTTAAATTATAAATTACTAAGATTTAATAGTGATATCAACCCGTAATTATATTGTCACGACCCATCCCAGTGGGGCCCGATCTGCAACTCCCCAAGCCCACCTCCAATAGGCCAGGGGCTGGTGACTAGCACCGAGTAGGCATGCTACTAACATGGGAGGCGTTGCCTATAAACCTGTACACACGCACACACATCTCCAAGCCCACAAAGCTGAAAAGTAAAAACTACTAAAAGGAAAAGATGCATGCATACACTAAAACCCAACCAATAGAGTACGGAAGGAAATTAAAGTACAAGAATGTAAAACCCTGGGCCAAAAGTACAAGCCCACCAAAAGAGAGTCCGTAAAAAAGTCCAACCTGTAAAGAAAGGTGTTGGGACTGCAATCTGTAGCCATAGGAACACACCTCAGCCTGTCTGATCTCACAGAGCACCGTCCGGTCCTGGTCCATCTAGAATCCTGTCAAAGGCTCGCTCGTCTGTATAAGACACGACACGTGCAGGAAAATCCCGTGTAGGGGTGAGTATAACAATACCCAGTAGGACACCCTGAAACCACAAAGGAATACAATAAGGGAAATACCACAAAATAAAGGTACAGTCAGCTCTACACAGTATATGTTTACGGAACATATAACAAGAATATCTAGATATACTCATACACAAATGAACATTGTGAAACCACCACTAAGATCCAGCTCGAAGATTCCACTAAGCATATAACTGGGAGAACACACTCCTAGGTCTAAAGATAGAGATACGAAGTACTCATTCTGAGAGAACACACTCCACAAGTACTTTGACAGCATGATGCTCAGATGAGGATCACCACCAAGTCATGGGGTGATTCCGACAACTCAGTCTGAGCTAATCCGCTAAGAAGAGGATCGACGCCCGGGTAAAGTTGGTCACGCCGATACCAAGAACTCTACCTAGGGTTCCAGGAATGAATAGAGGATCCAAGTCTAAGTCTCACAGAGGGTATTCCAATAACTCTATTTAGGAAGTCCTGCTGAAGGGATCATTCTTTTTTATGTAGTAAATGATACCAGAACCTTTAGGGGAAAGACCAATGGTACGAACCCTAAGAAAGCTAGTCCAAATCACATAAGACAAGTGGATCAATCCATTTAAGATAGGTTACATAGAATGTACTATGGTTACACGCCGTGTTCCTTGACCCCAGGTATTGCCCGTGTAAATGGCCCGTGTCATCCGTCCAAGCTGTGTAAAACCCAACTACACGGTGTGTAGAAGGATCACACGTCGTGTTCCTTGACTCTTGGTACTGCCCATGTAAACGGCCCGTGTCATTTGGATTGTCGGATAGAAAGTCACTACACAGCATGTAGAAGAATCACACGCCATGTCTGAGCACCTGGGGCTCACTTCGTGTACGCTAGCCATGTGCCCGTACACATTCTTTGTCCATATCGCCTGCCCGTGTACCAACACACGGGGTATCCCGTGTATCTGGCCTGGTCTGGCTGGGGAGGGGTATACATGTCGTGTCCTTGGCCGTGTACCCAACCTATGTCCGTGTACTCTCGGATTACACGCCAGGTGGTCCGCCGACGAACACACGTCGTGTAGCCCATACTACACACCGTGTAGTCGGGATTTTTCTAGAAACGTCTTCTTCCTCCTCGCATCGCGGCTGATCCTTCGGGTCCACGGTTTCTTTTTCTTTCATCCCGATACTCTAAGGGTTTGTTCATTTCATCATACGAACACCGAAACGGGTGTTTTTGTACCTTAAATCGGATCATAAACCTCGAATGATTTATTTGAAGAAAAATTCCTGAAAACTCATTTCTCTCGATCCGCTCCGAATTGTCCGCTGAAACCGTCGTCACACCTCCGTGACATCGATCCGGGGTTGGATCTACAATCTCAGATCGTTGCGCCAATAAACAAATGTGCAACGATCAATTTCCTCCAAGAACGTGTATAACGCAACGAAGAACGCGAGGGAGAAAAAAATACAAAGAATCGAAAAAGAGGGACAAACCTCAATCATTATTTGTGAAGATCCGGGTTCGTCGTCGTTAGATCAAAACCGCAACAATCAACAGATTATAAATCTCGAGTATTTGATCTCCCGATAAAACCCCAAATCACACCTACCCGCAAAACGATCGATCTGTGGGATAATCTGTTCGTAGATTAGTCCACGTTCATTGTAGGAATCAAGAACAGGGAAAGGAATCAAGATAAAACATTCTACCTAGATCTGCAGCATTCATTGGTGCAGATTCGGTCTCTGTATCGTCATCAGCGGCGAAAATCTTCAAGAACGTCGTCGCCGTGTTGGGAGGTTTTCTCCAGAGCCTCCAGAACCTCCAAGGGTTTCAGGGTTATGAGGTTTGCAACCCTGGACCCATGCGCAAGCCTTTATTTAAAAAGGATAAAATGTATCTGTTGCAACAGATTTAAAAATATTTCACTGCAGAATAAAGTATTTTTATTAAATATTTTATTACTATTACGTCCAAAAACTAGATTTCACCACCGACCTGCGTCGGCCGATGTTAGGCCTCTCCTAAGGTAAAATCGCTGTTCTAAACACAACGGTGCCCTCGAATTTCTGATCCTAACACCCGTTCAGGAGTTATTCCACTTTTTCAGGGAAACCGCACGCACGTGTAATTTAATTATTAAATTAAATTCCAACATTTGTCCCAGGATCACCGGGCCTCTGAACTATACGTCGTCTCGAAGACTGGTCTCGAAATGATTCCCAAATAATATTAAAATAAAACATGGTAAAAATCTGAGACATTACATCACACCCACCTTAGGGCTTTTACATCCCCGAAAAGCCAAAATAAGGGCTACTCAAAAAGATGTGGGTACTGCACGCGAATCTGAGCCTCCCGCTCCCACGTGCTCTCCTGGAGATTCTTGTGCTGCCACTGGACATGCACTAAGGGAATATCTTTTCCATGAAGGATCTTCTCCTACTAATCCTCGATCTCCACTGGGTACTCAGTAAAGGTCGCTCCATCATTGATGTCCATCTCACCCCAGTCAATAATGTGCGATGGATCGTGCACGTACCTCCGTAGCTGCGACACATGGAAGACGTTGTGTACTCTGTCCATTTAAGGAGGTAGAGACAAGTGATACGCCACCCTGCCAACTCTAATTATAATCTGAAAAGGGCCGATGAACCTCGGAGATAGCTTTCCACCTCGGCCAAATCTCCACAATCTCTGTCGAGGTGAGACCCGAAGGAACACGTGGTCTCCCTCCTCGAACTCCAAGGGCCTCCGCCTCCTATCGGCATAAGACTTTTTCTGACTCTGTGCAGTCTTAATCCACTCCTGGATGACCTGTACCTTCTTTCTAGTAGCTCTCACCATCTCTGGTCCCATGAGTGCTGACTCTCCTAGGTCAGTCCAGCAAAGTGGTGACCTGCAAGGTCACCCATACAAAGCCTAGAATGGTGCCATACCAATAGTGGAATGATAACTGTTGTTTTAAGAAAACTCCACTAGTGGTAGGTGATCCTCCCAGCTATGACCGAAGTCAAGTATGCAAGCTCGTAGCATATCCTCCAGAACCTAAATGGTCCGCTCCGTCTGACCATCAGTCTAAGGATGAAACGCTATGCTCAAGCGTAACTGAGTCCCAAAAGCTTCCTGCAATCCCTTCCACAACCGGGATGTGAATCGAGCATCACGATATAAGATGATCGTTGATGGCACTCCATGAAGTCGAACTATCTCCTACACGTAGAGGCGTCCCAAGATCTCTACTGAACTCTGCTTCTGTATGGCTAGGAAGTGGGCCGACTTGGTGAGTCGATCAATGACCACCCAGATGGCATCGTGTCCCCTGTACGTACATGGTAGACCCATCACAAAGTCCATGGATATCCCATCCCACTTCCACTTTGGCACCTCAAGGGTCTGAGTTAAATCCGCTGGTACCTAGTGCTCAGCCTTTACTTGCTGACAAGTAAGGCACCAAGAAACAAACTCTGCCACACTCTTCTTCATTCCTGGCCACCAGAACTAACGTCAGAGGTCCTGATACATCTTTTCCATGCCTGGGTGCACCACCAATGGGTATGTATGGAACTCCCTCAGAACCTCCTCTCGCAATGTCACTGGTACTACCAGGTGCCCTATGAAAAGAACAACGTGCTACCCACCTTTTGAATATCCATCGGCATCATCACCCGCGGAAATCTGAGCACGTAGAGTCTCACAGCTAGCATCCTTGCGTTGTGCTTCCCTGACTCGCTGTAAGAGTGGAGGGGTAAAAACCATTGATTGAAGGTAAGATCCCTCATCTCCATCCACAAAGGATAATTGTAAAGAGGCCAACTATGTTGTTACCTTATCTAGAAATTGCAAACAAGATCTCCTGCTGAGAGAATCTTCCACAACGTTCCCCTTCCCAGGAGTATAAACAATCTCAAAGTCGTAATCCTGGAGGAACTCAAGCCACCGCCTTTGTCTCAAATTCAGATCCTTCTGAAAAAATATATATCTGAGACTCTTATGATCAGAGTAGATGGTAAACCGCTCGACCATCAGGTAGTGCCACCACATCTTTAACGCGAAGACCACCGCTTCCAACTTAAGATCATGGGTCGCGTAGTTCTACTCGTGGGGCCTCAAATGGCATGAGACATAGGCAATCACCGCTTTCCACAGCATCAGGACACAACCAAGCCTGGTTCCTGATGCATCGCAGAACACTATGTACTCGACACCCTCCTCTAGTAATCTCAAGATTGGGGAACTCGTTAGACTCTGTCTCAACTGCTGGAAAGCCTGCTGGCATCTCTCGGTCCACACGAAAGGCTGCCCCTTTCGGGTGAAAACTGTCATGGGTGCTGAAATCCTGGAGAAATCAAGAATGAATCTCTGATAGTATCCTGCCAACCCAAGGAAACTCTGCACCTCCATCACGCTTCTGGGTGGCTCCCATGCTAGTATTGTATCCACCTTGGCTGGGTCCACTACTGCACCATCTACTGAGATAATGTGTCCCTAAAAGTGGACCTCCTGTGTCCAGAACTGGCACTTCGAGAGTTTCCCATACAACCGGTGCTCTCGGAGTGTGTCCAGAACCATCCTTAGGTGTCTCGCATGCTCCTCCTCGGACGCAGAGTACATAAGGATATCATCGATGAAGACCACTACAAACCGATCCAGATAGGTTGAACGATCCGGTTCATGATTCCCATAAACACTGTCAGGGAGTTCGTCATGCCGAAGGGCATCACCAAGTACTCATAGTGACCGTAGCGACATCTGAAAGATGTCTTTGGTATATCCTCATCTTGTACTCGAAACTGGTGATAGTCTGATAGTAGATCAACCTTTGAGAACCATCGTGCCCCTATCAACTGGTCGAAGAGGTCATCGATCCTCAGTAGTGGATACTGGTTCTTCACGGTCACCTGATTCAAGTGCCGGTAATCCAAACAGATTCTCAAGCTCCCATCTACCTTCTTGGAAAACAGCACTGGGGCCACCCAGGGTGAAACACTGGGTCTTACAAATCCCTTCTTCTACAAGTCTTCCAGCTGCACCCTCATATCACGAAGCTCTGCAGGAGACATCCGATATGCTGATGCTGATATCGGTGTCGTCCCGGGTTTCAACTCAATGCAGAAATCTATCTCCCGATGGGGAGGTAGTTCGGGGACATCCTCCGGAAAGACGTCCTCATACTCATCCACTACTGCTGAAAACTGGAAACTTGTAACATCTGTTGTGCCTAGGGCTAGTCTAGCCAACTGATAGGATATCGGTTGCACCATCCTACACACGAGTCCATCCTACGCTGCCTGGGTCTCTTTTTCACCGACAAAAGAGAACCTTGTTCCATCACTATGGACACACTGCACCCTTCGCCTAAAATAGTCAATCTGGGCATGAACTCGGATAGCCAATCTATACCAAGAATGAAATCTTAAGGCCTCGACGCTACCACCAAGAGGTTCCAACCGAAAATCTCACCTCTAAGGGTCAGGTCACACTATCTACAGAGGTGTGTGATCTATGAATATTCTTCGTTCGGTGTTTCTAAGTGTAAGGGTCGAGTTAACGGCTCAACTAGAATCTCAAGGTCTCGAACAAGATAAGCAACCAGAAAGGAATGACTAGCACTTGTGTCTATCAGTATGGCAGCCAAAGTAGAAAAGACACAAATTGTACCTCTAATCATTCCAAGAATACCTGGGTCATAAGTCTCTACCACCTGCAGTTGTCCCTGCCTCTGTCCACCGGCTCCCTGAACCTTCGGTGGACCTCCTGGGGGTAGTGGTGATAAAAGGTCAAAATGCCGACCACCTCCAACTGCTCTCCAAGATCCCCTACCACATCCACCACCCCACGGATCTTTCTTCTCCACATTTTGCCTCTATCTCGGTGGTCCATCCACTACTCCCATGTCATTAGTACGGTAGGTCGGACAATCTCGAGCGAGATGTCCCCTGCCATCACATGAGTAGCATCGCCTATCTCAAGGATAGTTGGATGCGCCCTTCGAACCCTATACGGCAGATCCCCTGTCCTGGGATCTCCTCTGAAAATGTCTCCCACACCTGGGTCCCTGACGTCGGCTCCCTGCTGTCGAGGTCTCTGCTCCATCTCGCTCGCTACTGACAACTGTCGGCTGTCTCTGCTCTGCCAAGAAGCTCTCAACCACCAAAGCCTGCTCGAGCACCCCAGCATAAGTAGGAATACTCATAGGGACGATGCTAGCTCGGATATCTCTATGCAAGCCCCGCTCAAAAGTATGATCTCTGAAGTACTGATATCTGACCATATCCATCGAGTACCGCGAGAAGTCAGTAAACCTCGATGAATAGTCAACCACCATCATGGTTCCCTACTAGAGATGAAGAATCTTCTGTATATTTACTGCCCTCAGGGTAACCGGTGAAAGCTCCTCTCTGAAGAGATTCTCAAACTCCGTACATGCAAGAGTCACCTCGTCATGAGTCTGGATAACCAAACTCCATCATCGTCCTACCGAGCCCTGTAGAAGGCTCGCTGCCAGGATCACCATCTGGTCTGCTGGTGTCCTGACCAAATGGAAGACATTGGCCACCACCTCAATCCAGTCCTCTGCTGCCTGAGGGTCAGGCTCACCCTGAAACCTGAGGGGTCTCTTTCTCTAAAACTCGTGGAGTGTGCTCAGCCTGCGCTCCTCCTCCACTGGTATAGCAGGCACTAAACACTACTCCACAGGTGGTGGGATAATTAGCACACCACCCGATGGTAAAACTAGGGGATACGGTCTCTGTATCGAAGCTTCATCACTAAGGGGGTCATTCCCGTGATCGAGTTTCTGGATCCTAGTGGGTGCACATCGTGGAGGCATCCTGTAATAAAACAAGATGTATCGCAGTCAGTGAGTATATATGGAGAGCTGACATAAGAAGAACATGGAAACCACAACCCATTCCTATATGATTCATGTACCATCATTTCCCCCCCTGCAACTAGTGTCCTCATGTTTCAAGTCGAAAAGCAAGTTATCAGAGTCCTGGTGTATGGATACGTCGGCCGCTCGCACCAACACTAGGGTTTCTAGCCTGAAATCTGAACTTGAAACACTTAACATTGTTTCCCCAAACTAACTCACGGACTCTAGGTCCTAAGGTAGAACTGAACATCTCTGATACCACTCTGTCACGACCCATCCTAGTGGGGCCCGAGATGCAACTCCCCAAGACCACCTCTAATAGGCCAGGGGCTGGTGACTAGCACCAAGTAGGCATGCTACAAACATGAGAGGCATTGCCTATAAACCTTTACACACACACACACATCTCCAATCCCACAAAGCTGAAATGTAAAAACTACTAAAAGGAAAATATGCATGCATACACTAAAACCCAACCAACAGAGTATGGGAGGAAAGTAAAGTACAAGAATGTAAAACCCTGGGCCAAAAGTACAAGCCCACCAAAAGAGAGTCTGTAACAAAGTCCAACTTGTAAAGAAAGGTGTTGGGATTGCAATCTATAGCTGTAGGAACACACCTCATTCTGTTTGATCTCACTGAGAATCGTCTGATCTTGGTCCACCTAGAATCTTGTCAAAGTTTTGCTCATCTGCAAAAGACATGACACGTGCGGGCAAAACCCATGCAGGGGTGAGTATAACAATACCTAGTAGGACACCCCGAAACCACAAAGGAATACAACAAGGTAAATACCACAAAAGAAAGGTACAAACAGCTCTACACAGTATATTTTTACGGAACATATAACAAGAATATCCTGATATACTCATACACAAATGACCATTGTGAAACCACCACTAAGATCCAGCTTGAAGATTCCACTAAGCATGGAACCGGGAGAACACACTCCTAGGTCTGAAGAGAGAGATACGAAGTACTCATTCCGAAAGAACACACTCCACAAGTACTTTGAGAACAGGATGCTCAGATGAGGATCACCACCAAGTCATTGTGTGATTCCAACAACTCAGTCTGAGCTAATCCGCTAAGCAGAGGATCAGTGCCTGGGTAAAGTTGGTCACGTCGATACCAAGAACTCTACCTAGGGTTCCAGGAATGAATAGAGGATACGGATCTAAGTCTCATAGAGGGGATTCCAATAACTCTATTTCGGAAGTCCTAGTGAAGATATCATACTCCTGTATATAGGAAATGATACCAGAACCTTCAGGGGAATGACTAAGGGTACGAACTTTAATAAAGCTAGTCCAAGTAACATAAGACAATTCCCTCAATCCATTTAAGATAGGTTACACGGCATGTAGTATGGTTACATGCCATGTTCCTTGACCCCGGGAACTGCTCGTGTAAATGGCCTGTGTCATCTGTCTAAGCTGTGTAAAACCCAACTACACGGCGTGTAGAAGGATCGCACGCCGTGTTCCTTGACTCCAGGTACTGCCCATGTAAATGGCCCATGTCATTTAGCTTGTCGTATAGAAAGTCACTATACAGCATGTAGAAGAATCACATGCCGTGTCCGAGCACCTAGGGCTCGCTCTGTGTACGCTGGCCAGGTACCCGTACATGCTCTTTGTCCGTGTTTCCTTCCCGTGTACCAGCACATGGGGTATCCCGTGTATCTGGTCAGGTCTGGCCGGGGAGGGGTATACACATCGTGTCCTTGGCCATGTACCCAACCCATGTCCGTGTACTCTAGGAGTACAGGCCAGGTGGTCCACTGACGAACACGCACTGTTTAGCCCATACTACACGCCATGTAGTCGGGATTTTTCCAGAAACGCCGTCTTCCTCCTCGCTTCGCGGCTGATCCTCTGGATCTAGGGTTTCTTGTCTGTTCATCCTGATACTCTAGGGGTTGGTTCGTTTCATCATACGAACACCGAAACGGGTGTTTTTGGTCCTTAAATCGGATCATAAACCTCGAACGATTCATCCAAAGAAAAACTCCTGAAAACTCATATCTATCAATCCGCTCGGAATCGTCCGCTGAATCCGCCATCGCACCTCCGTGACATCTCTCCGGGGTTGGATCTACAATCTCGGATCATTGCGCCAACAAACGAATGCACAACAATCGATTTCCTCCAAGAACACTTAGAACGCAATGAAGAACGTGAGGGAGAAAAAAATACAAAGAATTGAACAACATGGACTAACCTCGATCGTTGTTCGTGACGATCCGGGTTTTTCGTTGTTAGATCAAAACCAAAACAATCAACATATTATAAATCTCAAGTATTTGATCTCCTGATAAAATCCCAAATCACACCCTCCTTCAAAATGATCGATCTTCAGGATAATCGGTTTGCAGATTAGTCTGCGTTTGTCATAGGAATCAAGAACGGGGAAAGGAATCAAGATCAAACATCCTACCTAGGTCTGCGGCGTTCTTTGGTGAAGATCTGGTCACCACGTCATCGTCACCGGTGAAAATCGTCAAGAATGTCGTCGCCATGTTGGGAGGCTTTCTCCAGAGCCTCCAGAGCCGCCAAGGGTTTCAGGGTTATGATGTTTGTAACCCTGGACCCCTATGCAAGACTTTATTTAAAAAGGATAAAAGGAATATGTTGTAACATATTTAAAAATGCAGAATAAAATATTTTTATTAAATATTTTATTACTATAACGTCCAAAACCTAGATTTCACCACCGACCTGCGTCGTCCAATGTTAGGCATCGCCTAAGGTAAAATCATTGTTCTGAATGCAACGGTGCCCTCAGATTTCTAATACGAGCACCCATTTGGGAGTTATTCCAATTTTTCAGGAAAACCGCACGCGCGCGTAATTTAATTATTAAATTAAATTCCAACATTTGTTCCTGGCTCATTGGGCCTCGGAACTGTACACCGTCTCGAAGACTGGTCTCCAAATGATTCCCACATAATATTAAAATAAAACATAGTAAAAATCTGAGACATTACATATATTTTCCTACCCCTCAAGGGAAATCCATTTGCAGACCAACTTGTTAGAGATTTGATCTGCATTCTTCATTTAGAGGGGGAGAACTGGGAAGAACAGTTTAATAATAATTTAAACCCCTACCTAGGAAAGGACATTGATCAAGGATGATCATTTTTCATTATCCATCGATCTCAGATCCCAAATCCACTCTCCAAGGGTTTCATCACCATTGTATGATTCACCAGTGTTCATCATTGGATAGGTTGTCCTTATTAATTCATTGTTGCCACCCACCAAAGCCTCAGAGCAATTCCATAATTATGCCAACAACCCTGCATTGTTTTTAGGCTATTAATTGAAAAAACGTGAATCAATATTTCTGTTATGCTATGTTGTAGAATAATTTCACTGACTCATTAATGAGGTTAATTAATGAGATTTATCATCGCCTCATCGTTGCAGCGTAGTGAAATTTTTTGAATAAAATAATCTTTTTAAGTTTATTTTATTTTTCCTTAAAATTTCTGAAATGTAACTTTTTCACTCAACCCGCGATGGCCAAGGTTAAGTCCTTCTTAAGGATAAAATCTCATTATAAACTCAACAGTGGTCTCTGATTTTTAATTTGAGTTACAGTTTGTGAATTATGAGGATTTCAAAATAAAATAACTTTAATTTAAATTATTTTATTTACGGTTACGTCCCAAAAACAAACTTTTATAGTTGTCCTGTGTCGACCGATGTTAGGATCCACCTATGAAAATAATACTCTTAAAAACTCAATGGTACTCTCATATGTCCAATCCGAGTTACCGTTTATGAGTTATAAGGATTTTAAAATAAAATAACTCTATTCAATTATTTTATTTATGGCCAAAAAACTACTTTCCACTGTTGACACACACCATTCAATGTTAGTCTATGCCTAAGGAAAATAATACCCCCATGATTTCAACGGTGATCTCTTATTTTCAATACGATCCACCATTTGTGAGTTATAAGGATTAGAAAAAAATTATTTTATTATTTTATTTACAGTTATGCCATTTTAGGGTTTTCTCACTAGAGGCTCGCGCTGACTAAAATTAAGTCATAACTAAGGTAAACCCACCATCTTAAACGCAACGATGCCCTCATATTTCTGATAAAGGTGCCTATTTAATAGTTATTCAACTTTTTCAGGAAAACCACTCAAAAACGCTATTTAAAACTTAACATTTTTTTACGGATCATTCCGGGCACTCCAGGACTCAGAATCGCATGTCATCTCAGTGCCTGGTCCCATTTAGTTTTCTGAGTATTACAAAAAATCTTTTCCATCACTCACAGACAAATCACATTAAAATAAAGTATCATTTTATCAAGGAGAAGGTGGATCATGGTCTTGTGAATCTAGGGTATGTACCTATAGAACTATAGGTTGCATAAATTATGATGAATTTCTAACCCAAAATAAGTGTTTGAATGTCATCAACATTCTATTGGATTCCAATTGACTCTCCAAACATGAACAAGTGTGTAAGTGTAACCCCTCCTTGAGTTATGATATGTCATTTCCTCTCTGCTGAAATGTTTTCATTACCTTGTTTCATATAAAAATGAAGTGACCTTTGGGTTTATTGACAAAGGGGGGAAATTGTGTTCATAAAAGGGGGAGAAACTAAATAGGGGGTCGAGAAATAGGAGGAGTTCAAATTTTATTATGATGAAGAAGTTCTTTTAATAAAGATAAATAGCGAAAGAAGTTCATGATGCTAACATTTTATGATGAGGGGTATCGATAATGAAGTGGTATCAAGAATAAAGTCGTTCATTGATGAAATTTACTTGACACTATTATTTCTCATGAGAATATTTTCTCATGAGGGCATAGAGTTGATGTTTAGTAAATCATTAATCACTTTATTGAGTTGTATCAAGAATAAAGTCATTCATTGATGAAATTTACTTGACACTATTATTTCTCATGAGAATATTTTCTCATGAGGTCATAGAGTTGATGTTTAGTAAATCTTTAATCACTTTATTGAGTTGTAGCGTGTGAAGTTGTAGTTGAATAATATGGTTTGTGTGAGTTTTTTTGTTAGAAAATGTGTCTAAGTAGTTTTTAAATGTTGTCAATATACCCAAAGAAAGAAATTTCTTGGAAAAATCCATCTTAGTGGTGTTTCAAGGTTTTTGGGATGATTGTGTTTGTTGAAAAATTCAATCAAAAAAGTTCTAAAGGATCTATTTTCAAAGAAATTGTGTTGAATTTGGCGTATTTTTCCAGTTATTTCCATTTTTCTCAACTTTTATTTCATTATTTTTTAATGGAAAAGGAAGATTTTTAACATAGAAAGTGGTGCATTATGTAAAGATATTATAACAACTATAGGAGTTTATGATGGTTTTTTAGAAAAATTTGATTTGACCATAGATAAAATTTTACAAGAAAACATCATCAAAAGTACAAAAATTAAAAAAAATCCTAAATCATATATTTCGCATAGCAGTTGTGCTATGTGAACCTCAAAGAAGCATCGTTTTTTGATGAAATCGATGATTTAGAGGCCACCATAAAGGAGAGTCATTTTTTTGTTTAAGAAGTGATTCAGAGGTCTCTACAAAGGGTGCGCATTATTTTTAAAAATATGGTGTTTCATAGGCCAACGCAGAGGTTTATGCGCTATACAAACCGCATATCGAGTGCATTATGTAGTGAAGGATAATTCAAAGAGGTAATTGTAATTTTTTAGTGGGTTTTATAAAAAAATCCTATATAAATGTACCATAATCACTTAATTTAGGAGTTATAATTTCATTATATATAATCATCATTGTAAAAATTTAGCTAATTTCAAAAGTGGTTTGTAAAGGAGTTGAGTTTGTGAAGGAGGTGGTTCGTCAAGGAGTTGATTTTATAAATAAATTCCAATTAACATAAGAGATTTTTTAGGTTCAATATAGATCATAAAAGAGTGGTTTTATTATAGTAATAATCCATCTAGAAAGTAAAGGTAATCTTTTAAGAAATCACGCTATGCAGTGAAAGTTATTTCATGAAGATATTAAAGCAGCTCGTGAAGGAATAAAAATAGTTCATGGAAGGAGTTTCCATAAATAAGACATTGTAGAGTAAAGTGGATTAAACCTATTGGGTGAATATATATATATATATATATTAATTTAACACTCACATTTTTTTGAAACATTTATAAGTTTATTTAGTTCAATAAACTTTTCTACTGGAGGATCAGTGTGCTCATTAGTGGAGAGAGAGCAGTGAGCTTTCATATTATAAATGGTTGTGAACCAAGGGGGATAGTGAGTCTTCTCAAAAAATTTAAAATTAGTTCACTTTAGTAAGATCATAACATTAATACAGCATTAGTGTGTGTTTATTGGATATATCCCAGTGTTATTGAAATAAGAAAAATTGTTGTGTTTCATGCATGTTTTTATTTCTTCTCATACATCGTTATAGGAAGGGGAGAGAAGAGTGTTTTGTTTAATGACAAAAGAAGATCCAAATGAGGTGAGGGTTTTAATATATCATACCAAAATTCACCCTCACCCCCACCCCCACTAGGTTATTTAAACTAGTACGATTTAGGGATTAAATCAAAAACAAATCATATCACTTTGTGGAGGTGGTAGTCCACAAGTACGCAAGATCGGCGTCAATATTTTCCAACAGATGGGTAGGTAATAAGGTAGATAATATATTATAATTAAAAAGGTATAATTATGTCATAAATATCATATATAAACCTCAAATACATCATAATAACCAACCATTAATGATTGTGGTGTAAAATTATTAATATCAATATATGGAGGAGGTAGTCCACATGTACACATGAATGATACTTTTATTCCTCACTTGATGGAAATGAGATTGATAAATATTATTCCATAAATATAATAAAATCCTATTATATGTTATACACTGATTTTAATATATTTTAATGGTTAGTATATAATTTAAGGATTTAAAATAATAAGTAAAATAGAATAGATTAGTTAAAACGATCACCTCCACTTTGAGAGGCGTCCTTTGGATCTATTCTCAAGGACCCTAGAGATGGTCTTTTTAGGAGAAAATAACCTCCAAAACTTGTATAAGGATATTTATAATATCATTTCAGAGGTTTTTTTCAAGATAAATTACTCATGTTTGTGAAAATAATTGAGGATATGTGGTGTACTTTTATAGTGAAGGAAAGGACACGCTTAGAATTACTTAAAATATGTAAATATAATAAATTATTTTTCATGAGAAAGTGGCACCAAGTGGAAATAAATTAAAATATAATATAGTTTAATGTTTAAATACCTTCAACCAAAGAAATTTGGAAAGGTTTATCTGGCATTTTAACCTTATCTTTTGGTTTAACCCCTTTGTTAACTAAGTTTAACCTTAACCGTGGTAAAAAAAATCAATACTAAAGGGTAATAAATTTAATTATAAGGGAAAATAATCAAAAAAAATTGTAAATGGATGAAATTTTGGACCATATTCTATCCCCCTTAACTATTTCAATATTTTTATAATTTTTTAATAATTTAATAAAATATTATATAACATAAAATATCATTAATGTCATTTTTGGTACTATTCATTTAATTTAACAATAAAGATAGGAAGATATAAATTTATTTAAAATATAGGACATTTTACCATCAATTATATATTATAATTACCTATAAAAATTTATGGAACACCATAATTCATCCAAAACTTATTTATTTTAATGTTTTTAAAATTATTTAGTAAATTTTTCTATTACGTGAAAAATTACTATGTCGGCATTGTGTAAGCATTTAAGGTAATTATATCATCACTAAAAATTATAAATAAATTAATAACATAAAAATAATTTATTAATATTAAACATAACCATTTAAAAATTACCATAAACTCTTTTTATCTCCATGAAAAAATATTATATTTTTAAAATATAAGAGAGTGACATTTTTTATTTTTTATTTACTTAAAATAATATAAAAATCATTATTAAAGAAAAATGGAAAAAATTGTAATAATGTGGAATATTTGATGATTATGGTCTAAAAACATTCATATATATATTAAATTAATGTTTTAGGGTTATTTTAAACTTTTATCCTATAGTTTTAACCTTGTTTTACCTCTTTTACTCAAACTGTGGTGACAACATTTTTACCAAAATTACTATTCAAAATGACCTAAAATAAAAGGTTCCTATTTAACAAAATTGAACCTATAATTACAAATATGGAAATTATTTTTTTAATATTCAATTTATATAATTGGAATAAATCAGTTTTACTATAAATGCTTAAAATGCAATGAAAAATAGCTTTCAAAAAAATGTTTTTCAAAGCCCAAAAATGAACTTATACCAAAATCTAGTACAATTATGATTACAATATAATTAATTAGATTATATATAATTAAATTAGACTTATATTAATTTAATAAAAAATTCAGAACATAATGTTACTTTTAATTTACTTCATTTAATGAAAAGAAAATATAGTTTTACGAAAATCGGTATTTTTCACTATTCGCTTAAAAATAAATCTTTTCTGAAAAATCTTAAAAATTAAAACTAATATAATATTGAAATTGTTATTTAAAAAATAATATTCAATTTATAAAATAAAATTTATAAATATGGTATAAAATAATAATAATTTTCATACAAAAAATGTAATAAAACCCATTTTAGAAGAAAATATATTTTTTGAAGTAAAAATGACTTTAGTAAATATTGAGTAATTATTTATTATTAATTAATTAATTAATTTTATTTTATTAAAACATTTATATATTTATTTCATAATGTGTTTAATTATATTCATATATTTAAATTTAATTTCTAGGGTATAATATATCATGGTTTGTTTTAAGATCGATGTTGTGTGTCAAGAAAGATATCGAACACTTCGAATTTATTTTAATAAAAAATATATTATAAAATATTAGAGTTTTACATTAAAAACCCCTTAAATAAATTATTCCCCTGAAATTTTAATTATAACTTATTAGAATTATTGTATCATGACATAGTAATAAAATCTAATGTAGATTTCATCATGATAGCCAATTTCTATATCACTACTAGGAAACATAGTATTTCCTAATAAATTATTTTTAATAAAAATTATGAATAAATATAAGACTCATGGGATTCTAAAATCATACCTTGATATATGATAAATAATTTTTACATAATACTCAATGTATTTATCTTCCCCTTACTTAAGTTGAGGAAATCATTTACCATCAAGGAAAATAATATGAGATAATATACTTACTTGATTTATTTCAATTTTATAAGTACCATTTCATCTTTTGGATGTGATTCTTTCAATTTAAACTTATATCTAATATATTAATTAAATAAATTAATATTCAAGATGAAATTTTCATTCTCAAAACACTAAAATTAACTTTTAATGGATCATAATATCCATAACATAATAATTAATCATTCCTTCTAACTTAATGTATTTGCTAAAACCAAAACGGTTATCACAATTTATCCAATATGGATAAATCCTCATATGATGAAATAGTACATTAACCTTTAAAACATAAATAATAATACTTGAAGTTCAACATAAACCAATCCATAAATAGTTAACCTTAAGACTCATTGAAAATATGTTTGAAAAAATTCAAAACACAAAAATCTAAAAGATTTGATCACATATTTTTTTCCAAGATCAAATTTAAAATTTAAACATAAAATACATAAATTATCTCACAATGTCACATAAAAACACATGAATACTATGATCATATAATCTATTAAATAACCTAAATCATCATGGAACCACAATAAAAAATATACACTTTTATAAATTAACTCAACATCCATTCCTCCAATTAAGTTTACCTTAATCATATAATGTTCCCAATATAGTGTAATTATTCAAAAATAATATTAATCACTTGTTCACTAAGTCACTTTTCAATATCTTGGTTACATATATGATAATAATATTCCCCCAAAATATAATAACTCTTTTATCCCAATTAATAATAATTTTCTCAACATCAAAGATCATATTAGAATTAAAGGTTATCAGTAACATTAAACTTATTTTCACAAAATATAAAATTATTATTAATCAAATAACTTTTTCACTAAAACACATACTAAACCAAATGGTTGTATTTCCATAAATGTCTTCCAAAATATCTATAATCATCTTAAACATCCATCATATAAAATCTCAAAAGGGGTATATACACCTTTAAACTTATGATAGATCGAATAATTATCAACCCTTGACACTTAAGGTTTATCCCATATCACTATAGAATATAATATGTTTCCATAGGTTATATAATCTTATTCAACATAATGGTTCATAAATAAAATGTGATGTAACCCAAGTATATCCCTTGGGAGTGTATAGCCAGGTGTGAAGTCATTATCCCACTCATCATGCATCAGTGAATATTAAGTTAATACCCAATCCAACCCTTTAAGATTTGTTACTCTAAGGTGAATTTGTTTCACAGCCACATCAACTTTTAATTATCCAGATAGGGATTTATTTGTTATGAAGAACACACTCCTTTATTTATCATAATTTAGGATGTTCTCCTATACTTAGGCTTATCTTAAGGTTTTTTCACTAATGTTTTCTAATCCTAATATTAAAAAGTAACTAAACCCTACTATGATACCAACTATAAATACCCAATAATACCATGTAATAACATTGCATCATTTTAGATAAATATTCAATACATTTAACAATAATACATATGACAACCCTGATCTTTTATTTTACAATTAAACATAATTTATTACATAAACTTCATTTGATACAATAGAGAAGATAGAGAGGTCTAGTGTATTTGGGGATTAGGATCATTAAATAAAAACTTAAAACATGAAAAACAACATCTTTATTAAAAACTTTCTTTACATGACCACTATATTCCCTCGTACTTAGCAATGCATGAGATAACCTGAGGGCATGTATAAAAAAAGGGTGAGCTATAAATCCCATTAAGGGATTAATCATGGAATAAAATGAGGAATATAATACATGTTAGACAATAGTCATATCAATAGATCACAATATAAGCATAAACATAAATCCATGATAAATCATGATAATCATAACATGGAAATGTGGCAACAACACTTAACCAGGAATTAGCATGATCTAAGGCTCATTGCACATAGAGCATGAGTAAACCCTCATTTAACTTGAATAGGAATTATTAAACACCCATTGCACATGTAATATCATGATACTATACTTTACCCAATGCATTGGAGCACTATTAGGTCACACCTTTCTTAAACATTTCATTTCCTGCGTAAGTGTGCCACATGGATCATAAAACATTGAATCATTCAACATAATATTTTATTCCAAGATAAAAGAATATGGAACACATACATGAAACTCTTTAAACAATAAGTAAATGTGCATAAATGTGAATACCCTTGATAGATAAATGGGCATGGTATTCACTGCACAATGTCTTTGGCTTGGAAAAGCGCGGTGCAATTTCGGCAGCATAACGGCGTGACATAAGAACTCATAAAAATGGTTGAGGAGAGAGAAAGGGGTGTCTCATCATATTTACATGACATGTACAGTAAATTGGTAATATAGATACATGTCCCAACAAATGTAATGAAATTTAGATTCAAGATACAAAAGAATTTCTTGAATGTAAATGAGGAGAGAGAAATTCCTTTCAGAATTTCGGCATAGTAACGGGTGTAAATGGGAGGCATTTAATGAGAGATAAAGGGGTATATCATCATTCAAACATAAAGAGGTCAGTATGTATGAGGTGATAAACCATACCCCAACATTTAAATTTGAAATTAAAAGGGCACAACAATTTAAATAATATTGAACAAAAATGAGAAAGGAAGAAAAACCCTTACTTGGAAGTGTGCTTCCAAAGGCTTGAGAGAGGTTTGAGAGAGGCTTATTGGGAGCTTGGGGAACCTTGGGAGGATTATAGAGAGATAAGTTCATAGTTTGGACGAACTCCAAAGGTTTTTAGTGAGTAGGAAGTGAGAGATTAGGTGGGTTTATATAGGAAATGTGATGGAATTCTTTATTATTTAGGTTTGGGACACCTCACATTAAAATAATCTAAACCACAAACCATACCATGGTTTTTTCCCATGGTTTTTGGAAAAGGGAAGTGGAAGACAATATTTTATAATTCCAAAGTCTTAAATTCTTAAAATAATGGGGTTGCTTATGTAGAGGTGAGTCACACTCCCAAGGAAAACAATTTAAAAAGACAAAATGTTTAATAAGTCTTGAAGGATCCACTAAAGCTTAGTAAAATAAATCAAATAAACCCAAAAATCACATTATTTTAATTGTAAAACATATATTGGACGAAAATAAAGTTTATAGTATTTTATTACACCACTATTGGGTCATTATGATGTTATAAAACACATTATATATTTAAACGGTATTTAATTTTTACCCAGAAATTTGATTGTCTCAGAAAATTATTAAAAATTCACCATTGGATTTTTTCGACGTTTTGATTCCATAAATAATATTAATTTTATCTAAATAATTTTTTAAATATTTTAATTTTCACTTTTAAAATAAAAACTGACATTTATCGAAAATTCATGGGTTTTGACAAAAATGGCTTTCAAACCTTAATAAAAATTACAATTGCATTCATAAAATTATACGATCATTTATATTTAATAAAAATTAATTTAATAACAATAATAATATTTTATTAAAATATTATTTAATTCAAAAATACATTAATTCATCAAAATATATTTCTTAGTTGAACCTTAACTAAAAATACTATTTGTGTTTTCAAAAAACTATTTACAAGGTAACAATAATAAAATGAAAGTATATTCATTATTATATACAAAAATAATGTACATAACCATAGTGATAAGGTCTTATTACATAACCCCTTATAACACCCGCATAAGACCGAAGAGTAAGGTGTGCGATGGGGACATACTCTTGGGGTGGCTCGGATAACATTGCTCGGGTGGTAACCTCCATTCTGAGCTCTGAAAAATGAGCTTCGTATGGGGTACATATACTGGATGAGGTCATTGCTTCCTTTTTCTGAGTAAATTGGATTTTTTAAAACCCTATATTTATACTAATAATGTGATCACTGTTCAACGACTATATTAGCAACGGTCACAATTCTTAACATAAAACCAAAGAAGTTGACATTTTATATAAACATTTTACATAAAGAGACATTTAATTGGATCAAGAGGGATTTTCATTAATGAATGTTTGGTTCATTGCAATATTCCCCCTTAAGAAATTCCACCCTCGAAATTTCCTTTTCCCACACAAAAAAAATGTGGGTAACTCTTCTTCATCATTTCCTCTGATTCCCATGTCGCTTCTTTAAACTTGTGGTTTCTCCACAACACCTTGACGAGGGGCATTGTCTTATTTCATATAAATTTTTCTCTATGATCTAAGATCTTCACTGGTTTCTCCTCATAAGAAATATCATCCTCTAACTGTACCACCTCTGAAGAGAGTACATGTGAATGGTCTGGTATGTACTTCCTTAAGAGGGATACATGAAAGACATCATGTACTTTGGCCATTATATGTGGAAGTGCTAGTCGATAGGCCACAGCCCCGATACGATCAAGAATCTCAAAGGGGCCGATGTACCTTGGACTTAACTTCCCTTTCTTTACAAACCTCATGACCTTCTTCCACGTAGATATGCATAGAAATACAATGTCTCCAACTTTAAACTCAAGTTCTCATCGATGGTTATCTACATAACTCTTCTGTAGACTCTGGGATGACTTGATATGTTGTTGAATGGTTTTCACCTTCTCCACCATTTCTTTGACCACTTCTAGTCCAAGCATCTTATGCTCACCGACCTCATCCCAACACACTGGTGTTCTGCACCTTTTCCCATAAAGGTCTTCATATGGTGCCATTTGGATGCTCGAGTGGAAACTGTTATTATAAGAGAACTCAACCAGATAAAGATGTTGATCCCATCATCCTTTAAAGTCCATTGAGAACTCTCTCAACATGTCCTCAAGTGTTTGGATAGTCCACTCGGATTGGCCATCAGTTTGAGTATTATAGGTCATAATGAAGCTCAGTTCAATATTCAGACCATGTTGAAGACTCTTCCAAAACTTAGTGGTGAATCTTGGATCTCGATCGGACACAATAGATAGTGGTACTCCATGAATACTTAACACTTCCCTGATATATATATGTTCCAATTGATCCAATGAGAAATCCTCCTGAATATCAATGAAGTGTGCAGCCTTTGTAAGACGATCCACAACAACCTAGATTTCATTGTTTCCTTTGTATGTCTTCAAAAGTCCGGTGACAAAGTCCATGGTGATGTTCTCCCATTTCCATTCTGGTGTGGGAAATGGTTGCATCATCCCCTTAGACTTATGCCCCTCTGCCTTCACTTGCTGACACATCAAGCACTTTGATATATATTTAGTGATCTCCTTCTTCAAATTATCCCACCAATAATGCTCTCGGAGATCTCAATACGTCTTTGTGTTTCCTGAGTGAATAGATAAATTTGAACTATGTGCATCATAAAAAAGTTCCTTCCTCAACTCCAGACTTTATGGAACACGTAGTATTTTCCCAAATATCACAATTCCATCTTCATTAACATTAAACTCCTAGGATTTCCCTTTTCCGATAGCTTCCACTTTTTCTCGAATTCTCACATCATCCTTTTGAGCATCCTTTAACCTTTCCAAAAGTTATGGTTGAGAAATTATTTGTGAAAGGATTGATGATGTTCCCTTATTTATGATTTCCATGTCCATATTCATCAAATCTAAGAATATTGGATCCTTTTCAATTCTCATAAATGACAGAATCGTCGGGTCCTTTCTACTTAGGGAATCTGCCACCTTGTTCACTTTCCCAGGGTGGTAATGGATTGAGTAGTAATATTCTTTGATCAGATCTAACCATCTTCATTGGCACATGTTCAACTCTTTCTGTGTGAATATATACTTGAGGCTTTTGTGCTCCATATATATTTCACACTTCTCCCCAAAGAGATAATGCCTCAAAATTTTTAAAGTAAATATCACTTTAGCCAACTAGAGGTCATTTGTTGGATATTTCTATTCATAAAATTTCAATTTCCTTGAATCATAAGAAATGAATTTGTCATTTTGCATCAACACACATCCCAGACCCTTCTTAGAAGCATAACTAAATACCACAAAAAGTTCTCTACTTGTGGGTAAAGTGAGCATGGGCACAGTGATAAGACTCCTTTTCAACTCCTTGAAGCTTTCTTCGCATTAATCACTCATATAAAACTTTACTCTCTTCTGAGTTATCTTGGTAAGAGGGTTGGATAATCGTGAGAAATTTCTCACAAATCGTCGATAATATCCAGCTAACCCCAAGAAGCTACGGATACCTATTACCGATGTTGGCCTTGGTCATCCCTCAATTTCACTTGTTTTGGAGGGATCCATAGATATCCCATTGCTTGTGATAATATGTCCCAAGAATGAGACCTCCTTAAACTAGAACTCACTCTTTTTGTTCCTTTCGCAAGGTCTCTAGTACAGTTCTAAGATGCTCCTCATGATCCTCCTTAGTTTTGGAGTATATCAGAATATCGTCTATAAAGACTACCACAAATTTGTCAAGGTAATCACTAAAGACTATATTCATCAAGTCCATGAAGATTGATGGAGAATTAGTGAGTCCAAAAGGCATTACTATGAATTCATAGGGCCTGTATCTTGTACGAAAAGCAGTCTTGGGGATATCTTCCTTCTTCACCCTTACTTGATAATATCTCGACCGCAAATCCACCCTGGAGAAGTATTGTGCTTCACACAGCTGATCGAATAAGTCATCAATTCATGGGAGAGGATACTTGTTCTTTATCGTGATTTTTTTGAGCTCATGATAATTGATGAAAAGGAGCATTGACCCATCCTTCTTCTTAAAAAAAAGGACTGGTGCACCCCATGGTGAAGCACTTGGGCGTATAAACCATTTTTCCAGATTCTCATGTAGTTGTTTCTTAAACTCCTCAAGATCCACAATAGCTATTACATACAGAGTCTTGGATATTGGAAATTTCCCAGGTATAAGATCAATTGAGAATTCAACATCTCTTCTAGGAGGAAGACCAGGCAATTCCTTAGGAAACACTTCAGCGAATTACCTCACAATTGGCATGTCTTCTAGGATGGTTGCCTCCTTAGAATCAATCATCTGAGTTAGATACATGTTCTCATAGGGCAGTAATATCCACGCTTGAGATGATAGAGCTAAAGAAGATTCATCTTCCTCCTTGCACTTTTATAGAATCGGGGATCGATTATCCACATGGAGATTGATTTCCCTCTCACGGAAATTTATGTTGACTCTATATAAGGAAAGCCAATACATGCCAAGAATTGCATCAAATTCCACTAGAGTGAGTATGATGAGGTTCTTCAGGAAGTTTAATCCACATATTATGATAGGGGAGGATTTATATTCATGGGATGCAATGATTTCCCCATTTTCCATACTCACCAACATATTCACTTCCATGATTTGTGGTGGTACTGGGATTTTTCTACTAAACTTTAGCGATATAAAAGAATAAGTAGAACCTGAATCAAAAATTACGTTCACTATTCTAGAATGAATAATTAGCATACCTATCACCACTTCATTTTTTGGGGTTAGCTTCAGTAGTAGTGATGGAAAAATCTCACCCTTGCTTCCTTGGAGGTTGTTGGTTGCCTCTGAAAACCCTTGGATTGGTGAACTGATTTGTAAGATACCATTTTTCTTTGCAGTTTTAGTAATGATCCATGCGTTGAGGTTAGAACGGAGTGTTACTCTCCTTTATCATAGCTGAAGGTCTTTCTTTTCGACATTTAATATCCAGGTTCCCTTCTCTTCCACACCTAAAGCATTTTCACGTACCCTTCAGGCAATTTCCAAGGTGCTTCTTTCTGAACCTTTGGAAAGTGGAGTGCTGGATCCCCTTAGCACCGTTGGATTTATCCATCGAACTTCCAACATTGAAGTACACCTTACGCTTCTTATCCCCATGATACCCCTGAGATTCTCTGATCTCCATTTTGACCTTGAGGGCACATCATACAATTTCCTCATAGCTGTCGAAGTCATGGATCACCAGCACTTTCTGCAGGCTAGGTTTCAACCCACCAAAGAATTGGTCAACCTTGCATTCGGGGGTAACAAAAAAGCTGTAAGTGTATCGTGAAAGCCTTGTGAAGTTTTCCTCATATGATCCAATAGATTTTTCATCTTTTTCTTGAGGGCAAGGAAGTACCTTTCCATCTTAATCCAAAGGGTGCACGGAAAATATTTATCAAAAAACATTTTCTGAAAATCCTTCCATTCCAACGCCTCGATCTCTTCCTCAGGCTTCGTATTTTTTATCAATGTCAAACATTGATCAGATTCACCCTCCATATGATAAGTATCCAGGAGAATATTCTCTTGTTCAATACATTAAAGGATGTATAAGATCTTTTCAATGGAGTTGATCTATTGTTCGGTGATTGAGGGATTAGATGATCCATTAAAAGTAGGAGGCATTTGTTTCATTAAGCTCTTGATAGAGACTTGTTCTTTCTTGGGGGGGGGGGGGGTTGAACATTCCTCTTAACCCATGTTTCTATTCAAATCTTGAGTTATCTGAGAGAGAATCATAACAAAGTTCACGATTCCCACTCCCATTGGATTGGGAATCTCATTAGTATGGTCATCACATTGATCTTCACATCGGTTGTTATCTCGAGTCCTCCTATTACTGGACATTGTCTGGAATAAAAGGAAAGTTAGGGGTAACACATAAAGGGTAATACAAGGACAAAACTGATGACTTATAAATAACTTTTATTTCCTTAACATATAAATATATTGGCTTCAGTCTATGTTATCCATGATCTAATTCTAACATATATTCTTAAGGCATTTTTTCCCCTTAATAATGGTTCATACTAAGATTGTGAATTTACCAAAGCATATCCCCCAGGAGTGTCGTAACCAAGAGTGCAACAAGGCCCATTTTTGTGCACCAGTTCCTGTTCGAGTCTAGCTCAAAGTGGTGTTTTCGGGTTTTACCCCTAGGATACATCTATGCCAGAGCCGCCTCTACCTGCTTGTATCCATATAGGGATGTATTTTCTTGATAAACCATTTAATCAAAACTCACCAAAACTTAGGGATGTTTTTATTATAATTAGTCTTGTATCTAAGGATTTTCTAGGGTTTTCTAATCCTAATCCCAAAAATAACTAAACCTATCCTATGATATCAACTATGACAACCCTGATCCTTTATTTCACAGTTAAACATAATTTATTACATAAAAATCATTTGATACAACATAGAATATCGAGAGTTATAGTGTATTTGGGTATTAGGATCATTACATAACAACTTAAAACATGAAAAACAACATCTTTATTTAAAACTTCCTATACATTACCACTACATTCCCTCGTACTTATCATTGCATGGGATAACCTGAGGACATGCATAAAAAAAGGGTGACCTATAAAGCCCAGTAAGGGATTAATCATGGAATAACATGAGGAATAAAATACATACTATACAATAGGAATATAAATAGAGCACAAGAGAAGCATAAACATAAAGGCATGATAAAGCATGATAATCATAACATGGAAATGTGGCAACAACACTTAACATGGAATTAGCATGAGCCAAGGCTCATTGCACATGGAGCCTGAGTAAACCCTCATTGCATATGAAGCATGAGTAAACCCTCGTTTCACTTGAATTATCATGATTAAACACCCATTGAACATGACGTATCATGATACTATACTTTACCCAACGTAATGGAGCGCTATTAGGGTGCACCCTTCTTAAACATTTCATTTCATTCATAAGTGTGTCACATGGATCATGAAATATTGAATCATTCAAAATAATCTTTTATTACACTATAAAATAATGTTTAATACATAAATGAAACTCTTTAAACAATAATTAAATGTTCTTAAAGGTTAATACCCTTGATAGAGAAATGGTCATGGTATTCACTACATAATGTCTTTGGCTTGGAAAAGCGCGGTGCAATTTCGGCAGCATAACGACATGACATAAGAACTCATAAAAATGCTTGATGAGAGATAAAGGGGTGTATCATCATATTTAAATGACATGGATAGTAAGGGGTCATATATAAACATGTCCCAACAAATTTAATGGAATTTAGATTCATGATACAAAATAATTGCTTGAATGTAAATGAGGTGAGAGAAGTTCTTTTTGGAATTTCGGCTAGTAATGGGTGTACATGGGAGGCATTTAATGAGAGAGAAATGGGTCTCTAATAATTAAAACATAAAGAGGAAAATATGGGGGAGGTATGAAACCATACCTCCACATTTATAATTGAAATTAAAAGGTCATTACAATTTAAAAAACATTGGACAAAAATGAGAAAGGAAGAAACACCTTTACTTGGAAGTGTGCTTTCAAAGGATTTAGAGAGGATTTAGAGAGGCTTATTGGGAGATTGGGTCACCTTATGAGGATTATAGAGAGAGGAGGGTAGAGGTTGGACGAACTCCAAAGGCTTTTAGTGAGTAGGAAGTGGGAGCTTGGGTGGGTTTATATAGGAAAGGTGAGGGAATTCTTTATTATTTAGGTTTGGGACACCTCACATTAAACTAATCCAAACCACAAACCATCCCATGGTTTTTTCCCATGGTTTTTGGAAAAGGTAATTGGAAAAAAATATTTTATAAGTCCAAAGTTCATACATCTTAAAATAATGGGGTTTCTTATGTGGAGGTGAGTCACACTCCCAATGAAAACAATTTAAAAAGACAAAATGTTTAATAAGTCTTGAAGGGTACACTAAAGCTTTGTAAAATAAATAAAAATAACCCAAAATAATATTATTTTAACTTCAAAACATATATTGTCCGAAAATAAAGTTTATAGTATTTTATTACGTCACTATTGGGTCATTATGATGTAATAAAACACATTATATATTTAAACGGTATTTAATTTTTACCCAAAAATTTGACTGTCTGAGAAAATTATGAAAAATTCACCATTGGATAATTTCAACATCCTGATTCCATAAATAATATTCATTTTATCTAAATAATTTTCTAAATATGTTAATTTTTACTTTTAAAATAAAAACCGACATTTATCAAAAATTCATGGGTTTTGACAAAAATGGATTTCAAACCTTAATAAAAATTATAATTGCCTTCATAAAATTATATGATCATTTATATTTAATAAAAATTAATTTAATAACAATGATAATATTTTATTAAAATATTATTTAATTTAAAAATCTATTAATTCATCAAAATATATTTCTTAGTTGAACCTTAACTAAAAATACTATTTGTGTTTTAAAAAAACTATTTACAAGGTAACAATTATAAAATGAAAGTATATTCATCATTATATACAAAAATAATGTACATAACAATATTTATAAGGTCTTGTTACATAACCCTTTATAACACCCGCATAAGACCGAAGAGTAAGGTGTACGATGGTGACAGACTCTTGGGGTGGCTCGGATAACATTGCTCATGTGGTAATCTCTATCAACTTTCACTTCTCTTTTAAGCGGTCCTGCTCGAGCTTAACATATTCAAGCTCGGCTTGGGATTGGTCAAGAGGGAAGCCCAAAGATTCAACCTCCTTTCCAAGCTCGAAAAAATGGGCTTCGTATGGGGCATGTCTATTGGATGTGGCCATTGATTCCTTTGTCTGAGTAAATTGGATTTGTTAAAGCACTTTATTTATACTAATCATGTGATCACTGTTCAACAGTTATATTAGCAACGGTCACAATTCCTAACATAAAACCAAATATGTTGACATTTTATATAAACATTTTACATAAAGACACATTTAATTGGATGAAGAGGGATTTCAATTAATGAAAGTTTGGGTCGTTACAATACATGTCTGAGTACCGTAAAGATTTATTGTATTTGGAGACTAAAAACATGGTCATCCTATTTATTGAAATATCTTTTACATAAATCACAAATATATTCTCACATAGTATACTTATTAGAAATACCCTACTTAAAACCTTTCTTCATAACCTATGGAAAGGAAACATGAGAAATGGTGGGATCAACTTCTCATTAAGGGTATACGTATGATATAAAAACTAATTATCTTTATTGATCATAAGCATAAGGGAATAAGAACATGACTAAAACTTAAAAAATTTATACCAAATCAGTCAAAGATATTAAATAATGAATCATGGCATAGGGTTTTTTCATGAAAAAATACAAAATACATGAGATTGTGGAATCATCAATAATCAATCATGATCTATGAGAACATATAAGTATAAAATATAAGTTTGTGGAATACACATAATAATATAAAATCATATACTTAGTTAAGGATCACCGCCAATGATGTCATAGTGGATTGGTTTCACTCATCATTCTATCATTTCCTCTATCAAGGTTCAATCCCAAGACTATCATAGTGGAAAGAGTCCCTTACTAAATTGGGTTCACTCCCCATTCTAGTCCTTATTATCTCAAGAGAAAAATTTATTTACCCAATTCATTTTAGGGCTATATAATTTATATCCCACCTATCACATAATGAAAATCATATATATATGTGCCACAATATCATAAAACACTCATCATATCATCATATCATAACCCATGGAAAGTAAATGGGTCTCATAAACATTTCATAACAGAATAACCTGTGGAAAATAAATGGGTTTCATAAAGGTTTCATCAAAACTTAATTAACTCTTGGTAAAGAAACGAGTTTCATAGAATTATAATTAAATCATCATAATCATCATCATAATACATCGAGATAAAGAAATTGGATGGTATCATAATATAATATCACTAATGAATAAAAAATATTAAAGGGTATTGACATAGATGAAATATACCTTTAAAATATCATTTGAACCATTCTTTGAAAACATGAGAAAATATCATTTTCTTTTAATAAAATTTTAACTAAAAATTTGTATAATATTAAGAAAATAATTTTCTTTAAAATTAACCAAACGTATAAATATGTATTTTATTAAAATAATGTTTATGATGGTAGTGAAATTTTTTTGTTCTATATAAGTTAAAAGAAAACATTATTTTCACACCTTTGTAAAATGTCACAAATCACTTGTTTGCAAAAACATTTTTTGAAATTATCCTTTTTAAAACAATGTAAATAATTTAAAAAAAGAAGCAAAAATGAAATTTTAAAAACATTTCAATTATGGGTAAGAACTTTTATCAAACAATTTTTAAGTTTATAGACATGGAATAAAAAATCTAAAGTCCAAAATAGAAAATAATATTAGTTTTCCTTTAAAAACATTTTCTTGATCATTTTAAGTAAAAAAAAGAGGAAAATTTTAATAATACAAAAAAACTTCATAAATAACCGTAGTATAAGAAAATATATGGGATATAAAATAAAATATCTATATAATTTCCCTTAATTAAAATTCAAGCATAAACAATCCTGATTAAAATGACACTGAAAAATAAATCCCTTACCACTTTTTTAACATTTGAATCATAACCCCATGAAGGAAATAACTTCAAATGAAACTTTAAATAATATTAAAATAATTTTATTCATGATAAAATATATAAAATTGGTAGTATATACACCTCATAAAAGAATATAGGTGTATAACATAACATATGTCTCAAAGAAGACAATTTTAGACGATAAACCCATGCCACTTTGGTAGCATTCAAACCAAAACCCATTGGATGAATTAATTTAAATTTTAACATTAAATACCATTAATTAATAATTATTCATGATATAACATGTAAAATTATCATTATATACACTTCATAAATATTTATATATTCATAACATCAAACATGTCTCAATGAACCAATATTGAGACGAAGAATCCTTACCTCAAGTCTCGTACTACTTCATATGCATTCAAAAATATTGTATAATAAATATAGTTTTATTATAAATATATTATATAAATATATTCATACATATCGTATCATATATTATTTACTTATAACATCTTATCACTTATTTATTAACAATTATTTATCAAAATCTTTATTTCAAGTGATACCTATTTTGTTTTTTATGCATGTTTCGATTTGATAGTTTTGGACCTGGTACATTGATCATGGTTACATAATATATATAAATTTAATAATTTCATAATTATAATATTTATTCATTATATACACTTTTATAACCATTTATATAAAGTGGTGATGAAAAATGAATTACATCACTTCATGGAGATGATAGTCTGTACGTACACACCGGTGATATTTTCACTTTTCGATGGATGGAATGAAAGAAAGGAAAATTATAATTAAAATTTATAAAATAATTATTACATATTAAAAATCATGTATATTCATTAAATATATACTTATTACAATCCATGTAAATTAGAAATGAAAAATTACTCACATTGCTTCGTGGAGGTGGTAGTCCACAAGTATGCACAAGCGATATTATCGTTTTCCAATAGATGAAAATGTAAGAATTTAGATAAAATATTATAATTATAGAAGAATAATTAGATCAAAAATATCATATATAAATACTAAATCTATAATAATAATTAACCATGAAATATATTGGTGGGAAATGAAACATATCAATACATGGAAGCAATAGTTCACACATACCCACGATCAATACTTTCATTTAACACTTGATGGAAAATAGATAAATAAAGGTTATTATATAAATATAATAGGATCATAGTATATTATAGATAATAATTTTTATACTTTAATATTTAAGATATAGTTTATGGAGTTAAAAGGAGTAAAATGAAACAGATTAGTTAAAATGATAACCCCCTCTTTAAGATAACTCCTTTGGATCTCTTCTCAAGGACCATAGGGATGGTCTTTTGAGGAGACCAAAACCTTTATAACATGTATTAGTATATTTATAAGATGTTTTATTAGGTTTTTATCAATATAAATTTCTAAATTAGGTGTGAATAATAGAGGATAAGCGGTGTCTTTTTATAGTGAAGGAAAGGACACACTTGAAATTACTTAAAGTATTTAAATATAATAAACTATTTTTCATATTATAATGTAACCAAGTGAAAAAAAAAATCCAATATAATATGGTTTAAGGTTTAAATACCTTCAAAAAATAAAATTTAGTTAGGTTTATGTGGTATTTTTAACCTTATCTTTTGGTTTAACCCCTTTGTTGACTAATTTTAACCATAATCATGGTAACAAATTTTTCAATACTAAAGGGTTATAAATATACTTATAATGGAAAAATTGGAGCAAAAATGGTAAAGGGGTGAATTTTTTTACCATATACCATACCCCTTTTCCTATTTAATTTTTTTTAATTTTTCAATCATTTAATAAAATATTATATAACATAAAATATCATTAATGTCATTTGTTGGACTATTCATTTAATTTGAATTTAAAGTTAGTAAAATAGAAATTTATTAAAAATATAGACCCTTTAACGGTAACTTATACATTATAATTACCCATAAAATTCATATAATACTACAATAAATTCCAAATTTATTTATTTTATTTTTTAAAAATTATCTAGTAGATTTTTCTTCTGCTTGCACAAGCACTTTGTTGGTGTTGCATATGCATTTAAGGTAATTATATCATGAATAAAAATAAAAAATAAATTTATATCACAAAAATAATTTATTAATATTTAAAATTATCATTTTTAACAAACCATAACCTCTTTTCATCCCCCATGAAAAAATATTATATTTTTTAAAAGAAGATGGTGATATTTTATATTTTTTTACTTAAAATAATATATAATTTGTTATCAAATAAAAATGAAAAAAAATCAATAAATTATAATATTTTATGATTGAGGTATAAAAACACTCATATATTATATTAAATAAAATTTTTAGGGTTATTTTGAAGTCTTCTCCCATAGTTTAAGCCTTTTTTACTCGTTTTACCCTTACCGTAGTGACAATATTTTTACCAAGATTATTATTCATAATGACCAAAAATAAAAGTGACTTATTTACAAAATTATAACCTCTTGAATAAAAATATTTAATAAATTTTTCAAGATTAAATTTTTAGAAGTTAAATAAAATGACTTTAATAAAAATTCTTAAGATGCAATGAAAAATAATTTTTAGAAAAATGTGTTTTTAAGCTCAAAAATGAACTTAAACAAAAATAAATTATAATGTTGATTACTATATAATTAATTAGATTATTTATAATTAAATTATTCTTATTTTACTTTAATATCAAATTAAAAACATAATTTTACTTTTAAATTACTTTATTTAATGAAAAAAATGGCATTTTTATAAAAAATGATATTTTTCACTATTCCTTTAGAAATAAATATTTCCATAAAAATCACAAAAATTCATTCTAAGATAATATTTAAATGATAATTTAAAAAATTATATTCAATTACTCAAATAAAATTTATTAATATGCTAAAAATTAATTATAATTTTCATGCGCAAAATGCAATAAAAACCATTTTTGAAGATAACATATTTCTTTGAAGCACAAGATGAATTTCCTAAATATGAGGTATTTTTTATTATGTATTAATAAAATAAATTTTATTTGATTAATACATTTATATATATATATATATATCATAATATGGTTAATCATATTAATAACTATCAATTTAATAGCTAGATTATAATATATTGTAGTTTATTTTAAGATCGGTGTTGCGTGTCAAGCAAGATATCGAAAAATTATAATTTATTTAAACAGAAAATATATTTTAAAATATTAGTTTTTTACACTCCTTGACATGAATATTTTAGTTTTTAAATAATCATTAAAAAAATTATATTTATTTTCCCTTTTATATGTTAGAACATATTGGAGAAATTGATTACCAAGTAGCACTTTCTTATTAGTTAAGTAGAATTTGTGATGAAATCCATGTCTCGGCTTAGAAAGTATGTTCGTGATATCTCTAAAGTTATTTATTAGGTATATTTTTGATATATATTAATATTTATCTTATATGAAACATCTTATAGAGATCAGGTATCATAGGGAGAAACTTTTTTAAGGTTGTTGTATTCATTTAGTATAAGTTTTATAGAGGAAGTGTGGAATATCATAAAGTACCTTGATGTGGGAATCTCATAGGAGGGTTTAGTAGACTAATTTGTTTTAAATGTTTTATATAATGGATTTTTTTATAAGTGATTATGTGATAAAAAATATTTTTGGTTATTTTTTTATGATTCCTTCCATATAATGATTATGTTTATGTTTTTCAATGATGAAAATTTATCAGCAGAGAGAATATAGAAATTCCTTATTTTTAGAGTGTATTAAAATTTTACTAACATGAGGTTTGAAAAACAGATATGGAAGGATCCTTAATATATAATATATTTTTATTTTTATTTTTATTTTTAATTGTTTTATCGGAATATTTTATATATTAAAATATATTCTCTATTAGTTGATATTTGTGGAAATATGGATTTTTATATGAATTTTTAATTTCTATGTAACCTGAAATCTAGTAACTAGTATCAAAAATAGGTCTTTTATATTTTAATATGGGAATTATATTGTTCACTATGAAGTTATAGAGGATTAATTTAGATAGTCAATTATGGAAATTCTATGGTTTAATGAAGGTATTTTTAATTTAGTGCATTATTGTGTAATCCCTAAGACCTTCAGGTCATGTAATCTCCTAAGCCTAAGAGCCATGTAATCTCTGAGCCTACGGGCCTTATAAGGGTTCCTCTCATCCCTTGAAAGGGGGGTTATCAAAAATAAGTAAAAATGAAGGCCTTCGGGCCATTTAGGAATTATTGTGTAGATAGAGAATTCATAGTGAAGTATGAAATTTTCCCTAATAAAGGATAAATTGATCATGGGATTTTTTATTTCATTTATTTTTTATCAATTATTTCTTTAACATGTGAATTTTAAGTTATTTTTTTCTTTTTATTATCATGGAATAAGAATAAAGAATGAGTGGAATAGAATGGTGAACAAAGAAAGGACAACGAATATGGAATAAAGAATTGTGGACGGTTGAGGTAGGTGACTCACACATTTTTTGGTTTCCTCTGGATAAATAATAATTTTACTATTTTTTAATGATTAAATAGATTTAATACCAAGGAGAAATAATTTTTTAGGTAAAATAATAATTTTCATGTTTGAATTATTTTGTGAGAGTGGGTGACCTTGACCTAACTCAAACTTGTAGTTTTTGATTCCCATATCATGTGTACAATATGATATGCACATGGTTTATACTTACCATGATAATAATATAACTTATTTATGAACTATATATGGTTTTTTAGGTTATAGATCATATAAAAAGGAAATTTTGGTTCTCATCTACAATGAGAACCTCGTGATATTATAATATTAATCTTAAACATATGGCTTATATCCTAAATACAAAATCTAATGGGATAGAAATGATATATAACTATTATTTTATGGAGGATCATAAGCATTGAGACCTATTCTAATGAATTTCTCACTTCCTGATCTCAAGTATAGGATATCATGGGGAATAACCCACTAATAGGAACATCATGTGTTTTAGGTGTCATTATATGTTACCATCATTGATCATATATATTAGTATCTTATCTCGAAATCATTATTAATATATATAATGAATTATGTACTTATATCCATAATGAAACCATGGTATTTTCTATTTATTGTGAGGTATCTTGTGTTGGGTGTATCATTAAATATATGACATTGATTGAATGATCATGAAAAAATTTGTCACTTCTAAATATCATAAGAGTATTACTCAGGACTTTTGACTCTAATGGTAGTATCTTGACTAAATCCACGGTTATGGTAAATGAAGTTATGTCAATACAATATAGATAAATAATTATAAATAAATCATGAAAGTATGGTGATATGAATTATATATCTAGATTTATAATATATTGTGAGACAAAGAGATTATATTACAAAATAAGGGTATGTAGGAGTTTTGTAGTAGCTAAAAATTATACTTATCTATTTATGGGTCAGGATTTATTACTAGATAAAAATAATAGTCTATAAGTATGACACCCTTCTATCTAGATAATATCTAATAGGGTCACTAAAATAAATCTAGAATTCCAACTAATTCAGATGAATTAAAGTTTAGGACAATGTGGGCCCCATGTATATGGGCCAGTGAAGGTATGAGAGTGAATGATCACAATTTAATAAATAAATTAATTAAATTATATTCTATTAAAGGTTAGAATAATGATAATTGAATTTATATCTCAATGAATTCAAAAGTTATATAAGTATAAAAGGGTGAATATGAGAAAATTAATTTTTAAATGAAAATTGGAATTGAAGATTTTTTAAATACATATGGGAGCTAATGAGATTAGTTAATGGTTAATATTTCATCATGCTATATGTGAAAGTGTTAAATGTGAATTATGAAATTTCTTTGGTGCTTATAATAAGTTAAATAAGTTATAAGTATGTTTATAGGTAAAATATATAGTTAAAGTTTCCTAAGGGGCCTAAGTTAAATTTTAACAACTTAAACCTAGATATAAAAGATAACTATAGACCTAAAAATATCATAGTATTTAATTTTTATGAATTTTAGATCTTTTATCTTCTATTTTAAAAATTAGATTGAGAAAAAACAAGGAATAATAAGAACGTGTTGATTTCGATTCAAAAATTGATCATGTGTTCATATCATGATTTTATGGGAATCATAAAGCACCAAATTCTTCTATAAAATTATATGGGAATTAAATAATGATGAAACAAAAGCTTCTAGGTGCACATACAGATGATTTAGAGGGATCCTATATTGAATCATCAAATATATGATGATCTATCATCAAGTGAATTATACTAGGATTACATGAACGAATAAGGTAATGGTTCATTAAAGTTATTATAATTAAACCTATTTTACATGATCCATTTATTAATTCAAGAATTTATATGTCGAATATTGAATTATGACATGGATTTAGTCAAAAAAAATTAAAAACATGAATATTGAACTCTTCTATTGTGTCTAGATTTTTTCATTTGGTATCAGAGTGATCATATAAAATTCAAGTCAATAATTTTAATTAATTTTATATAGATAATATATAGTGCTTGGATACAGTCCTAAAGCTTCAAAAGGTTTATAAAATGATGTATGGATGCCTGAGATATGATAATTTGAAAATTAAATGGATATTTGGAGAGAAGGAGGATGGTTTCATGTGGCAACCATGCATGGGGGGTGTTATAAGCTACATCATGTATTTGATTATAAAAAAAATTTAAAAAAATATAGTGTGTGGAAATTGGAACCCACATATGTTGTGTGTCACCGCCCAACTGAACAGGGTAGCGGTGCCACCTCTTATGACCCATGTGTTTTGTAGGTCTATTTAAAAAAAATTAATATTGTGGTACCCTGACTGATCACCTACCTAGTCTCATGTCGGGATAGGTTGAGCCTATTTCACTCTCAAGGACCAATTTAAGTCCAAAAAAATGTCAAAAAATATTTTAATGTATTGGGAATTTATTAAAATTGTTTTGGTGTCCATGGTACATATTGTGATGAATTAAAATTGTTTTAGTGATATTATAATTCATTAAAAATTCCCTTAAGTGGAATAGTAAATTATTTTATTATTTTTATAAAAATTTTACATATGACGACTAATCATTCTCTATGAATGGACCATATATGTTTAGTTTATTGTTTTTTTAACTTAATTGTTCCAAAAGTTATATTTTATAATAATTAATTATTAAATATTAGTTTTTTATGATCTGTGTATCATCCCACTCACTTTATATTATATAAGGGTTTATGTTTACACAATTAAATTTCAAATATAATTCTCATGTCCCGAGTTCCCCTCACCTATGCGTGAGTATAAAATTATAAATATGGAGATCTTCAAGATGAAGATATTCAAAATGAGAGTCAGTATACCACTAAAAAGGTTAAATATATAGTAGAATAAGGATGATTCAACTCGAGCTAAGTAATGGTACAATGAGTTTTACCTAAGGTCTTGGTTGATCTATCATCTATTATATAGATTAACTAGTAGTACACAAATCATGATAACGTTATTATTTATTTCTTTTTTTATGCATGATTAATTATTTTTTATGTGAAATCATGGATGATAAATAATCACATAGGATATTTAATAAGCCTAAAAAGATAAAAATAAATAAATTCAGGATTGATTATTTCTATTTATTCACGGTTAATTTTTTGAAATTTTTTACATAATTTAATTAAAAATCATGATAAATAGAATTGGAATTAATTTATAGTGAATGTAAAATAATTAAAAAATTCCCTAAGAAATATTAAGTCACTAATTCCATCCATCGCTCAAATTTGAATAAAACCATATCTCAAGGTTCTTTTCATCCAAAGTTGAGGGTGCATCATATTATAGGGGAGTTTTAATAAGAGTGATGGGTTGAATTAACTAAAATTGAAATTAAAGAAGTATATGTAGTCATATTAATGAAATTTTAGAGACATGGTGTTGAGTAAATATATTCTTAATATTTTCAATAGATGGGAATACACTCAAAAAATTAATAAGTTGTGAGTTAATACAGTTTACCATCTAAAATTATATCTTTCATATCTATAAGTAGTGTCACAGTTGAATTACCCAAAGGTATTTGGTTTTATTTGTTGTTAATAAAATTGTTTTCAATTAGGCTTGTCAATTTAATCAATAATAAGATAATTTGGGTGATGTATTAGAGTATCCACCCAGTAAGGAAGAAGTTAAGATGGCCTTGGTTTTAGTTAATGGTGTTTTTAGGATCTCCCCTGATGGGTAGATGATAAAGGTGATTGAGAAGTTATTTCCCACATATTGGGAAAAGAGAAAAGTATATATGGATGACCTTAAATACTTGGATGGACATATTCAAGTGGGTATCCAATAATATATTATATGGTGGAAAGATCTTATCTTTATGGTAGAACATGACAGGTGTTAAATGAGGATTTTCAATATTATCTACAATAGTTTAGAACAACAATAATTTTGGCTACAGTGAACAGACTTAAGAGTTGTTCTAATCAAATTTTAGAGAGGAAGATAGCTGAATTAGAGGATTTATCCCTGTGTATATGTGAATTAAATTTATTGAAATTCATAAATACTTACACTTGGATGAAGACAAAGTTAAATATCAAGTTGAGAGTGCAACACATGCTATTTAAGAACTCAAATAGGTGAGTTTTAATATGTTACTAAATTTATTGGGAATCAAATTAAAGTGTTTGATATTTTTTATAAATTCACAAAGGTATTTTTAATTGTTTATTAATGGATGAGATTTGTAAGAGATCAAGTAGAGAAGACCTATTTTGAAATGGAGTGAGAGTAGCAAAATATTCTTAATTTCATGCTCTATATGTGAATTTCTATGAAAATGAAAGGTCTCCAACATGAATTATAGTGTAGGAAAATCCATGTAGCCAAATTTTCCATGTATAAAAATATCTACATACATGAAAATCCACATATATGAATTTAGAAAACATAGATAAATGATCACATATCCAAATTCTATTTTGTATCTGAATTCAAGAACCGCATGCATGAATGGAGCTCAATGAAGACAAATCTAGTGGAATATCTAAATTCATCATGTAAGGGAATCTCTAAAATATATGAACTTTACATAAAAAAATTCTTATATGAATCTGAATTTAAATCTATGTGCACGAAGGAAGAATTTTGTAGGAAAATTGGCACTAGAGAACCATGTATCCAAATTAGGATATGTGAAGCACCACTTAAGGTAATTATTCACAAAGTCGAAGATGTATATGTGAAATGGAAATTTGATTAATCAAATTTCCTTTATGTAATGGGTGAAAATTATAGAAATTTGGATTTGGAGAATTGGAAGAAGAAATTAGTTAGGAAGATATTGAATTTATCCTTTAAGGATTAAGATATCACAAACAATTTAAATAGTGTGTGATACATGATTAAGAAAAAATAGAAGTTGGTATTCATATATGGAAAGATAGGATAAAAGATAAATTAAAAAAGGAGTTTTTGAAATTATATAATTTTAATGAAATAAATTCAAAATATTCTTGTAATGTGCATTTGATCTCTATATATCATAATTATTACTTAAGCCATGATCCAATCCTGGTTTGAGGAAGATCGAAGGTTAAGAACCACTATATCTATTCTTTAAAGCTGAAAATCAATTTATCAAATTTTCAAGAATAATTTAGATGTAAATCCTTAGAATCTCATTTGTTCATCAAATCTTAAAATAATTATGATATAAGGTTGTTTGTGAGAGAATAAATAAGAGTTGAGATGTTACTTCTGCATATAGATCCAAGTTGTACCACTTTCATAGAAGTTCTTACGCTATAAAGAAGAGTTCAATGCTAATTTTTTTTTTATATTTTATACAGTTATATAAAATGTAAACTATGGTTTTTCATGGGGATATGTTAAGGAAAATAATCCATTCCCACGGTGTATGTTTTGATAAGATATTTTGGGTTAAGTTTCAAAAATAATCATTAAATAAGAGTATTCTAGGAATACTCTTTGTGTTGAAAAAGTAGTGTGTGTGTGTGTAAGCTTATCAAAACCCAAATCGAGTATTCAATAATAGTGTTATTGTGCTATTAGTCACTTTTTCCCTTTGAAATTTCATTTATGGTATTTGGATATGAAATTTGTTATTATTTCACCACTCATGCACATGAGTGGATATGAGAAGATCAAGAAGGAAGATATAGAAAATGAAGAATAAAGTTTTTTGGTGTGTGTTTGAAAAAATAGAGGAGTTAAGAGTTGTGATACTTGTTGAAATTTGAATAAAATCTCTTAAATAACAAGAATAAGAAGTATTTGTTTTATTTTGTTTCAAATAAGAACAAATAGATGTCATTTCATCATTATAAGATAGGTTTTAGAGAGCCAAAGTAGTGAGAAGAATAATATAATATGATATACATTATTATAGAATTTTTATGAGGAGTTATTGGATACAGGATATCACAACAACTCATTGATTGAAATAACCAGTTTAAAAGATTTAGAAGTTCTGTGAAAATAATATATGAGTAGTAACTAAGTTGATGAGTTTTATTGAATACTTTCTAGAATTATAAGAATATATTTGTGAGTTAAAGGAGATCCACTCTATAGATACAAATACAATCATTTATTGATCAAAGATATACTTCTAATGAAGATCTAGAAAGAAAATCTTGTACATATATGGTATCAATCCATCAATACTATAGGACTCATGGTATATAAGAAAACAATCATGAAACTAGATGACTATAGTGGGAATATATTGAAGATGTTTAAGGAGAATCCATAAAGAAAAATCTTATGAAAGAAATTAAAAGTGGTTAGTGTGACTCTAGATGAGAGAAGATCAGTGTGACTCTAATCTGGTTATGGTGTGTAAAGAACCCTCCTCATGTAATTAAATGATATTGATTATAGTTTAGAATCATTTATTGGTGCATATAACCAATAAATACAAGGATGATTTCTTGGTACTGATGTAACAACCTGACCTGGGTTCTACCTATGTCGAACCTCGATCTGATGGGTCACATGGCCCCAAGTTCACCTCCCCATACGCCAAATGCAACAGACTAGTAGTGAGGGTGTAAAGGTGGTATGGTGTGGAGACTATACCCACATGTTAGATTAGCACAGTGGGTATAATAAAAGATAGATAGTAGTGGAAGCAAAATATAAAAAGACTGATACAATAAACTACAGAAGCATAATAGATAACAACATAATTTTGAATAACTAAATATAATACAAAATCCTCAAAGGTAGTGTTTGATACATATATGGATTCATGGAATACTAATACAAAAGTAAATAGAGGAATTAGAAATAGGCATGATATACAAAAGTTAAAAAGATCAAAATACAAAAGCTACTCTATAGCATCTCAAGCTTATGATTGATCCTTTTCTCCTAAGCTCCATATAAAGCCATATAAATCAGAAACCTGTATAAGGGATATTTCCCATATCCATACCTACAGGAAGACAGTCTTCTTAGGTTCCAAGGGCAACCCAAGTAGGGTGTGAGATAAAATCTTAGTAGGCCACCACCAATAGTGTTTATATGTAATCCGATTAGGTTCTCATAACTAAATAGTGTGCAGGTATAAGTAGGAAAGAAAAGCAATACTAAATAAATAAATAACCTCTCTCTTAGGTTCCTAAAGGAAACATGGTGGTTCTACCTGCTTAATCACATCAATGGTATGTCTGGTCAAGTCACTAGATATATATATATAGTGATAAATAATACATATCATGCATCCACTATTATGGTCCAAGTGCGTGTCAATTCCCATTGGCCATACCCTTGGAGTACTAGTGTTGGATTGGACTGGGACAGAACTCGTAGGCATCCATATCCAATCTACGATCTTATAAGCTCAAATTCAAGGGTACATTCCCTTATCACAATAGAGTGATACATAACATACTAAAATACTCCGGATGTCAAGTGAGCCTCCATGAAACACTCTAAAATGGAATGTACCACCACATCCCATTGCCCATATAGTAACAGTGGTGTGGGTCATCATCCCCAACACCAATGTAAGGAAGTGTGATCACCCTTCTATTTCATCATCCCTTACAATCGTAAACATCCCATTTATGGTGTATCACATGTATATATATATGTCATGAGGAATAAAACTCTCATTAAAATTAAATATTCTATTCTAATTATATATAAATCATGTTCATATTCAATAAGATGATCATAAGGCATTACCTCTTATGTCATGTCATCATTCCTTTCAGAAAAACTAATGTATGATCAAATATATATAACATGAAAGATTAGGAAAAAACTATCAAGTTTTCCTTTAACCAAGCTCAAATACATATAAACCATTTCATTAAAAAGGATAAAACCATCAAGCTTTAAACATTTAAAAAATTTCAATAAAATAATGTCATTAGGTGTGAACCATCCTATACAAGGTCATCTCACTCAATTTTCCTAAACATGGAAAATTGATTCATAAGGTACAAGTTCCAAAGTAAGGTATCATGTTCAAGTAATTTAAATAATTCTACCATATTGAACTATCCATAAAACTAATTCCATTTACCATAGGTAAAGAATCTAATTTAAAAGATAAGGCAATTTCCAATTAAAAGGTTCGAGTGTCAAAGTGGATGACATGGGAAACAACTCAACTGCCCACTTGGGAAATTCCAAGTAGACCAAACACCCATGGGGTGTCTTAGGTTCAATTAAACACACATAAGACATGGTCCATTTCATTGAAAAGTCAAGATGAAATCCAAATTGGGTTTCAATCATTTTGATCCATTTGGACAATATGACCAATTTTTAAAGAGGCACACCTAAAGGAGTCCATGTAGGGCATGTGTGAAGTCTAAACCCCTAAATAAGATTCAATCAACCTATATTAGTGAACTAGGGTCAATTATACATAAAGGAACAAACCTAATTGAGATTCTCAATAAAGGTCGACACACAACATAATAAACTAATTATGAAATGGCCAAAACTAAATTGGAAAATTATGTGACCACATACCTTAAGGTTGTAGATGATGTATCACTTGATATTAACCTCATATTCAAAATATGTTAAAAGAGATCTGAGAAAAGTTATAATTCCCTAAAAATAGGGTAGATGATTCTAAATCCAATTAGATCCAAGGATCCTAATATTAGCCGATAAGGGAATAATGCATGCGAATATCCTTACCTTGTTCTTCCCAATGCTTCTGATGGATCAACAATCAAACACCAGACGAAGGAGATGGAATTGATCCAATATTAGAGGATATTTTAGTCCAAATATGAGGATATGAGGAGGTTTTGTCCCCTAGAGTCAAGGGAAAAGGGAAATAAGGGTTAAGATTTTTAGAGGTGAAAAGTGGTCTTTTACCCCAAAAATTGGGGGTTTCCCAGTTTCAGTGCATGTTTTGAAAATTGTGCACAAATTATGCACTAAGGATCTATCCCCAAAACTTTAGAAGGCTGCATGGTCATGCACCTAGGCTTGCATGGTTTTAGATAGACCATGTGGCCTATAGGTTCCTCTGCCTGCAGTCACGCTGGTATTCACCCTAGATCATACGGTTTAGACAAACCTTGCAGACCGGTCATTTAACCCATTTTCAAGAACTTTGGGATCCAAATGAGCCCCAGATTCTCCTATGAACATTTTTACTTGATGAAGACTCATAATTAGGTCCATTTAAGGTATTAAAAAATAAAAACCATTGATCCATACATTTGTGAAAGGTCGGGTCATTACAACCTCCCCTCTTTATTGCAACTCATTCCTGAGTTGTCCCTCTGAGGGTAAATAGGTATTGTGAGCAAAGAGTTATGGCCATTGAGATTGTATATTATCTTCTTATTCCCAGGTCTCATCTTGTACCCATTTATTCTTCCATAGAACCCATACAAGAGGAATGGACCTATCTCAAAGTGTCATCACACTCCAATATACTATATGCATGGGATACTCCTCTAAGTAAGTATCTATATCCAACTCGACCTCATCCAGATAAAATACATGAGTCGGTTCTGGATAGTATCGGAAAAGATGAGATACATAAAATACATCATGCATGGAATGATATCTCTAAGGAAGTTCCAAATTGTAATCCACTATCCCGATCCACTTCACAACCTTGAAGGCTCTAACAAACCTCAGTGAGAGCTTACCCTACTTCTTGATATGTATATTCCCCAACCTGGGTGAGAATTTCAAGAAAACATAGTCTCTGACCTTGAACTCAAGAGGTTGTTGGTGTCTATTGGCATAAGACTTCTATCTGGACTGAGTTGTCAACATATTCTTTCTGATCAATTGGGATATATCTGAAGTATATTAGACAATACAAGGCCCAAGAAAAGCTTCTTCCCCTACCTATAACCGTCATAGAGGAGAGAAATAAGGCCTACCATATAAGGCTTCATAAGGATCCATCTCGATGATATCCTAAAATATATTGTAATAATAAAACTCAAAAAGAGGAATGTGCTTCTCCCAAGAACCTCCAAAGTTGAGAATACATACATAGAGAATGTCCTCTAGAACCTGAATTGTCCACTCTGTTTATCCATCAGTCTGTGGGTGATAGGTCGTGCTCAGAAGTGCCTGCCTACCCAATGCCTTCTATAACCCCTTCCAAAACCATTACGTGAAATGAGTGTCTCTGTCAGAAATGATATAATGATGATATCCATGAATACATACCACCTTCTTGATGTACAGTCTTCCCATATCATCTATCGAGAAGGTCTCTTATAAATAAAAGATGTGTGAGACCTTTTTCAGACGATCAATGAAAACCCACACTATGTCATTACCCCTAAGTTATCTGGGTAAACCAGTCACTAAGTCCATAAAAACATCATCCCATTTCCACTCAGGAATAGAAATGATTGTAAAAGCCCTTCTGGACACTGATGTTCCACCTTCACCTACTGAAAGGGGGAACATAGAGTGATGAAACCAACTATCTCATATTTCATTCTAGGCCACCAATACTGGCATCATAGATCTCGATAAATTTTGGTGACATTGGGGTTAATCGCCCAAATCGAGGTGTGTAATTCCCACATCATCTCCTCTCTAATGTCTTCTATGACCCATACACACCCGAAAAACAACAAGGTATAATCCTTATCCATTGTACAACTAGAATTTGCATCTTTATCTGAAATTATTTCTCTTAGGACAAGTCCTTCAGGATTATATAGTTTTCTTGACCTTACCGGATCCAGAATAGTAGAAGTCACTACTAAGGATGAGAGGATAGTCTGACCATGGCCCTCCTGAACCTAAACATGCATATCTAAGAATAAGGCTATCAACTTCCATTCATCGTTGGAGTCCTGAACCACCTGAGTTTGAATCTTTCATCTCAAAGCATTGGCTACAGAATTCCCCTTTCCAAGAATGTAGGCCAGCTCAAAATCAAACAACTATTGGTACTCATCCCACCTATATTGCATGAGATTCATATCCTACTGTGTGAAGATGTATTTGAGGATTTTGTTGTTAGTTTACACCACAAAACACTTTCCTAGTAAATAGTGTCTCCGATAGCATAATTCATGAACAAATACATCGATCTCAAGATTGTGCATCAGATAATTTTTCTTGTGAGGTATTAACTAATGAGAACCATATGCAATGAATCACTTGTCCTGTATTAGAATAACTCCAATAATGATACCCAATGTGTCATAGTATACATTGTAGGCCATGCCTATCTATGGAAAAATCAGTATTCACGTTGAAGTCAGTCTTACCTTCAACTCCTGAAAGTATGCTGCATAATCTTTAGATCATTATAATTTCACACCCTTATTTGTCAAACATGTAAGAATCACTGCAAGGCGTGATAAATCCTTAATGAAGAATTTGTAATATCCATAAATCCCCAAGAAACTCCTAATGTCAAATACATTCTTTGGATTCTCCCAAGAAACTACATCTCTCACTTTCACTAGGTCAACTGAAACTCCTAAATCTGAGATGATATGACCCAGAAAGTGGACTTTATCGATCTAAAGTGGCATTTACTTAGCTTAGCATAGAGATGATTCTCTCTCAGTGTATTCATTATGATATCAATATGGGTTGCATGGTTGTGTATGGAGCGATAATACACCAAGTTATTTTCAATAAATATAATCACAAATGAATCCAAATATGGTTGTAATACGTAATTTATGAGATCCATAAAGGTATCAGGTATGTTCATAAGTTCAAATGGTATAACTAGGTACCTGTAGAGACCATACATGCTCCTGAAATCTGTGCAAGGTATGTCTAAAGTCTCGACACACACCTGATGATAGCCTGACCTTGTATCTATCTTTGAAAACACCTCTTCTACTTATATATGATCAAAGAGGTCATATATTCTAGGTAGTGGATACTAATTATTAATCGTAAACTGATTCAAATGACAATAATCCACACAGAGCCTAAGTGTATCATCCTCCTTCATGGAAAAAAGGACCATTGAACCCCAAGGTTAGGTGTTGGGGTGTATAAAACCTTTCATATCTATATCCTCTAATTACTTTTTGAGCTCCAAAATCTCCTTAGGTTCTATCCTATAAGGAGGAATGGTCATAGGTGCTGCTCCTAAAAAAATATTAATAGTAAAATCTACCTATTGCACTAGAGGTAGACTAGAGAAGTTGTTAGGAAATAAATCTCTGAAACACTCTACTATGGGAAGAAATATAGTGGGTTTTAACCCATGTTCATCAAGATAAATACTAACGATCTGAGTTGTAACACTACCCATCCCTTATTTCATGGGTCCTGTATGAATCTCTTGCACATCCCATTATCACTTATTTGTGTTCTTAACACCCTATAGTGATGTAAATTTCATCCTCTGATGATAATAGTCAATATGGCCTCTATAGGGAACTAACCAATCCATCCCAATGATTTCATCAAATCCCATCATATTAAGGATGTACATATTACACATGAATAAGTAACATCTTATCTCAATGGAACAATTTTGAAAGTAGAAAACACTCTATGAATGGATACCTACGGGTTTATCTAGAATCAAGATGCCATTATAGTACTCTATTTCAAGGTCCAAACTCATAGTAATTGCCTAATATATAAACTATTGAGACACACTTATATCAAAAAAGGAAGACACTAAAGTGGAGGCTACTAGAATAGTAGCTCGTATAGTAGATGTTCTGGAACTATGCTTATGTGGAATAGGCTAGATTACACGTAACTAGAATGTACCACATCCCTGATCTATTTTCTGAATACCCTGAGTATGCCCGCTCTACTGACATTGAGAATCATAAGTTTGACTTCCTCTACCTCGAATGCCACCTCGTCCTGATCGAACAGTGGTATTCTAATAGGCTACCTATCATGATCTTGTTAAACCCACTCCAAACTAAGTATTTGGTTCATATTACCGCTCACTAGGAACTAAAGTGAAAGTTCTGCAAAAATGGTGGAGATGACCCATTCTTCCACAACCTCTCCACTCGACTAGATTTTGAAAGCACTAAGATTTAGAATGACCCTTTATCCCACATTGGTGATAGATGAGGGAACTATCTGAGTGAGGATCCTAACTACTTCCACCCCCACGAGTAGTATCGAAATGACGCTTTCACCCAGAAAAAAGATTCACTGGAAGCCCTAGGTGTCAAACCACCCTGACTCACACCTTCAATATCCCATAAATTCTATTCTATGATAATGGATTTATTGATGATTTTAAAAAGGTCTTTCAACTTGAACACATTGACTTGTGACTGGATGGTGTAAACCATCCCATCCTCGAATTTCCTGGTGGTCATCATATCATTAAAAGCTATAGAGGTATTGAATGACTTCATATCAGTGAAATGAGATGAGTATTCCAAAACTAACATACTCCCCTATTGAAGGTTCATAAATTATTTAGATATATCATCCCTCAGAGTCTAGGGAAGAATTAGTTATAGAATACGATCTAAAAGTTATCCCAAACCATCACTCTATGTCGATCTACCTGGGTGATGACATCCCACCACCGCTTAGCTGAGTCACGTAGCATATAGACTGCTAGCGTCAAACTTCACTCTGGATGCATCTTGAGATTCTAAAATATAGATAGGATCACCTTGAGCCAAGACTCTACAGCATGTGGTCTACCATCTCCCAAGAATGTGGGAGGATGATGCTACTGAAATTGATGAGTCAACTCTTCCATACTCGAGGCAGGTCGCACTCCACCTTTCATGTTCTGAAACATACATAGGAAACCCTATCAAAACTGGGCGCCTGCACCCATATCTGAAATAGAAGGAGGATCCAAATGTTATTCTACAAACTTAATGACTAGTGGATCATGGCCCACCACCTCAAAAACATGATCATCGCCACTTTCAGGGTGCATGACCCGAGAACTTCATAGAATCATAATTCTCCAATGCCAAAGAAACATCTCATAAGTGATTCAATAAATTCATAATATTGAATTTAATAAACTATGAAAAGTACTAAATCCTTCCTATGAATATACCACTCCTCTCTAACTACTTTAAAATCTAGTTCTAGATGGTAGAAAAGGACCACAACATGCCATAAGAACACTCAAAGATACCCCACTACCCACTTCTAAGGCCGGGTTCGGGTCTAATTTTTTGGGTTAGGTCAATGAAATATGTCCATTTTCCATTTAGATTTCATTTCCATTTGAATGTTCTCATTTAATTTGAAATATCTAGATCCAATGATTTACTATTTTCAGATCCATAAGGGACCATACACCTTATGAACTATAGAGTGGCATTCACTTGGATGTCATTTCCCTTTAGAATGGTTGAGCTAGATGGAATTCCTTTTTCTGATTTATAAGGGCCCATGAACCTTATGAATCAAGATGTGGTACCCACTAACCTCACACTATAATTTGATCCAATTCCCACATAAGGAATTAAAAAAATTATATATACAACATGTCACTATGACTATGCATCAGGTAATGCTCACTAAAAATTAAATGTGACATGAAAAGAATTCATGGACTATTCATACTATGCCTATTGTGATGCATGATATAATGTCAAGCCCATATTTCTTCAGAAAATAGTAATGAAATTATAATTTCAATGACATCAATATCAATAACATCACAAGTCATGTGTATCACCCAATAGTGAAATCATATTGACAAAAAATAGCAGAATCAATAATAATCATAATCGATGAAACTTGGCCTTTACCCCATACATGGGTTTACAATAACCAATCATGTCTTATGACTGAGTCCCTAAGAATTCCCAGTCTCCATTATATTGTCTCCAAATAGTAAATAAAGAAATGAACCTCTCTGATACCACTTTTTAACATCCCAACCTGAGATCAACCTATATCAAACCCTAAGCCAATGGGTTAGATGGACTCAAGAGCGCCTCACCATATGCCAGAGTCTACTGACTAATAGTGAGGGTGTAAAGGTGGTATATTGGGGATACTATACCCTCATATCAGAGTATAATAGCATATATAAGAAAAGTTAGAAAATATCATAAGCATAATATAAATAGACTGATACAATAAACTATGAAAGCATAACAAATAACATAGGAAGTATAAATAACTGAATAAAATAAAAAGTCCTCAAAGGCAGTGTCTGATACATATATGGATGCATGGAATACTAGTACAAAAGTAAATAGAGGAATAAGAAACTGGCATGATATAAAAAAGTGCAAAAATATAAAAAGACAAAAACTTCTCCATAGCATCTTGAGCACATGCTTTATCAACTTCCCCTAAGCTCCATCTCAATCCATATAAATTAGCAACCTATATAATGGAATTTTTCCCTATCTATACCTATAAACAGATAGTCTTCTTGGGTTCCAAGGGCAGCCCGAGTAGGGTGTGAGATAAAATCTCAGAAGAACACCACCAACGGTGTCTACTTGTAATCTGCGTACATTATCATAACTAAACAGTGTATAGGTATAAGAAAAAAGGTAAAGATATATTGAATAAATAAATAACCTCATGCTCAGGTTCCTAAAGGAAACCCGGCGGGTCTACCTACTTCAGCTCATGGATGGTATGTCTGATCAAGTCACTAGATATATATATATATACATATATATATATATAGTAATAAGTAATACATATCATGCATTCACCATTATGGTCCAAGTGCATGTTGATGCCAATTGGCCATACCCCTGGACCACTAGTGCTAGATTGTAATGAGACATAACTCACAAGACTCCATATCCAATCTACAATCTTATAATCTCAAATTCAAGTGTAAATTTCCTCATCCCAATAGAGTGAGAGATCCCATACTATAGCACTCGGGGTGTTGAGTGATCCACCATGAAACACTCTAAAATTTAATGTGGTGTCACATCTCATTTCCCATGTAGTAGTAGTGGTGTGGGTCTTCATTCCAAACACTGATGTAAGGAAGTGTGATCACCCTTCTGGCTCATCACCCCTTACCATATTAAACATCCCATTTAAGGCTTATCACATGTATAGATATATGTCATGAGTTATACACCTATCGTGAAACTTAAATTTCCCATTCCAATTATATATAAAGCATGTTCATATTCAATAATATGATCATAAGGCATTACCTCTTATGTCATGTCATCAATACTTTAAAAAACCAAGTCATGATAAAATATATATAACATGACACATGAGGAAAAACATATCATGTATTCATTTAACCAATTTCAAATACATATAAACTATTTCATTAAAAACAAAATAATCATCATTATTTAACCATTTAAAACATTTCAAGAAAATCATGTCATTAGGTGTGAGCCATCCTATACAAGGTCATCTCACTCAATTTTCCTAAACATGAAAAATTTATTCATAAGTTACAAGTTACAAAGGAAGGTATCATGTTCAATTTATTTAAAAGATTATACCATCTTTAACTATCCATAAATACAATTCTATTTACCATAGTCAAAGCATCTAATTCAAAAGACAAAGTAATTTCCAATTGAAAGGTTCAAGTGTCAAATTAGATGACCTGGGAAATAACTCAAATGCCCACTTGGGAAATTACAAGTCTAATGAGACCAAACACCCATGGTGTGTATTGGGTTCAATGAAATGTACATGATTGATGGGGCCATTTCATTGAAAATTCAATCTGAAAGCCAAATTGGGTTTCAATCATTTTGATCCATTTGGCTAGAATGACCAATTTTCAAAGAGGCGCACCTAAAGAAGTCCACATAAAGAATGTGTGAAGTCTAAACCCCTAAACTAGATTCAAAAAAATTGTATCAAGTCTCTAGGTTTAATTATACATGAAGGAACCAACACAATTGATATGATCGTCAAAGGCCATCACACGACACAACAGACTAATTACAAAATGGCTAAAACTCAAATGGAAAATGATGTGACCACATTAATTAAGTCCATAGATGATGCCTCACTTGATATCAACATCCAATTCAAAGCATATTATAAGAGATATGAGAAATGGTATAATACCATCAAAATAGGGCATATGAGCCCAAATCCAAATAGTGCTAAAGATCTGAAGATTAGATGAGAAAGGAAGGATGCATGAGGTTATCCTTACCTTGTGATTCCCAACACTTCTGATGGATTGAAGATCGGACACTGAATAGAGGAGATGGAATAGATCCAATCTTTGAGGATATTTGAGATCAAAGAGGAGGATGAGAGGAAGTTATTTCCACTAGAGGCAAGGGAAAGAGTAAATAAGGGTTACGATTTGTAGAGGGGAAAAGTTGTAATGACTTGAATTTTCTATGGTGTTATTTTTATAAATTAATTGGAAAAATTCTGAGACCAAGCGCTAAGATGGTGTGAGATTTCGAGGCCCAGTGTGCCTGGAACAACTCATTGAAAAATGTTAGGCATTTAATAAAGCACACGGGTGATTTTTCTTTAAAATGTAATAAATTCTAAATGGGTTCCTAGATCAGAAATCTGAGAACATCATTGAATTCAGAACAAAAACTTTACCTCAGGTAAGTCCTAACATCGATTGGCATGGTCCGAATGTGAAATTTATTTTTTAGATGTGAATGTCATTAAAATATTTAATAAAAATACTTTTATTTGACACGATATTGTTTTTATTTTAAAAAAAACCTTTGTCGGTGAATTTAGGGTTATCACCATATCCTTAAAATTTATCTAAGATGTGGAAAGAAACCCTCTCAATGAACAATGATGAAGGATCGAGAAGATTATGAATCATTGCATCAATGAAGTGGAGGAACTCGTTAATGACATTAATGAAATATCTCTTTTTCAACGATCGATATAAACCTTAATATAGGATGTTGTATCTTTGTGATTATTTACCTCATTCTAAATTATCAATGATGAACATGGACCAACCCATAAATAGGTTGATCCATAGTTTGATCATTATTTCGATATGGATAGTTTATGTGAGTTGATTATCGGGATTGATTCTATTAAAGAGATTTGATTTATTCTCTCTATATTCTTCAGTCTAACATGAACGGGTCAAGGCCGACACAAACAAGTCCAAGATCCATTCTTTGGGAATTCTTATGAATTTATCTCATTTTACCAATTCTTTTGTGTTCCTCATTCTTTGTGAAACATGGTCATAGGATCATTGAGCCTTCGATCTGTGGTGCAACGATCTGATTCTGGGGATCTGACATCCCAACGACACCATGGAGGTGAGAGCATTCTAGTTAGTGGACCATGACAACAACTGGAGTAGAGGATCTGGCAATTCAAGTAGAGCACATGGAAAATAGCAGGCTATTAGCTGAGTGTCGGAGGAGGAATGAGGTGCGTCCAGGCAGGGGGTCGGGTTTTAGCAGTAGAGCGAGGTGTGGCCTAATGGGGGGATGGGTTTAGGTGGAACTCGAGGTGGATGTTCCACCAGCGGGAAAACTAGTGGCAGTGGTAGGATGTGGTCAAGGAGGGATCGTGTGGGAGCCTACGGTGACAGAGGTCTCGGGCTGTGACTAGGGACCTGGCGATGAGGGGTTGCATCCGCAGCAGGTGGGCCGTGTAGACCCCGTGGTGGCGACGATGCTATGGGGTAGGCAAATAGTGGGCTGACTATGTGAATTAGGTGTGGCACTACGTGTATTTGAGGGGAACACAGTCATGGATGACCATGTGCATTGTGCAAATTCAGGCCGCTCCAGCGGCCCAACAGGCCGGTCCGGACCCAGATCGAACCTTTTCAATAAAACTGTCATAACTTTCAAATTGTGCATATGTTTGACAAGTAGTTTGCAACATTGGGAACCTTGAGATAAGATGGTCTTTTTGAGGGTCTCTATGTGAGTTTTTGTGGAATTTTTCATATGACCTAATGGATTATGGAGTGGGTTCTCCTAGTATAAGAGAACTACAAGTGGAATCCTACGGTTGGTTGTAACTTGGTGACTATGTGACTTAGTGACTACATGACTTGGGGGATGTAAAACTTATCAAAAATTAATGCGTTATTTACACTCCATGGGTTATTAACACACCATGTGTTATTGAAACTCTGTATTTTATCGACAATATGTATGTTACCGATACTGGGTGTTCTGTGGACTTTGTCTGATAATCCTACTTTTCGTGCTATAGACATATACATGTGATTCTCACTAAAATTTACCCAAGAGAAGAAGGTAAGATGGTCCTTGTAGTTTATCTTGGGTTGTCGAATCCTCAGAGACCTAAGAAGTAACCTATAGACACGTACATTCTATGGACTGTTTTTGTCTATGAAGTGGCCAACTCGGGTTGATTTTAGATGGGTTTAAAGGAAATCTAAGAGACTTAAGTTAATTCAATTTAAAAGAATGAGTTGGTCCTAGTTTATCGCTCGGGGTGGATTGGACGTATTTCCTTTTTAATGATTTCAATTTCTTATATTTGAGATGGGTTCATTTAATGAGATAAAACAACATCATCACTTACTGGTTTAATTCCTACACCCTTTAATACTAATCACCTATACACTTGAAGGAACAAAGTTTTGATCACTTCAAGGTAAAGGTTCGTATTAGCACTTGAAGTGTGTGGCCTTAAATTCAACAAGGACGATGGAGTTTAAAAATCATCAAATAAAAATCTCAATTAAAGAAGTGATTATACGTTAATGGTGTGATAAATAACATCCAATCCATCCCCTTGATACTCCCTTGGATCAACCCATAAGTGGTTTATCCCTCCATTGATCCCATGTTTTCAATGGAAGCAGAAAGTAGACTCATGAGGGAGGAAATGGAGAAGTAAAGAAAACAACAAAAATAAAATGATCACTCCACCGTTGTGTGAATAATTTCACAAGGTTTGGTGTGAATAAATTCACACCTTGATCCAACGGTATAAAATTTATATGAAGAAAAATTGAATAAGAGTATAAGAAGAACTTTTATTAATAAACTAAAGTTAATTGAACCACTTACATGTGAAAGACAAATTTGAGACAACAAAATTGCAGCATAACATTACAATTGAACAAAGCATCCAATATTCTTCAATCCTCCAACACTACTTCCCTAAATAGGTATTTTTTAGCCCTCGGGTCGACCCTCCAATAGTCCAAGTCTCCTCAATTAATTTTTGTAGGCCATAGGTGGGTGGAAAGTAAGGGAGAGTTGATTTTTCCACCCTTGACCCGATGTGGCATCCAGATTTCCTTCACCGAACAGACGCGCTTGGAAGACCTTCTAGATGGCCGAATCAGAGTGGGACATAGAATAAGAAAATGGATATACGGATGTCTTCTAGCCGTCTCTAAACATGGGGCCAATTTGGAGTTTTGGATTCCGAGATATGATCATATTAATGGGATTTTTTTCTGGGCCATAGAATCTGGCCCAGAATTTTATCTCTAACTTGGGCCGCCTAAATGGACACCATGGAGACTGAATTAGCATTGGATCCTTAAGATTTATTTGTTTCTATACATGTCTTATAGAATCCCACGAAATTTGGGATTAATTGGGCATTTATGTTGGGCCCCATAGTCTCATCAGTGGGATGGTGTCCAATCTGTCTTCTCCAGAATTGTTTCCTTTCATTGCCAAATATCTTCATCATCCTCTACGAATTCTCCATTGGTCTCTGAATAAAACATGTTCATATTTAAGTGTAGATCAATTTCCAAAAATATAAAATTAAAATATTTATAATTATATTCCTTAAAATCAGATGAATCATTGGGTAATTTAAATGATGTTCAAAAATGTACCACATAATAGTGCATTTTAAGAAGGTTTTACAATCATAATGTGAAATGATGTTCAAAGTGTAAAATGAACTAAAATTATGTTTATTAATAATAAAGATATTGAATATTATATATATTAACAATGAATATTAGCCTCATTTAGTGGCAAATCACACCCCCCAACTTGAGTTTTTCTAGTCCCGAGCAAAATATATCTCAAAAATATGAAATTCGAATTCCCTTTTCCAAAAACATTTTAATACACAATGATCACCAAAAAAATTATACCAAAAAATAATGAAACCCATAAAAATATTTTAATACAAGATATTTTCATAAGCATATCTCAATCCCAAGCCCATTCCATTGTTCAAATTCATTGCCATATTTCATCCAATATCAATTAAGTATGAGGATGTGTTGTGCATCACAATAGACATGGGGATTCATCTTTATTCAAGGGGGAAATTATGGAAGCGCTAGGTGGAATAACATTTCAATATTAAGATGAGTATTAAATTTTTTTTATATATATATATATATATATTTTTTTTTTTGTTTTTTTTTTTTTTGCAATTTTTCCATGGTAATTGAAATTGCACTCAAAAGAGTCAACCCCTGTAGCGAGACTTTGCTGATAACTCCCAGGCTGAAAGACCTTAGGTCACCAAGTGAATCCCACATACTCGGGCATCATCTCAAGTTAACTAAGTCAAAAACAAATTTAAATTACCAAAAATAGAGATAAAATTACTAACTCTGGGCCAGACAACTATGGAGTCACGATCCCCAAGTGCCGAAAGCCACGCATTAGGTCATTTCATTTCTCTACGCACAATTTTTTTTTAATACTCATATTAAACTAAAATGATCACCAAACCTATGATATTTATTTTGGGGACCCCATGAACTCAAACTAATACCCCACTATCCAAAGGACGTGCATTGTGATTCTTTTTTTATTTGGATGAAAATATAAACAATGAAATATCACATTAGACAGCCATACTTTCCAAAATCTATGCTCATGAAATTATACAAGGATTAAAATCAGAATTGGGTCATGCTAAATTATTTGATATTCAGTTTCAAAGTGTGCAATGTGTATTACCATGTTTAAAGTTAAAGGAAATTTTCCTTCCATTTTCAATTTTTTTTTTCAAATCATTTATCATTTTTTTTGACACAAAAGCATTTTTTATTTTATCTCCCCCCCAACTTAAAACAACATTGTCCCTAGTGTTTGAATAAATGAAAATTTAGAAGGATTAGAGGCAGATAATGGAAGTTAAAAAAGGAAATTGAAAATGAGGATCATGGAATGAAGTCACCTGGTGGTTGAAGTTGAAATTCTTGTTGCTCCCTTTTAATCCTTTGATATCCATGTCACTTGTAGAGTTCCCTAGTAGAAAAAGGGAAAACACAACAAACAAAATAAACACAACAATATATATATATATAATAAAGAAAGTAAAATATAAGTATATATATTAAAATTATAGAATAAGGAAGCACAAAAAGTCATAGGTCAGTGGTAAGCGCGCGCCCCTGTCTCCTTTCGGTCCCGAGTTCAAATCCCCACAGCTTTGCCGGTTGTGACGGGGTTTTCCCCATGACCTACTATGTGTCCCTTTTTATTATTATTATTATATTTTTATTTATTATTATTTTTTTGTATTTTTATTTTAACCTACAAAAACATTAAAATAAAATAAAATGATGATACATTGTCTTCTTTTTAAATTTCTGGGTAAGGCATTACTCAAGGATCACACCATGTGACACGGATGAATATGGTGCTCCCCTTTCATACCCATACATACTCATAATAGAAGAACAGGTCAACATTATATTTTTTATTTTATTTTTTAAATTGATTCATTGATCCTATTTTAAAAAAAAGCTGATTTGCAAAGATGAAAACCATGGGTTGCCTCCCGTGGAGCCCTTTGTTTAAGGTCGTTATCTTGACTTGAACCCCCCAACTTACCCAATACCAACTTTCAATATTTTAAGGAACACATGTTTCACCAATTCTACTAGGTTGGGATTGATTCTATGTTTATAATTTGTTTCATTCACAATCCTATTTTCTAAAATGAGTGGGTAAATCCAATGAATTTCTAAAATGGTGGATCTAGTTTCTTCTCTAGTCTTTCCTAAGACTTCAATGATCATTACTACATTATTAGTTTCAAGAGAAGAATTAATTTCATCATAAAGGTCATGGTTATACACTATGAAGGGATACTTGAGCGAGGAAGGAAGAATACTAATTTTGAGCTCGGTTTGGATAGGAAATTCAGACATCAGTTGGCACTTCGAATTAAACTCAATTTCATTTTCAAAATTTCTCAACTGAATTGGTTCCTTTGGAAAAGAATATTCATCCACCAAATTGGACATATCAGTTTTAGGAATGGATTTGGACTCAATGTTTGCGATTTCTCTCAATGGTTCAATGGTTGGTGTTTTTGAAAATTCATCAATGGAGTTATACTTAGGAGGCTCAATCCATGATGTCAAATTCTCCTCTTTTGAATCCAAAAATTCAATTTACTCCTGATTCAAACACCCATCAATAATTCCTTTATCCTCTTCATCTTCCCCAAATCCAAAGTTTTTCTCTCCAGTAAATTCATGAGAGCTTTGTGGGAAACTAGATACTTCACATAAGGTTATGGAAGGGATAGTTTGTGTAGGGATGGGTTCCTCACAAGTTTTAATGCTTTGTAGTTCTAACCTCAATGATGAAACCTCAAAATTAATTATCTCCATTTTTTGACATAGTTTTTCAAGTAATGGATGTGGATTAGTATGTATAAGGGGTTGATCCGAATGATCTATTCTAGGTGGATAATTAAGTTGTTCGAATTGCATAGGAGGGTGTTCAGATTGGCTTTGTGGGGATTGAAACTCATTATATGTTGAGATGTTTTGTGGATCATAGGGGTAAAAACAATGTGGTTCATTAGGTTTTTGATGATCCCACATGTAGAAATTAGGATGGTCATTGTACATCACACATGAGGTTGGGTGATCAAAGTAGGGATAGGTTTCCCATGTTGGGACTTGTTCAAAATTGAATTCCATAGGAGTGAGGGGGTGAGAACAAAGAATAGGGATGAAAAAAAAGAATGATAATGTCTAATATAACTTACTTAGGTCCCCTGCAACGGCGCCAAAATTTTATTCTCGCTCAAATTTACCCAAGAGAAGAAGGTAAGATGGTCCTTGTAGTTTAGCTTGGGTTGTCGAATCCTCAGAGACCTAAGAAGTAACCTATAGACACGTAGATTCTATGGACTGTTTTTGGCTATGAAGTGTCCAACTTGGGTTGATTTTAGATGGGTTTAAAGGAACTCTAAGATAATTAAGTTAATTCAATTTAAAAGAATGAGTTGATCCTAGGTTATTGCTCAGGGTGGATTGGACGTATTTCCTTTTTAATGATTTCAATTTCTTATATTTGAGATAGGTTCATTTAAGGAGATAAAACAACATCATCACTTAATGGTTTAATTCCTACACCCTTTAATACTAATCAACTATACACTTGAAGGATCAAATTTTTGAGCACTTCAAGGTAAAGGTTCGTATTAGCACTTGAAGTGTGTGGCCTTAAATTCAACAAGGACAATGGAGTTTAAAAATCATAAAATAAAAATCTCAATTAAAGAAGGGATTATACATTAATGGTGTGATAAATAACATCCAATACATCCCCTTGCTACTCCCTTGGATCAACCCATAAGTTGGTTAGCCCTCCATTGATCCCATGGTTTCAATGAAAGCGGAAAGTAGACTCATGAGGGAGGAAATGGATAAATAAAGAAAACAACAAAAATAAAATGATCATTGCACCGTTGTGTGAATGATTTCACAAGGTTTGGTGTGAATAAATTCACACCTTGATCCAACGGTATAAAATTGATATGAAGAACAATATAATAATAGTATAAGAAGAACTTTTATTAATAAACTAAAGTGAATTTAACAACTTACATGTGAAAGACAAATTTGAGACAACAAAATTGCAGCATAACATTACAATTGAACAAAGCATCCAATATTCTTCAATACTCCAAAACTAATGCCTTAAATAGGAATTTTTGAGCCCTTGGGTCGATCCTCCAACATTACAAGTCTCCTCAATTAATTTTGGTAGGCCATAGGTGGGTGGAAAGTAAGGGAGAGTTGATTTTTCCACCCTTGACCCGAGGTGGCAGCCAGATTTCCTTCACCAAACAGACGCGCTTGGAAGACCTTCTATACGACCGAATCAGAGTAGTCCATAGAAGAGGAAAATGGATATCAGGATGTCTTATATAGCCCTGTAAAATGTGGGCCCATTTGGAGTTATTTATTATGAGATATGATCATATTAGTGGGATGTTTTTATGGACCGCAGAATCTGGACCATAATTTTATCTCTTACTTGGGCCGCCTAAATGGACACCATGTAGTCAGAATTAGCATTGGATCATGAATAGTGATTTGTTTCTATACATGTCTTATATAATCCCACGAAATTTGGGATTAATTGGGCCTTTAGTTTTGGCCCCACAGTCTCATCAGTGGGCTGGTGTTCAATCTTCCTTCTCCAGAATTGCTTCCTTTCATTGCCAAATATGTCCATCATCCTCCATGAATTCTCCATTGATCCCTGAATAAAACATGTTCATATTTAAGTGTAGATAAATTTACAGAAATATCAAATTAAAATATGTAAAATTAGATTCCTTAAAATCAGATTAATCATTGGGTACTTTAAATGATGTTCAAAAATGTACCACATAATAGTGCATTTTAAGAAGGTTTTACAATCATAATGTGAAATGATGTTCAAAGTGTAAAATGCACTAAAATGGTGTTTATTAATAATAAATAACATGAATATTATATATATTAACAATGAATATTAGCCTCATTTAGTGGCTAATAAACATGTGTGAGATAACTGTACTTCATGTGTTTATTTTGTGGTATACCATGTATTTATTCATGGTATACTTATTTATTTATTTTTGGTATACTTTGTGTATTTCTTTGTGGTATGATTTGTTTATTTCTTATTGTTATTCCTTTGTGGTTTTAGGGCTTCTGATTTATTTTTGTTTTACTCACCCCTACATAGGCTTTTCCTACACATGGCATGCCTTGTGTAGACGATCAATGCTTTGAATAAGTTCTTGGTGGACTAGGACCAGGTGGTTCTTAGAGTGTTTAGATAGATGAGGTGTTCTCCTATGACTTCATAAATCTTTCCTACACCTACCCATTAGGTAGGGTTTTCTACAGATGGTTTTTAGGAACTTTTGTATTTACTTTTGTAGACTCTTTCTTGGGTGGACTTGTATTATGTCCCTACTTACATTCTATTTTCCTACTATTGTACTCTGTGGTTAGTATCTTAGTGTATGCATGCATTGTCTACTCAGTTTTTTTACATTTTAGCATTTGGGATTGGAGATTGTGTCTATGTTAGGAAAATGCCTCCCATTTTAGGATATGGAAACTCAATGATAATCTCTAGCCCCTGGCTTATTGGAGGCGGTCTTGGGGTAGTCATGGAATGGGACCCTCTGGGATGGGTCATGAAAAAATTGGTATTTTACCCTGAAAAATAAGGGGAATTTAGGCACATAGTTTGAAATCCATGCACAAACGGTGTGGTAAATATCTTCCCTAAAACTATAGTAGGTCTCACATCCATGCACCTAGTCCCACACAGTTGGAGATAGACCATGTGGCCTATATATGCATCTTCCTGTAACTGCATGGGTGTGCACCCTGGGTCGTAAGGTTTAGAAAAACTATGTGGCCTAGTCATTTAGCCCATTTTTGAGAACTACAGGCTCTGAATGAGCCTCAAACTCTCTCGTGACCTCTATGAGTTGAATAAGGCTCATAGTTAGGGCCATTTAAGGTATTCAAAAAGAAAATACAAAGATCTGTACCTTTTAGAAAAGTCATGTCGTTACAATTGATCATTTTAAAAATACTTATATTCATGTGAATTTAATTATTGCATTATTTGGGTAACAATGTGAGACACAAGATGTATGGGATCAAGACTGAATAATTCAAGGATGTTGAATTTAAAAGAAAATTAATTTAAAAATCTTTTAAGTGACTACTGATTCACCCCTCCCCTCTCAGTGGTCCACTGATCCTGTGGCACCTCAATATCTATAACTTGGACTCTAAAGAGAGGTATTGATTATCCTTTTCTACAAGGATATTAAAGTGACTAGATATTCTACATATAATGTATAGGGATGTTTTTATTTGAATAAAATAGTGGGAAAATTAATATTAATATATTATTAAAGTATAAATAATTATTAATCAAGATAAAGTATTGATCTACTAAGTTTTATTTTTTAGAAAATGGTGAGTAATACCATAGATTCAATATAAAATATTTTGGAAAATGAACATACTCTTACTAGGAAAAAATCAGGATTGGTACGGGTGCTTGTGGATAGTACTATGACATGAAAGGAAATTTTATGTGCTAGAGTCCCCACTACTTGATAAGACACCTCAAGAAGCAAGTGAGGGAGAGAAGGATGCCTATAAGAGACATATGGATGATTTATTTTATGTTTACATTATCATGTTATCATCAATATTAAATTATTTTTGAAAGAAACATGATGTAATGGATGGTTACACCATGTATTCATATCTTAAGAGATTTTAAGGTTAAAGTAAGGAATGAAAGTAATGATATTGTCAATAAATTATATATGTTAAATTTGTAAAATGAAATCTATGTTATTCCAAATTTACTTAATATAATATATTTCATTGATCAATTAGAATATTTGGAACTTCATTAAATAAAGATATATCCAAGAATTTCATACTTTCATACATATCACCTAGTATATCTAGTTTCATTACAAACTATAACGTAATGGTCTCTATTGGATCAACCAACCAGTGAAAAAACTAAGTGATGTTATATAAACTTAGGTACACCTTCTTGTATGATAGAGATAATCAACTAGTAGTGAGGGTTTATGAAAAACATTGGGAAGACAATACTGTTAGTATTGAAATATACTATATCAAATAAATTATAGAAAATATCATCCAAAACTAGATATCAGAGTACATATATAGAATTATAACTAAAATAAAACCATAATAAAATATATAGTAATGTTATATTAAATAAAATATTTAGGTCATATATAGAATATATCAAAAGTTATTTCCCACTAAGTCGATCACATATAAATAAATAAATAAATAAATAAGAAAAAAATACAAAAGGGAAGACCCAACTAAAAATTCTAATCCCCTACTCATTCATGTCTTCAAAATATCATCAAGCTACTCCAGCATGAAACCATGTATAACTCGTTCTCTAACCTACATATCTTACATAAGGTTTTCATTTTCACCAAGGTGCATGTGCAAGGTATTAGTATAAAAATTAGTAGATCACGCCAATGGTTTTGATTATATATTTTGTAATATATTTGTATATGCATGAGAAAATAAATAAAACTATAACACATAGTATACATGAAATCATGAAATCATAACACTAAACCCTTCTTGGTTCATTCAAAACTTATGATTTGTCGATTTTTTCCCAATACCTACCATATAGGCAAGTCATCCTAGCTTAAAACTAGTCTAACCAAGCCAATAATTGGAAAAGGAGTCGTAATAACACTGCTGGTCTATATAAGTCATGAAGTAGCATGGATTATTGGTAATAAAACTGGTCTATTTAATCCATGAACTATCAATTAGTCCTGGTAACATTACTATTTTTTCCAAGCCATAGACTAGAAAAAAGTTCTGATAACACAACTAGTCTTTCCAAGCCACATATTAGTATGGAGTTCTAATAACACAACATGTCTTTCCATGAAATGGACTATAAATGAGTCTCAATAACACAACCATAATTTCTAATCCATAGTTTAGTAAGGTTTTTTACTCATTTTTTTAATGATTGTTTAATGGTTTATCTTTTTCCTATTTTTTCGAGGACAAAAAACATTTTATAAGGGTAAAATTGTAGGAATTGGGTTTTGGATAAAGAAAGGAGATGGTTTTCTATATATATATGTATATATATATATAGTTAGTTAGGGGGTCAAAGATATATTTTTGTTCTTATAAGTATGCTAAAGTCATATGAAGTGTTTTGAATGTTTTATAGGAGAAATTGGGGTGTTTTATAAGAGTTTTATAGGGTTCAAGGTCTTAGGTTCCATGCATGATACCCAAGAAAATCATGTAAGGTGTTTAAGGGGATGTGGATAGGGATTCATGGTCCATAAAATGTCTCCCAGGATCATGCATTCATATCATGCATGCCTAAAATTTTGTGGGTAGTGGTGTCAGCATGGTTGGCACACATTTACTTGAGGCTATGCAATTGAGTCATGTAGTCATTTAAAAACTCTCCCGAAACATTTTTTTTTAAATTTCATTACTTGGGTTATTTTCTTATTTTTATGTAGGTCACTTGACTCTATGGTTATTTTTGGGTAAGGTTTACTAGATTACACCCTCCAAATCTATTCTTCTTTCAATATTGGGATATTTGGGAGTTTAATCAAAGGTTTTTCACGCTTTTCTATTTTTCTCTTATTTTTTATCCTTGGATCTATGGTTTTAACCAAGGTTTTCACTAATTCATAGAAAACCCCCATTATATTTATGGATGTTTTATTTGTATTTGTTATAATAGGATATGAAGAGTGTTGATCTTTTCTTTTGTGGCATGAATTTGCTTCATCGTCATGATTGAGGTAGGTGGATTATCACTCATGATTTTGTATGTCAAATTACATGATCTTGAATTTTATGTTTTAATTAAATTATTTTACAGTTTTAAAGTAATTTAATTATTATTGTGATGTGTTTTTATAAAAAAAAAGTTTTTCATGAGTGAATTATAGGTAATGAAATGGTATATTTCTGGGTGTGTAGGTGATTTCTAGGAAATGCGTAAAAGTTTCAAATTGAGTTAAAGGGTGGGTTTTAATCTGGTTGTGGTTGTGTAATTGAGGGGAAAAGAGTTTTGGTTTATTCATTTGCATAATTGATTTAGTTATCAAGGTTGTAGTAATTATTGAGATTGTGAGTACTATTGACATACATATTTGATGTTATTTTTGGATTTTTCAAGGGTTTTATATAATTATTTGTTTGTTCATTGAGTTTCATAGGATAAGTTTTTTTGGTTTTTGCATTTATTTTCATGAGATGGTGATATTATTATTGATGTTGTGGATTTGTTTTGATGAGGCCTTATACATGAGTTGTGTAAAAACCTACTTAGGTGTAGATACTTTGTTGGTATTGGTAAGGTAGGTTGGTGGAAACTTACACTTTGGTGTAGAGACCTTATTAGTAAGTATGAAATTATGTTTGGGGTTTTAGGTCTACTCATGATTTGGTGATACCAATTTTGGTTATTACTCATAGTCTAAAGAACCCCTTATGTTTTTGGTTGAGTATTTGGGTGTGCAGTGTTGGGTTATGGAATTATTATTATGATTTCATGATTTTTTGGTTCATTGAATATTATTGATGATTTAATTACCTATTGTGGTTTTATAAAATTTCATGGGATTGGGAAATTTTTTATACAATTAATTTGTATATTTTTAGTATTGTTACATTCATGGGGTGCATGGGGAGTATTAGGTAAATCGTATTCTTCCATATACTCAATCCTACATGAGAATCATAGTGCCTATATAGATGATGTTACTTGATTTATGGGTTAATTGGACATTTATTTATCAGATTTAATAGAGTAAAAAGGTCATTTAGTGAAGATCAGTGGAGGAAGTGTCATCTATGGGGATTTAGTCCTTTTTAAAGGATGTTATTTTCATTAGGTAGTTTCTTAAAGGTTTTTTATTGTACTTATATATCAACTTTTTATGAATATTCATTTTTTAAGTGTTGGTGTCCTAGAACCAACTAGTTATACTCTGATTATATGGACATTTAATGTATTTAAATATTAAACATCTTATTATATATTTTTCATTGTTCTTCATCACTATGATGTAATAATGTCCTAGAGTATTTTTTGCATTGATAAGGTCATGGAAGTTCCCCACTATGATGAGAACCTTGAAATTCTATAACAATATTCTTAAATATAGTTCTACGGTTGTATGATATACTATAATGGGACACATAGCATATAGACAATAAGGTACGAGTAATCGTAAGTATATGAGACTTCCTCATGAAGTTCGCACATGGTAATCTACAATACAGGAGATTATGAGAACAGACCTGCCAGTAGGAATTCCACATGTTTTGGCATAATCATATATTTATATCTACAAGCATGGGTAATGATCCTTATACTTTAATATTATCATTAATATGTGTCACGACTCGAGAACTTTGATTTACTGATGAAAATATTCACACAGACAATTGGCAGGAAGTAGGTTATGTTGGGTGTGTCACGAGTGGCATGCTATTAATGGATAAGTTGAGGAAGGATTTGTCCATTCCATTTGTGGAAGTTTATATATCATCTCTTTGATTGAAATAGAACCATCGTGTGAAATTCCATGGCCATGGTGTAACGATGAGTTTATTTTAGGTAGTAAAAGAACAACGTATCAAGCATAAAAGTTGATGGCACTATCATCAAACCTACTTGATGAGATATTGCAACAATGGGATTATATTACATAGTGAGTGTTCATATGTGGATTTAATTGTTGCGATTTTAAGTTCTTTCTCTTGGGTTCCTTGACCTATTGCTGGAAAGTACCCTTGGATTTTAAGCAATCTCACCTAATTCCAATGAGAAAGAATCCTAGAGGGTCACACACTAAGTGTTTCTCGTGGTCTCAGTTAAATTATATTTGAATTTAATTAATAAATATTATTCTTAATAGAGTGGAATAATTTTATTCAAGTTAAAATGATTGCATAAATTAAATAAATATTTATTCACCAGATTGTGGGTAACATATATTTATTTATTTTATTGAAAATTTAATAAATATTTATTTACTAGTTTATGAATAAAATATTTATTTAAGAGAATAATTTATTTACTTATTTATTCGGGTGTTCAATAAATAGAAGTGGAGTTCGAGAAGACTAAGTCTGGTCCGGTAGTAAAATAATTATTTTCAAGACAGTGAATAATTATTTAACTAGTTGGAACAAATTAAAATAACACTACTATTATTTTGTGACACAAAATTTTATTTATAATTCTGTTTTGCACAAGTTGGAACACCATAAATAATGACATAGTTTTATTATTAATAGCATAAATTTTCTCTAAGGCTATGAATGTATTTAATTATTGTTACGTAATTAAATATTGTAACCAAATCCCCGTGTCAATAAATAGACACATACTTCTATTGTGTCAGGTACCGAACCACACACCCAGTAAATTGAGAATTTTTGAGCTAAAAAATTTATCTCTTGATTCATCTTCCTACCCCTCTCAAGAATGAGAGATGTTATTTATGGCCGAAGAACAATCGATCAAGAATGACGGACATAAGACACTCACTTCACTGTGCTAGCACCTGGAGAATGAGTGGTGTCAATAAGAGGCCCTTAGAGCACTTGTGGATCACCACTAGATGGATTCTAGTTTGGATTATTGCAAGTGCAATAAGATAATCCAAAAGGATGATTTCAAATGATCAACATCATCAACGAATAAAATACCAAATATCTAGGTATTATTTTTTTATAAAATTAATTTAATTAATTATAAACATGATGCGCAAGATCCTCTCTAAAGTTTTAAGGTATCTTCCTTATTTATCTAAACCTTTGATTCTATTTCGTGGATACTGATGTCCATCATCGTATTGATCCCAGAATAATCATTGATCATGGTAAAAATTAAAGTTTGGTGTCGCACCAACCACGCTTTTGTTGTGCCCAGAAACTTCAAGTGGTCTCAAACCAGTTACATCATAGTTTATAATTATTAAAATAATTTTTTGATGATTTATGGTTTAATAATTTAGTTTTTCAATTCAAGGTTAATCGTTCTTGTAATCTGGATTTTGATATTTTTCTCCCTCTTTTTTTCTCGCTCACCTTACAGAAATAATATTTTCTTTTAATTTTGATTAAAATAAAATAGAGGATCTCATTCGGAGGTTCTAAAGGTTCCTGTCCATAAAACACCAAAATACATGGTGTGTAATTGGATTCACATGTTGTGTATCAAGGTTCAATGCATCGGGATAGGTCCGCCAAACCAAATTATGTCATTGGAGTTTGTCTAAGTATTAAAGACTTTGTGTGTTGACCAGGAACAAGTGGCACATGGTTTCTAGATTACACATCATGTGGACCACTAGACATGGCGTATAGTCCTTTTGGATTATGGTTGGACTGTGTACCCCATACATAGCTTTCCTAACTAGAGACCGTGTAATGAGGATACTATAAAGCGTGTGGCCCACTGGACACGCCATGTACTCTAAAGATTTATGAAGTACATTTACACATTGTATCCTCGTGCGTGTACTTTGGATGGATGGTGAATGATAGTACACGTCATGTACTCATCCAAACTATGCATATTTATTAAAATTTATTATTATATTATACAAACCCTTGATACATGTACCATGGTACAGGCGTAAAGCTGAGGCACAATGCGTGATAGGTGTTTTATGTATATGTGTTTAATTTAATATCTGTGTAATGTTCATTTCTACTCATTGGGTAGTTATGAACGGTAATTCACCAGGTTTCCTACAAGGTACAAGTTACGTAAAAAGATAATTTTAAATGAATTTATTTGTTTAAAATTATGATGGATGAGAATCTAAAGGAAAATCAGAAAAGGATTAAGATAAAAGGATTGATTAGTTAAATATAATAATTAATCAATTCAAGTGAAATTTATCATAATAAGAATGATTATTGAATTGAAAACTATTTTTATTAAATGCATAAGTCGTTGCATATATGTGGGTGATCATGAGATAGAACAATACCTTTATATGTGATTGGTTTCCTTTTAATTAATTTATTAAATTAATTGTTGGCCTATGAGCCATCTCTTCTCATTAATATGTAGGGTATGTGTTCCCATTGTTCCTTTTATGTAAACCCCCCTTTTTACCCCTCACCTAAGTGTGCGTTTAAAATCATATGTAATGGATGGAACTCCCAAGCTAGAGGAGCCGGTTCAAGCTAGAGCTGAGACGAAACCAATCCCAAGAGATACAGAGGTGGAAAGGTAGAAATCTGTAAACATGATCCCAAAAGGTTCAATGTGTTTCTCCCCTAGGTTAGGGTTAGTTTATCAACTACTAGATAAAAAACCATTATAAAATCTCATAATCATTCCCTTTTCTTTATTTTATTTCTATTAGTTGCACAGTTTATCATTATGGATGTGTTGTCGCGATCACATAATTAATGTATTAAACAAGCATGAAATATGGAACTAAAATAAACCAGGCTTATGCATAAATATTATCAATACATGTTTAATCACTTAAGTAAGTTCCAACTAATATTAAAAAGCATGTGATAATGATAATAATAAATTATCAATTAAGAGATAAAAATCCCTCAAATAAAATATTAAATCAGACCAAGACTTTTGTTACTTGGTTAAGGGAAAAACTTAATAAAACTATGTGTTTGACAAACCCTTATTGGGACACTTAATTTTATATAGGAATCCCTTATGAAAGGTTTAGGGTTGACTTAACCATATTACATCAAGAGGAGTATCCCTTTCTAGAATTGGTGTAATATTAGAGGCAAGAGTTTAGGAAATCCAAAGTCATGATTTTAGGATTGGAGAGTCCACTCAACAGATCAAGGAGCTGCAATCTCACAATTGGAAACTAAATTCCTACCTAAATACCTTCGAATATCTTGACCAACCATTTTTGGGATTATGCGAAGGGGAATATGGATCCTTTCCACTAGTATGTCATGACAATTGGACATTCCAATTTCAATGGTGAGGTTCATTGGGACTTGATAAAATAGTGGGAGACTTAATAAATTTGATTTATTATTTATCATAAAAATTTAATCGAGAAATTAATAATGATTTTCTCTTTTAATTGTAGAATAAAAAATGACAAGCTCGTCAACCACACTATCCCTATGATCAATTCTGGATAAAGACAACATCCTCACTGATAGTAACTTCCAAGAATGGTTTAGATGCCTTAGGGTTATCCTATTCCATGAATGGAAGTCTTACATGTTGGAGTTAGTATTACCTAATCCTCCTACCAAATAAGTGAGTGATGAGGATTTCCTAGTCTATAAGAAACATATGAATGATGCGGTCAACATTTGATGTTTGATGTTATCATCAATGTCTAGTGAGCTCATAAAGTCTCACAAAAATATGGATGATTATAGCATGATCAAGCACCTATGTGGTCTTTACTAGGAGAGAGAAAGGTAGGAAAGGTTTGATATCTCCAAGACACTCTTTTAGAGTATGCTTGGAGAGGGTTCCCCAACTGGGCCTCATGTATTCAAGATCATTGGCTACATTGAGCACCTAGAGGTTCTATGGTTTAAACTCCTAGAAGAACTGGGCACCGATCTCATTCTCACATCACTCCCTCAGAGATTATCCAACATTGTTGTAAATTTAAACATGAAAAACATTGATAAGTCTCTATCTAATATTCTTTTCCTCATTTTCCAAGTGGACAAAGATATGAAGTGAAAAAATCCTTCAGTCCTTATGGTGAATAAGAGGAAAGGGAAGGCAAAGAGCTTTAAACCTAAAGATTCTTCATGACCTTCTAAGAAAAGGAAGATCAAAGGGGAGGCAAGGGAAGAGGAGGCTGTTTGTTTTGAATGTGGAAATAAAGGCCACTGGAAGAATAACTACACCCATCCTAAGAATCAAGGGGAATATTTAGGTGTGTTTTTTATCGAATACAATATATCTATTTCTACAAATTGGGTATTAGATACAGCTTGTGGTTCTCACATATGTATAAAAATACAGGAACCAAGTATATTTTGGAAGATTGAACAAGGGGAGGTAGATCTACGAATAGCCAATGGAGCTAGACTAGCTGCGGTAGCTATCAGATACTACCACCTCACATTGCCAAATGGGATGATCTTGGTGTTAAATGGTTGTTATTATGTGTTGTTTGTTACTAAAAACATTATTTCTATATCTATATTAGATACATATGGATTTGTTTTCAAGTTTGTAAATAAATGTTTCTTATTTTAAAAAGATAACATTTGTTTTGGTGGATAAAATTTATACAACGGTCTTTACATGTTGGATTACACAAACCAAGTAATGGCAATCGATAACAAAGATACTTCACATGACTCATACCACACTCAACTTTAGCATCACCAGTTAGGTCATGTAAACACAAAACACTTGAAAAAGTTACATCAAGATGGATATTTATATTCTTTCAAACTAAAACCACTTGGGATATGTCATGCATGTTTACAAGGAAAAATGACCAAATCCCCATTTATAGGAAAAGGTTAAAGGGATAAATAACTTCTTGAATTGGTTCATACCGATGTGTGTGGAACATTTCCAGTTGAAGCAAGGGGAGGGTAATAATACTTCATAAATTTTACTAATGATTTTAGTAGATATGGATATATCTACTTAATGAGGTATAAGTCAAATTCTTTTGATAAGTTCAAAGAATACAAGAATAAAGTTGAGAACCAGCTTGGTAAGAATATTAAGAAAATCCGCTCAGACCGAGGTGGAGAATATCTTAATCAAGACTTCATTGATTACTTATGGGAGTTTGGGATCCTATCCCAACTCACTCCTCCTTACATGTTGTAGTGGAATGGTGTGAGCGAAAGAAGGAACCTCACCCTATTGGACATGGTGAGATCAATGATGAGTCATGCAAGTATTCCATTATCCTTTTATGGATATGCATTACAAACAGCGGCGCACATACTAAACCAAGTACCAACTAAATTGATAAATGGTATTCCATACGAGTTATGGAGTAGAAATAAATCAATGTTAACGCATTTACATGTGTGGGAAAGAAATGTGTTTGTTAAGGCCTCTTCAGGTAACAAAATTTCACCCCGAGCCACAAAGTGTACCTTTATAGGATACCCCAAGGAAACAAGGGGATATTACCTATACAAATCCTCGGACAAAAATATTATAGTGTAAATACATGCCATATTCCATGAGAGAGATGACATCTCCAAAAGAGATAGTGGGAGCGAGATAGACTTATATGAAGTTGAGGCTCAAGGTACACAAGAGTTGGTATAGGAGTAGATTCCACAAAGCCCCGTGGAAGAAAGAACCATTCCAGTGACACAATAACTTTATAGGAGTACAATAGAGATTAGAGAATTGGAATGGTATGTTTTCTATTTACTGAGGATGGTGACTCATTATTAGTTGATAATAATGATCACATAACCTATAATAAAGCATTAAGTGGCATAGATGTTTCCCAATTAGCAAGAATCCATGAATTCTGAAATGGATTCCATGTACCAAAACCAAGTCTGGATTTTGGTAGATCCTCCAGTTGATGTAAAGACTATTGGTTGAAAATGGGTATTCGAGAAGAAGCTAGACATTGAAGGACAAGTCAGTACTTATAAGGAATGACTAGTTGCAAAAAGGTTCAAACATAATCAAGGAATTGACTATGATGAAACCTTTTACCAGTTGTATTGCTTAAATCCATCTGAATTCTATTGGCCACTCCCGCTTACCATGACTATGAGATTTGGAAAATGGATTTCAAAACAGCCTTCCTTAATAGGAACCTTCAGGAAGATGTCTACAAGACACAACCTGAAGGTTTTATGACTTCAAAGGATTCCAATAAGGTATGTAAGTTGTAGAAATCCATTTATGGATTAAATCAAGAATCAAGGTCATGGAACATTTGTTTTGATAAAGACATAATGAAATTTGGTTTTATCAAGAATGAATGTGAGCCTTATGTATAAAAAAGTTTAGTGGGAGTGAAGTAGGTTTTATAATAGTATATTTTGATGAAATATTACTTATTGGAAACAAGATATCAGTCTTATAGTCTGTTAAGGAATGGTTAAATCAATGCTTATCCATAAAGGACTTGGGGGAGGTAGTGTAACGACTAAAACTTTCATTAATGGAAATCCCTATTAATCTAATTAAATGTCTTATTATATTTAAAAAAATTAACTTAATTGGTTTTATGTTTATGGAATTTAAAATACCATTATAAATTGTTACTGTTGCTAATATATTCATTGAACAGTGATCACATTATTAGTATAAATATAGGGCTTTAAAAAATCCAATTTACTCAGACAAAGGAAGTGATGGCCTCATCTAGTAGACTTTCCCCATACAAAGCCCATTTGTCAGAGCTCAGAATGGAGGTGGTGTCATTGGGCTCCGCTCTTGACCAATCCCAATCTGAGCTTGAACATGTTAATCTTGAGTGGAACTGACTATGGGAGGAGTGGAAGTTAATAGAGATTACCACCAGAGCGATGTTATCCGAGCCACCCCAAGAGTATGTCACCATCACACATATTACCCTTCGGTCTTATGTGGGTGTTATAAGGGGTTATGTAACAAGACCCTAACACTATGACTATGTGCATTATTTTTGTATAAATAATGTGCATCCATTTTATTATTTTTACTTTATAAATTGTTTTTAAAGCAAAAATGGTATTTTTAGTTAATATTCAACTAAGAAATCTATTTTTATGAATTAATGGATTTTTGAATTAAATAATATTTTAATAAAATATTATTATTATTAAACTAATTTTTATTAAATATAAATTATCATATAATTTTATGAATGAAATTATAATTTTTATTAAGGTATGAAAGCTGTTTTTTTCAAAACCCATAAATTTTCGATAAATGTCAGTTTTTATTTTAAAAGTAAAAATTCAAATATTTATAAAATTATTTATATAAAATGAATATTATTTTTGGAATCATTATGTAAAAATTATCCAATGGTGAATTTTTCATAATTTTCTGAGACGTTCGAATTTTTGGGTAAAAATTAAATTCCATTTGAATATTTAATGTGTTTTATGACATCATAATGACCCAATAGTGATGTAATAAAATAATATAAATATTATTTTCGGACAATATATTTTTTACCATTAAAATAATGTGATTTTGGGTTTGTTTTATTTATTTTACAAAGTTTTAGTGGACCCTTTAAGGTTTATAAAACATTTTGTCTCTTTAAATTATTTTACTTGAGAGTGTGACTCACCTCCACATAAGCAACCCTATTATTTTAAGAATTTAGTCCATTGGCCTTATAAAATATTTTTTTCCACTCCCCTTTTTCAAAAACCATGGCAAAAACCATGGGTTGGTTTGTGGTTTTGCTTAGTTTAATGTGAGGTGTCCCAAACCTAAATAATAAAGAATTTCCTCTCCTTTCCTATATAAACCCACCCAAGGTCCCACTTCCTCTTCACTCAATGCCTTTTGAGTTCTACAAACCCCTTCCATCCTCTCTCTAAATCCTACCAAGGTGCCCCAAGCTCCCAAGAAGCCTCTCTCAAGCCTCTCCCAAGCCTTTGGGATCACACTTCCAAGTAAGGGATTTCTTCCTTTCTCATTTTTGTCCAATTTTCTTTAAGTTGTTATGACCTTTTTTTTCAATTACAAAAGTTGGGTTATAATTTATCACCTCCCCCATAATTACCTCTTTATTTTTTTATGATGGGATACCCCTTTCTCTCTCATTAATGTTTCCCATGTACACCCATTATGATGCCGAAATTCTGTGAGGGATTTCTCTCTCTTATTTTACATCCAAGTAATTATTTTGTATTATGCATCTAAATTCCATTACATTTATTGGAACAGGTATCTATACGACCCCCTTAATTTCCATTTCATTTACATATTATGAGATTCCATTTTCTCTCTCATCAATCATTTTCATGAATCCTTATGTCACATCGTTATGCTGCCGAAATTGCACCGTGTTTTTCCAAGCCAAGATCATTGTGTAGTGAATACCATACCCATGTCTCTATCAAGGGTATTAAACTTTATGCACATATACATATTTAATGGTACTTTAATGTATTTATTCCACATTACTTAATCATGGAATAACTTATTATGTTGATTGATTCCATGTTATATGATCCATGTGGCACACTTATGCATGAAATTAAATGTTTAAGAAGGGTGAACCCTAATAGCACTCCAATGCATTGGGTAAAGTATAGTATCATGATAAGTCATGTAAAATGGGCGTTTACTCATGATAATTCAAGTGAAACAAGGTTTTACTCGTGCTTCATGTGCAATGAGGGTTTACTCATGCTCCATGTGCAATGAGCCTTGGCTCATGCTAATTCTATGTTAAGTGTTGTTGCCACATTTCCATGTTATGATTATCATGATTTATCATGCCTTTATGTTTATGTTTCTCTTGTGCTTAATTGATATGCCAATTTTCTAACATGTATTTTATTCCTCATTTTATTCCATGTTTATTTACCTACTGGTCTTTATAGATCACCCTTTTCTTATGCATGTCCTCAGGTTATCCCATGCAATGCTAAGTACGAGGGAATGTAGTGGTCATGTAAAGGAATTTTTCAATAAATATGTTGTGTGTTTTATGTTGTAAGATGTTATTTAATGTTCCTGACCCCCAAATACACTATACCTCTCGATCTTATATGTTGTATCAAGTGAATATTTTATGTAATAAATCAGGTTTAAGTGTGTAATAAATAGCAGGGTTGTTATAGTTGGTATTAGAGGGAGGTTTAGTTATTTTTGGGATTAGGATTAGAAAACCCTAGTGAAGACTTAGAGATAATAATAAGTATAATAAAAACATCCCTAAGTATTGGTGAGTATTGAGTAAGTGTTTTATTCAGCAAATACATCTCTGTCTGGATATGAGCAGGTAGAGGCAGCTCTGGCACAGATGTATCCTAAGGGTAAAACCTGAAAACACCACTTTGATCTAGACTCAAATGGGAAATGGTACATGACAACGGGCATTGCTTCACTCTTGGTTATGACTCTCCTGGGGGATATGCTTTGGTAAATTTACAATCTTAGTATAAACCATTATTAAGGAGCTTAAAAAATTCCCTAAGAATATATGTTAGGAAGTAGATCATGGATAACATAGATTGAAGCCAATAGATTCATAAGTTAAGGAAATAAAATCTATTTATAAGTCATCAGTTTTTTCCTTCGATTACCCTTTATGTGTTACCCATAACTTTCCTTTTATTCCATCCAATGGCCGGTAATAGGATGACTCGGGCTAATAACTGATGAAAAGATTAATGTGATGAATGTGCTAATGAGATACCCAATATAATGGGAGCAGGAATCGCGAACTTTGTCATGCTTCTCTCTCAGTTAACTCAATATTTTAATAGAAACATGGGTCAAGAGTAACATTTAACCCCCCCCCCCAAGAAGGAACAAGTTGTTATTGAGAGCTTCATGAGACAAAGGCCTCCTACTTTTAATGGATCATATGATCCCTCAATCACCAAACAATAGATCAACTCCATTGAAATGATCTTCTTTATCCTTCAATGTTCTGAACAAGAGAAGGTTCTCCTGGCTTCTTATCATATGGAGGTTGAAGCTGATCAATGGTGGACATTGATCAAAAATATGAAGCCTGAGGAGGAAATCGAGGTGTTGTAATGGAAGGATTTTCAGAAGATATTTTTTGATAAATATTTTCCACGCACCCTCTGACTTAAGATGGAAAGGGACTTATTTTCCCTCAAGAAAAAAGATGAAAAATCAGTCAGAGTGTACAAGGAAAACTTCACAAGGCTTGTACGATACGCTTCTGTCTTTGTCATTACCCCCGAATTCAAGGTTAATCACTTCTTTGGTGGTCTGAAACCTAGCCTGTGGAAAGGCCTGGTGATCTATGACTTTGAAAGCTATGGGGAAATTGTCCGATGTACCCTTAAGGTTGAAATGGAGATTGGTGAACCTCAAGGGTATCATGTGGATAAGAAGCATAAGTTGGACTTCAGTTCTGGCATCCCGATGGATAAATCCAACGGTGCTAAGAAAATCCAGTACCCCTCTTTCCAAAGGTACGGAAAGAAGCGCCCTGAAAATTTCCTGAAGGGGACAAGGAAATGCTTTAGGTGTGGAAGAGAAGGGAACCTAGTTGTTAACTACCGACAAGAAAAACCCACGGTTGAAACAGAGGAGATGAACGCTCTGTTCGAACCTCAATGCGTTGTTCATTGTTATAACTACAAAGAACCAGGGCATATTGCAAATCAGTTCCCTAAGACAAGGGTTTTTTGATGCAACCAACAACCTCCAAGGTAGCAAGGGAGAGATTTTTCCATCACTATTTCCGAAGTGAACCCCAACAATGAAGTGATGATAGGTACACTAGTTATTAATTCAATAATAGCGAACATACTTTTTGATTCTGGTTCTATGCATTCTTTTATATCACAAAAGTTTAGTAGAACAATCTCAGCACCACCACAAATCATGGAAGTAAAGATGTCAGTGAGTATGGAAAATGGGGTAATCATTATATCCCATAAATATAACTCCTCCCCTGTCATAATCTATGGATTTAATTTCCCCTAAAACCTCGTCATACTCCCTCTGGTGGAATTTAATTCAATTCTTGGCATGGATTGGATTTCCTTATATAGAGCCAACATAAATTTCCTTGAGAGGAAAATCACTCTCTATGTAGAGAATCAACCCCTAATTCTATAAAATTGAAAGGAGGAAGATGAATCTTATTTAGCTCCATCATTTCAAGCATGGATATTACTGCCCTATGATCATGTGTATCTGGCTCAGATGATTGAGTCTAAGGAGGAAACCATCCTTGAAGACATGCCTATTGTGAGGGAATTCACTGAAGTGTTTCACGAGGAATTTCCTGGTCTTCCTCCCAGAAGAGATGTCAAAATCTCAATTTATCTTATACCTGGGGCATTTCCAATATCCAATAATCCTTATAGAATGGATATTGTAGAGCTTGAGGATTTGAAGAAACAACTATAGGATAATTTGGATAAAGGGTTTATATGCCCAAGTGCTTCACCTTGGGGTGCACCAGTCCTCTTCGTCAAGAAGAAAGATGGGTCAATGCACCTTTGCATTGATTATCGTGAGCTTAACAAAATCACGATAAAGCACAAGTATCCTCTCCCACGAATTGATGACTTGTTCGATCAGCTTCGTGGAGCACAATACTTCTCCAAGGTTGATTTGCAGTCAGGATATTATCAAGTGAGGGTGAAGAAGAAAGATATCCCCAAGACTGCTTTTCGTACAAGATACGGGAACTATGAATTCATAGTAATGCCTTTCAGGCTCACTAATGCTCCATCAATCTTCATGGACTTGATGAATAAAGTCTTTAGGGATTACCTCGGAAAAAAAATTGGTAGTATTTATAGATGATATTCTGGTATAATAAAATACCAAAGAGGATCATGAGAAGCATCTAAGAACTGTACTAGAGACTTTTCAGAAGAAGAATCTCTATGAAAAGTATAGCAAGTGTGAGTTCTGGTTGAAGGAGGTCTCATTCTTGGCTATATCATCACAAGCAATGGGATATTTGTGGATCTCTCAAAAACAGATGCAATTGAGGGATAGATGAGTCCCACATCGGTAATGGATATTCGTAGCTTCTTGGGGTTATCTGGATATTATCAACGATTTGTGAGAAATTTCTCACGATTTTCCAACCCTCTTACCAATCTAACTCAAAAGGGAGTAAAGTTTTCTTGGAGTGATGAATATGAAGAAAGCTTCAAGGAGTTAAAAAGGAGGCTTATCACTATGCCCGTGCTCACTTTACTCACAAGTGAAGAAATTTTTATGGTATTTAGTGATGCATCGAAGAAGGGAATAGGCTATGAGTTGATCCAAAATGACAAATCCATTGCCTATTCTTTAAGTCAATTGAAAGTTCATGAGAAGAATTATCTAACACATGATTTGGAGTTGGATTCGGTGATCTTCTCTTTAAAAATTTGTTGGAATTATCTATTTGGGGAGAAGTTTGAAGTATATAAGGACCACAAAAGCCTTAAGTATATATTCACACAGAAATAATTGAACATGCGCCAATGAAGATGGTTAGAGTTGATCAAATACTATGACTGCTCAATCCATTACCACCCTGGGAAAGTGAACAAGGTGGCAGATGCTCTACGTAGAAAGGACCCATTGATTCTATCACTGATGAGAATTGAGAAGTATCCAATCTTATTAGATTTGATGAAGATGGACATGGGAATCATAAGGAAGGGAACATCATCAATCCTTACACAAATGATTGCTCAACCATCTCTTTTGGAAAGGTTAAAGGATGCTCAAAAGGATGATGTGGGAATTAAGAAGAAAGTGGGAGCTATCAAAAGAGATAATACTTGGATTTAAATGTTAATGAAGAAGGAATTATGAGATTTGGGAAAATACTATGTGTTCCATCAAGTCCGGAGTGGAAGAAGGAACTTTTGGATGATGCACATAGTTCAAATTTCTCTATTCACCTAGGAAACACAAAGATGTATCAAGATCTCTGAGAGCATTATTGGTCGGATAATATGAAGAAGGAGATCGCTAAGTATAAATTAAAGTACCTGGTGTTTCAGAAAGTGAAGGCTGGGAGACAAAAGTCTGAGGGGATGATGTAACCATTACCCATACTATCATGGAAATGGGAGAACATCACTATGGACTTTGTCACCGGACTTCCGAAGACATCCAAAGGCAACAATGCAATCTGGGTTTTTTTGGATCTTCTTACAAAGTCTGAACACTTCATTGAAATTCGGGATGATTTCTCATTAGATCAACTGGTACAGATATATATCAAAGATGTGGTAAGGCTGCATGGGGTACCACTATCGATTGTATCTGATCGAGATCCAAGATTCACCTCTAAGTTTTGGAAGAGTCTTAAACATTATCTGGATACTAAATTGAACTTTATTATGGCCTATCATCCTTAAACTGATTTCCAATCTGAGCAAACTATTCAGACACTGGAGGATATGTTAAGATCATGTTCTATGGACTTCAAAGGAGGATGGGATCGACATCTTCCTATGGCTAAATTCTCCTACAATAACATTTTCCACATGAGCGTATGAATGGAACCTTATTAAGCCCTATATGGGAAGAGGTGTAGAATACCAACGTGTTGGGATGAAGTCGGTGAGGGTAAGCTTCTAGGACCAGAAATGGTCTAAGAAATGGTGGAGAAGGTGAAAACCATTCAACTTCATATTAAGGCAGCCTAGAGTCAACAGAAGAGTTATGAAGATAACCATCGATGATACCATGAGATTAAAGTTGGATACATGTTATTTCTACACATATCTCCATAGAATAAGGTCATGAGGTTTGGAAAGAACAGGAAGTTAAGTCCTAGGTACATCGGCCCCTTCTAGATTCTTGATCGTGTTGGGGTTGTGGCCTATCGAATAGCACTTACACCTACCATGGACAAATTAAATTATGTCTTTCATGTATCCCTCTTAAGGAAGTACATACCAGACCTTTCATATGTACTCTCTTCAGAGGTATTACAACTAGAGGATGATCTTTCTTATGAGGAGCAACCAGTGAAGATATTAGATCGTAGAGAAAAAGTTCTACAAAATAATACAATGCCCCTCATCAAGGTGTTGTGGAAAAACCACAAGTTTGAAGAAGAAATGTGGGAATCAGAGGAAGTGATGAAGAAAAGTTACCCATATTTTTTTTAGAGTGGGAAAAGGAAATTTCTAGGTCAAAATTTCTTAAGGGGGAAGATTGTAACGACCCAAACTTTCATTAATAGAAATTCATATTGATCTAATTAAATGTCTTATTATAGTTATATAAAATGTGAACTTTATTGGTTTTATGTTTATGGATTTTAAAATACTATTATGAATTTTGACTATTTCTAATATAGTCGTTGAATAGTGATCACATGATTAGTATAAATATAGGGATTTAACAAATACAATTTACTAAGACAAAGGAAGTGATGGCCTCATCTAGTATACTTGCCCCATACGAAGCCCATTTTTCGAAGATCAGAAAATAAGTGGCATCATTGGTCTTCGCTATTGACCAAGCCCAAGTCGAGCTTGAACATGTTAAGCTTGAGCAGAACTGACTACGGGAGAAGTGGAAGTTAATAGAGATTACCACCCAAGCTATGTTATCTGAGTCTCCCCAAGAGTCTGTCACCATCGCACACCTTACCCTTCTGTCTTATGCAGGTGTTATAAGGGGTTATGTAACAAAGCCCTAGAACTATGACTATGTACATTATTTTTTTATAAATAATTTGCATTCATTTTATTATTGTTACTTTGTAAATAGTTGTTAAAGTACAAATAGTATTTTAAGTTAATATTCAACTAAGAAATCTATTTTGATGAATTAATGTATTTTTAAATTAAATAATATTTTAATAAAATATTATTATTATTAAATTACTTTTTATTAAATATAAATGATCATATAATTATATGAATGCAATTGTAAATTTTATTAAGGTTTGAAAGTTGTTTTTGTCAAAACCCATGAATTTTCAGTAAATGTCAGTTATTATTTTAAAAGTAAAAATTCACATATTTATAAAATTATTTAGATAAAATTAATATTACTTTTGGAATCATGATTTCAAAATTATCCAATAGTGAATTTTTCATAATTTTCTGAGATAGTCGAATTTTTGGGTAAAAATTAAATACCGTTTAAATATATAATGTGTTTTATGACATCATAATGACCCAATAGTGATGTAATAAAATAATATAAACATTATTTTTGGCCAATATATTTTTTACCATTAAAATAATGTGATTTTGGGTTTTTTTGATTTATTTTACAAAGCTTTAGTGCACCCTTCAAGGTTTATAAAACATTTTGTCTTTTTAAATTGTTTTCCTTGAGAGTGTGACTCACCTCCACATAAGCAACCCTATTATTTTAAGAAGTTAGGACATTGGACTTATAAAATATTGTTTTTCACTCCCCTTTGGCAAAAACCCTGGGCAAAAACCATGTTATGGCTTTTGTTTTTTATTAGTTTAATGTGAGGTGTCCCAAACCTAAATAATAAAGAATTCCCTCTCATTTCCTATATAAATCCACCCAAGCTCCCACTTCCTATTCCCTAAAATCCTTTATAGTTCTACCAACCCCTACCCTCCTCTCTCTAGAATCCTTCTAAGGTTCCCCAAGCTCTCAATAATCCTCTCTCACGCCTCTCCCAATCCTTTGGGATCACACTTCCAAGTAAGGGATTTATTCCTTTATCATTTTTGTCCAATTTTTTTTAAGTTGTTATGCCCTTTTTTTCAATTAAAAAAGTTTGGGTATGATTTATCACCTCTCCCATACTTTCTTATTTATGTTTTTATGATGTTATACCCCTTTCTATCTCATTAATTCCTCACATGTACACCCGTTACGATGTCAAAATTCTATGAGGGATTTCTCTCTCCTCTTTTACATACAAGTAATTCTTTTGTATTATGCATCTAAATTTCATTAAGTTTTTTGGGACATGCATCTATATGACCCTCTTACTTTCCATTTCATGTATATATGATGAGATGCCATTTTCTCTCTCATAAATCATTTTCATGAATCCTTATGTCACGTCGTTATGCTGCCAAAATTGCACTATGTTTTTCAAAGCCAGGATCATCGTGTAGTGAATACCATACCCATGTCTCTATCAAGGGTATTAAAATTTATGCACATATACATATTTAAAGTTAATTTCATGTATTTATTCCACATTACTTAATCGTGTAATAACTTATGATGTTGATTGATTCCATGTTATATGATCCATGTGGCACACTTATGCATGAAATGAAATGTTTAAGAAGGGTGCACCCTGATAGCACTTCAATGCATTGGGTAATGTATAGTATCATGATAAATCATGTGAAATGTTTGTTGAATCATGCTAATTCAAGTGCAATGAGGTTTTACTCGTGCTTCATGTGCAATGAGGGTTTACTCATGTTCCATGTGTAATGAGCTTTGGCTCATGCTAATTCCATGTTAAGTGTTGTTGTCACATTTCCATGTTATGATTATCATGATTTATCATGCCTTTATGTTCATGTTTCTCTTATGCTCCATTTATATGCCTATTGTTTAACATGTATTGTATTTCTCAAGTTATTCCATGTTTATTTCCTTATTGGGCTTTATAGCTCACCCTTTTCTTATGCATGTCCTCAGGTTAACCCATGCAATGCTAAGTACGAGGGAATGTAGTGGTCATGTAAAGGAAGTTTTAAAAAAAGATGTTGTGTGTTTTTTGTTCTAAGATATTATGTGATGTTCATAATCCCCAAATACACTAGAACTCTCAATATTCTTTGTTGTGTCAAGTGAATATTTTATGTAATAAATCAATTTTTAAGTGTATAATAAAGAGCAGGGTTGTTATAGGTAGTATATATTCTTAGGATCAAGATCCATCAGGATAGATACAAGAGATTTCTGGGCCTAAGTAAAAGTACATACATTGATAAGATACTAAAGATATTCAGTATGAAATAAGCCAAAAGGGGATTGTTTCCAACATCACATGGAATTCATCTTTCCAAGAAAATGTGTCCTCAGACACATGAGGAAAGAAAGAAAATTTCAAGTACTCCATAAACATCAGCGATTAGGTCAGTCATGTATGCCATGTTATGTACTAGGCTAGATGTCACCTACGCATTGAGTGCGGTAGGAAAATATCAAGATGACCCAGGTGACCACCATTTGATGGCAGTCAAGACTATCCTAAAGTATCTAAGGTGTACTAAGGATAAGTTCCTGGTTTATGGAGGATATGAGGAACTAGTCATCAGAGGATATGAAGATGATAGTTTCTAGACTGATCAAGATAACATGAAGTCACAAATGGGATACATCTTCACTTTGAATGGAGGTGTAGTGAGCTGGAAGAGCTCAAAGAAAAGTGTGGTTGGAGATTATATAGTAGAGTTCGAGTATATCACATCTTTTGAGGCAGATAAAGAAGCAGTTTGGATGCGAATCTTCGTCCAGGATCTAGATGTGATACCTAGTAGTAAAGATCCCATCATAATGTACTGTGATAATACTACAGTGGTGGCTCCCACAGAAGATCTAAGGTTACATCAACAAACGAAGAACATAATTCAGAAGTATCATCTCTTGAGGGATTTTTCTCAGATTGGTGAAGTTGCAATGAGAAGTATTTCCATAGAAGACCACATGGTGGACCCCATAACTAAATCCTAGACTCATCAAAAACATGATCACCATGTGAGGTCTAGAGGACTGAAAGTTGTAGGCAGTTGGCTCTTGTCCAAGTGGGATTTTTTAAGAGTTGGTGTCCTAGAACCAACTAGTTGTACTTTTATTACTTGGATATTTAATGTATTTAAATATTAAACATTTTATTACATATTGTTCATTGTTTAACATGCCTATGATGTAATAATGTCCTAGAGTATTTTTTTCATTGATAAGGTCATGGTAGTTCCCCTTTATGATGAGAAACTTGAAATGATATAAAAATTCTCTTAAATATAGTTCTATGGTTAGATGACATACTATGATGGGATGCATAGCATGCAGACCGTCAGGTGCGAGTACTAGTAAGCGGAAGAGACTTCCTATCATGAAGTTTGCACTTGGTAATCTCCAAGATATAAGATTATAAGAACAAATTAGCCAGTATAAATTCCTCATGTTTTGGTGTCATCAGATATTTCTATCTACGAGCATGTATAATGATCCTTAGAATTTAAGATTATCATAATATTTTTCATGACTCGCGCACTTTTATTTACTCACGAAAAGCATCACGCAGAAATTTGGCTGGAAGTATGGTACGTTGGGTGCGTCATGAGTGGCATGTTATTAATGGGAAAGTTGAGGAAGGATTTTTCCCTTCCATTTATGGAAGTTAATATCTCAAACTTTTGATTGAAATAGAACCATCATGTGAAATTCCATGGCCATGGTATAACGATGAGTCTATTTCAGGTAGTCAATAAACGACGTATCAAGCATAAAAGTTGATGACACTATCATAAAACCTTCTTTACGAGATATTAAGACAAAGGGATTATATTACACAGTGAGTGTTCACATGTGGATGTATTTGTTGTGACTTTAAGTTCTTTCTCTTGGGTGCCTGGACCCATTGCTAGACAGTACTCTTAGACTTTAGGCAAGCCCACCTAATTCCAATGAGAAAAAATCCTAAAGGGACACACACTAAGTGTTTCTGGTGGTCTCAGTTAAATTATATATGAATTTAATGAATAAATATTATTCTTAAGACAGTGAAATAATTTTATTCAAGTTAAAATGATTGCATAAATTAAATAAATATTTATTCACCGGATTGTGGGTAAAATATATTTATTTATCTTATTGAACATTTAATAAATATTTAGTTACTAGTTTGTAAATAAAATTTTTATTTAAGAGAATAAATTATTTATTTACTTATTCGGATGTTAAATAAATAGAAGTAGAGTTTGAGCAGACCAAGGCTGGTCTGATAGTAAAATAATTATTTGAAATATGGTGAATAATTATTTAACTAGTTGGCACAAATTAAAATAACACTGCTATTATTTTGTGACGCATAATTTATTTATAATTTTATTTTTCACAAGTTAGCACACCATAAATAATGACGTGGTATTATTATTAATAGCATGGTTTTTCTCTAAGGTTATAAATGTATTTAATTTTTGTTACACAATTAAATATTGTAACTGAAACCCTATGTCAATAAATAAACACATACGTCTATTGTGACATAAATTGAGAATTTTTGAGCTAAACAATTTCTCTCTTGAATCCTCTTACCACCCCTCTCAAGAATGAGGGATGTTCTTTAAGGCTGAAGAACAAGAGATCAAGAACGACCAACACAAGACACTCTCTTCTTCGTGCTAGAACCTAGAGAATGAGTGGTGTAGATCGGAGGTCATCATAGCACGTGTGGATCACTGCTAGAGTGATTCTATTTTGTATCCTTGCAAGCGCAACAAGATAATCCAGAAGGGTCATTCCAGACGATCAACAACATCTACGAAGAAAATACCGAAGATCCAGGTAATATTTTATTTATGAAATTAATTAAATTAATTATAAACATGATGTGAAAGGTCCTATATAAAGGTTTCAAGTATCTTCCTTCTTTATCTAAATATTTTATTCTATTCCATGGAGACTGGTGTTCATCATCATATTGATCCCGAAATAATCATTGATCATGGTAAAAATTAAATTTGGGTGTCGCACCAACCATGCTTCTGATGTGCCTAGAACCTTCACATTTTTCATAGAGGTTAACCCCACCATGACATTTCCAAACTCATAAGTCATGATAATTTGAACTAATCAACTATCCGACATCATACAAGGGAAACCATATCACTTATTTCCTTAGGATCTATAACTAACTAGACCAATATTCCACCAAACCCGACACCCTAACCAACCCTCCACAAGACACAAAGGGAGTACTCAATCCCCATAGGATAGAAACTAATGCCATGGAATCATAGGAATTCCTTTGGGAATGATTTCTCCCATATCATAGATAAAAGACAATAGAATAAAACATAAGATCCAAAAATAAAATAACATTCCAAACAAGTCATAACCAACTAACCTGATTCGGCCCATTTTTTTAAATATAAACATCATCCACAAAGAAGAATATACAAAAAATCATAAGTAGATACAAAAATAACTAAAAAGTAAATGAAAATAAACCAACTAAATACTAGCTCGAACCATCTCCTTGCAACCTATGGTTTCCTACCACTACCCACTCACCCCATATCAACTGTAAGTAATGAAGGATGGATCCAAATAAAAACATGGAACATGAAATATATAGGTGTGAGCTAAAAAATATAGTAGTTCACCACAACTATATGAATATATTCAATATATTTCATAAGTAAATTCATCAATGCTAGTTTTAAAATAAACAAGAAAGTAATATTTTATAATATAACTTTATCGAAACTAAAATAATTCCATAATCTACATTCAAAACATTTATATTATTTTCCAAAACTAAACACACATGATTTTAAAATAATTCCATTTTCCTAATCCATTTCATAACCACACACCCACCTATATTTCTCAAAACAACCCATTTGTTTTATTTAAATGAAAACATTCACTTTAAAATATTTCATTGGATGAATCTACCTTAAAAATAAAAATAATCATTTTTAAATTTACGTTAAATCTCCCACAAAAGATTCATTAAATTTAAAATAGGTTTTCCAACATCTTTAAAAAATCATTTTTTAAAGAAAACTACCCAACATACACATGGGTCAAGAATATTAAGCAAGCACCACATATCACAAGGAATATACCAAATGTATACAAGAATAGGTCCCATATCAATGTGAGCATAGTAAATGATACAAACAAGGACTAAATCAAATTCCGATCAATCAATAACCAACCAAGAAATCGAATGTACCATGGGCTCTACCATGGGATCCCCAACGTGTGAATAATCAAACCATATAAGAGTATACCAACCCATAAACCAGCTACCAGCATATACTAAATCTCAAACTACAAGTCATATCACTAATCCACACAAGAATAATTACAATGACAACCCCCTCCTATCCCTTTTTCCTAACATGACTGGAGATCCACTAGTGGTATGTGAACTAACTATAGTAATAGAAAAGATATCTAACTTAGTACATGGGTTCCCATGACCAAAAAGGAAGTGAGGCTTAATAATATTCAAACCAAGTCTAACATGCATGGAATAACCATAACTACCCTCACTTATAACACCCAATAATGAATATCCCCATATAACAAATAATCCCATGGAATATAAAAGTACATTCCCATACAAGTGGTGAAAAAATCATAACATAGTGATAAAGAACCCACACAAGGGGTAAAAAAATCAAGGGTCAATAATGGGTGTCTTTCATAACATCCATTTTAAAACCAAAGTGCCAACTAGGCCTTTAACAAAAAAACATGACTCGGGATTCCAAGACCTTTCACATTTCATAAATTTTCACTCTATAAATTTCTTATAAAATGATGGAAATTGCCCTCACATTTAAAAAGAATCAAAAGTCTCCCTTAAAACATGGGTATTATTATTTTAAATACCAAAATATTTCAAGAACTGTATTTCCATAGAATACATTTCTAAATATCCATGAAGGCATTTCCAAAATATGTAAACCACACACACATTTCATATCATTATTTGAAATCTAATAATGACCCCATTTATAAATAACATTGAGTTAAACACCTCACTTCAAAAAAAATCCCTTTAAAACATAATTATTATTCATTGATATACAAAACTAGTTTATAATATAACATGCTCCATAAAAACCATTTCAAAAATCCATATAGTCATTCCACAAAATCTTAATACAATAAAACATTCCATAAAACATGGAATTCTAAAGACAAACCTTTTATTAAAAGCTCAAAACACTATGAAATGGTTTTAAATACCCACAAAGATATCACATATAATCATACTTTCAATAAAAAGAAATTTATAAATAATAATAACACTTTTAATTCCAAAATTTTTCAATTTCATAGAAATACCTACTTAGAAGAAGTAGAAACCAAGATAAAGTGCTTCGAAATGTGGCACATTCAATGGTGACCACCCAAATGGAAATGTAGATGGAATCTAATACCCTATAAATAAAAAACTGAAACATTATATCCACCTAAAACCTTAAAATTATCCACAAGAGATATAGGGTTCATGTATGAAACTAAAACCAATAGTGAAGAGAGATGGTAGGGAAGAATATAGAAAGAGAGGAATAATGTCCTCAAAACCACTTTGAAAATGCTAAAGGGAAGCTAAGGATTAGGGGAGGAATAGGTTGGAGCTCCTCCAAGGCCTCCCAAGTGTTAGTCAATGTTAATGGGGGGAATATGGGTGAAACACCTCTTAATGAGAAGAGGTAAAATGGAAAATTCCTAAAATTTTAACATCTGGGAAAGCCTCATGGTTTGGATGCATGATTTTCAAAATCATGAGACAACCCTGAAGTGGCCATTAACTAAGCTAAACACCCCTCACACGGTTTTCCCTAGGCACTTAACGGTTGGAAAAACTATTCTCCAACTATGCCATTTAGTAATATCAAAAATGAAGAGCCACACTATGTTCTTGTTGCATGGTTTACCAAGTCATGTCTAAGTTTTGTGCCACACCCCATATGAACTAGGTAACCGACAATATGTATCCTAGGGATTCATATAATCTAGACTTAATAATGCATAAATCATATTAAAAAACCATGTGTATTTCAAAATGAACTAAAAGGGTTCCCTAAAAAGGGAGGCTCTATGGTTTCTATTTAATTTGTGAATTAACCATGCATATAAGTAAACCTTTTAAAATTTATAAGTTTTGATCCAAAACTCCATGAAAATTAAAACCAAACCTCAAAATCATAAAATAATATAAAATAAAAAAATAATGACATGGGGGGTTTTAAAAACTCCCCATAATGCCACTTTATATCCCCTAAAATTTGATAGTTAAAAATAAGAGACCATAAGATCTGAAAGATCCTAAGAGAACATAACCAAAAGAACCACTCAACCAAATCCAACCTCAAAACCAAAAATGAGATCCTCAAAATGATCAAATTGATCAACCATAAAATCTCTAAACATCTCCATGCACATCCAAAAAAGGAACCATGAATAAGAATACCTATGAAAAATTGGAGACCTAATATAGTCTCCCTGTTATTTATAATTACAAAAACATGGTGGAAAAAAAAGAAAAACTACTAAGAGACTCATCCTTTAACAACCAACCAACCATTAGATAAACTCACTCTCAACTAAAAATCACTTCTCCACTTGAATGAAAGGGAAAACCCATTAGTAGTCTCAAAATAAAAACATGAGCTCTCACCTCGGGTTACAAAACACAAAAACATCCTAGGATTAAAAATTAGATCACCCTCACATGGTGTATCCCAAATGGAAAAATCCAAACACCAGCCAATATTCCATACTCAATTGGTGGATCACACACCCTAGTTACCCAATCATTCACCAAAGGTCATTTATCATTTCCAAACAAAGATCATATAAAAGTATTAATAAAAAAATGGGAGCAACCAAAACTCCCATGAAAGGTTCACCCAAACAATGAAACATAATAAAATGGAACTCACGACTAACCAAAAATGAGTGAAGCAAACCAAAATAATAACCTCAAAAACCCTCCACAAGGGATATTCCAAAAAATAAACAAATCATTCCACTAAATTATATTCATAAGAAACATATCCAAAAAGGAACAATCTATAATATTTCAAAAACCTCAACCAAATATTCAAAAAATCTAACCAAATTTTACAAAAATCAAAGGAAAGACCCCAAAAACTTATAACCCATCCTTAGAGAATTACACTAAAGGACTTTTATTAAAACCTAGCTTACAAGAATTATGAAGCTGACCCAAATGGCCATAATAGAGGCAAACTCTAGGAGTCTTAATACATGAGGGATTATTATTCCATATATTCCCACACTAGAATCACATGAGATATCTATTCTTCCCATGATAAAGACCCTTTTCTTTTATTCCTGGATCATACTTATTATAATCCTCACTCATTGGGTTATCCTTTTTCCCACCATATTAAACTAAGGTTTCGCCCACCATTGGATACCAAGACTGGTCAGGTTCAACTCAAATGGACTCATTGACAACCTATTAAAAATATTTTAGACTATATAAAAGTATAGCTAAACCAAAATCTAGGAAAATACCACCTTTTAAGAAATGGTCTTTATCAGTATCATTGTTGACTAGGCTTTGATAAAAGATGGTCGACTTTGAAAAGTGATCAAGAAACTCTCCCACTGATCATTATCCCTGATAAAGGCTCACCAATTCAAGATCTTTCTCCCATTTCACAACCTTAGGAAAGAACCGCTAAAAAATTATCCTAAAGATCACCAAAGAAAAATATTTACACAGAAAAATAGGTACCATAGACTCCTTCCAAACTTAGCTAAAACCAAAAAGCATGCTCTAAATAGCTCTCATCCATGAATATTTAAGTGTCCCAAGGTAATTGAGGATCACATAAATCAATTCTAACCACCTCCAAAATTCCATTTAACCTTGATCACCAATGAAAGAAGTTGGTTACTGATCCAAGAAGTCCAATATTGGATTTGAGCTTAAAATAAGGTTCCCAATCCACTAATCCACTTAGAGTCTGGGTAGTTGCTAGAATTGAAGAAACCCTTTAATCCATTCTAGGAGTCATAATAAAAATAATGAGTACATGAAAAACATAACTTAATTTCTCAAGATAAAAAAATGATTCATTAATAAGGTAATAATCTAGGCCATGTAATAAGCCTTCTAACAAGGTACAAAAAAAATTCACACTAGGAAAAGAAACTTTTATTTTAGAACCACTATTTTCACCAAGGAATTTTGAAATCACCCTCTACCAAGGAGAACACTTGAAAACCAAGTTAACCCAAACTTTAAAAAAATACAACATTGGTGGAAAACGCATCTATCAAATAAATCATGCCACAAAAAATCCTTTTAAAAAAACCATTTCATTTTAAAAACCAAAAATCTAAAGAATGCTCATTAAAAAACCTTCCAAACTCGTTTCAAAAAAAATATCCTTTTTTATCCCAAAACTCTTCCAAAAATTACTTTTGAAATCAATTGATTTCATGGAAAACTAAAGGAAACAAATTTGTAAACATCCCATTTTATAAAAACTAATGGAATATCCTATTTTAATTAATTTATAAAACCAAGTTTGAAAATAATAATTTCACAAAAATCCATTCATTTTCCTAAAAAAGGTTTTTAAAAAAGGCACACTCAAATCAATTCACATGAATTCTCACAAGTATCAAAAATACCACATCCAAAAAAGGGCACCAAAACACTTCTAAATCTACCTCCAACAAGTGAGATTCACTTTTAGAGAAATATGGAATCAAGTGGAGTCCAAACAGGTTAACCGGTGATGAAATTGAGTTTCACACACTTTTTCCACATGGGTTAGAAAACCACATACCAACCATGTAATACACTCTGTAAAGGAGTCAAACTCAACCACACATCACTATTCGGTTTCTCAAGTAATACGAGATCACCATACCACTCAATATCCTTTCTATTTTCACCCCAAAACCAAAGAGTGACCCCCAATATCACTTACATACTCAAAGGGGATCAAAATAACATTAACCACATCAAAATTGATATGAAAATACCAAAAAAACCTTGAATTCACAATTTGAAACCCAATAACAACTGCCAACTTGAGGCATGGGATGAGAAAGAGTTAGCTATACTCTCACCACCATTATCTCTCAAACTATTACAACCTTGATCTCCTTTCTACCAAGATATACCAAAATAACAAGGGTTGCACAATAAGATTAGTCTACCACCAAAGGAAAACCTAAACCTTTGATACCACTTTTTAATGAACCAATCCAAGCTTCCACTAAACCTGGAACCTGAACTAACCTATTAGAAGGGCCTAAGAGAATTCTCGATCCCTACGGGATGGAAACCAATTCCATGGAATAACAGGAATACCTTTGGGAATTATTTTACCCATATTAAAGATAAAATATAGAAAAACAAAACATAGGATCCAAAAATAAAAGAACATTCCAAACAGTTTATAACCAACTAACCCGATTTAACCCATTTTCATAAATATAAACATCATCCACATATATGAAGATACAAAAAAAAACAAGATAAAACACTAAATAAAAATAAAATGACGAAAAACCAACTCAATATGAGATCTAACCACCTCCATGAAACCTCTAGTTTCTCACCATTACCCAAATCACCCCATATCAGCCTCATGGAATGAGGGATGAATCCAACTAAAAACCTAAAACCTGAAATATATATACGTGAGCTAAAAAATGAAGTATGACATCAAAACCCACTAAATCTATTCAATATGTTTCATAAGTTAATTCATAAATTCTAGTTTAAAAATAAAGTAGAAATTAAGATTTACTGATATAACTTTATAGAAACTAAAATAATTCTATAATTTATTTTCAACTCATTTCTATAATTTTCCAAAACTGAAAACACGTGATTATAAAATAAGGACATTAGCCTAAGACATTTCAAAGCCAAACACTCACTTACATTCCCCAAAAATAATTCATTTTTTAATTTAAATGAAAATAGTCACTTTAAACCATTTCACCAGCCGAATCCACCTTTAAATCAAAACACCCATTTTGAAATTCACTTTAAAGCACCCACACAAGATTCTTTAAATTCAAAAAAGTTTTTCCAACATAATTGAAAACTCATTTTCTAAAGGAAACAACCCAACACACACGTGGCTCAAGAATGTCAAGTAGGAACCATATATCACAAGGCATAAACCAAATGTAAAATTGAATAGGTTCCATATCAATGAAAGAAGGGTAAATGATACAAACAAGAACTAGATCAAACCCCCCTCAATAAATAACCATCCAAGCAATCGAATATGTCATGGGCACTATCCTTGAATCCTATAATGTCATAGCTTTTATCAAAGGTACAAACTATTACTTTTTTTCTAATTCCTTTAAACAGTCCTAAATATGATTCCTAATCAATTAAAAGAGGCCTTAGGTGCATTTGAGGCTCATTCGAAGCTCGAAACCCTGAAATAGGAAGAGCAGACTAGGCCACACAGTTTACCACAATCGTAAAACCCAGGGAGGATGGCCATGTGGTACATATTAAATTCTTGACAATAATATTTTCCATAGTTTGTGCATGTTTAGTTAAAACATATGGAAAATTGTGTTATGTGTCTCTTATAGTAGTGAGTGGCAATGGTTGGTGCACGGTTTGGAAAAACCATGCATCCAAAACATGCACAGTGTAAAATTAGGTGAATTTACTAATTTTACCCCCTTTAATGTTTAAACTATGTGTAAGAACCCGGGTTTTTGGAACAAGTCAAAATCCCGATCCTGTTTAAATTTTTTGACTTGTTTCTAAGGAAACTGGATAAAATGGGAAGTTTTTGGAAATTTCCAGACTACACGCCATGTACTTTGAGTACACGTCGTGTATGTGTAGGCGAGTGACCGGCCATGTACTCACCGAGTACATGCCGTGCGGGTGACCGTGTAGAATTTCATTACTACAGGGCGTGTAGTTTTGAACACGTCGTGTAACCCCTGACCGTGTGAGGCCATACATGGCGTGTAGGCCTGCTGGCCGGGTGGATTCAGGGACACGTCATGTTCCCTTTGGACACGCCGTGTAATCTAGCCGTGTATAAGGGAAACACATGGCGTGTGGGTAAGTCAGTGAGGAAAGGAAGAGGAACCAAGTACACGCCGTGTACCCCTAGGTACACGTCATGTACTCATGTCAGCAAGTTCAGAAAGTAGGTCGGCGGAATTCAGCCATCTTATGAACAGTTAAATGACCTATACACGGTGTGTATTCCTAAAGTACATGTTGTGTACTTTCTTTTTTTGTGCTAAAATGGGAAGTAGCCTCGTTTTGAGGCACAACACACCATCCTCCGCCCGGATACGCGAACCAGGCCGGTTGAACCCCATTTCTCCTCCTGATTGTCTGTCCGAGACCCGTTTCAAACTCTGATTAGTGCATTGGAACCCCCTCGGTAAGGCCTTGATTCCTCTTTGGCTGTTTTGTCTGATTTTCGTTCTAGAACGAGTTATATCCCTTTGAGCGTTTTTGAATCTTTTATAGATTTACCGCGTTTTAGACCGAATTGGTGGGTGTTATCGGAGGAGTAGCATCGTGCGAGTCTCGGGTAGGTGGTGCATACCTCATTTTGTGTTTTCGTGGTTGTTCGGGTGACGCGGATTTCGGCGCGTTTTCGGGTATTTTGAGCGGGACCCATTTTATCTACTTTTTCATATTGTATTGCTTATGAGACCTCCGGGGTGCTTTTGGGTATGCCCGGTTACCAGTTTGCGTGAGCAGGGCCGAGTGAGGGGTCATTGCTCATCGGGGCATTTTGGCCAGGGAACGCCAAAATGGTTTAAATTGAAATGTTATTGTTATAAACTGTTTAGTTTAATTTGTTAAAGCTTGTTAAATTGTTAGAGGCATTTAAGACCTCTGTGCTGGTATGGGACAGCACCCGGTATAGTACAATTCGACTGTTTAGTTGGTTTTTCCTGGTTATGTTTTCTGTTTACATATGTTATATATGTGATTGCTGAATTGCATTTGCTGGACCCTTTGGGTTTTGTTGGGATTGGCCTGGTTACACTTGATTGATGCTGATCATAGGTTGGGGCTTTTCTCTGGTTACTTTGGGTGGTTTTGACCACGGGATTGGGCGTCATGGACGTCGACTGAGGCAGCACGACTATCAGGTTGGGCATGGCCCGGGATACTAGGATGGCGATTCCATCAGACTTAAGTGACATGGTCGCAGGGACACGAGGTGTCAGATGTGTTGGTGGCTTAGGACTATTTTGGTGATTACCGCTCACCCGGGACTTTGAGTAGTGTGCACACAAAGATACTCTGTGATGAGGTGGTTTTGACCACTCGTGTGGGTAGAGGCCCCCGTAGCTGCATTTAGGTATTTTGGTTGGGGGTTCTTGCTGTAGAAAGTCATGTGGGAGGTGAGGAGCCTTCAGGGAATGGGTGTGCCTTCGGGACATCGGTACTTGAGAAATGAGGTGTCAGGAGGCACATGGTGTCGGGTTACTATTTTGGGTGTGCCTTTGGGACATCGGTACTTGAGGCACGAGGTTTCAGGAGGCACATGGGGCCGGGTTACTATTTTTGGCATGCCTTCGGGATGTCGGTACTTGAGACACGAGGTGTCAGGTGGCACATGGTTCCGGGTTACACGACAAAGATTCCGACGTTGGCCGAAGTAGGTGACACTCCATGGTGGCTGTTGAGCACCAGTGGAGTTTGTATTTACTTTTGCATGGTACTGATTACTGCTTTCCTGGTAAATGCATGAATTCTTAAACACATATATTTGGTACACACCGTTGGGTGGCATCCTACTGAGATTTGTCTCACACCCTGCACGGGCCCTTCGGGGCTCGTGCAGACTTTATGGATTTACATGCAGGAAAGAGGCTAGCTTCAGGATCTGGGCTTCATTAGTTGTTGCATGGAGATGGTATGGACCTTGAGGTCATACCTATCTAGGTTTTACCTTGTTGTGTTTACTTTTCTGTATCAGCATTCTTACTTGTTGTCGCTACTGTTGGTTAGCCATTGGCGCCCTTTTTATATTCAGTTGTGTATGACCTGCTTTGTATGCATGCTTGGTTGTTTACAGTAGTTGTTGCAGTTGATTGCTGGAAGTTTGTTTTATTTACTTTCCACTACAGTTGTTTTCTATATTGCTTCTGTTGTTTATTGATATTGGATATGCTTTCGCTCTGCGGGTCTGGTTCGAGTCTGCTGAGTCTTTCTTTCCACTGCATCTTTACTGTTATACTCGGACCAGTACCCTTACTATGATCCTCCGAGAGGGTATAGCCTCCCCACTATACCTATTCAGACCCTCGCTGCTAGTTGGCAGCCTTTGGCGTTCAGGGTAGGTGCGGCTAAGGTAGTGACACCCGACCTGTTTGGCACTGTTCAGGTGGTTGTCCGGGTCCGGGTCATCACAAAGTGGTATCAAAGGAGTTCTTGATAGGGATTTAGTAGTAGCCTTTGACTGGATACTAATGATTTTGAGACTTCTCTTTTTATTTCTACTGGTTTTACTATTTGGGATATGGTATACTGAAGATAGGTTGTTGTTACTGGAACTAGGTTTCTAGCTTGTTCTTGGGTGTCTGCAGCCCCAGGTACGAGGGATGGACCAAGTTTCCATGGGTGGGAATTGTTGTCTGCTTTTTGCTCATATTATAGTTTATATGATTTCCACCTCGGTGGATCACTTGATGTGTGATGTTATTGATTGTGATATGTGACCCTTGACCCGGTATAGTAAGGGAGAATTGGACCTTGGACCGGTATGGAAAGGCTAGTTGTTGGATTTTGATAGGCACATTTTTAGGCTATTTCAATTTCATAATTACATGTATGCTTTGTGAAGTGATAATGCCATGTGAATGAAATATCAATTGCCATGCTTTATATGCTTTGACATGTCATTTGGAGAAATTCCTAATAGAATTTCTAGTTGTTTCAATGTGTATGCCATGATTTATTTTTGTAGAATTGCATGTTGTAGGATTTTGAGTCTGGCTCTTATGAGAGCAGACAGGTACTATGGTTGAGGCAGTGTAACTGTCAGGATTGGGTGATTCGGTCATCGGTTTGAGGCAACGTGAGTTTTCGGTATGGGCATGGCCTGAGGTACATTTGATACTTGGCTCTGTTAAGGGAGGGTAATGAGTCCATGAGGCCGGGATGCCGTGGGGCATGGGTTGCGGTGAGGGGGAGTAAGGGTAGTTGTTATGCACTTCCTTTTACTGCTTTCCTTATCTGTGTAGAATATATTGTTATATATATATGGGTTTTCTGACCATTTATGGTATTCAGCGGGTTACTCCTTCATGGATCGATGGAGCGTCAGGCAGGAGAGGACATAGTGTCATAGGATCAGGGTCAGAATTCGGTACAGGCAGAGCACGAGCCGCAGGTACAGGCTCAGGGACAGGATCAGGTTCAGGATCCAGTACAGGCAGGACAGCAGCCGGGTTTAGCATCGTCCAGGTCGTGGCTTGACGAGCAGCTCCGAGTGATCCCGGTACGTGTCTTACAGGGGATTGACAGAGGCGCGCAAGGTATAGAGCCTTCTATGGCGTATCTGACACGGGAGTTCCAGTCGCAGCACCCGCTGCTTTTTCAGGGAGAGGGTGGTCCATAGGCAGCAGAGAATTGGATTGAGAGTATGCAGATGATTTTTGAGCAGCTCGAGACGCCTCCAAGGAGGAGGGTCAAGCTTGCGACTTACATGCTGAGAGGACCATAGAAGCGTTGGTGGGACGTACAGGTTCAGGCTCGTAGGCACAAGGGACTGGCATGGAAGGACTTTGAGGACAGGTTCTTCGAGCACTTTTATCTAGAGACATTGAGGGCAGAGAGAGCTCGGGAGTTCTTGAGTCTTCAGCAGAGAGACACGTCTGTCATGGACTACGCAGCTACCTTCAAAGAGTTGTCATGCTTTGCACCTGGTATGGTGAGCAATGACGCAGCTAGAGTGAGGCGCTTCAAGGATGGCTTATGACACGCCATTAGGGTCCAGGTGAACATTTTCATGCTGGTTTCTTTCTCCGAAGCGGTGAATCAGGCACTCATAGCTGAGGGCAATGAGAGAGAGAAATATCGCTTGGGCAGGACGACAGCTTCAGGTGACGGTTCGGACAGCAGGAAGTGAGGACGTGATGAGTTTCAGCAGGGCAGTCAGGCCAAGGATTCAGCTAGACCACCTCGTGGGAGTTCTTCAGTGATTTTCTTCTAGTGTGGACAGCCGGGACATGTTCGGGCGCAGTGTGATAGGCCTCTGAAGAAGTGTCAGGCATGTGGACAGGACGAGCATCTGGAGAGGTTTTGCAGGCAACCTTCTTAGATAGCCAGCAGGCAGGGACCAGGACAGACTGCAGCGTCTAGAGTTGGTTCAGGTTTAGTACCTGGAGAGGGTAGTCGAGGTTCAGCTGTGCGCAGAGGTCGTGACAGAGACGGTGGGACCCAGCTGAGGGGTCAGTGGCCAGTGACTGGAGCAGCATCAGGAGGTCAGGCGTCAGGCAGCCGTGTTTCAGGCCAGGTGCACGCCATGGAGCTGCCAGAGACTGAACAGGCTGGTGAGTCGATGACGGTTAGAGGTACATCGCGGTGTGACTGTGATCTCCATGTTTCCTTTTTGGCATGACCTGTAGAGACATGTCTGTTTTGAGTGCACGTAGTGCACAGGATCTTTGTGGATTGACTAGATGCTAGTCAGTGGGATTGTCACCATCTCGAGTGTGGGTTATATTTATATATATGTATGTGATGCGTGGCATCGGGGCATCGTGGATGTGGGTTACTTGTGGTTCCATGGGCATCGGGGCATCGTGGATGCGGGTTACTTGAGGTGTCGTGGGCATCAGGGCATTGTGGATGCGAGTTATTTGAGGTGCTAGGCACCAGGACCTCATGTAGGCAGACACCGATGCGGTACAGGATACGTTGGGTGTCGGGAGCGATGCGGGAGCGCCAATGAGGTGCAGGGGTGACGATGCGTCACGAAAGGGATATGTGTCTAGAAAACAGTTTAGTAAACCGTGGTTGCTTTGAGCTTTGTTGGTTGAGACCGAGTAGGCAATTCCTAAGGTGGGGAGCCCCTTGAGGAATTTAGCCAGAACCTTAGGACCGGGGTAGTCCCGGTTGTTTAACTAGGATGGGCGTGTTCGGTGCCATCTCCTAGTTTCATTTGGTAGCTCGGGGATGAGCTACATTAAGGTAGGGAGTTTGTAAGAACCCAGGTTTTTGGAACGGGTCAAAATCCCGACCCTGTTTAAATTTTTTGACTTGTTTCCAAGGAAACTGGATAAAATGGAAAGTTTCTGGAAATTTACAGACTACACGTCGTGTACTTTGAGTACATGTCGTGTATGTGTAGGTGAGTGACCGACCGTGTACTCGCCAAGTACATGCCGTGCGGGTGATCGTGTAGAATTCTATTACTACACAGTGTGTAGTTTTTAACACGCCGTGTAACCCCCGACCGTGTGAGGCCATACATGGCATGTAGGCCTGCTGGCCGGGTGGATTCAGGGACACACCGTGTTCCCTTTGGAAACGTCGTGTAATCAAGTCATGTATAAGGGAAACACATGGCGTGTGGGTAAGTCGGCGAGGAAAGGAAGAGGAACCAAGTACACGCCGTGTACCCCTAGGTAAATGTTGTGTACTCATGTCGGCAGGTTCAGAAAGTAGGTCGGCAGAATTCAATCGTCTTATGAACAGTTAAATGACCTATACACGGCATGTAGTCCTAAAGTACATGCCGTGTACTTTCTTTTTTTGTGCTAAAACGGGCAGTAGCCTCGTTTTGAGGTAGAACACACCATCCTCCACCTGGATATGCGAACCAGGCCGGCCGAACCCCATTTCTCCTCCCGATCATCTATCTGAGACCCGTTTCGAACTCTGATTAGTGCGTTGGAACCCCCTCAGTAAGGCCTTGATTCCACTTTGGCTGTTTTGTCTGATTTTTGTTCTAGAACGAGTTATAGCCCTTTGAGTAGTTTTGAATATTTTATAGATTTACCACGTTTTAGACCGAATTGGAGGGTTTTACCGGAGGAGTAGCATTGTGCGAGTCTCAGGTAGGTGGTGCATACCTCATTTTGTGTTTTCGTGGTTGTTCGGATGATGCGGCTTTCGGCGTGTTTTCGGGTATTTTGAGTGGGACCCTTTTTATCTGCTTTTTCATACTGTATTTCTTATGAGACCTCTGGGATGCTTTTGGGTATGCCCGGTTACCAGTTTGCGTGAGCAGGGCCGGGTGAGGGGTCGTTGCTCATTGAGGAATTTTGGCCGGGGAACGCCAAAATGGTTTAAATTGAAATGTTATTGTTATAAACTGTTTATTTTAATTTGTTAAAGCCTGTTAAATTGTTAGAGGCATTTAAGACCTCTTTTCTGGTATGGAACAGCACCTGGTATAGTGAAATTCGACTATTTAGTTGGTTTTTCCTGGTTATGTTTTCCATTTACATATGTTATATATGTGGTTGCTCAATTGGATTTGCTGGACCCTTTGGGTTGTGTTGGGCTTGGCCCGGTTACGCTTGAGTGATGCTGATCACAGGTTGGGGCTTTGACCGGGTTACTTTGTGTGGTTTTTGACCACGGGATTGGGCGTCATGGACGTCGACTTGAGGCAGCATGATTTTCAGGTTGGGCATGGCCCGGGATACTAGGATGGTGATGCCATCGGACTTTGAGAGACATGGTCGTAGGGACACGAGGTGTCAGATGTGTTGGTGGATTAGGACTATTTTGGGGATTACCGCTCACCTGGGACTTTGAGTAGTGTGCACACAGAGATACTCCGTGATGAGGTGGTTTTGACCACTCATGTGGGTAGAGGCCCCTGTAGCTGTGGTTAGGTATTTTGGTTGGGGGTGGTTGCCGTAGAAAGCCACGTGGGAGGTGATAAGCCTTCAGGGAATGGGCGTGCCTTCGGGATGTCGGTACTTGAGACATGAGGTGTCAGGAGGCACATGGTGCCAGGTTACTATTTTGGGCATGCCTTAGGGATGTCGGTACTTGAGGCACGAGGTGTCAGGAGGAACATGGGGCCAGGTTACTATTTTGGGAGTGCCTCCAGGACGTCGATGCTTGAGACACGAGGTGTCAGGTGGCACATGGTGCCGGGTTACACGATAGAGATTCCGGCGTTGGCCAAAGCAAGTGACACTCCATGGTGGCCGTTGAGCACCAGTGGAGTTTGTATTTACTTTTGCATGGTACTGATTACTGCTTTACTAGTAAATGCATGACTTCTTAAACACATATATTTGGTATGCACCATTGGGTGGCATCCTACTGAGATTTTTCTCACACCCTGCACGGGCCCTTCGAAACGCGTGCAGACTTTATGGATTTACATACAGGAAAGAGGCCAGCTTCAGGAGCTGGGCTGCGTTAGTTGTTCCATGGAGATGGTACGGACCTTGAGGTCATACCTAGCTGGGGTTTACCTTGTTGTGTTTACTTTTCTGTATCAGTATGCTTACTTTTTGTCGCTACTGTTGGTTAGCCATTGGCGCCCTTTTTATATTCAGTTGTGTATGACCTGCTTTGGATGCATGCTTGGTTGTTTACAGTAGTTGTTGCAGTTGATTGCTGGCAGGTTGTTCTGTTTACTTTCCATTGTATTTGTTTTCTATATTGATTCCGATGTTTATTGATATTGGATATGCTTCTTCTCTACGGGTCTGGTTCGAGTCTTCTGAGTCCTTCATTCCGCTGCATCTTTACTGTTATACTCGGACCAGTACCCTTACTATGATCCTCCGAGAGGGTATAGCCTCCCCACTATACCTATTCAGACCCTTGCTGCTAGTCGGCAGCCTTTGGCGTTCAGGGGAGGTGCGCCTAAGGTAGTGACACCCGACCCGTTTGGCACTGTTCGGGTGGCTGGCCAGGTCCGGGTCGTTACACTATGTTTCTTTTATTTCCTCTCCTTTCTAGTAGCTCACTTATCCTCCTCCATCACATGAAGGCTCCTGCCTCTCTAATTTAGGAATTCAAGTTTCCCCTCTGTCTAACCTCTGATTCATCCACTGTCAGATCCTATAGAAAGATAGAGGTACGATCTATAAACCTATCTAATATTATTTATGTTATTTTTCCCATCCATTGATCTATTTAGTTGCAAGCTCATTTTCCCCATTTTTAGTTAATTTGAAGGTTTCTCCAATTTCACTACTACAAAAAATGGCCTTTAACAGCACTAGAATAGGCCTTTATCTGTGTTAAAAAAGAGCTAATAATTTAAGCATATTTAAAGGCCCGAAGCTTTTATCAGTTCTAAAAAGGCGATGTTAAAGGCCCCTTTTATCATCATTTTTTTATTATTGTAAAAGGGGGCCTTTAACAGTGCTAAAAAGGTGTTCCCACCCACCCCCCTTCATCAGCGCTTCCCACCCCCCACCCCTTTATCATCACTCCCCCCACCCCTTTATTAAAAATTTAGATAATACCACCCTCCCATGATTTTCCCTGCCTCTAGCGAGTTTCAAACCCTAGAGCTCCAATATATACATCAAATCCATTTCCACTCCCCTATACTATTTTGTTTCACATTTTATGATATATCTATATTTTTTTTGAGTAGATTATGATATATCTATATATTTATATATATATATAATTAAATTTTTTTAATCATATATTTATATATGTGTGTGTGTTTATATATATGTTTATATATTAATAAATATATTTTATATGTAAATATGTTTAATTATTTATTTATAAAATTAATATTTATGTGTGAATATATAAAAAATATATATATATTGTTATATATTTGATTATAAATAACATTAAATTATGAAAAAAGAAAAAATTTTAAAACCATAATATCAATATGAATGTAATACCTAGGAATAAATTCATTCCCCACCAAGAAAGGGAAAAAATACCCCCATAAATGAGCTTGAAAATCCATCAAATGTTAAAAAATTGGGGTACACCGACTAAAAACTCAAGTTTGGAGGCCTTATGAGAATTTATTAACCTAAAAATGTGAAATAAGATTACCTATATCACCAAGGGCATATAGATCATCGTAGGCTTCGATTTGATATGTGTTAGAGCCCAAACGGACACTCTGATCAAAAGTTATGGTTGTTTGAAGTTTGAGTTACATTTTCAACTTATTTTAGATATTTTGTTTTTATTTGTTTTTATTTTTTTTTATATTCAAATAGATATTAAATGACTATTACTTGTTAATAATAAAAAAATTATCAATTCAAAATATTTTTTTTAATTATTTTATAAGTTATTACCACTAAATTTGCTTAATGCATTGTGGTGTGTCATTACTTAAGAGATTCCTTGGACCTTTTCTTTAGTTTAATTTAAGGTTGAAACATGAATTAGACCCTATACACCATGCCTTGGTCATATAGTATAATTGAATGAGTTAGATAAGAATGTGATGCCTTATTCCTTATGAATTAAATGATTTTTCCTATGGCATGCCTTGGTTAATCTTCCCATGCCAATAAATGTTTGAATAAATGGAATGGACTCTCATTAAAAAAGTTATACATTTATATCATGCTTTTTAAATTATTTTTTACACAGTGTTGAGGGATATACAAGGGGTTCGAATTAAGGACCCCTAGGATGGACTCTTGTTACACAGATATATTTTGTAAATGCTTGTTAAATACATTGGGGGAGACATCAGCTATACCTAATATGGGATTGTCATGAATTTTTTATTTTACCTTCAAACATGTGACACTATTTCCCTAGGGGAGACCCCTTGTATAGTCTCTATGGCATGATTGGTTATACCATTCCATGAGAGAGACTCGTACCCTACGTGTGATACTAGGTATGAACTAGAAGGTTATTTCATGTTGTTTTCACACCATTTTAGAGTGACACTTGGGACTTTATATTTGTATCACCTTGGATGGACTCCTTGGAATTGGACTTTTTTCAATCCCTCTAAGAGATACTTGGTAAGTTTCTCCAAATTTACATGGATGGGATCAAGGTGTCTTGACTTGTTTTATAAATAAATGATTAAAATGTTTTAAAAGGTAAATAAATGATTTAAAATGAGAACTTTGTTATATTTATTAGAAAAATTTAGGGGTGTTTCCTCCAAGACCAATCACAAGCTTGGGGATAGTAAAACCTGTGTCATTTTACCTAATTCACTTTACCATTTTCAGATCTCTTGATTCAGACACACCATCTTAGGCCAAAACAGGTAGATTGGGAGGGTATCTAAGTGGAACCCATTCCAATGTAATTATTTATTTACTTGGTATTTAATTTCAATTAAATATGGAACACTTCTATTTATTATTTCAAAAAAATGGAAAGGCTTATACATCATGTTTTTCTACCTACTGAGATTTTATCTCACGCCCTGCTTAGGTGCCTTTGGTACCCAAGTATACTTTATGATTTAAGGTACTGATAGAGGGAAGAATTTGTCTTCTAATTCTTGATTTACCTTTTAAGATGGAGTTGATAGTAGAGAAACGGGCCTATTCTTTAGATTCTAGATATAGAAGTTTTTTGGAATTTTATTTTGATAGAATGTTGTATATATTTGTATGCACTACCCCTTTCTTAGTCATTTTTTATAGACACATTACAAATCTCATCATCAGTTTCTTTATCTTGTTATTCAGGTTCTATACTTTATTTCATTATCTTACATGTTTATGATTTTGGTTTCCACTGCTATCTAGATGTTGTCATTTATTTTGTTGTTTATTATATATATATATATATATATATATTGTTATTTACTTTGATCAATGAGGGAATAGTCTCCCCACAAACTTATCCAAGGCCCTCACTGTTAGTAGGAATCCTCTAGTGTTTGGGGAGGTTCTCTTGATGTCTTATGTCCAACCATCTCGAGGTACTCTAGAGTGGAACTTAGGGTGGGATGTTACAAATCCCTAATGTGAAATGAATATAACCATATAAGAGTATACCAACAAGTGAATCGGTTACCTACATACAATAAATCTCAAACCATAAGCCATCCAACTATACCACATGGTCCTCATTGTGATGAAAACCCCCTCATAGACCTAGTTCCTAGAATGAAACGAGGTCCACTAGTGATGTGTGAACCAACTAGTATAATAGACTATATATCATGCTTAGTACTTAGGTTACCATGACTAAAAAGGAATTGAGGCGTAATAATATGCAAGATAGGTCTGACACAAAAGGAATATCCATAACTACCCTCATCCCTAACACTCAAAAATGAATATCCCCATATAAAAAATGCACCTAAGTAATAGACAAGAACATTCCCACACAAGGGGAGAAACAATCACTACATAGTGATATAAAACCCACATAAGGGGTAAAACAATCAAGGTAAAAACAAGGGGTTTCTTTCACAGCATCCATTTTTAAAACCAAAGTTCCAATCGGGACTTTAACACTAGAACATGTCTTGGTATTCCAATCCCTTTCACATTTTATAAAGTAACACTCTAGTCATTTCTTATAAAATGATGGAAATTACCCACACATATAAAAACATTTCAAAGTCAACCACAAAATAGGGGCCTTCTACTTTGAAATACCAAAAAAGTTCAATACATTTATTTCCAACAAATAAATTTAAAAGGATCTAAGAAGTGATTTACACAAGGGTAAATCATACACACATTTCAAATCATAATTTGAAATTCAATAAATAAACCCTTTATAAATCAATTTGAGGTTAAAACCTCACTTCAAAACCAAATTCCTTTTAAAACATAGTTATCATTCATTAAAACAAAAAAAATGTTTTATAATCCAATGCACTCCATGAAAACCATTTCAAAAATCCACATGGGATTTCCAAAAAATCATAGCACAATAAAATATTATATAAAACATGGAATTCTAAAGAGATCCCTTTTATTCCAAGATTAAAACATAATAAATGGTTTTAAATCACCAAAAATATATCACATATATTCATAAATTCAATTAAAATTAATTTAGAAAGAACAAGGACACTTTGAATTCCAAAATGAAGCAATTTCATAGAAAAACCTACTTGGAAGAATAGTAAACAAATCTAAAAAGCTTCAAAACATATTTCCTTCAATGTTGACCACCCAAATAGGGATGGAGACAGGTTCTAATAACCCTAGACACCAAAAAAACTCAACATTAGATCCACCTATAACTCTAAAATCATCCAAAATCGATCTAAGGTTCATGGGGGAAACCAAAACCATGAGTTAAGAGAGTGGGAAGGTAATAAGAGAGAAAGAGAGGAATAATTACCTTAAAACCACTTGTAAAATTCCCAAGAGAAGGAAAGGATCAATGGAGGAAGAAGTTGAAGCTCCTCCAAGGGATCCCAAGAGTTTTCTGACATGAATGGAGTAGAATAGAGGTGAAAACCCACTTAATTCAAGTAGGGAAAAATAGGAAACCATCAAAATTTTAAAACCTAGGAAAGTCATACTATTCACCCTAGCACCACACTGTTGAAAAAATAATGCTCTACTTGTGTCATTAAAAACTGTCAAAAATTACAAGCCACATATAATACTTGTTACATAGTTTACCAAACCATGCGTAAGTTTTGTGCCAAACCCTAAATACACCAAGGTACCCATACAGTTTCTCCTAGGTGCTCTCACAGTTTGGACTTAACCATGTGCAACCCATTCTGACAAACTATGAGCAACTCAAAATGAACTGAAAGGGTTCCTCGTGAAGGGATTATACATGATTTCCCTCAAAATTTTCTCATTAACCATACACAAATAGAAAATATTTAAAATTTCCATGTTCTAAGAAAAAACACCATAGAAACTCAGACTAAACCTCAACCTCATAGAATAATAAAAAATAAACAACATAATGACATGGGGTGTCATAAACTCCCTTCCATGCCACTTTATACCCTAAAAATTCCATGGTTGAAATGAACAGACCATGGAAGACAGAAGATCCCAATAGGACATAACCAAAAGAACCACTCAACCTGATCCAACCTCAAAACCAAAAATGAGATCCTCAAAAATGATCAAACCAATCAACCATAAAATTTTCAAATTTCTCCAAGTACGAACAAAATAAGAACCTAGAACAAAGAGTCATATGAAGAATGGGATACCTAACATGGTCTTCCTAATAATTATAATTCCTATAACATGGTGGAAAAAAATAAAAAACTACTAAGAGACACATCCTCAAACAACGAAGAAACCACAAGAGAAACTTACTCTCAACCCAAAATAAATTCTCCACTTTGAGGGAAAACAACCACAATCAGCTTCAAAAGAACAACATGATCTCTCATATTGATTCATGTCACATGCACATAACCTAGGGTAAAAACTATATCACCCTCACATGTTGTATCCCATATGGCCCAATACAAACACCAGCTAGTATATCAAACTCAACTGGTGGGTCACACGCCCTAGTTACCCAATCGGACATTCAAGGAATTTTCTTTTGTATAAATTACGAGCACTTCAAAGGTTCAACAAGAAAATAGTATTAATCGAAACTCTCATGAAATTTTCACCCAAAAAAATGATTTTAATAAAATATAAATAATATCCAACCACAAAAGAGTGAATAAAACTAGAACTATAACCTAAAAACCCTCTATAAGGGATATTCTGCAAAAGAAAAAAAATCATGCCACTAAAGGTATTTCACAATATAAATATCCAAAAAGGAACCATCCATTATATTTAAACAACCACAACTAAGGATCCAAAAATCTTAACCCAAAATTATAACCAACAAATGAATATTCACAAAAACTTACAACCCATCCTCAGAGGATTACACTTGAGGCATCTTCTGAAAACCCATCTTACAAAACTTCTGAAGATGATAAAAATAGAAAAAATGGAAGAAACCCCTAGGATACTTAAGATAGGAGGTATTAGAATGATCTAGAGTCCCAAAATAAAATTACATAAGATATCTCTTCTTCCTATGATAAATACCCTTTGATTTTAGCCCTGGCTCATGCTACTTTTTCTCCTCACTCACTAGGTTATACTTTTTCCCACCAGATGGAACTAAGGAATCACCCACCACTATTTTTCTAGAATGGTCATATTCTACTCCAATGGCCTCATTGACAACCTCTTGAAAATATGTTAAACTAGATTCAAGTATAATTAAACCAGAATCTAAGAGAATACCACCTCCAAAGAAAAAAGTTTTGTTAGTATCAATGAAAACCAGGAATGGAGAAAATATAACCATCTTTGAAAAGTGATTGAGATACTCTACTATTGATCAGTCGCCCTTATGGGGGCTCATCAACTCAAGTGATTTATCACCATGCGCAACCATAGTAAAAAATCACTAAACAAACTTCATCCCAAAGATATCCCAAGATATATCTTTACATAGTAAAGGATGTACCATTAAAACACATCAAACTCTATTAAAAATGACAATAAATCTATCAACATCTATCACCCATGAATTTTTAGGTGTCCCAATGGAATTGAGGATTTACACAATCTCTTTTAAACACCTCGCCACTTCTATTAACCCTTGATCACAGATGAAAGAATGTGGTTTTAGATCCAAGAAGTCCAAGATGGGTTCTGAGCTTAAACAAGGTTCCATTTCCACCACTCTTCTTAGAGTCTGTGTGGGGAATGGAACTAATGAATCCCTTTAGACCATTCTGGGATTCATACTACAAATAAAGATGAAATATAAAACATTATTTCATACCTCAAGATAAAAACCAAAATATTCCTCTACAAGGTAGTAATCAAGGCCATATAACAATCCACCAAATGATGCACAAAAACATTCACGCCAAGAAAAGAAAATTTTCATTTGAAACCACCATTTTCACCAAGGAATTTTGAAATAACCCTCCACTAAGGTTCATTCCTGAAACCCAATATAACCCTAACATTTAAAAAAATTGTGGAGGAAAACTCATCACCCAAATAAGGAATGTCACAAAAAATTCTTTTCAAAATTCCATTTCATTTTAAAAACAAATCATCTAAATAACACTCATAAAAATTCACTTTCCTTTAAAAAACATCTTAAAAACTAGATTTAAAACAAAATATTATTTTTTATCCTGAAACATTTTTAAAAATCACTTTTGAAATCAATTTCTTTTAGGAAAAACCAAATGAAGAAAGTTTTGAAACATCCCATTTTATAAAAAAAATTATAAAAAGAAAATGGAATCCCCTCTTCCCATTAATTTGTAAAACCAATTTTAAAAATATGTATTTCTAAAAAATACCTTTATTTTACCAAATAAGGTTTTAAAACTAGGCACAATAAAAGCACTGCACAAGCATCAAACAAGTCTCATAAAGCTCACATACCAAAAAGGTCAATAAAACACTCCTCAATCCAACTCCAACAAGTGAGATTAACTTCTGGAGAAATATGGAATCAAGAGGAGTCTAAATAGGTTAAATGGGGAAGAAATGGTGATTTGAATGCTTTGTCCACATAGTTTGGGAAACCATGAACCAACCGTTCAATACAATCTACATAGGAGGAAGACGCAATCGTACAACACCACCCAATTTCCCAAGTTGTGTGATTTGATCATGCTTCTCAATATCCCCTCCATTTCCACCCACAAACCAAGGAGTGAAACCCAATATCACTTACACACTCAAAGGGGATCCAAACAATATCAACCACATTAAAATCCATCAAAAAAACAAAAAACAACAACTAATTCACAATTTTAAGCCCAATAACCCCAGAAAGCTTGAGGCTCGGGATGAGAAAGAGCTAAATAGACTCTACCCACCCATACCACTCAAGATCCTAAAAAATTAATATTCTTTTTACCAGGACATATCCAAATAAAAAGGGTTACATAAAAATATTATTCTCCCACCAAAGGAAAAAAACTAAACCTATGATAGCATTTTTTAACAAACCGGCTCAGGCTTCCACCAAACCTGACACTCTACTCGGCCCACCATAAGGTTTGAGATGTTCCTGATCCCCATGTGATAGCATCAAATGCCATTTAAACACAAGAATACATTTGGGAATGATTTCTTCCATATCATAGATAAAATATATTAGAAAAAATACAGTATCCAAAAATAAAATAACATTCAAAGCAGGTCATAACCAACTAACCTAATTCATCCCATTTGAAAAAATATAAACATCAACCAAAAATAAGTATCTAAAATAAATCATAATAATATAAAACACTAAATAAATGGAAAAAAACAAAAAACCAACTCAAGATGAGCCTGAACCATCTCTATGCAACCATCGGTGACTCATCACCACCCAACTCACCCCACTTCGACTGAAAGGAATGAAAGATAGATCCAAATGAAATACTAGAACCTAAAATATATAGGCATGAACTAAAAATACTAGTAGTTCACCACAACCCACTGAATCTATGAAATATGTTTCATATAAAAATACATAAATTCTAGTATGAAAATAAACTAGAAAATAAGATTTATTGATATAACATTATGGAAACTTACACAATTCTTTAATTTTTATTAAAAATATTTCTATCATTTTCAAAAACTAAAAACAAATGGGTTGAAAATATGTCCACCAGAATATTCTATTTCAAAACCACACACCCACTTACATTTATCAAAACAACTCATTTTTTTATTTAAATTAAAACAGCCACTTTAAAACATTTCACCATTGAAGCCATCTTTAAATCAAAACACCCATTTTTAAATTCACTTTAAAGTACCCAAAAAGAGTCTTTAAATTCAAAAAAGGATTTATAACATCTTTGAAAACTCATTCTCCAAAGGACACGACCCAACAAACACCTGGGAAAGGCATATCAAGTAGGCACCATATATCACAGGGCATATAGAAAATGTAAACATGAAGAGGTTCCATATCAATGAGAGTAAGGGAAATCCTATAAACAAGCACTAGATAAAACTCCCATCAATCAATAACCAACCATGAAATAGAATGTGTGATGGGATCTACCCTAAGATCCCCAATGTGTGAATAATATTACCATATAATAGTATACCAACCCATGAATTAGCTACCGACTTGCACTGAATCTCAAACCATAATTCATCCAACTATCCCACACAAGCCTCATTGTGATTAAAACACCTCATAGCCCTTGTTTCTAGCATGAATGGAGGGAAAATAGTGTTTTGTAAACCAAATGAAATAATATATTGGATCTCAAACTTAGTACATGGGTTCCCATAACCACAAAAGAAGTGATTTGTAATAACATGCAAGGTAAGTCTAACACACAAGGCATAACCATAATCACACTCACCAATAACACCCAACAATGAATAACCCCATATAAAAAATGCACACATGGCATGGACAAGTACATTCCCACACAAGGGGAGAAACAAGAATCACATAGTGATAAAGAACCTACACAAGGGTTAAAAATCAAGGGGAAATCAAGGGATGTCTCTCAGAACATCCATTTTAAAACCAAAGTGCAAACTGGGCCTTTAACACCAAAACATGATTCGATATACAAATTCCTTTCACATTTCATAAAGTTCCACTCTCATAATTTCTTATAAAATAATATAAATTACCCATACATTTAAAACCATTCCAAATCCACTCTTAAAACATGGACCTTATTTAATGAAATACCAAACAAGGTCCACTTGGGAAAGCTTTATAGTTTTCCAAACCTTACACCAACTGTATGTTGGTCACTGGCTAGGCTAGATACCCCTCACACAGTTCCCCCTAGGCATCACATGGTTGTAAAAACTATGCTCTAAAAATTTCATCCATCAATATAAAAAATTAAAAGCCACATTTCATGCTTATCTAATGGTTTATCAACCCATGCACAAGTCGTGTTCCACACCCCAAGCACACAAGGGAACCCACACAGTTTCTCCTAGGGGGTGCATGGTTTAGACTTAACTATGTTCAACCTTTGATAACAAACTATGGTTAATTCAAAATAATCTAAAAATGTTCCTCGTGAAGGGAGAATACACGATTTCCCTCTAACCATGCACCTTATCCATGAACATAAGGAAAACATTTGAAAATTTCCATGTTTCAAGATAAAACTCCATGTGAACTCAAACTGAACCTCAACCTCATAAAATAATACAAAATAAACAACACGGTGACATATAGGTGTCATGGGATCTAGCTTAGGACATTACCTATCAAAACCAATTCATTATTATCACCTTTTTTGTGATCATAAATCCTATACATCATACCAAACTTTAATCTCATGAATCTTACCCAAACCTCACTCATAACCTCAACCTTTTCCAAATATCTTACATAGTGGTTATAATGTCCACATCTATTCCTAAGTCTAACTCATGTACCTATACATGCTGGGAAACCCATCGGTCATCCAACCTCACAACCTACCCATATGGAACATACTTACCCATGTACCCAATACATTACAAGAATTAACTCAAGACCCTTTACATAGTAACCATCATTTTTATTAAAGGAGAACCCATAAATGAAAAATATCATTCTCTCACTCACTCTCTGATGGAAAATAAATTGAAACTATCATTAGGACTTATCCCACTAAACCTCTCTAAAATAACCTACTCACTAGGATGAAATGATCCTTGGAACACTTATCTTACTCAACCCATACCTAAGAACCTAATTATTACTTAAAGGTAGGTTACCTTTAACCTACAAAACAATCGATCACCCCACTATCCAACTAAAAGGCCCAAACCTGCTATACCCCTAATGTACCAACATAATGGAATGGACCTTGTGATACCCATTAATTATTCCAAACCCAAATACCCATTTGAGTTTTTCCGCACATGATTAGTATATATTCCAAATAGATACATAGTCACTCAGTGATCCTAAAATCATCAAACATAGATCAGAATTTTTGTTCCAGTTGTAGGATAATTTACCCAGCCTAACTCAAAAATTTAGAATCCTCTTGATCCTAATTCTAATACCAAAACCCCAAAACACACACATGGAATCAAAAATAAAAACAAAAATTATTTCTTAATATGTAACATACCACCTAAATTTTGTTTATTATATATATATAATCTAGTATCATGAGATGATTTGGCTCTATTTTCCTAAAATTGGGAAATAAAAAAAGTCCTAATTTAGGTATTTATGATAAAAAAACCCCATAAGTTGTGAAAATAAATGGAATAAAATAGGTTTATTACCTTAACCTCACCAAAAAATCCCACATTCGCAGATAGATCATCAATTAGGCATAAAATGGAGCTCTAAGAGAATTAGAAGTGGAGGAGGGAAATAGGAAGGGGGAAGGGGGTATCCTAGGGTTCTGGGTTGAGTGAACAAGGGTTGTAATTTTTTTATAAAATTTTAATTAATATAAGATTTAAAAAAATCATGCAAGAGTCATTTAGTACTCAATGAGACTATATCGGATACCTAGTGGGATAATAACCACCCGATGGTTTTCCACCAGCCATGAGGTGGAAAACCTGGGCTCTCTTCCCCCTTGAAATATCCATTTGGTATATGATGAACTACCATAGAATACCCAATGGTATTTGAAATTTTTCAATTAAAAATTACCACTAGCTTAACTTTCTAACTAAAATTCTAAAAATTCTCCTAATACTACCAAGAATCTATAAAAAACCCTCTAGAGATGTTATAGGCCTTGTAAATCCAAACTAAATCCCAATTATAAAATCACCCATACTCCAATTCTTGAAAGTTAAAATTTTCTCCCAATCCACCAAACCATATTGTTGTGGGTTATTATATATAAAATGAATGGTTTATATAAATCATTTCAATATCTTTTAGATAAGGTTCACCAAGTTGTAAAGAACATAAATAAAGATAAATATATTTTTCTTATTATACACAATAATAAAGTTAGTAAGTTTTTGGATCATACAATCAAGGGTTCCAAGGTGATTCATTGGTTAGGGGGAGAAACTCAGAGGATCACTGATCCTAGTGTACAGTAGTTGGGAAAGTGAGGGGATCAAGGTGGATTTATGGGTTAGGGATTTTTTTCTAATTGGTGGGATAAATACCTATTTTTTGTATGGGATCTAAATATATTGAATTTTTATTTTTATAAAAACAAAAAAAAAGTGTTTAGAGAGAAAACTGGAAAAAATAAAAGGAAAAAAGGAAAATGGAAAGTACAATACTAAAGTAAACTTTGAAAAATTATTTCATGAAAACAAATTTTAAGAGGGAAAGAATCAAATATGATATTGTTTACTTTGTTGTGAAAATAAAGGTCTCTATAAGGAGAATTTATATGGATTGAAGAAGACGTAAGCAGAAGAATTTACTTAAATTATATTCATTAGTTCATGTGATATTTATATTTCTTTTATTGGGTATTGGATACAATTTATGATAGACTCATTTTTATCTGAATACCATAACAAACTAAGTTTATTAATATTATGAAATTTGAAGTTGATATTCAAGTTTTTGATGGATTTTGTCTCCTATATCAATTATAGAATATCATATCCCCACATTTCTTAGTGGAGAGGTTCTCTTATTTGAAAACTATTATTATTTATTGTGTCTAACCAAAAAAGTTGTATTTGAGTTCAGTTTAGGCACAATGGAGTTTTATTTCAAGTTTATAAATAAATGTTGTTATGGCATACCATAGTTAAATAATAGTTTAATTATAACTAAATCAGAGATGTCTTTTTTCAATAATAAATACTGAATATAAAACATCATACTCAAATTATCCAAATTGTTACAAGATATTACATGGTAAATGAAAACAGGAAGAAAATGTTAAATATATACCAAGAAAAGTGTTTAAACTCTTTTGAGTTAAAACTCTTTGGTATTTGACATGCTTTATTATAAGGAATAATGAATGTGACACATTTTGAAATTAAAAGGTGATAGATCCAAAAATATTCTATAATTATTTCACATAGATGAATGTGAACCATTTCAAGTATAACGTAGAGGTAAATTATTATACTTCATGTTGTTTTATGATATCATCATTTTATTTAGACATATAAAATTGATGAATCAAAAATGGTGTTCCTTTAAGAATTGAAAGGAATATAAATTGATGTTGATAATGATCTTGGTAAGAAGATTAAAGCTACCTTGGTCAAGCTAAGTCGAATTGTCGGCATCTAATGAAAATTGGTTCCAAGGTATTGGATTCATTGATAGTTTTGGTTTCATTTGTAATATCATAAGATTATATTATATGGATATACTTAAAAGAGTGGGGTAAATTGTAGTTTTAAAAAACTTTAAATAAGAAAAAACACAATACATATTAAAGTAAATATATCGAACTTAGACTCGGTCTGATTATCAGAGTGAATATCAGAATCAAAAAGGTTCTAATTAATTTCAAATTATATAATTATCATAATCATAATTATACCAATAAAACAAAATGTATATAAAGATGATTACAATGAATAGATTTCTATTATATGAATAGTGGATTAGAAACTTGTAAAAACAAGTAAAACAATATATAGTAATAGTAAGAATGAATTGCAAGATATATTAAAATATTTAACTCTTTTAAACTTAAGATTAAGGTAGTCAATAACCTTGACTACAGGTATACACCATTTTATACTTATTGTAAAGTCTGTATTTTTTTACCAAGAAATCCCTTGATATGATGATTGGAATAATCTAGGTCTTCCTATCATCATAATCCCTCGATACGATGATTGGAGTCTATATTCCTATCACAAAAATCCCTAAATATGATAGATTGGATTCACAATTTTCTAATCCCTATAATACCTCAATCGTAACAATGATCATACATGATTACTAAAGAAAATGTTTTAAAGGGAACAAACTAAAAAGGATTCTTTAGAACTACAACTCTCTAAATTATTATAATGAATATGAATGAGAAGTCCACACATAGAAAATTTATAAGACTTGAGTTGTGAATGTGATGAGCTCAAAAATCTTCAAATGATTGTCTATTTATAAGTGAATCTTGAATGAACATATTTCTGAGTTTGTTTCAATGGCCTCGGATAGCTATCAGTTGACATCTCATAATGTTCTGGCATAACTGAATGTATGATGTCATTTTTTTAACAATATTATAGTTATAGAGATATTAATTATGATAGAAACAATTATATGTACTCCAATTATAAAATTAGGTTATTTCAATGGACTTTCTTATTAATTATCAATACAGTAATCCTTATGAGATTCAGTCTGATATATTGGTACCAGAACCAGTATGATGGTCATGAATTTTTTCAGTATGATAGACAAGTTAAAATTCTTACTCCTGATCTGATTAAAGTTAAGTCTGATTAATTGGATGCATACTCAATATGATGATCATAATTAATAATAATGATTTTATATTTTCAATACATTTTAACTTTCTCTATGTATGGTAAAAGATAATGTTTTCTACAAAAAAACTAAAACACTTAGGACATAAAAAGTTATTAAACATGTTTTAAGAATTTTTTTGTGATTTCCAAAACTAAATGAATGGAAAATTAAGAATTAAAACTTCTAACTCAACAATATACCCATTTTTTGAAATCAAAAACCATAAAACTTAAATGAAAATAACTTGAAAAACTTACAACACTTTTTTCTTTTAATAACTATGATTTTATTCATTACAACATAACTCCCCCTAAGTTTGTAACTTTTCTAAATATGATGTAGAGTATTATAATAAATCTTCCTTAAAGAAAACTTCTCCCCCTTAGGAATATTTCTCCCCCTATAGATAGTATTTTCCCTTTAAAAAGAAAATTACCCCTTTTTAGAACATTCTCCCCTCTGATAAAACTTCCTCCCCTTTGTTAAAACTTTATCTCATTATAAAGCTTTATCCCCCTTTATGATTTTCAAAAAGGAATGGGAAAGAATAATATGTTTATTAAAATGTTAAAAAAAATAACATATGAAACAACATTGAACTATGTAATCATCTATATAAATATAAAAGAATATATAAATAATCAGAATTTAAAAACATTAAAGAAAATAATATTTTGATGAAAAGTAATTCATTCATTAATAATAAAAAGTTTTAAAAAATTGCATTGATAATTAAAAGGAAAAGAAATCATTATTTCTTCATTATGTTATTCACAAAATACTTTATTTTCTTGAACTCATTCTGATCTTTCTCAAGTTTAGAAAATTTTTCGTCCAAATAAACTTGCTTCCGCACTTTAGATTTCAAAATTTTAACTTCCATAGAAAATTTTTTGTTATGTTCCCTCATTAAGATCAACTCATCTTCACGTGATCTAATTCTTCTCAATTACAACTACATGTCACACATATTTCCATTCAATACTTTGACATCCTCTATCCATTCATCTATGGAATCTCTAAATTCTTCAACAAACTTAACTCTATCTTCTATATATAATGATAACTTGTTGAAAGATTAATATGATTCTAACGTAAGTTTCTTTACCTCTAGAAAATGGTCATTATGCTCCTGAATATTGGTATCAATCTGATTAAACCATTTCACCATAGGATTATAAGAATAATTTTTAGTCTTAAACTTTTCTTGAAAAAATTTCTAGTCTAACTTAATCTTTATCATAGTTTTTATCAAAATCTTGATTGACTCCATTTTTTCACTTGTGGATTCTTGAATCATCTTGAATCTTGATTCAATATTTGGAAAACACATAATCTAATCTGTTAATCTTTGAAGGCTATAAAAATTAAATCAATAATATTATGAGCAATTGTAGCCTCTAATTCTGAATGATCGGGATCAGGCTGAGGGGGTTTTGGCCTACTGGTTTTGGTTTCAACTTCTTTTCCTTTCTTATCATCCTTATTTAAAACTATCTTTTCATGTAAAACATTAAGAAATTATACATCCTTATCTGAATCATCTTTTTCAGAAACTTTAGTCTGAGATTTTTGATCTTTTTTTTCTCTCTTTGAGGATGATTCTGGTTCTTTTGTGGAAGAGTATTTTTCTTCTTGATTATATTCTAATTTTCCATCCTTAATGGATTTTGATAGTAAATCAGATGAAAATTATGATTCTGAGGATTCATTATAAGAATTTATTTCTTCACCATTATCCTATTCTTTATCTTTCTATTATTATTATTCTTCTACCTATTCTTCTATTTCTTAATATTCAAACTCTTTTTGTTGTTGTTTTCCTTCTTCTTCTCCTTCTTTTTCTTCTTTTTCTTTTCCTTCTCTAACTTCTTCTTCAAGTTCTTGTTCTACTTATCTTGTCATTCTTAGGGATCCTTTTTTATCTAATTCTAGTACCAATTTTTTCTTGAAAACATTTGGAACTTATTCTTTCACATCAACCTTTATTTTTCCCTTATTATCAATAAAAGGGATTTCAGCAGGGATAACTGAGGTTTGTTCAAATATTAATCCAACTTCCATAAAAATTTGATCGGTATGGGATGTCAAAAACATTGGATTTTGAGAATCTTGTTCATCACCTTCTAAAAATATTTCCACAATTATTACTTCTTTCAACCTATTCTTTTTCTTCTTTCTCTTTTCTTCTTTGTCAAGTTGTTCAACTATCCAAATATTTAATGTTTTGGCTTCAGTAGGTTCAAGTCTGAATTTTGGATCCTCAAGTTTCTTATGAGCTTTATGTTTCATTATCTTCTTGAAAACTTCATTTGGAATTTTTATTTGTTTCTTTTTCTTGATATGTTAAGAAGTCTCGACCTTTCTTTTCTTCTTATTCTTTTCATATTCCTGATCTTTCCTTGATGGTTTGGCATTAGAATAATCCCCATCAATTGTTTCTAAAAAATTATTTATCTTGGAATCAAACACCAACTACATTATTGACATTATATCTTCACTTATAAAGGAAATATTCTCCCAAATTGGATATGATTCATTCTATAATTTGAAAATTCCCATACACTTCACTATCAACTTACTTATGAAAGCTGAAAATATTATTTTCTTCAACTTGATTGATGAGGTTTTGATATTTTCTACCGTAATTTAAATAAACTTAACTAAACCAATCTTCCTCATGTTCACAAAATAATCAAGAACAAACGTGTCTAAAACTTTCAAAGTATCCCTATCACCCTTTCTAGGGATAGGATACCCTTTCATCCATAGATCTATGACTCTATTTTATGGATTCATGTGAGAAACTTTCTTTACTTTCACATAGAAGGAAAATAGATAATCCTAAGATTTATTCTTGTCAAAGGTACCAAGACTGTTCAGTAACTTATGAGAAGGTAAGTAAGCTTATATTTCTGATGGAAATCCAACCAAATCCACTACCCTTATATAATACATATTATACTGTTTACCAAACATTATAAAGGAAACCATTTCCTTATCGTCTTCTGTAACAAATTTCACAAAATCATAGAATTCAATAACTGCCTTAGGATAATATAAATCAAAATTTTTGTCTGACTTATAAACACATACTAACTCTCAAACTTAAAATAAAATAATATTCTTGAGAGTAAAATCATTCTTTTAAAACCACAATATTTCAATAAAACTTTCCTCAAAAACAAACCACTTAACATAGTCCTCTTTGGTTTCCATCGGAACTAGAAGTGGACCATTGAATGGATGTAAAGGAAGATTATCAAACTGGGGTATTTGAAGTGTAAAGAAATGTGGGTAAAAAATTGTGAATAATCAATGTGGGATAACGGATTTACCCAAACTTATATAGGTGTTGGGGCGATGATTCAATTTCCATAATAAAAATTATAGTTGAGATTGAAATCCTTCCTTATCTAACGGTCAATATTTATCCAAATAAAGGTTTTAAAAGTTGATTTGAAATCTAAAAGTTTTAAAAACATTTATCAAAGTGAGGAACATTCCAATTAGTAAAACTTTAAAAAAAATTAAAACAAAACAATTTTTTTGTAAAACTAAAAATTTATAACTTTAATAGTTCAAATCAAATTTTAAAACCTTTATTTTGATAAATATTGACCATTAGATAAAGAAAACTAAAGTAATGAAATAGTATAAAAACTAAAAGAATATAAAATTACATTTCAAGTATAAAGTTTCATCATTATGGTTAACATGTTCTTATTGGTTTTAGTAAACATATTATGATAGTTTTGAAATAAATTATTATTGCTATATTTTTATTATGAAAACTAATTAGGATAGTTTTGAAAAGAAAACTGATTATGATGGTTTTATAAAAACTAATAAATTTTTGTAATAATTTTTGAGTTTGGAAATTTTATAATAATTTATGATTTTGGACAACATTTTGATAATTTTAACTCCAAAAATCTTATAAATAATATGAGTCCTAAAAACTCATTATGATAAAATTTTTAGAAAAACTAGTAATTTAGAAAACTAAAATATTTAAGAAAAAATAAAAGTTTCGAAAAAACAAATACATATGTACTTCCCCTATGAAAAAGAGTATATTAATGTAATAAGATGGTTCAACAAGAAGTATATATGAATAATCAATTTATATCTATCATTCCTATATTCTATTTAATATATTAAAATATATCATAATTAAGGGGTTTAGTAAAAATATTATCAAGTTGTTATTTCATTCCAATGAATTGTAAAATTATATCTTCTTTAAGTGTGTGATCCCAAATGAAGTTATGTCTTATATCTATGTGTTTATCACGTTAATGATGTGTTGGGTTTTTACTTAAAATAAATGGATCTTATATTATCAAAAAGTATTGAAGTTTTAGTAAAACTCATGCCATGTTCAGTGAGTTTGTGTAACATCCACAACACTTGAGCATAAGAACTTACACCTTCCACATATTTGACATCAGTGGTAGAAAGTGATACTAAGTATTGTTTATTACATGACCAAGAAACTAATTAATATCCTAATATATTCTATGTTTAGTGTTTAAAAATTCTCATGTCGATTGGCAGAAAGAATAAATTCATCATTGGAACTATGTGATAAATATTTATCATTCCTAAAGTTCAAAAGATAATCTTCATCACATAATTGAATTATTCTTATAAGGTTGTTCTTAAGTCCCATAACAAATAAAACATTTTAAATAAGATATTTTCCAAGAAGAACAATGTTACCTATTCTAATAATCTCTCTTTAAGCATTATCTCTGAAATTTACATTGCCACCTTTCATCTTGATTATCTTCTTGAAGAAATATTTATTTCCAGTCATGTGCTCAGAAAATACTCTATTCATGTACTAAATGTTTTTATTGTTGGTAATTTCTTTATTTTATTAAAAAAGATTATTTTTTTAGAACCCAAACCTTCTTGGGTCTGGTATTATTAGAAAACAAAATTTTAGGTAACAACATTTTTCCAAATTTTTTAGTTTGGGAAAATTTCATTTCCTTTGAAAAAATAATCTTTTTGAAATCCAAATGATTATACTCTGCTCAAACAACAATTTTTCTTCTAGTTCCCACTACTTTTTCACTTAGTGAAAAAAGGTTCACTTTTAGGAATAAAGTAATTATTACTAAAAATAGTTTTTTATCAGTAAAACCCATTACATAACTACTACCATGAGGTATAATTTTTTTATACACCTGTGAAATTTTTCCTTATCAATGGTAAACTTTGATAAAATTTTCTTCAAACTAGAAGTTTTGGATTTTAGTTTGATAGCTAAATTTTTAACCTCTTCAGTATTAGTTTTAGAACTAATTTTTTTTTATAAAAAATTTTTCTCAAAAATAACTTTTTCAAGATATTTTAAGAAATTATATTTCTAAAAAATAATTTTATCAATATATTTAGAAAAATATAATATTAAATTTATTAAAAGGGTAATTCTCAAATATTCCTTAGCAATTTTAGATTTAGCATTATCAAGTTTGTTACAAATCTTATAATTTTCATTTTCTAATAGTTTTGAAAATCTTGATACTTCATCATAAGTTGGTAAAATATTTTCTTCAATGGATGAGAAAGATTCACCATCATGAGATGGATAAATTTTCTTATTATCACTATCAGGGTAATTGGAATTTAATGATAAATTTTTAAGGGATTCAGTTGTTCATGCCTTAGCCATTAAACATTGATTTACCATGGGAAATTTAGTAAAAAGAATAATGTTCCTCTGTCCAAAACTTTCATCATCTAAAGTATTATTAGAAGAATCTCCAACATTAAAACTCTATGTGTTAGAATATTTCAAAACTTTATTGCCTTTAGATTTGTAGTATTTCTTGGCATTTATATCTCAATTAATTTATTTCTTACCTTTCCTTTTCATCTTTATACAATCAGGTCAGATATATACAGCTTTCTTACATTCATAACAAGTAACCTAAAAATATTTCTTCTCACCTTTATCCTTATGAATTTTCTTATATCGGTATTGGAAATATTTCTTTACAACAATATTATTCATCCTTCTATACTAATTATCTAAATAGTTTTTTGAATGTTCTAATGTACTAGAATCTAATTGAACAACAAATTTATTCTTGCTCAAATATTTTATGACTTTCTTAGTTGACTGAACTTCAGAAGATATAGTAGATGTTATAGAAAATGAAACCCCACTATTTTTCTTTTTAACTTTCTCAGCATCTCTTTTAAGTCTTCCCTCGCATTTCATAAGAGTTCCAATCAAATCATGAAGAGTAATATTAGTTAAATTCCTTATATAATCCAAAACTTCTCTTTTTGATTCTCACTCATTGGGAATTATATCAATAATATTTTCAACTAAAATATCATCATAAATTTCTTTTTCTCCAATAGATCGTAAGTTACTTATAATAGCCATGAATCCTTGCATCATCTTGGAAACTAACTCTCCAGGTAAAAAATTAAAATCTTGGTAATAGGCTCTAATATTATCTCTTATTTTTACATAAATTTGGTTGTACTAAAATGTGTAACATCCAATTTACTCCAAATACTATTGGCAGCTTCACAAGATGATATCTAACTATAGATATTATGTATCATATAACATAATAAAGTATTTTTGACTTTGTAGTTCAACTAATATTCTTTCTTCTTATCATTTGTAAAAGTAGAAACTTACTTATTAGGAATCTTGTATTTTTGAGTAAATATCAAAAAGTTATCATATCTAGTGTTGATCAAAAATGTATTAATTCTATCTCTATGATATTCATATTCATTCCTATCAAAGATATGTGGTCGAATAGGATTCAGATTTTAAAGATATCCAACATTCATACCTACCATATTAAAACAATAGAAACTCTTTTCTACAAATACACATTAGTGTAAAAAAGTTTATAAATGAAAAGTTTATATCAAAACTTAAACAACTTGTAGTAAGTAAAGAAAGTAAAAACTTTTCAAATATCAAGAAGTAGAAACCTACTATGATACCAATTATAGGATCATAAGAGTAGCTTAGATAGTTATTCTTACAAGATGGAGTGAATTGAATTTTAAAAGACATTTAAACAGAACAAAACACAATACCTCTTAAAGTAAATTTATTCGACTCAGACTCAGTCTGATTATCAGAGTGAAGATCAGAATTACAAAGGATCTGATTAACATCAAACTATATTATTATTATAATCAGAGTTATACTGATAAAACAAAATGTATAAAAATATGAGTATGATATCTAACTTTCTATAATTTCATAGTGGAATAGAAACTTGTAAAAACAATAAAAAAATAGCTAGTAATAGTAAGAATGACTTACAAGCTATATTAAAACACAACTGGAAATTGAAGAATTTGTGATGGTCCATTTGCGAAGGGATCCTATCACAAAAGTTCATTTGCGATGGGGTCTCGTCGAAAATGACTCATTGTAGAAAATAGCATTGAAAATAGTTTATCCTGGTTTTTTTAAAACCTTTTCATGATGGGTGGATATACTTACCGCAAATTCTTATTTACGGCGGGATGATCCACCTGTCGCAAAAAACTTTACAAAATAAAAAATAATAAAAAATAATAAAATTAATAAAATTTAATAAAATAATAAAATTAATAAAATTTAATAAAATATAATAAAATAATAATAAATAATAATAATAATAAAATAATAAAAACTAATAAAATTATTAAAATTAATAAAAATATAATTAAAATAATAAAAAAACACACAATATTCACAATAATATAAAAATGAAAATAAAAAATAAAAAATAAAAAACACAATATTTTCAATAATATAAAAATACACTATATATAAATGTAAATATATTGATTAATAAAAATATTTAAAAAAATTACATTAAAATTTTTATCAGAAAAAGTACATAAATCACTAAGGGGTCATCTTGAGGAGGTGGTGGAGGAAAATCCATCTCAAACTATGATTTAGACGTTGCATGTACTTCATTTTCTGCTCATGTTGTTGTGTCTACCATCGATGCATCTCCTCCTCCTACTGTTGTTGTCAATGGAGCTCTTCATGCTCCCTATGGATGGTCTCTATAAGCACACCATGATCTCACAGCTACTCCTCATACTGTGTAGCAAATGATGATAACTCTCCACAAAATCCTCTTGAGCTGCACGACGACATCGTGGCGATACCATAATAGCTCCTATGCATCAATCAAGAGCCGATACCAACAACTCGGTCTTTCTTGAAGGCATTCTGAGTCACCTACATCTATGTTGAATCATCAAATCTTGTTGCACTGGAGGTCTGATCCTTAGTCTCATCCTGACTCTCAGCCTATGTACGAGATGTCGTGAACTCATATGACTCCTTCAATTTCAATTTAAAATTAAAATAGGTAAAATATTATTTGTAGTTACTTTTAAAACTCAAAAATAAATTATACTAACCACAATATGATGATGGAGATCACCACTAATATCTCCAGTGACAAGATTGTTGTACATCCTCCAATTAATGTCGAACTCCATAATATAGGGTTGTTCAACTACCTATATGAGCATAAAATAAACAGTTTACATTTAAAGTTATATAGATTATTAAAAAAATTACTTACCATATATTATCGATATGTACTGAATGTATGACTATCTGGATCATGTGTCACCTCCTTTCTCCCTCGATTCTGTCAAAATAATGATCCTCTCCTATGAAAAATAGTTCTCATATAATATGAACATAATCCATCCCAAACCTGAGATGAGATTTAATATGGTCGATGGGTGCAGTAAGACTAATCAAAATTGTTGACTCCCACTTTCAGCATTATTTTCCTCCTAATCTTGTGAAAAAACCGATGTCAACACTCATACATACAGACCTCCCATTCCTCCCAGGTGATTTATACATGCTATCATCGATGGGATACCATAAACCCTACAAATAATTAATAATATCAAGTTATTAATTAAATATATTTCAAAATAAATATTATTTATTTACCTACCATCCAATGATCGAACATGCGGTGATGAACATCAATGGTAATCTGATCGCATGTGACCCATGCTCCAGAAAAATAATTCCACAATCTAGTACCTACCTATCCAATAACTATATGTGAAAAGATGTGAAAAAAGGGAACAAATAATCAACCAATTAGTATATAAATAAATTGATGAAAATTAATGAAAATTAACTAAAATACACAATTGAACATACATATGCATGCATTGATTGAACTAAAGACATGGACATCACTCGGGGATAGGGTCAGGAATCATTAATCTTGTAAGATCAAGACCCCTCCGAGTGATCGTTGAACCGCCAACAGTACGAGGGACAGATGATGTTGCATCAGGATCATCATCAGGTAGTACAACATCATCCAACTCACAAAATATATCAGAGAAACATTCATCATCCATCTGAAACATGAAATGACTATTGTCAAGAAATAATTGAAAAAAGGATTGTATGTAGATATATATTATTTATGATTATAACCAGTATTTAATTGTGTCAATATTCATCATCATCTTTGTATATGATGGTATCAATATATCTGTATTCCTTCTCAGTGTCATTATTTTTCATGGTAAATTCATCTTTATCATCTCTTACTATTTCAAATCCACTTGTTACATTAATAACATCATCACCTCCATCAAACCATAACTATGGGGTGTTATCATCAATATTTGTGTCTCTTCATAGAAAATATGGATTTGGATTTTTCTCTTGAAAATTTTTCAATTCCTTTCACATCATAAAAACAACATTCACTTTGGATAAATTTATTTTCATGAGATTTCATTTTTATTATGCTCCACCAATCACTTAACTCTCTTGAAGTAGCACAATAATTTTCATAATAAATTTGATACACCTAATAAGCCAATAAATATGTTTATTTACAGAAAGAAGGATTTTATATTTAATATCAACAATTTCATGGCATAGATGAACATGAAAACCTTAATTAGTATCCAACCAATGATATTTAAACATAATTAGGTAATTCTTCCACAGATAACACAGCCCAATTATTTCTTTTACCATTCCATAAAACTCAACTTCACTTTCTCTATGATGAGATCCTTTCAAGAAAACACCACTATTAATTATTTTTTTATTACCCATATGCATGTGTATGAAAGTGAAAACCATTCACCACATATGCATTATAAGATTTAACCATTTTGGATGGTGGGTTACCCAATACATACAATCAATTTTCAATTTTATCAGTATGTTGAGATTCTTGAAAATTTGAAAAACAATTATCGATATAACAAGTAATAAATTTATTTTAAATGTTAAACCTAAAAAAATTTACTTTACTAGTTTTTGAAACCAGTAGGAAAAAATATTTATCTGACATTCTTCAAGATCAGCTGCTATAATTTGTGGAAACTGTTTCTTGATATGATTATCATATAATCTACAAATAAAATAATATTAATTTACTTAAAAAATATAGAATAAGTTATATCAGAACTCATAGTAAAAATGGTTTCATTTCTTCACAGTTGAGAAGAACATATGTATGAGCTCTATGATGTTCATCATTTGAAACCCAATATTCATGAACTCCACCAAATCCAAGTTCGGGCTGATTAAAAAATGATAATTGATTGTTTATTTCATCATGAATATTTCCCTCATTATGGCCCATGTGATTATGTTTTTTGGGATATTAATATTGAAAATAATGAGAGCATAAGAAATAAATTTCCTCATACAAATAAGTTTTTACAATTGATCCTTCAACGGATTCTTTATTATGCACCTTTTTCTTCAATTTCCGCATGCATCTCTCAAATCAGTAAATCCATTAGAACTATACTCGACCTCTATATTTTTTCCTGATATAGAAAATGTAATATTAAATGTTCTATTGAATCAAATAAAGTTGGTGGTAATATTTTTTTCCAATTTACATAAAATTAAAACAACATCTGCTTACAGTCTACTTAGTACATCATAGTCTGTTGTCTCCACACAAATGACTTGGAAAAAATATGATATTTATATTAGAAAATACCAAATAATAGAATTTAACAAACCTCTAAATCCAATTAGTTGAATTATTTCTATTATAACATGACAATCATGACTTTTTAATCTGGTAATATGACCATTTCTGATACATCTATCCAAATTGGAAACATAACCATTTGTAAACCTCAAATCTCTAATCCACTAACAAAATAATAATTGATTTTATTTGGAAATTGTATAATCCTCTTTTTTCTTTATTAACTTCTATGATCTGACATTTTCAAACAATTTATGTTCTGGTCGCCTGTAAATTTTGGTAAGATATAATTGTTCCTTTAAATTATCTTTGGTCTTACCAGGCATGTCCAAAAATATATAAAATATATTATCAAAACAATTATTCTTAATATGCATGACATCTAACATTTGATAGACCAACAAATAATACCAATATGGAAGATCCCAAAAAATAATTCATTTTATCCAATTATGTTGTTTACCAAATCTAACAATTTTCTGTTGGTTTATATTCGGTCCAAAGGAAATGGGAGATAATGAAGAGACAATGAATTTTAACTCAATACCTGAGATAATTGCTGGAGACCCATCTCTTTTAATTGTGAATTTTCTGAAATTATATCTTTTTCTATTAAAAGGATGATCATTTGGAAGAAATTTGTGATTATAGTCAAAAAAATAAGGTTTTCTTCCATTGATGAGCATAAACATTTTTCTATCTATCATATAGTACAGACATGATTTTAGACCAAGTGTACTTCAGCTGGATAACATTCCATATTCTAGGAAGTCACTAATTTTCCACATCAATACAGCTTTCATTAGAAAATTGTATTCCACAAAAACATCATATGTACTAACACCATTAATCCATAATAAATTTAACTCATTAATCAATGAATTAAAATAAACATCGATATTCTTCTTCGGATATCCTGGAATTAATAAGGTCAAAAATATATATGGTTCATTAATCAACATCCAATGAGGTAAATTATACAGAGTTATAAATATGGGATAATAATAATATGGACTACCATAAAAACCAAATAAACAGAAACCTCCAGTAGAAAGACCCAATTGCACGTTTCGAGCTTTTGAAGAAAAATATGGATGTACTTTAGCAAAATGTTTCCATGAATCACCATTAGTGGGATTATTTAAGATTTTACCAATTGAAATATTGGTTTTGTATCAGAACATCAATGATGTTGTGTTCTAAAACATAAATAAATGTTGCAATTTGGGTGTAAGTGGGAAATACATCAACTATTTTATAGGAATCAATCCAGAATTCCTTAGTTGAGCCTCTTTGTACCTTGATTGCCTATATATAGGACAACTAACTAATGAATCGTTTTCTTCATAATATAAGATTCAATCATTTGAACATGCATGAATCTTCTCAAAACCAAGGCCAACATTATGAACCATCCTCTTGCTCTCATCGAAATTTTAGGTAACATATTTCCTTCAGGTAATAGTGCTTTAACCAAAGAGAATATCTGATCAAAAAAGCTATTTGACATTCTATTATATAATTTAATATCCATAAGTTTTGGAACCACTTCAAATTTTCTTATCTTACAACCAGGATATAATGCTTCTTCAGAAGACTTCAACAACTCATAAAATTAAGATGGTTCCAACTTAGGAGTTAAATTAATATCATCCTAAGTCTCAATTTGTTAAAAAGACATACCAACCACATCATGTACTAATTTTTGAAATCATGATGGATCTAAAACCAAATTATTATTATTTTCTATGCAACTACGTTCACCATATTGATACCAAAAAACATAATCTGTTTGAAAACCAAAATTTAATATATGACCTCTAATGTTGTCAACAATGTCTAACCTCCTCAGATCACATTTCTTAAATTGACACCTAATTTTCTCTTTTGAAACAAATTCTGGTTTTTATGATGCAAATGATAAAAAAGATTCAACACCTTCAATATATATAGGATTTATACCAGAACTATTTTTATTCTGGTGATGATTTATCCTATTACGATCATGTAATAAATAATTTTTTCGACTTCCTTGTTCTATATTTCTCTAAATAAAATAAAATAAATAATTTATTAATGAATAATTTGATATAAGAGTAAGGTGATCAAAATAATATGTGTCACATCCTGACTGCCTCACTTATTTTTTTCGAATTATCATTAATATTTTTTAATTGTCGCTATTTTTTAGTAGTTAAAACTAATTTTAAATATAATTTAATATAAAGTAATAAAATATATTATAAATTACTAAAACGATGTAAATAAAATAATTGTCAATTTTTAGGTCATGAGAAATGACTAATTTGGGTTAACCATATCCAAATTTGTTATTGCTCATGACCTGAAAATGGACGACCTATTTCATTTTCACATTTCTAATAATTTATAACAATTTCTATTATTTCATAGAAATTTATAATAAATAATACTAATGTATATCAATTTACTGAAAATTATATCAAATTAAAAATCTATACTATTTTACATCAATTTTTTAATTCGATAAATTTATTAATTACAAAAAAAATTACAAATTTTTACTAATTATTATTAATTTTTACTAATTACCATATTTTTTACTAATTAACCCTAATTATTACTAATTTCCACTAACTATTACTAATTACCACTAATTTTTACAAATTATAACTAATTACTAGTAATCATTACTAATTACCACTAATTATTACTAATTATTACCAAGTTTTACTAATTTTTACTAATTTTTATTAATATTTACTAATTATTACTAGTTTTTGCTAGTTTTTATTTCTTTATAATAATTTATTACTAAATATTACTAATTTTTACTAATCATCCCAAATTATTACTAATTATCCCGAATTTTTACTAATTACAGCTAATTATTACTAATTACCGCTAATTATTACTAATTACCACTAATTTTTACTAATTATCATTAATTACCACTAATTATTACTAATTGCCACTGATTATTACTAATTATTTCTAATTATTACTAATTTTTACTAATTATTGCTAATATTTACTATTTTTTACTATTTTTTACTAATTTTTACTAATTTTTACTAATTTTTACTAATTTTTACTAATTTTACTAATTTTTAATAATTGTTACTAATTAATTATAATTAATACTAATTACCACTATTTTTTACTAATTATTACTAATTTCCACTAATTAATACTATTTACCACTAATTATTACTAATTACCACTAATTTTTACTAATCATTACTAATTACCACTAATTATTACTAACTAACTCTAATTATTACTAATTACCACTAATTATTAATAATTATTACTTATTTTACTAATTCTTACTGATTTTTACTATTTTTTACTTTTTTTCCTAATTATTACAAATTATTACTAATTACCACAAATTTTTATAAATTATTACTAATTACCCGTAATTATTACTAATAACCCCTAATTATTACTAATTACCACTAATTATTACTAACTATTAGTATTTTTTACTAATTACAACTAATTATTACTTATTTTTACTTATTTTTACTAATTACCACTAAATTTTACTAATTATTACTAATTACTACTAATTATTACTAATTGCCACTAATTATTACAAATTTTCACTGATATTTACTAATTATTACTAATTATTACTAATTACCACTAATTTCTACTAATTATTACTAATTACCCCTAATTATTACTAATTACCCCTAATTATTACTAGTTACCCCTAATTATTACAAATTACCGCTATTTTTTACTAATTATTACTAATTACCACTAATTATTACTAATTACCACTAATTAATACTATTTATTACTATTTATTACTTATTTTTACTAATTTTTACTAGTATTTACTAATTATTACTAATTTTTACTAATTATTACTAATTGTTACTAAATATTACTAAGTATTACTAATTACCACTAATTTTTACTAATTATTACTAATTAACCCTAATTATTACTAATTACCACTAATTATTACTAATTACCTATAATTATAATTCATTGCCACTAATTTTTACTATTTATTACTAATTACCACTAATTATTACAAGTTACCACTAATTATTACTACTAATTACAAATTATTACTAATTTTAACAAATTTTTACTAAATTTTATTAATTTTTACTAATTTTTACAAATTACCACTAATTTTGACTAATTATTACTAATTACCACTAATTGTTACTAATTGCCATTAATTATTACTATTTTTTACTAATTTTTACTAATTATTACTAATTTTTACTAATTATTACTAATTTTTACTAATTATTACTAACTATTACAAATTACCACTAATTGTTGCTAATTATTACTAATTACCCCTAATTGTTACTAATTACACCTAATTTTTACTAATTACCACTAATTATTACTATTACCACTATTTTTTAATAATTATTACTAATTACCACTAATTTTTACTAATTTTTACTAATTATTACTGATTTTTACTAATTATTACTAATTTTTACTAATTTTTATTAATTTTTATTTCTTTATAACAATTTATACAAAATATTACTAATTTTTACTAATTATAGGTAATTATTAGTAATTACAGCTAATTATTACTAATTACAGCTAATTATTACTAATTATAGATAATATAACAATTTTTTACTAATTATTACTAATTATAACTAATTATTACTAATTATTAATAATTCTAACTAATTATTAATAACTATTACAAATTTTTACTAATTATTACAAATTTTTACTAATTATTAAAAACTTTAACTAATTATTACTAATTTTTACTAGTTTATGACAATTTATTATGAATTAATACTAATTACCACTAATTTTTACTAATTTTTATTAGTTTATAACAAATTATTACTAATTTTTACTAATTACCACTAATTATTACTAATTGCCACTAATTATTACTAATTACCACTAATTATTACTAATTACCACTAATTATTACTAATTACCACTAATTATAACAATTATTACTAATTATTACTAATAATTACTATTTATTACGGATTTTTAAAAATTTGTACTAATTATTACTAAATACCACTAATTATTACTAATTACCGCTAATTATTATTAATTACCACTAAATATTACTAATTACCACTAATTATTACTAATTACCGCTAATTATTATTATTTACTGCTAATTATTACTAATTACCGCTAATTATTACTAATTACTGCTAATTATTACTAATTACCGTTAATTATTACTAATTACCTCTAATTATTACTAATTACACGTAATTATTACTAATTACACCTAATTATTACTAATTACACCTAATTGTTAATAATTACACCTAGTTATTAATAATTATCGCTAATTATTACTAATTACTGATAATTAAATCGAATTATTGCAAATAAAAGCTATTTAATTTTAATTAAAAGCATTTCTACGAATTAAAATTGAATATTTTTAAAAATAATTAATGCAGAATAAAACTAACTATTTCTAAATAAATTTAATTACTGCTAGTAAGTAATAATTATTACTAATATAAAATAAAATAAATTAATAAAAAATAAAAACATTAAATATATACTTTCAAACTGAATCTTTCAGCTGATGTAAAGCTTGAAAGTTGCTCCCCTTTAAACTTTAAAAATTTGGAAAGTTTAAACTGAAAATTATGAGAACAGATAAAGAAAGAGGAGTTTAAAGAAGTATGGAATGAAAAAAAATGGGAGGGTATATATAGGTTAGATCAGTTCTGACAGGATTATTTGTGATGGGATCCCCATCGTAAATAGTGCCACCAGCATTAATTACGATGGCGGTTTAAAAAGTATTTGTGGCAAGACCCGTCGCAAATGTCCTCTACCGATAGTTTATTTGTGACAGGAGTAAACTCCCGTCGCAAATAACAAAAATAGCGGGATACTATTTGCGATGGGGGTATATTCATGTTGCAAATAGTCTTCCTGTGGTATGGCACGCAATATGTGCCAAAGTTTTTGCGACGGGAAAATATTTGCGTTGCAAAATCCTTTTTTTAACCAACTATTTTCAATGGGATTTGATTCCCGTCCAAATTTTCTTCATCGACAGACTATTTACGATGAGTGTCTACCCCGTCGCAAATAACCCATCGCAAAAAGTCATTTTTCCTATAGTTAATGATTTAACACTTTTAACCTTAAAATTAAGGTAGTTTATAAACTTGACTAAAGGTATCCACGGTTTTATAATTACTGTAAAGTCTATCTTTCCTTACAAGGAAAGCTCTTGATACGATGATCGGAATAAGCTTTGTTTTACTATCCCTGGAAGCCCTCGATATGATGATCGAAATAAGATTTGTCTTCCTATCCCCAGAAGCCCTCAATCCAATGGATCAGATTCACCGTACTCCTATCCCTGAAAGCCCTCGATCATAACAATGATTAGATGCAGTTATAAAAGCAAAAGTTCTAAAGGAAACAACCTCACAAGGATTCCTTAGAACCAAAACTCTCTAAAGTATTACAATGACTAGGAACGAGAAGTTCACACAGAGAAAACTTTAGAAGCCTTGAGTTGTGAATGTGATCAGCTCCAAACACCTCAAATGGATGACTATTTATAGGCGAACCTCCAAGGGTCATATTTTTGAGTTTGTTGCAACGGCCTCGGATAGCTGGCACTTGACAGCTCACAATGTTCTGGTGTAACTGAATGTCCAATGTCATTTTTTTTAACACCATTACAGTGCTAGAGATATTCCTTACGATAGAAACAAGTCTATTTATTCTAATTATAATCTTAGGTTAGTCTGATGGACTTCCTTATCAATTTTCAATATGGTAATCCTTATGAGAGGTAGTCCGATAAATCGGTATCAGAATCAGTCTAATGGTCATGACTTTTTTCATTACGATAGATAAGTCAAAAGTCTTACTCCTGGTCTGATTAAAGGTAAGTCTGATTAATCAAATACATACTCAATATAATGATCATAATGAAGAATTATTAGTTTATATTCATGATACATTATAACTTTTATAGTGACCCTAGCCTTTTACACATATAATTACATGATTTTAAAAGTATTTAAACATCAAGTTACATGCCAAGGATCGTAGAGTCTAGTGTTTTGGAAGACTAGGTACATAAAACTAAAAACATGGGACTAAATAAAACATGTCTTTATTTAATCTTCATAAATAGATCCTAAATTCCTTTGAGCTCTTACATTATCATAGGATAACCTGGGGATAACATGAACAAATGGATGAGCTAAAACCCTAGTAATGGAATAAACATAAGAATAAAGCTTAGCACAGGGTTTAGAAGTCATAACATAATGATATAAAGAGACATGGTACATGATTAAACAAAATAAATAATAGCATTTAAAATATGGGATCATATGATCATGGAATCATAGTAATGTGATAGCAACATAAAACATGACATTAGCACGATTCAAGGCTTGTTGCACATAGAGTAGCACGAGTCAAGGCTAACCATCAAGATCGTTGCACATAACATCTCATGAGACTAACTTTACCTAATGAATTGGAGAGCTATCTAGGTGCACCAATCAAAACATTTTCATGAATATGTTTTCCATATAAAGAATCATATATAATTAATTATACATAAACATAAGGGTACCCATGGAAAGAAATGGGTATCATAATCATGTCATAAAGCATAATAAATGGGTGTAACATAAAAGTGTCCATAAAATAAAATAATTAAAACATACATGGAAATTAATAAGTAAAAATAGGCATGTATCATGGTAAGTGATGTCAAATAGAAGTGATAACATGTAAAAAGTGTATTTAAGAATTTTAGCATTAAAACATTTTAGTGAGGTTTAAGGAAAATACTAAAGAGCATTTAAAATAGAAAAGGGCATAATATTTTATATAAAACTAGAATTTAACCAAGAATATTTTCATAATAAAAAGACTGATTTTATAAAAACAATTTTGGCTTAAAATAGATGATATAGTTCACTTGAAATTGGGAAAGAATTCGGGAAGTTCCCTTAAAACGGGCTTGCATATCAGGAAGAATTGAGAAGGGAACCACTTAAAAATAAGTAAATCCCAAAAATATAATGATGAATGAATCTTGATAAATTATTTTCTAACAAAATTTATAATATTTACATAAAAAAGAAAAGATAACTTCATTTGGGTAAAAAGAAAGATAGAGCAACCTGAAGGAATAATGGTGGTTCGGGTAGAATCCCTTACCTTAAGTCCAAAGGTGTTCTTCCCTTGATCTTAACATACCAAATAGTAAAATTAGATTAATTAATTAATAATTAAAAAACCTAATCTATATGTAATTGATTTATTCTAACCCTATTAAGTTCATTCATGGCCTTTTTTATAGGTTAAGAGGATCAATTTCATTATTTGGAAGTGTTTGTTTCCTTGGTTTTCATGATCGTTTTACTTTTATACATGTACGAATAATCATGTAAGATGAGTATGGTTGTCCAGAATTGAAGTTATAAGTTATTATATAACATATATAATATTAAAATTTTAAATATTAATTTGGTTATTTGGAGTGAGGATGAATCATTATATAAAACTTTAATGATAACCGTTTGGGTTAATTGGCAGTTTTTTATCACAACAAACTAATTTTGTTTTATAAATTAATATCGTTTGTAAAAAATGATTCCAGAACATTACATAGGATATATTACATACATAATAATCTGTTTCAACCATAAAAATTGTTTCATGACCATAATTGAAGATGTTAATATAAATTGAAAACTCGTTGTCCTTGAATGTGATAAATTAACACATCTCGGATGGTGTTTCCATTTATAGTATAAAAGGCGGGGAAAGGAGAGATGATAATGAATTATTCCATTAGAATAAAAACACTATATTACATTTAATGTACTAGAGTTATCATAACAATTGTATGAGGAGAGGTGAGGATATAAAATAATACAAAGGAACTTGAAAAGAAATTGAAATAAAACAGAAGAGGGTTTTACCTCTTGATTCCTTCCTCTTAAGAACCTCCTTAGGGGAGATATTTTGATCTTTTGATGAGACAAAGAGATCCTAGATGTGTTATAGGGTATTAGGAATATATTTTATCAGAATTTGGACAAGGAAAAGGATTTAGAGGTTGTGAGGAGAAGAGGTGGCGAGGGGTGATATTTATAGTAGAAGAGAGGAGGGTTTTTCCATTATTTTATTATTTTTTTCAAGATAATAAATAGTGATCATTATTAAGACTAAAAATAGTAATTATATCATGTGATATCTAACTAATGGTTCTTACATCATACATGACTCAATAAATAGTATATTTAATATATAATTTATATATATCGTAAATTACAATATTTCACTATTCACCAAAAATTCAAGTGTTTTAGAAAAATCCCAAAAATTCACCCTTATCATTTTTTGACATGTGGAATCCAAAAATGAACTCCATTTTATGAAAATAATTTTCTAAATATGAGAAATTTAATTTTTAATTAAAACCATAATTTACTTGAAAAATACAAATTTTAAAATTAAAACTGCTTTTCTAACACTTTGAAAATTTAATCAAGGTCTCATAAAATTATCTTAGAATCATAATACATCAAAATATTATTTTATGAATACATTTTATTAAAATAAATTTTCTTTTAATTTATTAAATTAATCATAAAAGTGTAATTAAATATACATTACTTACAAAAAAACCAACACTTAATTAATAATTTTTAAAATATTTATTTAATTATACTATAATATAAATATCTCATATTGACAATTGTAAGATAGATAAATTTTATTTATACTTTCACTGGTGAGGTTACTATTGTATTGGTCAATTTACTATTCATGAGGGTTGCATTACTACTCCAAAGGTTAATTTACTATTTCATCAGTAAAAGTTCCTTAACTTCTAGAGATACCTTTTATTTCACTTATTCTTAATTTATAAGGTTTTTATTGTGTTCTATATGTAATATTATGTGATTATACTATAAAAAATAATTATAAGAAAGGAATTTCATTGATAAAACATTGGTTCATTACATTCTTCCCCTTTATGAAATTTCGCACTCAAAGTTTCATTTTACATTCTAAGCTGAAAATAGGTGTGGGTAATTTTCCTTCATTGCTTCTTCCAGTTCCCATGTTGCCTCTTTGTATTTATGGTTCTGCCATAGTACTTTGACCAGGTGAGTAGTCTTGTTACGTAGACCTTTATCTCTATGATCCAAGATCTTCATTAGCTACTCCATGTAAGAAATATCATTCTCTAACTATACCACCTATGAAGATAGTACATGTGAAGGATTTGGTATGTACTTTCTTAAGAGGGATACATGAAATAAATCGTGTACTTTAGACATAGTAGGTGTAAGTGCTAGTCGATTGGAAACAACTCCGACATAATCAAGAATATATAAGGGGCCTATATGCCTGGGAATTATCTTTCATTTCTTTCCAAATCTCATGACATTATTTTATGGAGATATGCGGAGGAATACCATATCTCCGTCTTTGAACTCAAGGTTTCGTCAACAATTTTCTGCATAACTCTTTTGTCAACTTTGGGCTTCCTTAATGTGTTACTGAATAGTTTTCACCTAATACACTATTTCTTCAACCATTTCAGGTCTTATAATCTTATTCTCACTGACTTTATCCCATCACTTCGATGTTCTTCATCTTTTTTCATAAAGGGATTCGTATAGATCCATTCAGATGATGGAGTGGAAACTATTGTTGTAGAAGACTTCAACCAGTGGAATATGTTAGTCCCATCCTCCTTTGAAGTCCATAGAACACACTCTCAATGTGTATTCCAGTGTTTGAATAGTTTGCTCAGATTTGCCATCAGTTTGAGGATGATAAGTCATAATGAAGTTCATCTCAGTGGTTAGAGCATGTTGGAGACTTTTCTAGAACTTCAGGGTGAACCTCAGATCTCGATCGGATACAATCTATAGTGGTATTCCATGAATCCTCAACACATCTTTAATATATATCCATGTAATTTTATCCAATGAGAATTCCTCTTGAATTTTGATAAAGTGATCTCTATTTGTAAGATGATCCACAATGATTTATATAGCATTATTTCCTCTAGATATCCTTGGATGTCTAATGAAAAATTCCATGGTAATGTTCTCCTACTTCTAGGTTGGTATGGGTAGTGGTTTCATCATCCCCTTACACTTTTTTCTTTCAACCTTCGCTTTTTTACATACTAGGAACTTTGATTTATATTCAGCAATCTCCTTCTTCATATTGTTCCACCAATAGTTCTCTCAGAGATCTTGATACATCTTTGTTCTCCCTGTGTGAATAGAGAAGGTTGAGTTATGTTCGTTATTTAGAAGCTCATTATTTATCTATGGATCATATGGTACACATATCTGTGACCCAAATATTACAATTCATTCCTCATCAATCTTGAACTTAGAGGATTTCCCATTTCTAATAACTTCCACCCTTTTTATAATTTTCACATTTTTTATTTTGAGAATCCTTTATTTCCTCTATGAGGGATGATTGATAAACCATTTGAGAAAGGATTTATGATTTTCCTACCTTAATGATTTCCATGTCCATCCTTTGAAAATCTAAGAATATTGGATCCTTCTCAATTCTCATCATTGATAAAGATACAGGATCCTTTCTACTCAGAGCATCTGCTACCTTATTTGCCTTATCGGGGTGGTGGTGGATTGATAATCCATAATCCATGATGAGATTTAACCATCTTTTCTATTGTATATTAATCCCATTCTATGTAAATATATATTTGAGACTCTTTTGGTCAGTATATATCTCACACTTCTCCTCATAGAGATAATTTTTCCATATTTTCAACATAATGATCATAGCTTCCAACTCCAAATCATGCATGGGATAGTTTTTCTCATGAATTTTCAACTTCCTTGAGGAATAGGCTATCACTTTATCATTTTTCATTTGTACACAGCCTAAACCCTTATTTGAAGCATTGATGTACACTAAAAATAGTTCTCCACTTGTCAGGAGTGTGAGTACTGGCACAATGATAAGAATATTTTTGATTTTTTTAAATCTTTCCTCAAATTTTTGGGTCCAGAAAAACTTCACTCACTTCCATGTAAGATTAGTTATTGGGTTTGATGATCATGATAAGTTCTTCACAAATCATCGATAATACCTATCCAGGCCAAAAAAAACTACAGATCTCTATTACGGATGATGTGTCGAACCACTCTTTGATTTCCTTTATCTTGTAAGGGTCTATAGATATCCCTTTAATGGTGATAACATGCCCCAATAATGATACTTACTCCATCCATAACTCACATTTACTATACTTTTCATATAGCTTCTCTCTTCTAAAAGTCTTTAACATAGTATTAAAATTCTCATTATGTTCCTCCTTTCTCTTGGAGTATATCAGAATATCATCGATAATGACTACCACAAATTTTTCGAGATAATATATAAAGACTCTATTCATTAAATTCATGAAAATTAATGAAGCATTAGTGAGTCCTGATGGAATCACTATGAACTCATAATTTCTATACCTCATTTGAAAGTCAATCTTGGGAATATCTTCCTTCCTTACCTTAAATTAGTGATATCCTGACCGAAGATCTACCTTAGAGAAATAACTAGCCCCATGTAGCTGATTAAAAAAAGAATATATCTGAGGTAGGGGATACTTGTTCTTTATTGTGATTTAATTTATCTCATGATAATCAATGAAGTGGCGTATTGATCCATATTTTTTCTTAACAAAGGGGACTGGTGAACCCCATGGTGAAGCACTCGGGTGTATAAAACTCTTCTCCAAATTCTCCTGTAACTGCTTCTTTAGCTCTTCCAGCTCAACAGTGACCATTCTATAAGGAGTCTTTGATATAGTTAGAGATCCAGGATTAAGTTCAATTGATAATTCAACCTCTCAGTTAAAAATAAGATCAAGAAACTCTTCTAGGAATATATCAGTGTAATCCATCATGATGGGCATGTCTTCGAGCATGATTCTCTCCTTTGTCTTAATCATTTGAGAAAGATATACTTTATCATAAGGAAACAATATCCACACTTGAGAAAATTATTCTAAATTAGATTCATCTTCCTCCATACACTTGTATAAGATTGTAGTATGCTTCGAGATGTGAAGAGTGATCTCTATTTCCCTACAATTGATGTTGGTTTTATATAAAGATAGTCAATACATGCCCAAAATAGCATCAAACTATACCAGATGAATTATGATGATATTTTTTGGGAGGTCCAATATACAAACATTAACCAGGGAGGAGTTATATACTTTAAATGTAATAATTTCCCCATTTTTTATTCTCACAGATAACTCAACATCAAAATTATGAGGTGGTGATTGAATAGTTCTACTAAACTTTCAAGATATAAAAGAATGTGTAGAACCAAAATCAAATAGTATGTTCTCTATTATTGAATGAATAACCAGCATACCTATCACCACATCATTTTCTAGCTCCACCTTTGTAGTAGTGATAGCATAATCCCTTCCTTATTTTCTTAGAGTTTGTTGTTGATTTCCTCCGACAACCCTTGGCTTAGGGAAATTTTTATCATAAACCCCATGTTCCTTAAAGTTGTAACATTTCACTATAGGCTGAGTGTTTATTTAAACCTTCCTTTCTTCTTCCATGTTAGTGGAATTCTTCATATCCCTTTGGAAGTTCTTATCCATATGTCTCATTCTTCCATATTTGAAGTAATTCCTAGTTCTCTTTAGATAGTTCCCAAGATGCCTCTTCCTACAATTTTGTCACGTGGGATGTTTGATCTTCTTTCCATCATGGGATTTATTTGATGATACAACCATATTAGAATCCATTTTCCACTTTTTTCACCAAGCCCACAAGACCACTGAGAGTCTTTGATCTTCATTTCAACCTTAAGGGCACAACAGACAATCTCCTCATAACTTTTGAATTCTAGAATCACCAAATATTTTCATAGACTCATATTTAGTCCACTAAAGAATAAATCCACCTTATTTTCAATGTTCATGATAAAGCCAAAGGCATACCTTGAAATCCTTGTAAAGTTTTCTTCATACGCCTCGATAGACTCATCTTCCTTCTACTTAAGTCTGAGGAACTCTCTTTCCATATTGAGACTGTCGGTTCGGGGAAAATATTTATTGAAAAATATTTTATAGAATTTCTCTCAATCCATGGAATCAATTTCATCCTTGGAATTTGTATTCTTGATCAGTTCACACCAATAATCAGCTTCCCCATCAAAACAATAGGTTGCCATCATGACTTTCTCTTCTTCTAAACACTAGAGGACAGAGAATATATTTTCAGTGGAGTTAATCCACTGTTCCACGAGGAGGGGATCAGAAGATCCAAAAAACATGGGAGGCCTTTTCCTCGTGAAATATTTGGTATAAACTTTCTCTTTCCTTAGAGAATGAGGTTGTTCCACATGATTCAAGTTATTATTCATAACTTTATCCAGTCAAGCAAGTATTTTCATAAAGTTTTGAGCACCCATTTCAATCATATTTGTCATATCATTTGGTAAATCTTCACATTACCTATCACATTTATTGTTGGAATGTGTTCTTATATTTCTCTCCATTGACTAAGAAAATAATGTGTAATTATGGGGGTTGAATACTTACCTAATAATCATAAAAGGAAACTTTGAACATAAAAGTATAAACTTATAAAGGAAAAGTATTTCCTAACTTATGATTACCTAGGTTTAAATATAGGTTATCCTTGATTTGTTTCTTAACATATCTTTTTATGGGATATTTTTTACATTACCTTAATAATGTTTGTAATGATCATATGAATTTACCAAAGCATATCCCCAGAAAGTGTCAAATCAGGTTCATAATAAGGCCCAATTTCATGTACTAGGTTACACTGATTCAGGATCGGAACACCTTGTTGGAGTTTTCACTCCTAGGTATATCTATTATAGAACCAAGACCACTTATAGTATCGAGAAATAGGTGTATTTTCTTGATAAACCACTTACTCTATAATTACCAAAATTTAGGTATGTTTTCTTATACTTAGTCTTATAAATAAGGTTCTTACTAAAATGTTCTATTCCTAATATCTAAAAATAACTATACCATCCTATGATACCAACTATAGTGATCATATCCTTTTACACATATCATTACATGATTTTAAACAAATTTAAAAATAAAATTACATGCCAAGGATCGTAGAGTCTAATGTCTTGGAAGACTATGTACATAAAACTGAAAACATGGGACTAAATAAAACATTTGTTTATTTAATCTTCGTAAAGAGATCTTAACTTCCTTTAATACGTTACATGGTCATAGGATAACCTGGGATAACTTGAACAAATTGATGAGCTAAAATCCCAATAAGGTAATAAAGATAAGAATAAATCTTAGCACATGCGTTAGAATCCATAACATAATGATATAAAGAGGCATGGTACATGATTAAACATAAGTAATCATAAAATTTAGAACATGGGATCATATAATCATGGAATCATAGTAATGTGGAAGCAACATAAAACATGAATTTTTCAAAATTTAAGGCTCATTGCACATAGAGTAGCATGAATCAAGGCTAACCACCAAGACCGTTGCACATGGAGCACGAGTCAAGGATAACCGCCAAGACCGTTGCACATAACGTCTCATGAGACTAAACTTTACCCAATGCATTGGAGCACTATCTAGGAACACCCATAATAACATATTAATGAATATGTTTTCCACATAAATAATCATACATAATCAATCATGCATAAACATAAGTGTACCCATAGAAAGAAATGGTATCATAATCATGATATAAAGCATAATAAATGGGCGTATCATAAAAGTGTTTATGAAAGAAAATAATTAAAACATAAATGGAAATTTATAAGGTAAAATAGGAATATATCATGGTAAGTGATGTCAAACATAAGTGATAACATGTAAAAAGAGTATTTAAGAATTTTATCATTAAATCATTTTAGTGTGGTTTTAAGGAAAATACTAAAGAGAATTTAAAATAGAAATGTGCATAATATTTTATATAAAACCAGAAGTGAACCAAGAATATTTTCATGATAAAAAAATGATTTTATAAAAAAAATGGTATCTTAAAATAAATGATAGAGTGCACTTGAAATTGGGTAAGAATTTGAGAAGTTCCCTTAAAACGAGCTTTCTTATCGAGAAGAATTGAGAAGGGAACCACTTAAAAATAAGTATATACCTAAAAGAGAATGATGAATGGATCTTGATACGTGAGTTTGTAATAGTATTTATAATATGTACATAAAAATAAAATATAAATTTATTTGGGTAAAAATAAATATAGATTATCCTGAAGGAATAATTGAGGTTTAGGTAGAATCTCTTACCTTAAGTTCTAAGGTGTTCTTCCCTTGATCTTAACATCCTGGATAATCAAATTAGATTCATTAATTAAAAATTAAAGTACCTATTATACATTTAGGGGAGAGGTTTTGGTCTTTTTGTGAGACCAAGAGCTCCCAGACATGTAAGAGGGGATTATGGAGATATTTGAGTAGAATTTGGACAAGTCACAAGGCTTTAGAGGTGTTAGGAGAACAGGTGGTGAGGGGTGGTATTTATAGTGGAGGAGAGGATGGTTTTTCCATTATTTTAATCATTATTTTATTATTTTGTTCAAGATAAGAAATAGTTCTGATTCTTGAGACTAAAAATAATAATTAGATCATATTAGTTTAAACCAATGGTGATTTCATCATCCATGTCTCAATAAATAGTGTATTAAACATATAATGTATATATACACCGTAAATTACCGTATTCCACTATTCACTAAAACTTCAAGTATTTTAGAAAAAACCCAAAAATTCACCCTTAACATTTTTCGACGTGTAGAATATAAAAATGAAATACATTTTATGAAAATATTTTTGTAAATATGATAAAATTAATTTTTTATTAAAACCATAATTTACTTGAAAAATACATATTTTAAAATTAAAATTGCTTTTCTAACACTTTGAAAAAATAATTAAGGTCTCATAAAATTATCTTATAGTCATAAGACATCAAAATATTATTTTATGAATACATTTTATGAAAATAAATTTTCTTTAAATTTATTAAATTAATTATAAAATTGTAATTAAATATATATGACTTACAAAAATACCAACACTTAATTAATAATTTTTAAAATATTTATTTATTTATACAACGATATAAATATATCATATTGACAAGTATAAGATAGATAAATTTTATTTATAATTTCATTGGTGAGGTTACTATTTTATTGCCCGTTTTACTATTCATGAGGGTTGCAGTACTATTCCAGAGGTCAAGTTACAATTTCATCGGTAAAAGTTCCTTAACTTCTAAAGATGCCTTTTATTTCACTCATTCTTCATTTATAAGGTTTTTACTATGTTCTATAAGTAATATTATGTGATTATACTATAAAACATAATTATATAAAGGGAATTCCATTGATAAAACATTGAGTCGTTACAACTTTCTCTATATATTGTAAATGATAATTTTTTCTACAAAAAAATAATAAAACACTTGGGACATAAAAAGTTAGTAAACATGTTTTAAGAAAGTGTGTGATTTCCAAAACTAAAGGAATGGAAAATTAAGAAGTAAAACTTATGACTCAACATCATTGACAACCTTAACATGATAAGATGGAGTTGGTTAGATTTTTTGTTCACCATATCAATAGTTTATTGAGTTTTTGGAATTATTAATTAAGGTAATGATAAAATATAATACAGGAATTGGTGTTACTATGTATTCAGACTATTAAGGGAGATTTCATAATGATTAGTGAAAAAACAGAATGTATATCATGGATATTCTATGTGTAAATGGTTTGAATCTATCTAAAGGAACATTGGGGACTATCAAATAGTAAGTATTGGACTGTGTTGTGATGGAATACCTATCCGTAATAATCTAGTTACTGATAGTATGTGAGGAATTTCCCAAGAATGGGGATCATTGAGACAGGGTTTCATTATACAAAGTCCATGATGATGCTCTAAGATCATAAATACCTTGATATATTCATGAAGGAATGGTTTTAGATGTATTTTTGTGCATGAATTTTCCACAAATAAAATTAAAAAATGATTTCATTCATGTGTGGAGTTGTGTGAAAATGTGGAATTAGAGTCACTGTGGAGAAAATCGATAAAGTCAGGAGTTTCAAAAAAGATGGGAAGACACACACAAATCATATTTGCATCAAAATCATTAAACTAAGTTGCTATATTTTCAATAAATGTAATAATTCTTACATAATATGTATTTTTATGTGAAAATTGTCAATCATGATGTTTCACAAAGGTATATTTGTGTGCATTAAAGTTACATGAATAAAGAATGTGGGTGAGAGTTTCATGAAAGTGGAGTTGTGTGAATGGGAAGTTCAGAGTTGAATTAAGTGTTATTATTTTTCTATAAATACCCATTCCCAAAATATAAATATAGATATATTTGTTAGAGGAAGTTTCTTTAGATAAAAAAACTTTGAATTATCCAAAGTAAAGTTATGTGAATAGAGTTACATGATCCACTTACATCTATGAGTGAATGTCATGAATCACTAAGTTCCATGAATAAGCTATTTACAAAAAACCCTTATTTTATATGAAGGAGATTCTTTTTGAAAAGTAATACCTTAAGTGGGTTATTTCATGGAGATTTAAAAGGTCATACTTTCATGAAATTAAGAGTTTTCAAAAGTAATATTTGTATGAAAGTAAATAGTTAAGAGAAAGTAATAATTTCACATTATCAATAAATTAATAGTATATAAAGTTATTGGCACTCATTTCAGACCTTTCCAAAGGAAGAATTTATTCCTTACAGACTTAAGTTCATCTAGAAAATTGAATCTATTGTTATGGAAAAGTTCACAATAGTTTTTGAAAGAGTGGTATGAATATCAATGGTCACCTATCAGTGAAACATTATAAATATATATAAGTCATGCATTGTCCTATATTCTAAAGAGTTTTCTATCCAGGAGTAGTGAGCAAAGGGAGAGAAAAAATGGAGTGACCCTTGGGTGGAAATGATCTAACCCTTGATCTTGTAATGGGAGTGACTTAGGAATGTGAGGGACCTAACCTAAACCCACCACTAAAAAAGATTTAGTGGATTTTGGTACCTCATCACATTGGTGTTGTATTCTCCTTATATTATCTTAGTGTAGGTGAACCACATAAAAAACTTTTGTATTGTGTGCATGATTTACTTACACTTTGTGGAATGGAAGTTGGTTATGTAGGTTAAGTGAGCATCAATCTTATCTGATCAAGGAAAAGATAATAATGTCATCAATAATATCATCATTAAAATTAGAACACAAGAGTAACCCTACTAAAATTGAGGTCAATATCATTTATAGTAGTGATATATTTAGGTTAAGTGGGGAAACATGGGTGATTTTTATACCCTGATTCACCCTCCCTCTCATGTATTTCTCACTAAAGACCCTTTTGAGGCCAACAATTGGTATTAAATCATAAGATTGTCTTTTTTTATTTTTTGTTATGAATTGATATTATTAGTTACTAGATTTGAAATCTATTTTTACCATATGAGATGATAAAAGAGAAATAATCTACATAAAAAGTGTATATCTAAAAAAATTCCATTCCATGAAAAAAAAATTAGAAAAAGTTAGATTATGATGAAAGACTATAGTAGATATTAAAACAAAGGTATGGGTAAATTTTATTGTTCATATACATATTCTTACAATGATTATAAAGGACTATATGAGTATCCTATTATGCCAACTGATTTTGGATCAACAGATGATGATGATATATCAAGAGATCTAAAGATGGAATTTGTCCATATATAAGAGGACCTTGATCGGAGGCTAAAAGAAGAAAACATAGAGTTGATAAATAATAATGAGTTTTAGTGGAATCATGATAAAGTGTTGAAAATTTATGTTGAAAAATTGAGAAGCCTTAATCAAAGATTTATTGACATGGCTATAGATCTAAGGGGGAAGAATTATTCTCATTCCAAGGAATTGTAGGATATTTATTTTAAAGTTAAAAGAGTGTAGATATAGTTCTAAAGAGAATATCCTTGACTCAAAATAGGTTCAAAATCTATGTTTTAATAAGGATGAATTAGTTTCACACATGGAATAATTGGTTGAGAATAATCAAAGGCTAACGCAAATAAAGGTGGTCTTGAATGATTTTATTATAAAAGTGGGTGAAAATGAAGGGAAAAGTGGTTGTACATGAGATAAAATAACAAATAGACATAGATAAAGATATGAAATCTTTCATTATCCCTCTCAAACCATAATTTTAATATAGGTTTAAATTAGATAAATAATCCCACTCAAGTCTAAGTTAGATGACTACTTAACAAAAGGAGAAGTATGGTAAGATCAAGGAGTTTAAAGGGAGGATAAAATCCTCAACCAAGAATAATAATATCCCTATTATGGCTACATCACAATGTGGAGTCCAAAAGTATGGAAATATGGATTTAGTTAGAAATTGGAAGAATTTTTCCAAATCCAAAATAGAAGACTCCCAGAAGAAGGAAGATCTAAAGTGAAACTATTATAGAATCATGGAAAATACCATGATTATCTATCTATAATCCAAATGGATCAAAGGAAAATTGAAATATATTTCAAAAACATCTCAACCAAGTCGCAACTATATGAGGTATAGTTTTAATGGGATATTCTTTATATGTTCTAATTATGTTCATACGGATAGAAATTGGAGAAATAAGGGAACTAAAGGTGTCATAGGGAATTCATCCATTCCTATGACCAATGGGAGGAAAGTTTACACTTAAAGAGAGTTTTTATTACTATAGAATATATGTAATTTTTAAGAGGGAAATAATTAAGCATAAAGAAAGGTTCACCAAGAACCTATATCAGTTTACCCAAATCATCCCTCATAGAGAGAATAAAAAACAGATTTAGAGGGAAAAGAATGAAGTTTATCCAATTTTTATAAAGGTAGATGAGTGTATAAAGTAATATTCACTAAATAATAAAACATATGAGGTGGATCTATTTCCTATCAAATAGGGAATACATGAGTCATTCCTAAGTAGTTTTGTAAAATATACCACAAGGAAAGAAATGAATATAACAATGGGATTTCCTATGAAAGAGGAAAATAGTGGACTGAAGAGGAGTTATAAATAAATAGTTGAACAAAATATGTCTTTTAAAGGAATGAAGAAGATTTAAGAAGATAAATAGACTAAAAATTCACTCATATAAAAGAATCATCCTAAAACAAGTCATGGGTTGTGAAAGATGATGAATCAAGAAGGTATAAGTAAGGAAGCGAGAAGGTTTAGAGAAAAAAGTCTAATAAGTGACATATCAAGAGATCCTAATCAGTAAAAGTAATTAAGGAATAAAATCTTGTTATTTAGACTATAATTAAAAGAAAATTCTTGATCCATAAAAAGATAATTCTAAATAAAATATCCAAAATGAAGTTTTTGTAAGTTGTATCACTTGAAAGAGAGCGACTTGCAAAGAATTAGAAAAGTGATCTATGGGGAATGATTAGAAAGAAAAATAAATTGATTAGGTTATGGAATTCCTTTCCTTAAATATTGATAAGAGGAAAAGGAAAGTGTGATAATAAAAGGTTATTCAAACAATATCAACCTCATTTATCAACTTGATAAAGTGAAAATTCACTTATCCCCATGTTTTTAAATGCTATTAAATATTGTCAAAATATTTTTGGTTTTAGGGGGGATAATTTATATGAGGAAGTTGTATCAAAAGATTAAAAGTGATGTTGTGGCAAGATATAGAGTTCCAATTGATAATTAAATCAGTACAAGTGAAAATTTTACTAAATATGGAATTGTAATAAATGAGAAAAAAATAAGCATCGGGGTAGTAAAAAGTTATTGAAATGATTGGAATCAAGAGATAAATGTTGATATTAGAATTGATGCTAGGTGGTATCAAGGTCCATTTAAAATTTTAATGTCAAGATCACCTAATGATTATCGCATCAAACCTTGAAGATGTAAAAATAGAGAAGCAATAATAAAATGAGCTCTAATGATATATTTTTTTCATATAAAATGTGATTTAATCATATTATTCTCAAGATATCAAAATATTCTATAGATGGATTAATTTCATACCAAATATTAATTCTATATTTTTTAATAAAGCTAAGAAAGTTAGGGAGAGTCTTGAAATGAATATATGACAGATGGTATCCCCAATAACCAAGGAAATACACCTAGTGTATGGGATAAGAAATCAGTTGCCATGTTTTTTTTAGGACGTGATCTCAATATATAACCACTATTAAATAAATTCTATCATTCATCAAGTTGGTATCTAAAATAATTGGTATAATTTTAAACAATTAGTATCATATTGGTGTCTATAGATGATTATTAAAGAATAAGTCAAGAAGAGTTCCTTGAAAAAAGTTAAATTTATATGAATTATTGAGATGTATGGAAGTGATTAAAATGGAAAAAATGGTGTTATTAACTTTTTATCTCATTTACTACACTGATTTTTATCTTAGTAGACTTAGAGGTTTTTTATATCTATTTGTTATGTGGAAATTCCACCCACTAAAAATCATTATGAATATGGATGTAGTTGAAAGATGTTTTTGATCTTAAGAGTGTTCTCAAACCTGTAGTCAATTAGGGAGAACTAATACAGGAGTGGAAGAGATGTTTTGTAAGTGGAAAATATATTGGGATTGAATATCATGGGGGAATAGTCTCTATTTATCTAATGCAAGGACCATATTTAAAAATGGTAAGAAGTTAAAATTTCCCCAACGTAATCATTAATAAAGGAGATAGAATTTAAAAAAATAATGAATGTTCTCTCTGGTATCAATGTATTAGTTCTTTTGTTTTTTGAAATCAAGAGGTTGGGGGAGAATAATAAAGGAGCTAAATTTGAGACCCTTGTTTCCCAAGTTAAACATTTTCTAGAGATTCTATAATTAGTACATGTAGAATGGAGTATGCTTTGGATTGATATCAAAGGATGAGTAGGAATTATCATGAATTCTTGTAATTTACTGGCCCTCAGAGAGGAAAATGGAAAAAATGGGAGTATAAAGAATCATGATGAATGAAAGTGGTTTAGATTTATGATAATGTTTTCAATCAATCTAAAGGGGGTATTTTTGGTATATAATGAGAATTGGTACTATAGTGTTTGATTCGTTAACAGTGTTGGTTTCATTGAAAACCTTAAAATGATGATTTGGAGTTTTTTAGATTTTTTATTCACCATATCAATAGTTTTTTGTGGCATTATAGATCCCAATGAAGGGAATTATAGCATCTAATATGGTAATTAGTTCTACTATATAGGCAGACTATAAAGGGAGATTGCATGATGACTGGTGTGAGCTCAGAATGTCTATCATGACTATTCTATATGAAAGTAGGTTAAAGATATATGAAAAAACTTTAGGTATAATCCAATAGTAATTTTTGTACAATGTTGTGATTTAATACTTTTTCATGATAATCCAATTTACAACAGCATGTGAGGACTTTCCCAATAATGATGAGCATTGAAACATAGTTGCATCATGAAAAATATATGATGAAACTCTAGAACCATAAATTACTTGATATATTTATGAATTAATGGTTCTATAAGTGTTTAATTGTATAAATTTTTTATAAGGAAAATCAATAAAATATTTTCATGCAAGTGAAGAGTTGTGCGAGAATGGTGACTCGAGGCTGCCACAGAGAAAATAAAAAAAAAGGAACGATTTTCAAGGAAGATGGGTAGACTCTCAAAAATCATAGTTTCATGAACATCATGACATGGATCCACTATATTTTCAAGTAAATTAATAATTCTATCATAATATAGAGTTACACATAACAAGCATCAATAAAGGAATTATGCAAAGTTAGATTTGTGCGTAACAAAGTTATGTGAATGAAGAATGTGGGAAAGAGTGGTGTGAAGATGGAGTTGTGTGAACATTAATTTTAATTTTGTTTGAAGGGTAGTTATTTTCTTATAAATACCTAGTCCCTAAAAAAATATTTATAGATTTGGTAAAAAAGTTTCTTAAAAGAAAAATTCTCTAAATTATCCAAATTTAAGTTGTGAAAATTGAGTTATGTGAACCAATGAGTTTCGCGTGTGGCTTTCACAAATCACTAAGTTATGTGAATAAATTATTTTTAAAACCCATTGTTTACACAAAGTAAATCTAGCATGAAGAGGACTAACCTGAATAAGTTCTTGTGTGGGGACTTAAAAGTCCATACTTTTGTGAAAGTAAGAGTTGTGTAAAAGTAAGAGTTACACAAAAGTGAAGATTTATATGAAAGTAAGTGTTTCACATTCACAATAAGTGAACAATATAAAAATTTATTGGAAACCATTATAGGAATTTACAAAGGAACAAGTTATTCCTTGAAGACTAAAGTTCATCAAGGAAAGTGAAGATGGTGTTGTGGAAGATTTCACAACTAGTCTATGAAAGAGTAGTGTTATGATCAATGGAAACATATTGATGAAACAACATAAATAAATATAAGTCTTACATTATTATATGTACCAAATAGATTTACCTCTTAGATTAATGATAAAAGGGGGAGGACAAAGGGACTAACCATCGAGTGGTTGTGAGATAACCCTAAATCATGTAAGGGGAGTGACCCCATACATAGGAGTGACCTAGAATAAACCCACCACTGAAATAGATTTAGTGTATTCTTGTACTTAATCACATTTTCATTGTATAATCCTCAAGTTAGACCAATATATGTGAACCAAGTAAAATTCTGGTGTCTTGTGTACATGATATACTTACACTCTGCAGGATGGAAATCGGTGTATGTTGGTTAAGAGATCATCAATCTTATATGATAAAGGATAATATAATCACATAATAAATCATGTCATTATTAAAATGAGAAAACAAGAGTAAACCTTCTAAATGTGAGGTAAATATTGTTTAGGGTAGAAAAAGATTTAGGTTTATGTGGGGAAATGCAAATGAGTTTCATAACCTGATTCACCCCCTCTAAAGGTATCTCTCACTAAATTTCCATATGGGGACAACATGAATAATATCTTAACCAAGAATTAATTGATAATTAAATATATATTAGAGATTATTATTAAGCTAATATTTCCTTATACACATCAAAGCAATGGTGTTAGTAAAAGGAGTAATTATGCCTTTATTATCATTGTGTGATCAATGACGAGTCTTACTAGTCTTACATTATCCATTTTGGGATAGTTTTTTCAAATATTTTCATTAACACTTAATCATATGACAATAAAAATGATAAATGTAATTTAATATGAGTTTTAATATGTAATAAATCCATTATATCATAAATTCACATGTTAAGATACAAAGTGCTTGTTATGACTAATTATAGTGACAAACTCGCATCATGAAACAGAATGTGCATCTATGTGTAGTATCTTAAGGTTATTAAGGATATTACATAAATATCTAAGATTAAAAACAAATATTAATGTGAAATATTATATTTATATAAGGTAAATATCTCTATTTGAGATAGTGGGAGCAATATTGACTTTGATAAATTCATGGCTTTATATGCACAAAATGTTGTCATAGGAACAAGTTCCATAAAAGATTATGGAAAGTGATAGTTCCAAAAACAAATAATGTATATAGAAGATAAAAAATAAAAGAGATATGATTTTATTATCACTGATTTAGTTTATATATTATTTATCTATAATAATAAATCCTTATCTAACAAGGAAGAATTAAATATAAAAAAATATTCTAAATGGAAAGTTTCTATGAATTTAGAAATGGATTCCATATACTAAAATCAAGAATGTATTTTGGTAATATTTTTAGTGGATGTAAAACCCACTAGGTTAAAATATGTATTCAGTAAATATTTTAATTTATATGGTAATTAGAATATTTATAAATAATTATTGGTTTTTAAAGGTTTAAGATAAGTTAAGATATTGACTATGACAAAACCTTTTCACCAATAGAGATGATGAAACTTATTTGAATTATAATTACCATATTATCATACAATGTTCATTATGTTTAGTAATTGAATATTGAAATCATACACCTAAATGTAAACTTCTAAAAATATCTATAAGATATATCTAGAAGGGTTTGTGTCATTAGTAGTATCCGATATAACATATAAGATACAAGGATATATTTATGGATCAAAGCATGCATTAAATCATGGATGATTATTTTTCATTGATTATAAAAGTGGTTAGTGGTGTATTTATGGTTTTACAAGTGAAATATGTTGATAATACATGTAAAAAATAAATTATTATTTTAGTTAGTTAATAATAATCTAAAAATATTTCACCATGAACGACTTAAATAAACAACCAAAGTTCTAGGGAACAAGATATAATGAGATTAATATATAAATTACTTAGATAGATTCAAAGTGTATAAAATTGAAAAGGTGTTGAAAATACAAGTTGGAACAACTCAATAGATAATTTTTTCCTATGTCACATTCTCAATCTAATATGTTTAAGACACGGGAGGAGATTAAGAAGATGAGTAAAACTTCATTTTCTTTAGTAATGAGATCTATCACATATTTAATGTAAAGTACTATATTTGATCATTCCTATGTAAATAGAATGTTGGGAAAATATCAAAAAAATATAGGATAAAAACATTGGGAAGACATAATAAATATCCAATAATTATTGAGAAATTACATGGTATATGAACCAAGTACTTGAAGAGCAAGGGGAGCTAGTTATCAATGGGTATAAAACTAGCCTTTAAAAAGATCAATTTGATCAATAATTTTATCTAGGCTAAGGAAATGATAAATATATGCCCACTATATATAGTGGTATCCAATTATATAGAATCCAAGTATGTTACAACCTCTGATGTAGATCAATAAGTGGTATAAATATGTTAAAGTATCCAAAATCTTGGTATTATACCAATAAAGTATATTATTATCATAATTTATGTTGTGATAATATTATAGATTTGGTACTGGTCAATAATTATAAGTTATGTCAAAGAAAAATTAGTATATATTTCAAAGATATCATCTCTTGAGGAATTTTACTCAAGGATGTGAAGTCATAATTAGTAGAATAACCACAGATGAAAACATGGTAGGCCCAATGTCTATAGCCATATCTCAGTAGAAGCATAATTTTTTTATGAGAGAGGTAAAAAATTGTAAATAGTTAGTAGTTGGATCTAATGCAAGTGGGAGTGTTGTAAGAGTGAGTATCCTAAACTCATATTTATCTTGTACTTTTTGATTACCAATTCATACATATAGTCTAATATGTGCATGATTTATACTTACTATGGTAACATAACTTATGTATTTCATATATATGGTAATTTCCTTAGATTTCATGTCATATAAAAATGTTATAGTAAATCATGTCTATAATGATAACCTTGTGATATTATAGTAGTAATCTTAAGTACATGTATTATGGTCTATATAAATCAATCTTAAAGGACATTGTTGATATCTAACTATAATGTGATGAGGGATTATAATCATTAATACTTCTTCATAGAAAGTTTACACTTGGTGATCTCAATTATAGGAGATCGTGAAAATTCTACCTCTAATAGGAACACAATATGTTTTAGATTTCATTGGATATTACTATCTATAAGAATGTGTATTAGTCTTTTTAGTTGAAATCATTTTTGATTTATATCATGAATCGTGCACTTTGATGAATGATGAAACCCATGAAGGTTTTTATTTTTGGGGATGAAGCTTGCATATAGTAATTCATTAATAGTATGGCATTGATTGAATGATCAATATGAGATTTATTAATTTCAAGTATAGGAATAACATTTCTCTATCCTTTTTAATTGAATGGTAATTCCTTGACAAAATCAATGAACATGGTAGATAAAGTAAATTCCATCCAATAAAGTTAAAGAAATATAAATAAAGCATGAAAGGATGGTGACATGAAGTACACATACTACTTTATGAGATATCATGGGACAAGGTATTTCATTACATAGTAAGTGTCCATCGGTGGTTTTCATAGCTATAACTTATCTTTATCTCGTTAGGGTATATGATGTGGTGAAATATAAGGGATTATAGGGTCACACATTGAGTGTACTTATAAGTTCCACCAATTCTAATGTATTGGAGTTTAGGATGAATTGGGCTCTAGGTATATGGTCTAGTGAACACCCAAGAGTGAATGGTCATAAGTTAATATATAAATAAATTTAGTTATATTTTATTTAAATTTAGAATAATGATAATTGAATTTATATCTCAATGTATTCATAAGTTATTTAAATATAAATAAGTGAATATGAAAAAACTATTTTTCAAATGAAAATTAAGAGTTCAAGGTTTTTAAAATATATGTGAGAGGAAATGAGAAGAATCAGTGGTTTTTATTTTATCTTATAACATATAAAAGTTTTATAAGTTACGATGAAATGTTCATAAACTTATGAAAAGGTAAATAAGTCATAAGGGTATTTAGGGGTTGAATAAATGGTTTAATTTTCTTAAGGTAACTATGAGAAATTTTATACACCTAAACCTAGATATAAAAAAATTTGAACCATGAATAGTGGAGAGGCTCATTTTTATTAATTTTATCTCTTCCATGTTCAATTTATAGTTGGAAACAATAAAGACAATCATGAACATATAGATTTCACTTCATTAATCAATCCTGTGTTCTTATTTTGATTATATGGGCATAATAAAGCACCTATTTATTTCATGATAGGACATAAAAATTAAATAATTATGAACTAGAAGCTTTATGGTGTGTGTATGGAAAATCTAGAGGGATCTAAGCTTAGATACTTCAAGCTGTAATGATTCAGAATTGAGTAGATTATGTTGGGATTTCACGAACGAATGAGGAAATGTTTTTTTATATTCCTCATACTTAAATCTTCTATATATAATTTTATGATAAATTTGAGAACTGGTATAATGGATATTATGTTAAAAAAGATCTAATAGAAAGATATTAAATATATTGGTATTGAACCCTTCTGTTGTTCCCAAATTCCTTCAAATTATAGGTTATTCATATTGATCTTGAAAAATGATAATGAATAAGTTTTAATGAATTAGATATTATTTTTAATACCATGTTTGAACTTTTATTCATATTATGAGGGTATATGGATTTTTTTGGAGTTTATTAGAAGAAAATTTGATATCCATGGTAGTGTACCATACTTTCATAGTGGCCTTCCAATATTATAAACTTTTATTTTTCTATAATTATAAATTATTAGGTGGTGATTATTAATTTTTGAATTTTTTCATTGGGTCATATCATTCTGTGTGGGGGTTATTCTAGCTACCGGAGACTAATAAATTTTATCTAGAGACTAAAATGGAGGTGGTGTATAATATGCATGGGGTCATTCCACATTATGATAATTCATGCTAAAACCTGCACGAGGTTGTGTTTCTTACTATTTCCTTATTTCTTTTCCTTAACTTTGATGTGGCTATATATATTATCTTAGAGAATGTGAAAATGTGGTTATATTAGGTGTAGTTATTGATGGTGTTAAATAGTGTTAGGAATATATATGTGTGGGGGGATTTGAATTACTAATAGTGTATTAATTCTGGTTAATTATTTAGAGATATAACAATGAATCTTATGGGAAGTATAGAAATGGAAAAGGATATGGTTTTAGATATGGATACAATTGTAGTTATGGATATTGTTGTGGTTTTAGATATGGTTGTGGTTATACATATAGTTTAAGATATATATGTGGATATGGATGTATGATAGGGTTATTATGTGGATAGTTTGATGGGTTATAATATTGGATAATTATAAATGGTGATTCAAGTTGATTATCAACAGTGGGCCAATTTATTATTGATCCCAAAACAATTCACAATTATTTTTCCACCCTTTTACAAATATTTTTAGTTGCTTTGGGTTATAATTTTCAAACATAAAAATAATTATAATTATAATTTAATTAATTTTATTACTTTAAAATACTATTAAAAAATGATATTTCACTTGTTTTTATGTTTCATTTGTATAAGGAGGTGATTTGGAGAGCTCATGATGAGATTGGAGGAAAACATGGAAAACTGTGCACATGCCTGCATATTTTAGTGGATTGAAACTCACATATCCATGATATATAAATCTAATGGAGCTAGAATTTGGTGGTTGAATATATGAAAATTCAGTCTATTATACGTTTATTTATCCAATTCCATCCATCTGGAGGACCAAAAGTTGGAGTCTTTATACAACCCCAAAACTAATAATAGTCAAGAGTATAGCTTGATATTTTGATAAATCTCTCATTTTAGAACTCCACTAAAAAAATATATGGATATATCCAAGATTCCATAAAAAACTCTCTAGTTTTTTAAAGTTGATATAAGGTCTTTTACTTTTCCAAATATGATCCACAAGTGGTATTATGAAATATGCACAAAAACTACTAGTTACCTTGGCCTATAAATACATACCTTGGGTACCTCATTTGTAATTTCATGCAATGGGGGAAATTATATCATTTTTTAGTGTCCAATGGGTTAATTTTATATGTTTAGATATTATAAAACTTCCTTTCCTCCTAGGGAAAGATTAAATAAAAAAATAGTTCCACTCGAGCCTCCTCCTTTTGATGATGATCTCAATAGTGGGACATCAATTAGAAGGATATATACACTTGTTAAGGTAGTTATGGAACTTTCTTTACAAATATTTTGGTGTAATTTTTTTTTGAAAACATTTATTTTAGTTTTATATTAGCATGGTTCAACTTTGAATGTAATATTTTGGTATCATTGAATGAAAAAAAATCATTTCATAACTGATTGGCATGAAATTTTAAGTAGAAATCTTGTGTTATTATTATTGGAGAACATAATGGTAATTTTTACTCTCATGCATGATTGATATCTCATTATGATTTGGTATCCCTTATTTCTAAGATCCCATGTTTTCAACTAATTGAAGTTTTCAAAGGAATTTTAATTTTTCATTTTGTGGATGATCCAAACTATAAACTAAATTTTTGAGAATAATTCCAAGAGTTTTAACACTATAACATGTTGTTTTTGAATAAGGTTTAAGGTTTGATAAATGTATTGGGATTTTAAATGAGTTTCAAGAGTATCGGGCTTTGAAATCATGGTTTTCGGAAAGGCAATGGAGTCGCACAGTTAGCGCACTGTTAGTGATAATTGTTCCCCTAAACCTACGGCCTTATAGGGGAGTCACGAGGTTTTTCAAACCATGCACCTAAGGCCACAAAGATATGAACTATTTAATAGTAAATTACAAAGTTTAATTTTATATATTTCATATGGTTTGTCTAACCATGAACCTAGCCATGTGAGGAGTGGGGCATTTGGATATTGGCACCGCACTAGCTACGCACAGTTTGTCTAACCATGCACTTAGTTGTGTGAGGATATGTGACCTTAATAGTGGGTGCACATGGTTAGTGCATAGTTATCCAACTCGTGTATCCAAATTGTGCGCCCATTTAAAAAATGAGGGAAATGATAAGTTTTTTCCTCTATTATTTTAAACTTTAACCCTCCTCTTCTCCTCCCTCAAGCATACAACATCCCATCCATGGGATATCCCCTATCCTCCTCCTCTAGGATTTTATTATTATTCTTCATCTATACTCTGAATCAAATTTCATCAGTCATGTTGGATCACCCTCAGTTAGTCTCTTAATCCTCTTTCTTCTTTTCTTCATTTTCCTTTCCATATTGGATATTATTTCCATGTGATCTCATATGCATTATTTCCAGGGATTTTTTCTAGTTTCTCTAATTTCTCCCATTTCAACTCAAAACAAAGGTTGATATTGGATGAATGAATCTTCCTAAGAAAGAGGTAAGTGGTCTATGACTTTTCCCTTAAAGTCTCCTTGTTTATAAATTGTTGTTTTCATGCCGCACACTAGACTTTCCATGTTTTGATCCTAAATTGTGTAACTCATTAAATTAATAGTATATATCATAACCTATACCCCTCATTAGACTCGTTGACATTGTTGAAGGGTTGTGAAATCATATTGGATCACCCCTTAGGGTGTTCACTAATATTTACTCTCATTGTCCTTGTGAGTAATTATCGCAAACACCACTTAGGTGATTTTATCTTAACTTTTAGAAAGGGAATTGACTAAATGGTTATAAATGAATTAAGTGAATTATAATAAGGCATGTATTCTTACTCAGACTTTCATCACTTATGAGTGAGATAACTAATGAAATGGATTCATTTTATAAATGGAATAAAAACTTGATTTCCCTATGTTAAGGAATTAGTTTATTTTTCTTACCTTATGACCAAACCACATTTTGGGTGTGTTAAGTTCTCCACTTGTTAGTGGGATTCCATAATTAAAATAATAGAATTTTTAATGGCATGTTTATTAACATATCCCTTTTTATCACTTATAAGTGATTTGACTATTGTGATGTACTTAATTGTTACATAAAAAGGATATATATAAAGACCTGAAAATTTTGTATAATTTTTTTTAATTATATAGAATTATTAAGAGACTTTGAAAATTGACAACACGTGATTCTGAGGCCCAGAGAGCCCAGAATATAAATTTGAACTTTTTTTAAGATGCGTTCAGTAAATGTGTGGGTGGGAATTTCTATCTTTTTAACCAGTTCTCGGATTAAAAATCTGAGGGAACCATTGAATTCATAGTGCCAAGATTTGTTTAGGTGAAGCTTAACTTTGATCGGTAAGGGTCGGATGAAAAATTTAATTTTTGGAATTTTTAGAAAAAAATAATAAAATAACTAAATGAGTTATTTTATTCTTTCTGCAACCATTGAGTGGTGGATGGTGGGACTGCAGTGTAACGAAAGACATTAAATAAGATACATTTAATGACTTGATCCTCTCATTGTGTAACTGCAACACTTGTGGGATTAATGGATCATTAAATGTGGTTCATTAATGAACCACATTAATGAATGAAACATGGGTGGTTTCTATTTATTTATTTAATCAAATAATTGGCAAGCGATTTGAAAACCGTGGGAGAAGCCTCTATCGTGATGCTGACGACATTCCTCTCCAACGAAGAATGGTGATAGAGCGACGATCGTTAGAGGAATCGAACCAAGGATCGACAAGCGGTGAAGAACGTCGAACAACAACGAATGTGAATCTTCTCCTTCGTCTGTAACACCATTTCCAGGTAGGGGGTTTAATTTTTTATGCGTTTAAATGATTTCTCTTCCCCATTCTTGAATAATTTGAAGAACACGGATCAACCCAACAATGGATTGATCCATGATTCATTCTTTATCACAGGAGGATGTTACGGGGTTTCTTTTGGGGATTGTACTTTCTAAATGTTGATTATTATTTCACCCCTATGTTAAATGCTAACGCGGAGGGCACGAGCCAACCCAAACAAGGCTCGGACCCTTCTTCGTTCTTGAGTTTTGTGAGTTTTTTTTTGCATGACCAGGAAATATGGAAGAAAGGAATTTCTGTAGGCTTCACAGTGAAGGCAGCAACCCAGAAGGGTCGTACGTGTAGATAGGGACAAAAACAAACCACAGGAGCATCTTTGGTGGCCCATGGAAGTAACTGTTGGCGACCGATGGCGGCGGTCGGCCGAGCCAACCACGTGGTAATAGTGACGCCATGGCGGTGTGAGTCATCACTATCCAGGCCACGGTGGGTTGAATGGAGCAGCACTGATGTGTCGTGCGTGGAGATGAGCGGCCCACTTGGGCCGCTCAGCTAGAGCGAAAGGACCGACTCCAGCCGGCTGTTTTTGGAAAATCGGGCGGTGCCCTACTGGCGCCGCCATCCGGGAGAACCAGACTGCATGTGATCTGGGTTTCCAGGCAGTCTGGACTTGTTGGATGGGTTGGACCCATGAGATGGGCAAGTCAGGCTGAACCCTTACTGGACCCAGACCCGACCGACCTTGGTTCGCTAAAACTTGAGTATCTCGCAAATCGGGTGCCCAATTGATGTGTCATCTGCAGAGTTGGGACCCTTGAAAAGAGGAGATCCTTTTGAGGTACTTTACTTGGGTTTTGGTAGAATTTGTAATATGGCTAGTTTGGATCGAACTCGAATCCAACCAGTCCCTATTTACCTTTTTTGTTTATATCTTACAGACTGGGCATCCGATCAACGCGTTGTCTATCGCGTTTGAACCCTTATGACAAGAAGGTACTTCGAGTTACTTCTTAATGATACCTAGTGGTGGTTAAAATATGACCAGTGTATTGAGGAGCGGTTTCTCAGGAACTCAAGCTCACCAAGTGTGGGAAACCTATGGCTGGATATCAAGTGAAAAGCAACCCTTTGTGGATCGGCATCAGAGCGACCTTGTGTGGATCAGTAGTATCATGACCCGATGAGGACCGACCTTAGAGTTTCCCTTCATGGATCAGTGACTTATGACCCTGTGTGGATCGATGACTTATGACCCTGTGTGGATCGACGACTTACAACTCTATGTGGATCGATTACTTACAACCCTGTGTAGATCAATGACTTACGACCCAATGTGGATCGACGACTTACGACCCTGTTTGGATCGACAACTTACAACTCTGTGTGGATCGACGACTTATGACCCTGTGTGGATCGATGACATACAACCCTATGTAGATTAGTAATAGAATTACTTCTTCGTGGTTCAGTAGTGAAACTTCTTAATGGAATAAGATGATTTATCTTTATGACTAATCATCATTATTCTCATTCCTTAAGTTATATACCTCGTGTGAGCTATCTTTTTCTTAGTGTTTTGTTATTGAGATAATGATTTGTGGTTTTCCTTTATGGAATTATGAGATACCTTTGGGCATATTGGGGTCCCTACTGAGAATTATTATACTCACCCTTGCATGGTCTTTACCCACACCTTGTTGTGTCTTGTGTAGATGACTGAAATACTGACTGAGACTTAAGGAACCAGGGTTAGATGGTACTCAGATGTGATTGACAGATGTGGTGAGTGGCAGTGATGGCATACGATGAGTTTTACCTACCCTTTAGGTATAATCCTTGGCGGATGACCTCCAGAGCACGTTTTTTCCTTTTTGTTGTACTTCCTTTCCAGTTGGGCTTGTATACTGGCCCTTTTACATTAAGTACTTACTTTTACTCTCAGTGGTGGTTTTTATTAGTGGTTATACTTTCCCTTTTTCCATTTTGTTTTACTTTTATGTAGTGTGTACTAGTCTGTGTGTGTATAGGTTAAAAGGAAATGACTTCCCTTTTTGGGTTATGCCTTTCTGGTGATAATCGCCAACCCCTGGACTATGGAAGGTGGGCTTGGGGTAGTCACGGCATGGGCCCCGGGGGACGGATCGCGACATATAATCATTGGATATTTTTAAAAATATAAATAAAATGATTAGAGGTATGTAATGGATTGTATTTAGGAATGGATATTTTCTCATGGTCCATGTTTAATTATTATATACACGCACCTATTTATTATTAGTATTCTTTGAGAGATACTTGGGTTCCAATATGGAATGCCTTGGACAGGATTGTTAGTAACTTTAATTGACTAAGTTATAAGTGGATAAGTGGTGTTGTACATGATGATCCCCGTCAATTATTGTGAATTGTTGTAAATGGAGCTCCATGCTCTCTAGGCTCAGATATTAGACATGGAACTCCCCATAATTTACTTGAAATTATTGTATATGGTTCTCCTCATCACTTATTGGGGATTTTTGAGAATGATGCTATAAACTCCCTAGGTTTAAGATGTTGTACATAGAGCTCCTTGTAATTTACTTGAAATTGTTGGAAATGATTCTCCTCATCACTTGTCAGGAATGGTTGGACATGATTCTCCATGCTCCCTTGATTTAGGATGTTGTACCTGGCACTCCTTGTCATTTACTAGGAATTATCATACATGACACTCCATGCCCCCATGGTTTAGATGCCTGATTGATTCTCCTAATTAAATATTAAACCCCATATCATTATCATTATACATGGTGGACTTGGTTATAGACCTCAGGTATCAGTCTTATTTAAATAATGAAAAATAGTCAGAGATATTTCAGCTTAGGCTGGAGCAGGTATGGTTAGTTAGGTTTCACACAAGGAACCATAACTCAATAAGCTTTATTTATATATGATTACATTAATACCCTTATTTATTATACCTACACATTGTAAATTTTATATTCATAGAATGGACTTTCATTATAAACTGTTGGTGGTGGATTGATGAGATTTAATCACACCCTACTCAAGCCTCCATTTGATACTCGAACAGATCTTTTGACTTCAGGTTAAGACCTATCTCATGCTTCTTTGTTGTTATATATTTTGGGCTAGGACTTGGCATGGGAGTAGTAGCTAAGCATGTACTCTGGTTACCTCTAGGAGTTAGAGTCTTTATTTTATTTATTTATTCTTTTTCTATCTATCTATGTACTATGTATTAATTGTTGTATGTTAGATTACTTTTACATATATCACCTTATGATCATGCATGGTTATTTATCTTTCACTAGTTGGGTTATCAGTTACTTTTATCTTCCAATTTTTATATTATTCATTTATTCCTATGTTGTTTTAGTACTTATCCATAGGTTATAGCATCCTCATTGTACCACCATTAGAACCTCACTTCTAGTTACGAGTCTTTGGTATATGGGGAGGCATACCTGAGGTCATGTGGCCACTAGGTCAGGTTACTTATGAGTGAACTGGGCTTAGGACGTCACAAAGTGGTATTATAGGTTTCTTTTTTCCCTTTCTATTATGATATGTGGATTAGTAGACATGATAATGGGAATGTTTTAGCACTTGGTAAATAGGTTATGTCTCAGAATGGCTAATCCACATATGGGGTTAAAGTTCAAGTTGTAAGGGATAGGAAAGTTATTCATACTATTAGTTATTATTATAACATCCCATCTCTTTATTTCACATTAATACATGATTTATTATATAATATTACACTTAATACAACCCAGAAGATCAATAAGTATAGTATCTTTGGTAATTAGGTACATTAAATAAAAACTTAAAATAAGAAAAACATCATCTTTATTGAAAACTTTTTTAATATGATCATAATATTCCTTCGTACTTAACATTGTATGGGATAACCTGGGGGAATGCATAAGAAAGGGGTGAGATATAAATACCAGTAAGGGAATTAACATGGAATAACATGAAGAAATTAATACATGTTATATAGTAGGCATATCAATGGGGCATAAAAGTGGTGAGAATCATAAACATGAATAATAATACATGATATAGAATGATAACATAAAGGTAACATGGGAAATGTGGTAACAACTTAAAACACTACATAATAAACATAGGTCAAGGATAAATATCAAGAAATTGTGATTTAAAAAGTCCCATGATGGATTAGGTTCACTTCCTAACCCTTTCATGATGTCCCATGATACTAAAACATTACCCAGTGCATTAGATTTTTATATAATTTTGGTCTCATCCATCACTTTCATTTCATTCTCATGCTTAAGTATTCCACATAGATCATACAACATGAAATCATTTATCATCACATTTTATTTCACAGTCAAGGAGTGTGGAATATATTTTTTTAAGTCCCCAATCAAATAATTATAAGTTTATAAATTTGAACACCTTTGATGTGAAATGGGTATAGTATTCACTACACAATTGTTTTGGCATGGAAAATCATGGTGAAATCTTGGTAGCATAATAACATCACTTAAAGATTCATAAAATGGGTTGATGGGAGAAAAGGGGGTATATCATCATTTTGAAATAAAATTTACAATAATAAATAAATGAAAAAACATATAATAACATTAATAATTGGAAATATAAGGCATAAGGTAATGAAGAAACTTGAATAAAGGGGAGAAGGAAAAGAACCCTTACTTAAGTGTGTGACTCCAAATACTTGGGAGGAGATTCTTGAGAGCTTGGGGGAACCTTGGTAGGACTATAGAGATGGTAGGGAAGATTAAGTATGTTCTCCAAGGATTTTTAGTGATGAGAAATGGGATATTAGGTGGATTTATATAGGAAATGAAAAGGGATTTCTTTATTATTTCTCAAACATAGGTTTTGGACTCTATATAATAAAATAACAAAAACCACAAACCATACCATGGTTTTTGTCCATGGTTTCTTCTAAATGTGATTGGTTTTTATTATTTTATGAGTAAGAGTTATGAAATTAATAAAATGATACTATTTCTAATGTGGAAGTGAGTCATACTCTAAAAGAAATGGTTTTAAAATGTTAAATTATATTAATGGTTTTGGAGGATTCATAAAGGCTTTATAAAATTAAAAAAATAAACATAAAATCACATTATTTTAAAGTGAAAACACGTATTTGGTCTTGTATACCCTTTATAGTTTTTATCACATCACTTATGGGTCATTATGATGCCATAATACGCATCATATATTTATATAGAATTTTATTTTTACCCAAAATGTCAACTATCTCAAAAAATTATGAAAAATTCACTGTTGGATAATTTAAATATTATGATTTAAAAAATAATATTAATTTTATAAAAATAATCTTCTAAATATTTTTATTTTCACTTTAAAAATAAGAATCGCTATTTATTGAGAAATATTAGGTTTTTTTGACAATAATAGTTTTAGAACCCTTATAAAATTTACATTTGACTTCATAAAAATTATATGATCATTTATATTTAATAAAATTTATTTAATAATGATATTTTATTAAAATATTATTTATTTCAAAAATCTATTAATTGATCAAAATAAACATATTAATTGAAACTGAATACCAATTAAAAATACAATTTGTGTTTTATTTTATAAAAATAAAAATCATTTATAAAGTAATGTTACGAACAAAATATAAACATTATTATATTGAAAAAAATATAAATATTCATATTATTAATCACTTGATACATATACATTTAATACACTAGAAAATTCAATAAGAGTAAGGTGCGCGATGGTGAGACTTTCATGGGGTGATTCGGCGTACATGGTTTGGACCATGACCTCAAGGAGCTTAAACTTATCCCATAAATAGTTTTCATCATTCTTAAGTTATTGGATCTCATATTGGGATTAGTAAAGGGAAAATCCCAGTGATTCCAACTCCCTCATAAGCTTCAATAAATGGGATTTATAGGGTATAACCCTACTGGTTGAGGCCATCACTTCTTTTGTCTGTATCAATTGGATTTTTCAAAAATCTATATTTATGTAAATCATATGATCACTATTTAATGACTATATTATCAATGTTAATAATTATTAATGGTCTTTTAAATACAATAGGATATAATAAAATCAAATAAGTGCATGTGTTTTCTATAACCACATTATATAATAATACATTTAATTAAATCATAAGGGAAATTTTATTTATAAAAGTTTGGGTTGTTACAATCTTTCCCCATTCAGAAATTTAACCCTTTAAATTTTTCATTTCCCACACTAAAAAAAGATGAGGGTAATTATGTTTCATCACCTCCTCCAATTACCACATCACTTCTTCAAACTTTTGGTTTCTCCATAGAACTTTGACCAGGTGCATTATCTTATTTCATAGAACTGTTTCTTTACGATCTAATATTTTCACCAGTTTCTCTTTATAGGAAATATCATTATCCAATGGTACCATATCTAGATTGATTACATGTGAGGGGTCTGGTAAGTACTTCCTTAAGAAAGATACATGGAATACATCATGTAATTAATATAGGTTAGGTGGGAGTGTTAGTCGATAGGCCACCTCGTCGTTGTGATCAAGGATCTAAAAGGGAGCGATGTATATTGGACTAATCTTTCCACTATTCCCAAATCTCATGAACTTCTTCCATGAAGATATGAGGAGGAATACCATGTCTCCAACATCAAACTCTAGGTATCTTCGATGATTGTTTGTATAGCTCTTATGTCGACTCTGAGCAGCCTTGATGTGATGCCGAATGGTCTAAACCTTTTCCACCATTTCCTCAACCATTTCAGGACCTAGCAGTTTATGTTCCCCAACATTATCCCAGCATGTAGGTAATCTTCACCTATTCACATAAATGGATTCATAGGGAACCATTTGGATTCTTGAGTGGAAACTGTTATTGTATAAGAACATAACCAAAGGAAAAATGTTGATTTAATCCTCCTTTGAAGACAATTGAGAATGATCTCAACATGTCCTTGAATGTTTGGATAGTCCACTCTGATTGGACATCAGTTTGAGGGTTATAATCCATACTGAAGTTCAACTCGGTATTTAGAGAATTTTGGCGACTCTTCCAAAATTTATAGGTAAATCTTGTATCCTGATTAGATACAATTGATAGTGGTGTTCTGTCACGACCCGTCCCCTGGGGCCCGTACTGTGACTACCCCAAGCCCACCTTCCATAGGCCAGGAGCTGGCGACTAGCACTGAAGGCATATTCCCTGAAACTGGGAAGGCATTGCCTTTATAACCTATAAGCACACATAACCAAGCACACAGCAAGATAGGAACACAAGTAAACTGAACTGTAAACAGAGTGAGTACAGTAAGTAAAAGGGGCTAGAATACAAGCCCAACTGGAAAGTACAAGTACAACTATGATAAAATACAACTGAAGAAAAGGTAAAGTCATATGTTGGGTCATCCTCCGAGGTTCCTACCTGAAGGGTAGGTATAGATTGCCTCTTGAGAACTCCACATCCACCCATCTCCTCTGCGTACTGACACGTCGTATGGTCCACCTCTAGGTATCGTCTAGTCCTAGTACTCTCATCCTTAGTCAGCGATGTCCGTCGTCTGCATCCAACACAACAAGGTGTGGGCATAGCTCGTGCAGGGGTGAGTATAACGACACTCAGTAGGGACCCCGAGACCCTCTAGGTCTCACAAAAGCCAACAAGGATAAAACAAAAAGTATGAAATCAACAGATAACCTTACTTATTTATATACCCATACATATACCTAAGTTATCAAGAAATCTATCTCAATCATGAGGAAAACATAGAGTTTCTGACTCATCTCACACGAGGATTTATTCTAGGGGTATTGTTAAGTAACATTCCCAGTCACAACGTCAAATATCTCGGCTGCTAGATAACTCCTCCTTTATCGATTACATTGGGCCTTCCACATCACAGAGAGGTGCTTCCCACTAACCTTGGACTGATGAGTTACTCCTCCTGTCGAGTACCGTGGGTCTGCTGCATCACCAAGGCGCTCCCCACCGTGGGTCTACCGCGTCACACAGAGGTGCTCCCCCTCATGGCCTGCTGAGGTACTCCTCCTGTCGAGTACCATGAGTTTTCCATGTCACCAAGGCGCTCCCCACCATGGGTATTCCGTGTCACCAAGGTGCTCCCCACTGGGCCTATCGAGTCACTCCGAGTCGAAACGGTCAGCAGTTGTCAAGTCTTAGCCAGCCACTGGGTTCACGCACTACGCTCTCTCATCTCTGAGAGGATCCACTCCACAAGCTACTGGTTGATACTTCAACTACCATGAAATCCCACTAATAATTCTCTCAAAGGTATGTCACATCATAGGGGTCTCAACATAAAATACGGTGTGTCAATTGGACGCTCGATCTATGATTTATTAGCCTTTTAGTCCCGGGGGCCCGGTTGAATTTGTGCTCGATCCAACCTGATTGTTCCCCATATTAATCCAAAAAACAGTGGGGTATCACTCAAAGGGACCGTCTCGCTCCAAGATTTGCAGTGTCACTGACGGTTCCTCAAACGGACGTCTGGTGCCAAAGTTATGGTCAAAAGAAAGTAACTGGTCGTAGTGGGCCCGGGTCCGGTCCGACCTGGTCCGACCGACCCGTCCTGACCTAGCCTGGGCTGACCAGGTTCGTATCGACCTGGCCAGACCCGTTGGGTCTGGCCCGGCCCGCAGTGTGGCCCAGACCGCGAGGGCCATGAGGGTGCCGTGAGGGCAGTTCGACCGAGGGGTACCACGTGGGTGCGGACCGGCCACGAGGACGAAAGACAGGCTGAAAGGGTGTGGTCCAGCCACGGGTACCGCGAGGGCACAGACCGGCTGCGAGGGCACGGACCGGCTGTGAGGCCTCGGACCGGCCACGAGGGCGTGGACCGGCCGCGAGGGCGGTGGACGGGTAGCAAGGGCCCGGACCAACCGTGGGGCGCGGACAGGTCGCGGGGTACGGACCGGCCGCGGGGCGGCGGACTGGCCATGGGTCGGCAGTCCAGCCACGGGTCGGTGTACCAGCCACAGGATGGCGGTCCAGCGACGGTGGCTCGGTGGATGGCGGCGGCGGCTCAGCAGAGGGGTACCACGAGGGTGGATCCATGGGGCGCGGTGGTCATGTGGCGGCGGTGGCCGCGAGGCAGTGTCATTGCGCCGTTGCCTTCGTCACGTTCAACACCACAAAATCATCACAAGATTTGCGGAGGGGTCGGGCCATGTTTGTTTGTCCCGTACCCTCTGCATTAGGGTGGTAGAAAATAGCTCAACATAAACAAGAATGAAGAATGTCAAGCCCTCCTGCAATGATTGTTCCCAACCCGCAAAAGAAATCATCTGTGTTCTTTGTTTTAAAAAAAAGGAAAAACATGGGAATATAATCATACACAAATGGAAATAAATCTCTACCTCAGGTTGTTCATTGATGTTGGCGTGAGAAGAAAGTATGGACATTGATTCGTCGTAGATGAAGACATCCCACGTCGGAAGAAGTTCCAAGGAAGAAGGCCGAAGTCGAGGTTAGTGTTCTTCATTGGTGGAGCGTTCTTCGTTGGGAGGTGAAGTTCTTCATTGGAGAACTTTATTTCTCCCAAGGCTCTCTCCTCTCCCAATTCCACCCAAAAAAAAGAAAGAGGTTCCAATATAATTAACTTAATAAGAAATTATGTTGGCACACCCAAGTTGGCATAATTAATGTACCGCGTTGGCACAATTAATTAGCTCAATTAATTGGCCCAATTTAATGGCTCAATTTAATGGCAGTGGTGGAATATTGGAGAGTTGGGAGGTTTCTCCCCATTTAATGAGGGAGTTGAGAGGTTTAGGCCTCCGGTGGTCCCCACCACCATAACCTCTCATGGGAGGTTAGGCTCGGGTGGTTCCCACCACCATAACCTCTCATGGGAGGTTAAGGTCTAGTGGTCCTGATTCACGCTCAAATTTACCCAAGAGATGAAGGTAGAACAGTCCTTGTAGTTTAGCTTGGGTTGTCGAATCCTCAGAGACCTAAGAAGAAACATGTAGACACGTATATTCTATGGACTGTTTTTGGCTATGAAGTGGACAACTTGGGTTGATTTTACATGGGTTTAAATGAAATCTAAGATACTAAAGTTAATTCAATTTTAAAGTATGATTTGATCCTAGGTTATCACTTGGGGTGGATTGGATGCATTCCCTTTTCAACTATTTAAATTTCTTATATTTGAGATAAGTTCATTTAAGAAGATCAAAAAAAATCATCACTCACTATTTTGATGCCTATACACCCTAATACTAATCACCTATACACTTGAAGGATCAAAGATTTGATCACTACAAGTTAAAGGTTCATATTAGCACTTGAAGTGTGTGGCCTTAAAATTCAATAAGGATGAAGAAGTTTTAAAATCATCAAATAAAAATCTCATTTTAAAGAAGTGTTTAGAGATTAATGTAGGGATAAATAACATCCAATCCATCCCCTTTCTACTCCCTTTGATCAACCCATAAGTGGGTTATCTCTCCATCGATGTTATGGTTTCAATGGAAGCGGTAAGTAGACTCATGAGGGAGGAATTGAAGAAGTAAAGAAAACAATAAAAATAAAATGATTACTCCACCGTTGTGTGAATAATTTCACAAGTTTTGGTGTGAATAAATTCACACCTTGAGGAAATAGTATCAAAGTAAGATGGATAATAACAGAATAGTAGTATAAGAAGAACTTTTTATTAAGAAACTAGGATGAATTAAAACAACTTACATGTGAAAGACAAACTTGAGACAACAAAATTGCAGCATAACATTATAATGAAAGAAAGATCAAAATATGATAAACTCCTCCACCAACACTGACTTAAATAGGAATTTTTGGAGCCTTTTGTAGATTCTACAACAGTAAAAATCATCCCACTTGATTATGGTAGTCCTAGGGTGGTGGAAAGCTTGTGGAACTTGGACTTTTCCACTCTTGACTCGAGGTGGCATCCAGATTGCAACCACCAAACAGACACATCGAAAGGACCTTCTAGATGTCAAAATTATAGTGTTCCATAGTCTAATAAAATGGATCTATGGATATATCCTAATCGATTGTAAAATTTGGTCCCATTTGAAGTTGTGAATCAGGAGTTATGGCTGATTTCGTGGGATAATATTTTGGGCCGCAGATTCTGGCCCAGATTTTTATATTCTATTTGGGCCGCCTAAATTGACATCATGTACACCGAATTATCACTAGATCCTGAAGAATTATTTTTTCCTCTATATGTATTCTAGTATACCACGAAATTTGGGCTTCATTGGGCCTGTATGTTGGGCCCCACATTCTCATCAGTGGGCTGGTGTCCAATCTGCCTTCTCCATAATTTTTTGCATGAAATCTTATTTTGGTGGTCTTCCAATGTGAATCTTCCAACACTACACACAAGTATTAATTGTTCCAAATATAATTAGAAACCTAAAAATTAAATATGAAAATAAAATCAAGATCATTGGGTACTTTAAATGATGTTCAAAAATGTACCATATAATAGCGCATTTTAAGAAGGAATTACAAATTATAATGTGAAATGATGTTCAAAGTGTAAAATGCACTAAAATGGTGTTTATTAATAATAAAGAACATGAATATTAAATATATTAACAATGAATATTAGCCTAATTTAGTGTCTAATCACACCCCCCCCCCAACTTGATTTTTGCTAGTCCTGAGCAAAATATATCTCAACAATATGAAATTCGAATTCCCTTTTCCAAAAAACATTTTAATACACAATGATCACCAAAAACCCTTATACCAAAAAATCATGAAACCCATCAAAATATTTTAATAAATGATAGTTTCATAAGAATATATCAATACCAAGCCCATTCCTTTGTTCAAATTCATCTCCATATTTCATCCAATATCAATTAAGAGTGATGATGTGTTGTGCATCGCATTAGACATAGGGGTTCATATTTATTCAAGAGGGAAATGATGGAAGCTCTAGGTGGAATAACATTTCAATATTAAGATGAGTATTCAAATTTTTTTTTGTTTTTGTTTTTTTTTTTTGCAATTTTTCCATGGTAATTGAAATTGCACTCAAAAGGGTCAACCCCTATAGCGAAACTTTTCCGATTACTCCCAAGCTCAAAGACCTTAGGGCACTAAGTGAATCCCATATACTCGAGCATTATCTTGAGTTAACTCAATCAAAAACAAATTCAAATTACCAAAAATAAAGATAAAATTACTAACTTTGGGCCAGAAAACTATGGAGTCACGATCCCCAAGTGTTGAAAGCCATGCATTAGGTCATTTCATTGCTCTACGTGCAAATTTATTGTTTTTTTTTTTAAATTATTGAATAATCATATTAAAACTAAAATGATCACCAAACCTATGCTATTTATTTTGGGGAACCCATGAACTCAAACTAATACTCCACTATCCAAAGGACGTGCGTTGTGACTTTTTTATTTGGACGAAAATATAAACCATGAAATATCACATTAGACAGCCACACTTTCCAAAATCTATGCTCATGAAATTTTACATGGATTAAAATTAAAATCAGGGATGATAAATTATTTGATATTCAGTTTCAAAGTGTATAATTTCTTTTATCATGTTCAAGGTTAAAGAAATTTTTCCTTCCATTAAGGCACACTTTTTTTCAAATCATTCATTTTTTTGACACAAAAGAAATTTTATTTTATCTCCCCCCCAACTTAAAATAACATTGTCCCCAATTTTTAAAGAAAAGAAAATTTAGAAGGGGTTAAAGGCATATAATGGGAGTTCAAAAAGGAAATTGAAAATGAGGATCATGGAATGAAGTCACCTGGTAGTTGAAGTTGAAATTCTTGTTGCTCCCTTTTAATCCCTTGATCTCAATGTCACTCGGAGAGTTTCCTAGTAGAAAAAAACAAACAAACAAACTAAACAAAAAAAAACTATATATATATATAATAAAGAAAGTAAAATATAAGTATATATATATATAAATTATATAATAAGGAAGCAAAATAAGTTGTAGGTCAGTGGTAAGTGCACGCCCCTGTCTCCCTTCGGTCCCGGGTTTGATTCCTCGTGGATTCACTGGTTGTGAAGGGGTTTGACCCATGACCTACGACATGTCCCCTTTTTATTATTATTATTATATTTTTATTTATTTATTTTTATTATTTTTATTTTAACCTAAAAACACATAAAAATAAAATAAAATAAACTAATAATACATTGTCTTCTTTTTAAATTCTTGGGTAAGGTATTACTCAAGGATCGCACCACGTGACATGGATGAATATGGTGCTCCCCTTTCATACCCATCCATACTCATAATAGAAGAACATGTCAACAGTCAATTTTTTTAAAATATTAAAATTATTAATTAATCCTATTTTAAAAAAAATTATTCCCAAAGATGAAAACCATGGGTTTCCTCCCATGCAACTCTTTGGTTTAATGTCGCTAGCTCAACTTAGACCCTTAATTATTTAATTATTTTCCTCATCTAAGGTTGGTTCACACAAGTTTTCATCAACTTCATTTTTTGGAATGGTTCAATGAATGGTTTGACTCTATGACCATTAACTTTAAAGGTTTGACCATTGGTGGGATATTGAATTTCTATAGCCCCATGGGGGTACACCTTATACACTATGTATGGACCTGACCATGTAGACCTCAACTTTCCTGGGTGTAAATGAAGTTTAGAACTATACAAAAGAATAGGTTTACCCGGTACAATGTGTTTGGATTTAAAATTTTGAGATTGGTAGGCTTGTACTTTAGCTTTATTGATCCTTGAATTTTCATAAGCCTTTATCCTAAGTTCCTCAAGTTCATTGAGATCTAATTTCCTTTTTGTTTCAGCCAATGAGAGGTCATAATTAATTTTCTTAATTTTCTAAAAGGCCTTATGTTCAATCTCCACTGGCAAATGGAATGCTTTACCATAAACCAATCTATATGGGGACATTCTTAAAGTGGTTTTATATGTGGTTAGATAGGCCCAAAGAACATCCAAGGGTTTCTTGGACCAATCTTTCCTAGAAGGATTGACCGTTTTTTAAGAATATTCTTAATCTCCCTATTTTATAACTCATCTTGAACATTGGTTTGAGGATGGTACACAGTGGAAACTTTATTATAAATACCATAATTAGACATGAGTGAAGAGAATGGACGGTTGCAGAAATGGGTTCCTCGATCACTGATTATAGCCCTAGGAATTCCAAATCGAGAAAATATGTGCTCTTTCAGAAATCAGATCACAACATGATGGTCGTTATACTTGGTGGGAATGTCTTCAACCCATTTTGAGACATAATCAACATCTAAGAGGATGTAGAGGTATCCCCTAGAGTTTGGTAAGGGACCCATGAAATCGATTCCCTAGCAGTCAAAGATTTCAATCACTAAGATAGGAATGAGTTTCATTTGATTCCTTTTTTTGATTGACCCTACTTGTTGACACTTAGGACATCTTTGACAAAATGTGTAGGAGTCCCTTGAGAGGGTGATCCAGAAGAGACCACATTGAATAACCTCAGCAGAAGTTTTCTTAGAGGAAAAGTGACCTCCACATGCCTCACTATGACAGAACTTAAGGATGGACTCTTGTTCATATTCTGGGACACACCTCCTAATGACTTGGTCAGGGCAGAACTTATAGAGGTATGGATCATCAAACACATAGTTCCTAACATCAGAAAGGAATTTCCTTAGATCTTGATTCCCTAAGAATTTTGGAATTACTCATGTAACTAAGAAGTTGGCTATGTCAGCATACCAAGGACAGTCACTCACAGAGTATAGGTGTTCATTAAGAAATGAATGAGACACAGAAAGTTGATTTGATTTATCTTTGAATTCCATCCTAGAGAGGTGATCAGATACAACATTTTCAACACCATTTTTATCCTTGATTGTGAGGTCAAATTCTTGTAATATAGGGACCCACCTAATTAGTCTATCCTTGGCATCTTGTTTTTGGAAAAGGTATTTTAGGGCAAAATGGTCAGTGAACATAGTGATGGGGGATCCTAAGAGGTAGGACATAAAATTATCTATGGCAAACACAATATCAATTAACTCCTTTTCAGTAGTGGTGTAGTTGATTTGGGCATCATTTAAGGATTTTCTTTCATAATAAATGACATAAGAAGTTTTATCATAATGTTTTCCTAACACAGATCCTACAGCAAAGTCACTGGAATCACACATAAGTTTTAAAGGAAGGTTCCAATTTTGATATTTCATAATGGGAGGAGAGGTGAGATAGGATTTGAGGGTTGAGAATGAACCCTCACATCTTTTTTTCCAAACAAATGGAACATCCTTTACTAGTAGAGCACAAGGTGGATGGGAGATTGAACTAAAGTCCTTGATGAATCTTCTATAGAAACCAGCATGTCCTAAGAAAAACCTCACTTCCTTGACATTTTTGGGTGATGGAAGGTGACTAATTATGTCAACCTTGTCTTTATCAACTTCAATCCCCCTATCGGAGACTAGATGGCCTAGAACTACTCCCTATTTAACCATGAAATGGCATTTTTCTCAGTTTAGGACCAGATTCTTTTCTTCACATCTTGACAAGACTCTCTCCACATTCCTCTGAAATCCCTAAAATGTATCCCCAAACACAGAGAATTCATCCATGAAGACCTCAAGAAAATCTTATACCATGTCTGATAATATTCCCATCATGCACTGCTGGAAGGTTCCAGGGGCATTGCATAACCCAAAGGGCATGTGTTTGAAAGAAAAGGTGCCTAATAGACATGTGAATGTAGTATTCCCTTGATCCTCTAGGGAGACCTCAATTTGATTGTACCCCGAGTACCCATCTAAGAAATAGTTGAAGGCATGACCTGCCACTCTCTCAAGGACTTGGTCAATGAATGGTAAGGGGAAATGGTCCTTCTTGGTGAATCATTTTAGCTTCCTATAGTCAATGCAGACCCTCTATCCACCACTCACCCTAGTTAGAATAATCTCTCCATCCTTATTGGTTATCATTGTGATTCATGCCTTCTTGGGAACCACTTGGATTGGGCTAACCCACTTACTCTTAACTATGGGATATATGGTAAAAGATTTTAAAATTTTCAGAAGTTCCTTCCTTACTACCTCCATGAGATTAAGATTGATTCGTCGTTGAGGCTGACGACATGGCTTTGAATCAGATTCCAAAACAATCCTATGAGTCCCGATAAGTGGGATAATACTAGGAATATTAGACAGGGTCCAACCAATGGCTTTCTTATGTTTCCTAAGGACATATAAAAGCATCCTCTCATGATTGGCTTCAAGAGAAGAAGAAATGACAATAGGAAGTGTTTGATTGTCCCCTAGGAAGGCATACTTGAGTGCAATGGGAAGTCCCTTCAACTCAAGATCAGGTTGGTTCAGAATTTCAGTAGAATATTGGGACATTGGATCAAGTTCAATTTTGTTTCCTAGAGTTTTATATAGGATTGATTCCCCACATGTAGAAGTTCCAGCTAATAGATTTTCTTGATTAGATTTAGGGAATGAAGTTGGAGTGGTCTCTATGAAAGTGGTTTCCTGAAAGGTTTCACTAATTTTTGGACCTAAGACTTCATCATAAGAGAAATCTAAAAATGATTCAAGCCAAGGAGATAAACTTACTTCATGTGAACAAAGGAAGTCAATCTCATCCTAACATAAATATCCATAAAATATTCCTTGATGTTCTATGGATTCATTATCAATTCTTCCTATCATTTTTACTTCATGAATGTCCTCATCATCCCCTATTTGTGATCTTGCATTATATATGTTCAATTCTAGACTCATATTTCCAAAGGTGATGGTCATGTTCCCATTTCAGACTCAGATAACAGAGTTGATTGTTGCAAGGAAGGGATGACCAAGGATGATTGGGGTTTGTTTCTTATTTCCTAAGTTTGGAAGGTTTTCAAGGACAATGAAGTCAGTAGGGTAGATGAAGTTTTCAACCTTTACCAGAACATCCTTTAAAATCCCCTTTGGAACCCTAATGCTACGATCGGCAAGTTGAAGTGTGACAGATGTGGGTCGGAGCTCTTCTAGGCCTAGCTGGCAGTACACAACATAGGGGATGATATTTACACTAGAACCTAGGTCACACAAGGCCTTGACAACTTTTCTCTCTCCTAGTTCAACATTGATGTAAGGGAAACTCGGGTCTTTTAACTTAAAAGGAATGGTCCCTTGAATGGTGTTACTCACATTAGCTTCCAAAAGGACATGGTTTTTATGTGAAAAATTTCTTTTAAAAGTGCACAAGTCCTTAAGGTACTTTGAGTAGGAAGGTATGGTTTGGATTGCATCGAGAAGGGGAATGTTCAACTTGACTTGTGAGAATATTTCCCTCAATGTTTCATTCAATTCAGGCTTGTTTTCCCCCCTCATGCATTGAGGAAATGGTGCAGGTTGTGGGGTTTTTTATTTAAGAGTTGTTTCTTTCACATTGTTATCAGTTTCTTCAATTTTATCTTATGGTTCATTTGAATTTTCATTAGAGTTTGAAGCTTCACATGGTTTCTAACTTATTTTTTCAGGTTTCTCAATTGATTTCTCACTTCTTAAAACAGTCACAGCCTTTATTTGTTCATGAGTTGTTTGAGTATAGCTTGACTCTCCCCTTAAATTTGAGGATGGTACCGCCTGAGTAGGCATGGGTGCCTTTCCAGTTTTGATGGTTTGAAGTTCTTTTTTAAGGGAAGATACTTACGAGTTCATCCGTTCAATTTTTTTGCACAGTTGTTATAGTAAGCTTTGTGGAACAGTTTGGGTTGGTTCTTAAGAAGATTGGTTTATCCCAGGGGGATATTTTGGAGGTGGGATGGTTTGTTGAAAATGGATTGGTGGATATTGGTATTGGATAGTTTGGGTTTGGAACTGGTTATGGTTTTGGTAGTTCTGATGGGGGTAAGGATTTTTTCCCTGTGGTTGGCTAGGTTTTTAGTTATCTTTCTAGTGGAAGCCTGGGTGGTCATTATACCTTGGGTTGAAGTTGTTTTGGTATTGAGGCTTTTGAATGTTCAAAGCATTTACTTCCACTATGGGTCCTCCTAAAAGAAAATCCTTTATGGATAGAATGGTTGGGAAGTTGTCTGTATTATGGTCATGTTTGCCAAAAATTGTGCAAACAGGGTCTATAGTTTGGATTTCATGGACTTTCCTAAGGTATATCTCTTCAACCTTCCTAGAGAGTGCTGCGAGTTTATCTCTAAGGATTTCCTCTTCTCTAAGTGTATGAATTCCAGTAGTTCTTTGTGGATTTTCAGAATAAGTTGAAGTTCCCCATGTTTGGTTTTGTTCAAAAAGGCTTTCTAGATACTTGTAAGCAACATTTGGGGATTTTTTTTAAAGGATCCATTACACATCATGTCAATGAATTGTTTGTTCCCCGGACCCAACCCTTCATAGAAAATTATCACTTGTTCAGGAATAGAAAAACCATGGTGTGGAACCATGTTTAGAGTGTCTTTTAACCTCTCCCATGTTTTATAGAATGACTCTCCCTCTTTTTCAAAAAAGTTTTGGATACTCTTTTTAAGTTCAATTGTTTTGTGGTGGGGAAAGTATTTTTTGTAGAATTCTCTTTGTAGTTGGTCCCAAGAGTTTATGGATGATGGTCTCAAATTCTTTATCTAATTTTTTGCTCAATAATTTAAAGAAAAAGAAAATAGACTCATATTATATTATTCTAGTTGATGTGGGGGACACATGGTTTCTACAATGTCATTGAACTCCTTAACATGAATGTAGGGAATCTCGGACTCCATTCCATGGAATGTGGGAAGGTGGTTTAGGACATGGGGTTTAAAGATATAGTTTGCATCTCCTAGGAAATTATGTCTAATGCATGAGGGGGAATTGGTCTAGGCAGGTGTGAGGTAGTCATTCATGGTTTGATCGACCGCATTCCCCAAGTTTACGGCTGCCTCATTTGGATTTCCATTTTGGTTTCCACCCGGGTTTATGAGTTGGTTTTTTGTAATACCCTCAATTGAAATGGGATCAATTTTGGATTTTGGAATATCAATAGGACTAGGATCTAATGTAAAAAATTCCCTAGGTTCACTTGATTCCTCAAACCTAGGACTTTCCACCCTAACTAGATGGTTTTATTGATCGCGGGTGTAGGCGGACATGCACCAAAAGAAAAAAAAACGAGAAAGGGACAAGATAAGAGATCCAGGGTGAGAATAGAAGAAATGGAGGAGAATAGAATGGGTGTTTAGATGACTTACTTGGGTCCCTGGAAATGGCTCCAAAATTTGATTCACGCTCAAATTTACCCAAGAGATGAAGGTAGAACGGTCCTTGTAGTTTAGCTTGGGTTGTCAAATCCTCAGAGACCTAAGAAGAAACCTATAGACACGTACATTCTATGGACTATTTTGGATATTAAGTGGCCAACTTGGGTTGATTTTATATGGTTTTAATTAAAATCTAAGACACTAAAGTTAATTCAATTTTAATGTATGATTTGATCTTAGGTTATCACTTGGGGTGGATTGGATACATTCCCTTTTCAACTATTTCAATTTCTTATATTTGAGATGAGTTCATTTAAGAAGATCAAACAAAATCATCACTTACTGGTTTAATTCCTATACACCCTAATAATAATCACCTATACACTTGAAGGATCAAATCTTTGAGCACTCCAAGTTAAAGGTTCGTATTAGCACTTGAAGTATGTGGCCTTAAAATTTAATAAGGATGAAGAAGTTTTAAAATCCTCAAATAAAAATCTCATTTTAAAGAAGTGATTAGAGATTAAGGTAGGGATAAATAACATCCAATACATACCCTTGATACTCCATTGGATCAACCCATTAGTGGGTTATCCCTCCATTGATGCTATGGTTTCAATGGAAGCGAAAAGTAGACTCATGAGGGAGGAATTGAAGAAGTAAAGAAAACAATAAAAAGAAAATGATCACTCCACCGTTGTGTGAATAATTTCACAAGGTTTGGTGTGAATAAATTCACACCTTCAGGAAAAGATATCAAAGTGAGATAGATAAGAACATAATAATAGTAGAATAAGAACTTTTTATTAAGAAACTATGATGAATTAAAACAACTTCCATGTGAAAGACAAACTTGAGACAACAAAATCGCAGCATAACATTATAATGAAAGAAAGCTCAAAAGATGATAAACCCCTCCACCACCACAACCTTAAATAGAAATTTTTGGAGCCTTGGTTAGATCCTCCAACATTACAAAACATTACACTTGATTATGGTAGGCCTAGGGTGGTGGAAAGCTTGTGGAACTTTGACTTTTCCACTATTGACCCAAGGTGGCAGTCATCTTGCAACCACCAAACAGACGCCTCAAAATGACCTTCTATATGGAAGAATTAGAGTGGAAAATATAATAAGAAAATGGATATACTGATGTCTCCTAACCTCATGTAAATTATGGGCCCATTTGGAGTTGTTAATCTGGAGTTATGTCCTATTTAGTGGGATAATATTCTGGGCCACAGATTCTGGCCCAGATTTTGATATTCTATTTGGGCTGCCTAAATTGCCATAATTTATGCTGAATTAGCAATGGATCCTAAATAATTATTTATTACTATATATGTATTCTAGAATCCCAAGAAATTTGGGCTTCATTGGGCCTGTATGTTGGGCCCCACATTCTCATCAGTGGGTCAGTGTCCAATCTGCCTTCTCCATAATTGTTTGCATGAAATCTCATTTTGGTGGTCTTCCAATGTGAATCTTCCAACACTACACAAGTATAAATTATTCCCAATATAATTATAAACCTGAAAATTAAATATTAAAATAAAATAAAGATCATTGGTTACTTTAAATGATGTTAAAAAATGTACCATATAATAGTGCATTTTAAGAAGGAATTACAAATTATAATGTGAAATGATGTTCAAAGTGTAAAATGAACTAAAATGGTGTTTATGAATAATAAATAACATGAATATTAAATATATTAACAATGAATATTAGCCTCATTTAGTTTCTAATCATGTCCCCACTTCTCAACTTTCACATGAAGGTTTCAAATAAAAATAAATTGTTACACAATTATATTTTTATTTTATTCTTTCACGTAAAACCCAAAAACTAACCTTCACTATCGACCAAATTCCATCGAGGTGAAAGTATATTTAAGAGAATATAGGAGCTGTGAGTTCAATGGTTCCCTCATATTTCAATTCTGAGCACTGGTTTAAAAGATAGAAAAACCCGCTTGCATGTTTACTGAAGGTACCCGAAAAAAAAGTTCAGAAAATTATTTCAGGCACTCCAGGCCCCAGAATCACGCACTGTAAATTTTTTCGGACTCGTAAAATTCCTATATATTAAAAAAAATACATGTAAATTCCAGGTCTTTAAATTCTCCCCACCTCAGGTATTTACGTCCCCATAAGCCACAACTCATAACTAGGTAAACAAGTAGGGGTACTGAACACGAATCTGAGCCTCCCAGCTCCCATGTGCTCTCTTGGAGGTTCCCGTTCTACTAGAAAACGCACACCAAACATATAGACCATCCATGAAGGACCCACTCCTTTCAATCCTCAATCTCTACCGGAACCTCCGTAAAATTCTCCCCATCGTCAATGTCCATCTCTCCGTGGTCGATGATGTGGAAAGAGTCGTGCACGTATCTCCTCAGCTGGGACACGTGGAAGACGTCTTGCACCCGGTGCAACTGAGGTGGAAGAGCTAAGCGGTATGCCACCTCGCCAACTCTACTAAGGACCTAAAAATTTCTGATGAATCTCGAAGATAACTTGCCGCCACATCCAAATCTCAACAAACCTCGTCAAGGTGAGACCCGTAGAAAGACGTGGTCACCATCCTCGAACTCCAGAGGTCTCCGTCTCCCATCAGCATATGACTTATGCCTACACTGTGCAGTATTTTTCTTCTCTTGGATGATTTGCACCTTCTATGTGGTAGCTCATACCATCTCTAGTCCCACTAGTGCTGACTCCCCAGGGTCAGTCCAGCACAAAGGTGATATATAGGTCACTCGTACAACACATCGAAAGGTGTCATCCCAATGGTGGAGTGATAGTTGTTGTTGTATGAAAACTCCATAAAAGGTAAGTGATCCTCCCAACTATGACCAAAGTCGAGGACACAAGCATGTATCATGTACTTGAGGGTCTGAATGGTTCGCTCAGTCTGACCATCCATCTGAGGATGGAAGGCAGTGCTCAAACGAAGCTGCATCCCGAAAGCCTCCCGCAACCCCTTCCATAGCCGGGAAGTAAAACGTGCATCATGATCGGAGATAATAGTCGAGGGTACTCTGTGTAACCATACAATCTCTTGCGCATAGAGGTGTCTCAATCTCTCTACTCTACCCTGATCTCTGATCGGTATGAAGTGGGCCGACTTGGTGAGTCGGTCGACAATCACCCAAATCTAATCATGACCTCTGGATGTACGTGGAAGTAATATCATAAAGTACATGGATATCTCATCCCACTTAAACTCTGGGACCTCTAAAGGATGAACCAAGACTGCTGGTACCTGATGCTCTTCCTTCACTTACTGACAAGTGAGGCACCAAGAGAAAAACTCTGCTACTGCTTTCTTCATTCCTGGCCACTAGTGCTATCATCAGAGATCCCGGTACATCTTCGCCACTCCTGGATGTATTGCTAGATGGTAAGTTTGAAACTCCCTCAACACTTCCTCCTGAAGTGACATTGGTACCATGGTACGTCCTCTGAAGAGGATGACATGCTCCCCACCTTCAGAAAATACATTAGGTGCCTGCCCTATGGATATTTGTGCACGTCGAGCCTCATAGTCAGTATTCCCACACTGCGACTCCCTGACTCACTGAAGAGGTGGGGTAGTGACTATAAGAGACTGAATAAAAGCTTCTCCATCATGTTCCACGAAGTATATCTACAAAGTGGTCAACTGCTCTGTCACCTCACCTAGCAGTTGTATACCAAACCTCCTGCTGAGTGCATCTGCTACAATGTTCCCCTTCCCAGGAGTATAGACTATCTCAAAGTCATAGTCCTAGAGGAACTCAAGCCAACATCGTTGTCTCAGGTTCAGGTCCTTATGAGAGAATATATACCTAAGAATATTGTGATCAGATTACACTATAAAGTGTTCACCAATCAGATAGTGTCGCTGCATCTTCAAGGAGAAGACCACTACTGCTAACTCCAGGTCATGGGTAGCGTAGTTATTCTCATGTTGTCTCAACTGTCGAGAACCATATGTGATCACTGCTCTCTCCTACATCAGGACATATAGGATCATGGTCCCTGATGCTTCGCAGTAGACTACATACCCTACGCCCTCCTCCGGTAGCCTCAAGATGGGTGCACTAGTCAGCCTCTACCTCAACTCCTGAAAAATATGCTGGAATTTCTCTGACCACACAAAGGGTTTCCCCTTCTTCATCAATGCAGATAGAGGTGCTGTAACTCTGGATAAATCTGGTACAAACCTCCGGTAATATCCAGCCAAACCAAGGAAACTTTGTACCTCTGTCACACTCCAGGGTCGCTCCCAATAAAGTACCACCTCAATATTCGTTGGATCCACTGCAACTCCAGCCTCCGATATGACATGTCATAGAAAGTGAACCTCTCAAATCTAGAACTGGAACTTCAAGAGCTTACCATAAATTTGGTGCTCTTGGAGTGTGTCCAGTACTACCTGCAAATAATAGGCATGCTCCTCCTCAATAGTCGAGTAAATCAAAATGTCAACGATGAATACCACTACAAAGTGATCAAGGTATGGCTGAAATATCATGTTCATGGGTCCCATGAACACTGATGGAGCGTTGGTCACACCGAATGGCATAACCAAGAACTCGTAATGGTCATACCGATATCTGAAGGTTGTCTTCTGCACATCCTCGTCTCGTACTTTGAGCTAGTGATAGCCTGATCTGAGGTCTATCTTCAAGAACCACCGTGCTCCCATCAGCTGATCAAAGAGGTCATCAATCCTTAGGAATGGGTACTTGTTCTTCACAATCACCCAGTTCAGGCACCGATAGTCAATACAAAGACTCAAGCTCTCATCCGCCTTCTTGGAGAACAGAACCAGGGTTTCCCAAGAAGAAACATTGGGTCGGATGAATCCCTTCCCCTATAAGTCCTCTAACTATACCCACAGCTCTCGAAGCTCTGTGGGAGCCATTTGATATGCTGGTGTAGATATCGGTGTCATCCCGGGGTACAAGTAAATGTAAAATTCCACCTCTCTACAAGGAGGTAGACCCGAAACATCATCAGGAAAAACATCCATGTACTGGTCCACCACTATTGGATAGCTCGGACTCTCCACATCAACAGCTCTGAGGGTAAGTCTAGCCAACTAATGAGTGATCGGATACACTCTTCTCCAGGTAAGTCCATTCTGTGCTGCAAAGTCTCCCTTCTCAGCAATGAAGGTAAACCTAGTCCCATCCATGCGGACACACCGCATCTTGCACCTAATACAGTCAATCTAATCATGGAGTGTAGATAACAATTCCATACCCAAGATGACATCGTAAGGCCTCGACGCCGCTACTAGGAGATCTCAGCCAAAGCTCTTGCCTCCTACAGTAACCTCACACTGCCGGCACTAGTACGTAATTGTCTAATCTGCTCTTGTGGGAGTCTCTAGTTGTAAGGATCGAGTCAATGGCTTCATCGGAATCTTCGAGCTCCAAACAAGGGCAGTGGCAATAAAAGAATTATTGGAACCTATGTCTATAAGTACTGCAGCTATGGTGTAGTAGACACAGATCGTACCTCGTATCATATTCGAAGCATTGTGATCGTAGGCCTCAGCTGCCTGGAGCTGAGCTCTCCCCTGTCCACCTGCTCCCTGCGGTCGGGGTGGACCTCCTGGTGGTGGTGGTGGTAACACCTCAAATCGTTGCCCACCGCCAGCTGCATGCCTAGCTCCCCTGCCACGTCCACCTGCTCCCTGCAGACCTCCTCGGTCGAACCTCTTTCTCTGCCTGGGCAGTCCTTTGACCATATTTTGATCATCCATATGACGGGTCGGAGAGTCACGTGCCATGTGACCCTGCCCGCCGCATGTGTAACACTGCCCGCTCCTGGTATAACTGGATCTTCCTCAGGTGCCCCGCACAACTGATCCTGAGTCATGTGCTCGTCCACCTGTAGGTCTGGTCCTCTTGGAAATTTGTGATGTCTATCTGCTACCAGCTGTAAAAGACTCTGCTAAGTGATGACTGGTAGTGGGTCTCACTGTTGGTGACTGCTCGTCAAGGAAACTATCCACCATGAGGGCTCTCTCTAACACCCCTACCTACGTCGGGTTGTTGAGTGAGATCATCGAAGCCCTGATCTCTCGCCTAAGCCCCTGATCAAAGGTCTGGTCCCTGAAGAAAGATTCTTGAACCATATTTGTGGAGTAGCATGAGAGGTTAGTGAACCTCACTGAGTACTGAGCCACAGTCATGTTGCCCTGCTGCAGATGAAGAAGCTCTTATATGCGCACTCCGTGAAGAGTCACTGGGAAAAACTCTGCCCGAAACAGGCTCTTGAAGTTTTCCCAGAGAAACTTCACCTCATCATGAACCTGGAGCATCAATCTCCACCATCTACCTGTTTCTGCCTATAGAAGGTTGGCGGAAAGGATCACCATGAGATCGGCTGGTGTCCCTATGAGTCAGAAGACTCTCACCACAGCCTCCATCCAAACCTCAGCTTCCTGTGGGTCCATCTCTCCCCTGAACCTGGGTGGCCTCTAGCGCTGGAACTCATGAAACGTGCTCAAGCGGCGTACAACATCTGCTACTGGGGATGGTGGCATCAGTGGCCCAACGGGGAGTGGTACCGCTGGTGCCTCCGCTTGTGCCTCTACTGGAAAAGGGCCCTGCACCGAGTCCTCGTCACTCGGTGGGCTATCAGTGTATACAACTCTCGGAACTCTAGATGGTTGTCTTTGTGGAGGCATCCTGAAAGAAACAGGTGTGTCATGGTCAAAAAGTTATACCTGGTGAGCTGAAAGTTATACCTGGTGAGCTGACTCAAAAGATCACAAAGAAAACTTTTCAAAACACACACACAATCAGTGTTTTCGTGCACTGAGTTGGAAATTAGAATTCAGGGTCCTGGTGTATGGATACATCGTCCACCGCACCAACACTGGACTCCCTGAACTGAAAACCGCACTCATTAACCTTAACACTATTGCTTCATAGAAAAGATCAGAGTCCTAGTTCTGTGGTAGAACTGACTCCTCTGATAACAATTTGTCACGACCCATACCTTGGGGCCCATGCCGTGACTACCCCAAGACCACCTTGCATAGTCTAGGGGCTAGCGACTAGCACCGAAGGCGTATTCCCTGAAACTAGGAAGGCATTGCCTTTATAAATTGCAAGCACACGTAACCAAGCACACAACAAGATAGGAATACAAGTAAACTGAACTGTAAATAGAGTGAGTACAGTAAGTAAAAGGGGCCAGAATACAAGCCCAACTAGAAAGTACAAGTACAACTGTGATACAATACAACTGAAGAAAAGGGAAAGTCGGTTGTTGGGTCATCCTCTGAGGTTCCTACCTGAAGGGTAGGTATAGATCTCCTCCTCGGCACTCTACATCCACCCGTCTCCTCTACATACCGACATGCCATATGGTCCACCTATAGTTACCATCTAGTCCTGGTACTCTCAGCCTCAGTCAGTGTTGTCCTTCATCTGCATCCAACACAACAAGGTGCGGGAATATCCCATGCAGGGGTGAGTATAACGATACTCAGTAGGAACCCTGAGACCCTCTAGGTCTCACAAAATCCAAAAAGGATAAAACACAAAGTATGAAATCAAAAGATAACCTTACTTAGGTATATGCCCATACATATCCCTAAGTTATCAAGTAATCTATCTCAATCATGAGGAAAACACAGAGGTTCTGACTCAGCTCACACCAGGATTTATTCTAGGGGTATTGTTAAGTAACATTCCCAGTCACAATGTCCAACAACTCGAATGTTGGATAACTCCTCCTCTATCAAGTATAGTGGGTCTGTCGCATCACACAAAGGTGCTTCCCACTAACCTTGGACTGCTGAGGTACTCCTCCTGTCGAGTATCGTGGGTCTGCCGTGTCACCAAGGCGCTCCCCACCGTGGGTCTGCCGCATCACACAGAGGTACTCCCCCTTGTGGGCTACTGAGGTACTCCTCCTGTCGAGTACCGTGGGTTTGCCGCGTCACCAAGGCGCTCCCCACCGTGGGTCTTACACGTTACCAAAGCACTCCCCACTGGGCCTGTCAAGTCATTCCAAGTCAAAACGGACATCAGTCATCAAGTCTCAGCCGGCAACTGGGTTCCCGCACTACGGTCGCTCTTCTTTAGAAGTATCCATTCCACAAGCTACTGGTCGATACTCCAAATTCCATGAAGTCCCACAAAGAAGTGTCTCAAAGGTCTGTCATGTCATAGGGGTCTCAACATAATAGACGGCGTGTCAATCGGACGCCCGGTCTGTGAGTTATTAGCCTTTTAGTCTCGGGGGCCCGGTTGGATTCATGCTCGATCCAACCAAACTATTCCCCATATTAATCCAAAACACAGTGGGGTATCACTCAAAGGGACCATCTCACTCCAAGATTTCCAGCATCATTGATGGTTTGTCAAATGGGCGTCCGGTGCCAAATTTATGTCCAAAAGAAAGTAATCGGGTCATAGTGGGCCCGGGTATGGTCCGACCCAGTCAGACCGACCCCGCCCACAGGGCGGCCCAGCCCACGAGGGTGCTGCGAGGGCAGATCGGCCGAGGGGTACTGCGAGGGCACGGACCGGCCGCGGGTACCACGAGGGCGCGGACCGGTCGCAGGGTACATACCATCACGGACCGACTGCGAGGGAACATACCAGTCGCAACGGAGGCGGACCGGCCGCAAGGTCGGCGGACCGGCCACAAGGGTGCGGTCCGGTTGCAGGTACCGTGAGTGTGTGGACCATCCACGAGGGCGTGGACCAACCGCGAGGGTGTGGGCCGCAAGGGTGATGGACCGGCCGCAAGGGCGCGAACCGACTGCGAGGGCGTGGACCAGCCGTGGGGCGGTGGACCGGCCACGGGTTAGTGGTCCGACAGCGGGTAGGCGGACCGGCCGCAGGTCAGCAGTCCGGCCACGGTTCGGCAGTCCGGCCGTGGGTCAGCGGACCGGTCATGGGATGGCAGTCCGGCGGTGGCGGCACGGCGGATGGCAGCGGCGGCTCAGAGGATGGCGGAGTCGGCTCGACGGACGGTGGCGGCGACTCAGCGAATGGCGGTGGAGGCTCGATGGAGGGGTACCACAAGGGCGGAGCCGGGAGGTGCGGAGGTCGCGAGGCGGTGGTGGCCGCGGGGCGGTGTCATTGCACCGTTGCCTTCGTCGCATTCAACACCACAAATCATCACAAGATTTGCGGAGGGGTCGGGCCATGTTTGTTTGGATCGTACCCTCCGCGTTAGGGTGGTAGCAAACGGCTCAACATAAATAAGAATGAATAACATCAAACCCTCCCACAATGATTGTTCCCAACCCGCAAAAGAAATCATCTTCATTATTTATTTTAAAAAAATGGGAGAACATGGGAATATAATCATACACAAATTGAAATAAACCCCTACCTTAGGTAGTTCATTGACATTGGTGTGAGAAGAAAGTACGGACGTTGATTCATCATAGATGAATATGTCCCACATCGTAAGAAGTCCCAAGGAAGAAGGTCGAAGTCGAGGTCGGCATTCTTCATTGGCGGAGCATTCTTCGTTGGGAGGTGAAGTTATTCATTAGAGAACTTTATTTCTCCCAAGGATCTCTCCTCTCCCAATTCCACCCAACAAAAAGAAAGAGGTGCCAATATAATTAACTTAAGAAGAAATTATGTTGGCACACCCAAGTTGGCGTAATTAATGTACTGCGTTGGCACAATTAATTAGCTCAATTAATTGGCCAAATTTAATGGCTCAATTTAATGGCAGGGGTGGAATATTGGGGATTTGGGAGGTTTCTCCACATTTAATGAGGGATTTGAGAGGTTTAGGCCTCGGGTGGTCCCCACTACCATAACCTCTCATGGGAGGTTAGGCTCGGGTGGTCCCCACCACCATAACCTCTCATAGGAGGTTAAGGTCTGGTGGTCCCCACTTCTCAACTTCCACATGGAGGTTTCAAATAAAAATAAATTGTTACACAATTATATTTTTATTTTATTCTTTCACGTAAAACCCAAAAACTAACCTTCACTCTCGACCAACTGTCGTCGAGGTGAAAGTCTCTTTAAGCGAATATCGGGGCTGCGAGTTCAACGGTGCCCTCAGATTTCAATTCCAAGCACCGGTTTAAAAGTTATAAAAACCCGCTTGCATGTTTACTGAACATACCTGAAAAAAAGTTCAAAAAATTATTTTGGGAACTTCAGGCCTCGGAATCACACGCCGTAAATTTTTGTGGACTCATAAAATTCCCATATATTAAAAAAATTACATGGAAATTCTGGGTCTTTATATGTTCCATGAAGACTCACCACTTCTCTAATGTATATCATTACAAGTTGATTGAGTGAGAAGTTCTCTCTAATCACAATGAAGTGTTTAGTCTTTGTAAGATAATCCACCAAAACCTAGATAGAATTATTTCCTCTTAATGTCTTCATAAGACTAGTGAAAAAGTCCATGGTGATGGTTTCTTTTTTCTATGTAGGTATGGGTAATGGTTGCATCATCCCCTTGGATTTTTTTCTTTATTCTATAACTTGCTGGAATAGAAGACATATTTATGTATATTTTTCAATCTCCATCTTCATATTTTCCCACCAATAGTGATCTCAGAGTTCTTGATAAATCTTTGTGCTTCCTGGATGGATGGAGAAGTTCGATCTATGTGCATCATACAACAGCTCTTTCCTTAACTCAAAATTTGATGGTACACATTGTCATGACCCAAATCTTATAACACCTTCTTCATTAACATTGAACTCTAAGGATTTACCTTTTATTATAGATTACACTTTCTTTTTAATTCCCACATCATCTCTTTGAGAATCATTTATCCTCTCTAGAAGGGACAGTTGAGAAATCATTTGTAAAAGTATTGATGATGTTCCTTCCTTTATGATTTCCATGTCCATAATTTTGAAATCTAGGAAGATAGGATCCCTCTAAATTCTCATCAATGATAGAATTTATTGATTCTTTTGACTTAGAGAATCTTCCACTTTATTTTCTTTCCTAGGATGGTAGTTAATTGAGCATTCATAATCCTTGGTCAGCTCTATCTATCTTTGTTGATACTTATTCATCTCTTTCTATGTGAATATATACTTTAGGCTTTTGGGATCCATATATATTTCACACTTATCTCCAAATAGATAATTCCACTATATTTTCAAAGAGAAGATCACTACATATAACTCCAGATCATGTGTTGGGTAGTTCTGTTCATGATATTACAACTACCTTGAAGCATAGGCTATCACTTTGTCATTTTTTTAACACATGGCCCAATACCTTCTTCGAAACATTGTTGAAGACTACAAAAATTTCTCCAATTATGGTTAGTGTGAGTATAGGTGCAGTGATAATTATCCTTTTCAACTCCTTGAATCTCTCTTCACATTCATTTTTCCAAGAAAACTTGAATCCCTTTTGATTTATCTTGGTTAAAGGGTTTGAAAATCACGAAACATTCCTCACAAATCGACAATAGTACCCAGCTAATATATGGAAAATATGGATATCTATCAGATATGTTGGCCTCATCCATCCTTAATTTGATTTAATCTTTAAAGGTTCCATAGATATCCCATTTCTTGTGATGATATACATCAATAATGATACTTCCTTCAACTATAACTCATATTTTTTGTAATTTTCATAAATCTTCTCCTTTTGCAGGGACTTTATCGAAGTTCTTAGATTATCTTTATACTCCTACTTGATTTTTGAGTATATTAGAATATCATATATAAATACTACCAAAAAAATTTCAAGGTAATATCTAAAGACTCTATTCATCAATTCCATGAATACTCTTGGAGCATTAGTGAGTCTGAATGGAATTACTATGAACTCACAGTGCCTGTAAATTGTACGGAAAGCAGTCTTGGGGGTATCCTCCTTCTTCACCCTAACTTGGTAATATCCCAACCACAGATCTACCTTGTATAAGTATTGTGATCCACATAGCTTATTGAAGAATTCATTAATCTATGGGATAGTATACTTTTTATTTATCATGGTCTTGCTTTGCTCATGATAATCAATGTAAAGGTGCATTGACCAGACCTTCTTTTTGACGAAGAAGAATGGTTCACCCCAAGGTGAAGTACTTGGGAATATGAAACCTTTATCCAGATTCTCCTTTAGTTATTTATTCAACTCATAAACTTCTATAGTATCCATTCTATATGGAGTCTGGGGTAATGGTAATTCCCCAGGTATAAACTCGATTGAAAATTAAACCTCTTGGCTAAAAGGAAGGCCAGAAAATTCTTTAAGAAACACATTAGCATATTCCCTCAAAATGGGTATGTCATCAAGGATGATACTTTCCTTGGAATCAATCATTTGAGATAGATATGCTTTCTAATAGATAAATTATATCCATTCTTGAGATTTTTGTGCTAAATAATATTCATCCTCCTCCTTACACTTGTACATAATCGGGGTTTAATTCATGATAAAAAGAGATATTCCCTTCTTGCAACAATTTATGTTATATCTATATAGTTAAATCCAATCCATACCCATAATTTTATCAAATTGCACCAAAGGGAGTATGAAAAGGTTTTCTATGAAGTTCAACCCACAAATTTTGACAGGGGAGGAGTTATATAATTAGGATGCAATAATTGCCCCATTTTTCATTTTCACTAACAGATCTACTTCCATGATTTTTTGTGGTGTTTGAATAGTTATACTAAACTTTCATGATATGAAGTAATGTGTAGAAAAAGAATCAAAAATTACATTCACTATTATTGAATGAATAAATATCATACTTATCACCACTTTTTTTTAGGATCCACCTCATCAGTTGTGATGTAAAAATCTCACCCTTTTTTCCTTGGAGGTTGTTGGTTGTCTCTGAAAACCCTTGGATTAGTGCATTGGTTTGAAAAGTTCCTCAGTTCCTTAAATTTGAAGTAATGAAAAATGTGTTGAGGGATGAATGAATCTTTCCTTTCATCTATATCATTGGTGGGTTTTTCCTATCAACAATCACTAGTTAGGTTCTCTTCTTTCCCACACCTAAATAATTTCCTCATCCCCCTTAGTAAATTTCTGGGGTGCTTCTTTCCACACCTTTATCAAATGGGATGGTGAAATTTCTTGGCATAGTTATATTTCTCCATCAGACCACAAAAATTAAATTCCAATTTTTTATTCTTATCCTCTTGATACCCTTGAGATTCTTCAATATTCATCTTGACTTTGAGGGAACATCAAACAATTTCTTCATAGCTATAAAAGTCTCATTTCACTAGGGATTTTCATATATTAGGTTTTAAAGCATCAAAGAAACATTCAAACTTGCATTCAGGGGTAACAACAAAGATGAAGGTGCATCATGCAAGTCTTTTAAAGTTTTCCTCATATGATCTGATAGATTCATCATGTTTTTTCTTAAGGTTAAGGAAATACCTTTTCATTTTAATTCAGGAGTACGAGGAAAATATTTATCAAAAAAAATCCAGAATTATTTCCACCCCATTGCTTCAATCTCTTCCTCGGGATTTGTATTCTTGATCAATGTCCAAAACTGATCATCTTATCCCTCCATATGATAAACGGATAGTAGAACCTTCTCTTGTTCAGAACATTGGAGGATGGAGAAGATCTTCTCAATGTATTTTATTCATTGTTCTGTGATTAAGGGATCAGATGATCCATTGAAATTCATAGGCCTTTGTCTCATAAAGTACTCAATTGAATTTTTTTCTTTCTTAGGGGGATTTGTGTGCTCCTGCTAATTTAGGTTTCTATTTATAACCTATGTCATCTGATATAGTATCATCATAAAGTTTTTTATACTCACTCCCATTGGGTTGGGAATCTTGTTGGGGTAGTCATCACATTGCCCATCACATTGATTGTTTACCTGATTCCTCTTATTTCTAGACATTGGCTATAATAAATAGAAAATTATGGATGATAATTTTAAAAATATTAAACACATAAATGGGAATCCAATGACATTAAAAATATAAATTATAAATTACATGTATTTTCTTAACTTATGAATTTATAGACTTCAATCTATGTTATCCATGATCTATTTCCTAACATATATTTTTATGGGTATTTTTTGTTCCATTAATAATTTTTCATAATTATATTATGAATTTAACAAATCATGTCCCTTGGGAGTGTCAAACTAGGTGAGGATAAAGGCTTGTTATCGTATACCAGTTCTCAGTTGAGTCTAGCTCAACGTAGTGTTTTCGAGTTTTACCCCTATGTACATTTGTGTCAAAGCCACATCCACTTGTAATATCCAGACAAGGGTGTTTTTTTTATAAACCAGTTACTCTATACTTAACAAAACTTAGGGATATTTTATTATAATTAGTCTTATCTCTAAGGATTTCACTAGAGTTTTCTAATCCTACTCCCAAAAATAACTAAAATTTTCCTTTGATAACAAATATAACCATGCTCTTTATTTCACATTAATACATGATTTATTACATAATATTACACTTAATACAACCTATAATATATATAATTATGGTTTCTTTGGGAATTGGTTATATTACATAACAAATTAAAATAGGAAAAACATCATCTTTATTGAAAACTTCCTTAATAATATCATAATATTCCTTCATACTTAACACTATATGGGATAACCTGAGGACATACATAAGAAAGGGATGAGCTATAATGTAATGTCCAATAATTTTTGTATAATTTTTTTTATTATTATATAGAATAATTTCGAGAACGCAAAATTTGACGACACGTAATTCTGAGGCCCGAAGTGCCCAGAATGATCCATTGAAAAATGTTAATCTTTAAATAGCACACATGAGCAGCTTTCATGAAAAACTGTAATAAATCTTAAATGAGTGCCCATATTAAAAATTTTAGGGCACCGTTGTGTTCAGGATGGTGGGTTTACCCTAAGAGTGACTTAAGTTTAGTCATTGCGGGCCTCCAATGAGAAAACCCGAAAATGGCATAACCGTAAATAAAATCATTAAATAAAATCATTTTATTTTTCAAATAATTATAACTCACGAATGGTGACTTGGATTAAAAATATGATACCACTGCTGAACTTGTGATGGTATTCTTTCCTTAGGTAAATCCTAACATTGGCCGGCGCGGGCCAATAGTGGAAGTTAGTTTTTGGCCGTAAATAAAATAATTAAGTAACAATTATTTTATTATTAAAACATTTAACATCTAAATGGTAACTTGGATTTAAAATCCAAGAGCACTGTTTGATTCGTGGGGGCGTGTTTCCTTTAGGCGGAGCCTAATCTTGACCGTTGCGGGTCGAGGGTGACTATTAATAATTTTTAAACTTTTTTTAAGGTACGTTCAGTAAACGTACAAACGGGATTTTCTATCTTTTGAATCATCGCTCAAATCGAAAATATAAGGGCAGTGTTGAATTCAAAATTCTGGGATTCACCTAGAAATGAATTAACTTCGACTGAAAGGGGTCAAGCGGAAAAGTTATTTTTCAGACTTTTTTGAGAAAAATAATAAAAGAATTTAAAAGAATTTTTTTTCTCACTTTTGAGTGGAATACGGCAACGTTGCGGGGAAGTGACAGGGCAGAAACTATATGCATAAATGAGTCTCATTAATGGATTGTTAAGCTCATAGTGTAACGATGCTTTAATGACAAGTAACAGCGATACCGTTTCAACGTAATGACGTGATGCCGCATCTTTATGGAAATGTTGCAACGTGCTCCTATTTATATTCGACGTGCTGGGAAAATATGGATTAAAGAAATTAGAGGATTCTCTAGAGAACCTTTGACAAACTTCCACCCCAGCGAAGAACAAATAATGTCGGCGGAACTTCTCCTTCTTCGACGTCTTTCGAACATTGGAACTGAGAAGAGACACTGACGTCTTAACCCCTTGAGGATGAATGTGCGGCAACGAAATTCAAGAGGTAGGGGTTGTTTGATTTTAAAGTTTCCCCATTATTTTTTTTAAACAACAAATGCAGATTAACCCATGAACAGGTTAATCTTTGGACCATGCGTTCTTGTAGGAGGGTGATGTTTTTTTTTGGTTTCTTTATCCAGAATTTAATTATCTTCGTTGTTCGAATTAAAATCCCCATACCTCCCTTGTTTTATAAACTTCTAATGCGAAGGTCCTGGACTGACACGAACAAGGATATAGCCCCTCCATCATAAGTTTTCTTCATTTCCAAACTATCAAATCAATGACAAGATGGTTTTGATATCGTCACAGTGGAGAAGACGTTCCCCAGAGAACGTAGGCGCAAGTGCCATGAAGAAATGACCATCAGTGCGGACCCAGTGGTCCACGGAAGAATCCATCGGCGTGCCTGCATCAGCGGTGGCACCGGTGACTGCCGGTGGTGGCCTGTGATGGCGGCCACGGGTGGGTGGCAACGCGCCAGAGGAAAGGTCGTGGCCGGCCCAGCCCTCGGCGTAGTGGGAAAAGCCGCCGGCCGAGCCAGCGGCTGGAGGTGGCGGGCGCGGTCGCTCAACAGCATCGGGGACCCATGGACGCGGCATCGAGCCGCGTCCCATGAAACAGGCTGCGGTTTCTTGACTGCGATAGAGGAGGCACCGCGCGGCGACCCACGGTGCGATGGGGACAGACGGACGTGGCTCCCGACCGTGTCTAGCAAGGCGGACCCGACCCGCGGCTCTCCGGGTCGGGCCAATCCTGTTTCCCAGTGGTCCGGACCGCACCGGCGGTCCGGACCCGCACCTAGCATGCCAGAGTCGCACCAGCAGGCCAAACCCGCACCCTCTTCAGGTTGGGCCGGACTAGGATGGGTTGTCGAGCGACCCAGCGGACTGGATCGTCGGCCAACCGAGCCGGGTCCAGTGAGGCCTATTGGGCCTGGCCTACTAGCCAGGCGGGACCAGACCAACCTCAACACGCACCAGGTCGGGTCGAGTCTATCTAAATGAATTGGGGTATGTGGGACCCCCAGGCTGGGTTGGTCGGGTCAGTCAGACCGGGTCGGACCGGGCCCCGTCGCAACCGGTCCCCTGGTTACTAAAACGCTAATAACTCATAGACCGAGTGTCTGATTGACGCGTCGTCTGCATCACAAGGACTCTTGTGATGAGGAGGTCCTTATGAGATGCTCTATGAGAGTTTTGGTGGGGTTTGGCGTATGGTCGATTTGGATTGGACTTGAATCTAATCGAGTCCTTTTTACTAAAACGCTTGTATCTTTCCAACCGTAAGTCCAATTGACGAGCTATTTACAGCATTGGGACCCTCTCGACAAGTAGAATCTTTTAGAATTCTCTATAGAGACTTTTGTGGAATTTATGATGTGATTAAGGGTTTGAGGAGCGGTTCTCCCAAGCGCACTACATACAGGACCTTGTGGCTGGCTGAGACCTGACGACTGCTGAATTTCAGCCCTATGGGAAGCACCTCTGTGTGACTTTGTAGGCCCACAGTGGGAAGCACCTCTATGTGACTTTGTAGGATCATGGTATGTAATGAGTAGGAGTACCTCATTAGGCCATGACTAGTGGGAATCACCTCTGTATGACTTTGTAGGCCCACGGTACGTGATGGGGAAGAGTACCTAAGCAGTTTATGGTTAGTGGGAAGCACTTATGTGTGACTTGGTCGGCCTAGTGTACTCGATAGAGGAGGAGTTCTCTAGCAGCCGAGGTGTTCGATGATGTGACTGATGATGCTACTACTACTACCCTAGAATATATCTGGTGTGAGTTTTCTTGTGTTTCGTGCTTTACTTTGAGGAATTGTTGTCTGTTATTTCCTTTTTGTTTTGGGGTCCCTATTTAGTATTGTGTTACTCACCCATGCGCGGGCTTCACTCGCACGTGTTTTTTCTGGTGCATACGACCGACATTACGACAAGGATGCTCAAGGAGACGGGACTGACAGACACTTTGACAGTGGACTTGGTGGCCTAGGACCAGGTAGGGCCCAGTAGGACCAGGCAAACAGAATGTACTACTTCGGCTTCCAGTATCTTCACTACTCTCACGATCAGGTGGGGTTTACTCTAGTGGGACATTAGAGCACTTTTCGTACTTCACAGTTTTCAGTAATTTTTCTTGGGTTTGTATTCTAGTCCACTTTCTTTTAGTTGTACTTGCGCTTAGTTTATTCAGTGGTATGTTATTTCCCTTTTGTGAGTTGGGACTTGGTTGGGCATGTGTGTGATTACAGGTATTCAGGAAAATGCCTCCCAATTGGAGGTTGATGCCTTCGGCTCTAGTCACCATCCCCTGTCCTTCGGGAGGTGGGCTTGGGGTAGTCATAGAACGGGCCCCAGGGGATAGGTCATGACAAAGTGGTATCAAAGGGAGGTCGGTTCCCCCTCAAAGACTGAGAGTATGTGTTTTGTTTTGGGGAAACAGTGTTACGTGTTGCGAGTTCGACTTTCAAATTCGGGGAGTTCAGTATTGGTGCGGTGGCTGATGTATCCATACACCAGGGCCTTGAATTCTATTTTCGGCTTAATACATAAAAACAATGGTTGCATAAGTTTCTTCTTATTTTGAATAAGAGTCAGGTCACCATTTATAACCTTCTAACCGCAGTACATCTTGATCCATCTCAGGATTCCTCCACATAGATGACCATTCAGGATCGTGATACGAGGTCGTGAGGACATCCCTCCTAGTGACAAGGCATTTGTATAGGGACTAGTTCTAGATATATCCCCACCAGGTGGTGAAACAATTTTACCACCACCTGATGGTCAATATATATTGTCGGCGGTTTTGGCATAAGACGTTCATAGGCTCAGTGCCCTAAATGAGTTTTAGAGACAGAGACCTCCCAGGTTCAGGGGAGAGATAGATCCTCAAGTCACTGAGGACTGGATAGAGGCTTTGACACATGTCTTCTTCTTAGTGAGGACACTACCTGACTAGATGGAGATCTTGGTAGTGAGCCTTCTGTAGGACTCAGCAGGGAGATTTTGGAGTTTGACCATCCAGACTCACGATGAGGCGACCCTCACTTGGGTTGACTTAGAGAGGCTTTTTCGGGAAGATTTTTTTCCTGTGACCTTGTGCTATGTGCTCATCCAGGAGATGCTTCACCTATATTAGGACAACATGATAGTGGTCGAGTACTCGAAGAGGTTCACAGAGCTTTCCTGCTACTCCACAGACATGGTGCAAGACCCTTTCTTCAGGGCTCGAGCCTTCGAGCAGGGACTCGGGTAGGAGATCAAGTCTTTGGTGGTGTCTCTCAACATCCCTACCCAAGCTAGGGTGCTAGAGAGATTCCTACTAATGGAGAGATTCTTGGAGAAGAAGTCACCCGTCGTTAGATTTGCTAGCAGACCACAGACGATAGAGTCTTCGGTAGGCAGCAGACAATAGACGCGTGGGCCCAAACGGGCCAAGTCTTTCAAAGGCTGACCCCAGGACTCAGGGTCGGTAGTGCAAGGATCCTAATCCATAGGAATTCATATGGGGGCCACGATTTTCTTTTCATATGGCGGGTAGGGACACATGGCGCGTGACTGCCCGACCTATCGTACGGGTGACCATCAGACGATCGAGGGGCTATTGAGTCAGCGACAGTGGTTCGAGCGAGGAGGTCTGCAGGGTGGTAGACGTGGCATGGGATATTCCCAAATGGTAGGTGGTGGGCGACAGTTCAAGTTGTTACCACCACCACTCCTAGGTGGTCCACCTTGACCTCATGGAGTAGGCAAACAAGGGCGAGCTTAGCTTCAAGAAGCATAGGCTTACGAACACAGTGCTCTGGAGATGATCTGAGGTATGATTTGTGTCTTCTCCACCCTAGCTGTAGTACTTATAAACATAGGTACTAGTCACTCCATCCTTCCCATGGATCTCATTTGGAGCTTGGAGATTCTGGTGGAGGTGTTGGATCGATCATTATGGCTAGAGACTCCTATGGGAGTGGATTTGACAATTACACACCGGTGCCGGCAGTGTGAGCTTACTCTAGGAGGCGAGAGATTCAGTTGGGATCTCTTAGTAGCAGCGTCGAGGCCTTACGATGTCATTTTGGTTATGGACTGGTTATCCATAGTTCAAGCTCAGATCAACTATTTTAGGCATATGGTGCTGTGTGTACACATATATGGGACCAGGTATTCCTTCACTGACAAAAAGGAAACCCTTGAAATGTAGTACGAACTCTCTTGGAGAAGGGTGTAGTCGATAACTCACTAGTTGGCTAGCCTCACCCTTGGTGCAGTGAAGGAAGAAGAGTCCAAGTTTTCCTATAGTGGTGTACGAGTACGATGATGTTTTTCCTGACAAGGTTCCAGTACTACCTCCTCATAGAGAGGTAGACTTCTGCATCGACCTGTACCCTAGGACGACACCAATATCCACACCGACATATTGAATGGTTCTCACAAATATTTTCAAGCTAAGGGTACAACTAGAGTACTTACAGGAGAAGGGGTTCGTAAGGCCCGGTGTTTCACCATGGGCAGCCTCGATGCTTTTTTCCAAGAAGGAATATGGGAGTTTGAGGTTGTGCATGGATTACCGGCACTTTAACCAAGTTTTCATGGAGAACAAGTACCTACTACCAAAAGGGTCGATGGTCACATCAATCAGTTAAAGGGGGTAGACTTTCGTGTGGATGGAAAGGTTCCCGTAGGCTTTTCAGCAGTTGATAAAATAGCGATGGTTCGAGTTCCTATAGGACTATGACTTTGAGATAGTATATAATCCTGGGAAGGGGCACATGGTGGAATACGCACTCAGCAGGAGGTCTGGTTTACATATGTTGTCACTACTAGAAATTTAGGCTATAACTGTGGTTTGAAACCATGGTTATAAGACCAAAAACTATGGATAGTATTGGCGTCTCTATAGGGATATAGCCACAGTTCAACTAGTGGCTATAGACCTATATCCATGGTTTGGACCATGGATATAGGGTTCGCCCTATACCCACACCAATACCATCCACGGTTCAATGAACCATGGCTATAGGTCTATATCCACGATTTAAAATTGTGGCAATATCCATTCCCATTTTATAACCCACCCCCCCCCCCCCCCCACAGACCCCCCCCCCCCATGTACCCCTAGACAGACCCCTTGTAGACCCCCCCCCCCCCTTCGTGTACCCCTGGACAGACCCCCCCCCCTCCCTGGACAGACCCCCATACCCCTCCCCCCTACACCTGGGACAGACCCCCTTGCACCCCTCGACTGACCCCCTTGCACCCCTAGACAAACCCCCCTACACCCTAGATAGACCCCCCCCCCTCCCTAGACAGACCCCCCTTGCCCCTCCACCTGCACCCCGAATAGACCCCCCCCCCCTGCATCCCTGGATAGACCACCCTTTGACCCCTAGACAGACCCCCATTACACCCTAGATAGACCCCCCTTACACCCTGGAAACCCCCCCCCCCACCCTGCACCCCTATAGACCCCCCTCCCCTACAGACCACCCCTTGCACCCAGGACAAACCCCATGCACCCCTGGACAGACCCCCCTTGCACCCCTGTAGACCCCCTTGCACCCCTGGACAGACCCCCCCCCCCCCCCCCCACACACACCCATGGACAGATCCCCCTTGCACCCCTGGACAGATCCCCCTTGCACCCCTGCAGACCACCCCCCCCCCTCCCCACTGCCCTGCAGACCCCCCCTGCCCCTCCCCCCTTCACACCCCCTGCACTTGGGATAGACCCCCCCCCCCCACCCCTGGACAGACCCCCCTTGCAACCTGGATAAACCCCCCTTCACCCCTAGACAGATCCCCCTACACCCCCCCTTGCACCCCTGGACAGACCCCCCTTGCACCCATGCAAACCCCCCCCCCCCCCTTTCCCCCCTCCCAATTTCCCTACAGACACCCCCCCAGCACCCTTCCCTCTGCCAGTTTTCCCTCCCCCACTACCCCACTGCCCCACCCCCCTTGCACCTCCTACCTTACAGACCCCCTATAGACCTCCCCACTCCCCCCTACCCCCTCCACTCACCCCCTCTCCCCTGCCCCCTACCCCCCTGCCTTACAAACCCCCCTTTAGACCACCACCCTCTCCCCCCTTGCATCTCACCTACACCCTCCCCCCTGCCCTGCCCTGCAAACCCCCCTACAGACCTCCTCACTCCCCCCTTCCCCCTCCACTGACCCCCTCCCCACTTCCCTGTAGACCCCCCTAACCCTTGCACCTCCCCCCCTACTCTGCAGACTACATACCCCACCCCCTGCACCCCCCCCCCCCCCCCCCCGCCAGTTTTCCCTCCCCCAACTGCCCCCTTTCACCCCCTACCCCACCCCCACCCCCCCCCCCCCCCTTGCACCCCCTACCCTACAAACCCCCTTAAAAACCACCACCCTCTCCCCCATTGCATCCCACCTGCACCCTCTCCCCTCCCCCCTACCCTACAGACCTCCCCACTCCCCCCATGCCACTTTCCCCCTCCACCTACCCCCGCCCCCCTCCACCCTCCCCCTCCCCCCTGCTATTGGTTCCAAAAACTATACCCTAAAGTAACCCATTTTATTATGCTCAAACAAAATGTTACAAGTAACAAACCAGCATTATGAACAATAATAAAATAGAAATTATAAAAAAATTCTATTTTCAATAACTAAAAAAGAAGAAGCAAAGTGCTTACAATACAAAAAGGGTGAATCTCAAATAGTTCTGATCCCTTCATAATGTAGAAACGCCTCTAGATATGATGGTTCATAGTTCTTTGGGACCTTCTGGATCAAACAGACAACAAAACTAATTCTTTATAAAGTTACATCATCAACACTTCATAGTTAATAGTGTAACAGGAGTAGAAAAGGAGGAAGAAAGGCTGATAATGATATCACATGAAGTAGATATCAATATGGTGAGCTATGGTTTCACCAAAAAAGATTTAAAACCCATCAATGAGGAGTGATCCATATAAAATCAATATCTTGGGGAGTACATATCTGTAGGGTGTCATTAATTAATAGTCATCAATAAAGGTAAAAAAATATGAACCTTTATCATGGGATGTGGTTCTGGAAGTTCGTCATAAATCAAAATGGATATAAACATGACCCTCTTAAATACCCCCCTTCTTCCTACCAATCCCCCCACCCCCCACCATCCCCCCTACAAACCCTCCTGGACACCCCCCCCCCCCCTCCCCCCCTACCAGTCCCCCCCCCCACCCCCCTGTAGACCCTCCAGTCCCCCCCCCATGTAGGGTCTTTTTTATCGGTTGTTTAAATGTGGAACCATGTATTCTAGATCATCCTTGGCCATTTTCTTGGTGGGCATGATTTATTTTTACTTGTAGTGGTTGAACAGTGTATTGATAACCCTCCACTGCATGATCTCCATAAGGGAAATCGGGTGAGGGTGATAGTAGTCATTCCATCATAATAGGGGTATGAAATTTCCATATTTGGGTGATCATGGGTTTTAGTAGAATCATGGGAACTTATTCTACCCCTGCACCTATTAGAAATGTTTGGGGAACCTTGCCTATCAAATCTATTTCTTGAAATTCCATAAGATAATTTGAATCAAAATTTGAGTATTTTTTATGATTATGATGACTAATATGCCCTATGTAACTCATTATATCAGTTTTTAAGGATATGGAATTCTTAACAGGTTCACCAATCCCTAAAGTTGATGACCAATGATACTCATCCTCTATATGTTGAAGGAGAATGAATTCATCTCAATTTCATCAGTTTTTTTCTAAAACTTTGCTTCAAGACCATTGTGTTAGACTACACTAGGATGGACATGATCCTTATCTCACATGCCTAATTTTTTAAGGAAATCAGAATGTCACCACAAGAGTGATGATGGTGGAACCTTTAATTGAAATGGGAGGATGGGAGTTTAAAACACATCTTTATGGTTTTCATTTCTCAGTCCATATTTCTCTTATATAATTAGTACATGCCCATGAATCTTGTTCTTGATTCCATTTCCATGTGGACATCAGTTAATAATGTCACTTGCTTCTTTATCAAGGTGACAACCTAATGATAAAATTTGACTATAATTTCAATTACATTGTATATTTAGACAATCCCATAAATGTATTTCTCATTTCTAAAAGTGAGGGAATCTTATGCTTTCCACATATAAGTAAAGGATGGATCTTCAGTTATGATCTGGGCAGGAAGGCTGTTATATATTATTCTCATCCCATAAGTCTGGTCACGATTTAAATTTCAGTGGAAACTAATCCTCTTATACTCCTCAAATAAAAAAAGTAATGGTTTAATGACTAGTGGTGACTACTATGAGGTTTAGAGTACTCTTGGAAGATAGTAATCAGATATATTACCTCAAAATTGGTTGATGTGATGGTGATGATATTGGGATATTTTGAATGAACCTTGAAAGAGTTATACTATGTATCCTGTTTGAACAGGAATCAAAACCCTCATAGTCTAATTTACATAATTTATGTTCATATGATAGGATCATTGATATTTTTTAACATCATGCAGTAAAGATGCTTTTTTTTGTGAAATAAGTGACAATATGTGATGTATTAGGGCTACGCATTAGTGTTTCCAAGTCTGGTTCAATGTGGTATATGGCTCGGGTGTAGGAATATTTTGGGGTGTACACCTATTATGACACTCATTTGGAGGTATGGATCATCCATATCTCTCTATAATTTATGGATTGTTCTTGTTTGGGGACTTTAGTGACTCATGTGGTCAATAAGTGATGCTACAAATATAATGATACAATGTAGAAAGTATGGTGGATCATTAATGTTAGGGAAATGAAGTCATGAGCTATTCATGTGAGCATTGTGCATACACCACAACATCTACCAAACACTAACATCATTATATGGTAGAATTAAATGTATAAACCAAGAATAAAATTTAGATCTAAAATGTACCTCAATATCAGTATCACCAAAACCATCATAACCCCCATCATCTCCTTCAGAAACACCAACATCATTATATCCTCCTCTCAGACCACCATCATCATCAACATCTGCATTGGTATATGCACCTAAATCAGTGGCAAGAGCAAAAGAATCCTCATAAACTGAATGCAAATAAATGAGAACACATTTAATTAATGAAAACATAAAAAGGTTGTCACTAAAATCAAAAAATCAATCCATATTTATTTTAATCATAGAAAATCATACAAAACGTGTAAATATAGAAATGTCAGGGATTTTAATGGAATTTCAAAGAATAAAACAATGAATTACATATAAAAATTTATGAAATTTCTAGTTCTATCACTCCTCCCTACCCCCTCACCCCCACCCCCAATTCCCCCTGCACCCCCCAACCTGCACCCCCACTACCCCCCCCCCCCCACCCTGCACCACCCCCACCTGCACACCCACTACCCCTACCCCCCCCCCCACCCTTCACCCCCAACCTACACTCCCCCCCACCCTAAACCCCTCCCCCCCCCCCCCCACATCGCCCTTATACCCCCCCCCCCACCTGAACCCCCTCCCCCCCCACCACCTTCCCCCCTACACCTCCCCCCCCCCACCACCACCACAACATCCCCCTGCACCCCCCCCCCCCCACTTGCACATCCACTGCCCCTGCACACCTCCACCCCCACTACCCCTACCCCCACCCTTCACCCCTACTGCCCCTAGCACCCCCCACCATTCACTCCCCCACCCACCCTATCCCCCCCGCCCCTACTTCCCCCCTATACCACCCCCCACACACACACACACCTACATCCCCCCCACACCTGCATCCCCCCCACACCTGCATCCCCCCCCCCCCACCCATATACCCCCACTACACCCACCACTCCCCCCCCACCACCACCACCACCACCTGAACACCCCCACCACCTCCCCCCCCCCACACACACACACCTCACCCTTCAGTCTTCTAACCAAAATTCAAATAATAACCAATTGGAAAGATGAATTCAGTTGACTTAAGTAATGTATATTTTTAATGAGATATATAAAAGAAATAACCTTTCATCTTGTAGAACTATTTGTATCCTCTTGTTGCTTTTCTAATATTACATATCATTCATAATAGTCAATAAATTAATAATGAGAATGAATAAAAGGTAAAAATAGATGATAAGCCATAGTAAAGGTGGAAGAAAGCAATGTAGATTAGAAAACATAAGTAAATGTATTGTGTAATTCTTTGTTTTATATAAATACACAAGAGTCAATAATTTCATTACTTAATTAGTCACTCATAAATTACATTTTTTATATTTTATTATTTCAAGAATTCATCATGTAAATGGTGCCAAGTAGTGGTGAACCTCATGTGCATTCTCTTTGTGATGTTGACCTTTCTATATATGAAATACTGAGGGATGGATGAGATCTAATCCAGTATATATACTCCTATCCTCTAGTTGTCGAAAACCACTTGATGAAGGAGTAACATATATAGTAAAAAATGATGCCTAGGGGAGTTAGCCATGGAGGCTGATGCTTGGAAAGGACACATGGTTTGATCAGAGCATAGAGATAGATTATTTTTTGGTATTATAGATGATGAAAAACTGGGGAGGATCTGTAACACCATGGGTTATGTTTAAATGATTTTTGATGATGTGATAAGATAACCATTCATATGAAGTGGTACATGTGTCACAGATTTAAATTAAACAAATAATATAAAAAATTACAAGCTATTGTAGTTACAGATGGCATAAAATGAACAATATTCAAGTAAAGGTAATAAAAAATCACAGAATGACAAATGAAAATTACAAAATGAAAACAGACACTGAATAACAAACCAAACTACTAACCTTAATCTAAGCATAAATGGGCTCCAAAACAAAAAAATTGAAATCATCACCGAGAAAATATTGAACTTTTTTTCTGCAATATAAATTTTTAGGACAACAGAAAATTGATATATTTGAGATAACTTCTAACCACTTTTTTTACATATCTTAACATGATCGACATAAACATGCAATTAAATGCTATTAAGAAGTTACAAAATGCATCATAGACCAAGAATTTATGACAATATAAAAATAATACCTTTGGAAGTGAAAAGATAGCAGTGATATGAGCATCCTTGACCATAAAAGTGAATCTAAAACTCTTACGATCACAAATTACCTTTTCGATGTTATTTACCAAATTTTTATTTTCTGTAAATTCTAGGTGATGAAAACCATAATATTTCAATTTCGCAGGGTCTCTTAATCCACCTTGATCTTTTCATCACAACCCTATCTAGTTATCAAAATAAATTATAACATTAACAAATTTTAGATGTTTTTAAACTATCATTTAGTTCAAATGTTTTATTCATCGGTTTCTAGAAAATATGTATTTAACCACAAACCATTAGTCCTGGTTTAGCACATTCAAAATTCATCACATTAACCAAATTTTAGAATGAAATAATAAAGTTCTTCAATAATTTCATTTCCTTCTATGTTGGAAAAAAATGGTTAAAAAATCCAATAAGATTCTATTGGCACAGTTTATACAATGTATGCAATAGCATCATATACTATATACAATAGTAGTGATTTAATGATGGTCATTGGAGATTAATATTGCATATGACAATGTGTTAGATAATAGAATACCATATTAAGTATATGGATTATAACAATGTATACATAATAAGAATGTTTAACATATGTATATTGCAAATTAAGTGTTTATGTTGTGCATTGAAACATAGATATGTTGCACATTTCACATGTAGTATATGCATAAAAAGTATATCCATAGTTAATCGGTACATATTTCAGGATCAAAAATTAAATATATGTCATAGGGGGTGCTGTTTTTTATGTTTGTTTCAATAATATTCAATGAGGAGATGGATGGTGAGATCAGAATGAATGATTGAGAGGGCAGAGGAAATTATGGGAGAAGGATGGGAAACGATCATTGGGGATGAACAGAGGGGTGTGCGAATGAGAAGTAGAGTATATAAAGGATAATTTGACAACAATGAGTGACCGCAACAATCTTTGAACAACAAAAGGTCAAGCCCGTGAGGTGGGATGACTATTGTGATCAGAGGAGGTTGAATCGAAATTTCGAACACTATCTGTCGATGAGGGTGGTTGGGGAGGCTAGGTTTCGCATGATCGAAAATGAAGTTGGGGAGTGAAATAGGGATTTGTAATAAAATTTGATGTCATATGGATAATTTGGGGAAGTTTTAAAGCATTGGAGGCTAGAGGTGATCAAGGGTCGATGGTTGAGGGCTGAGGGAATCTGGAGGTGATCAAAATGGATTGTAATTGGGGTAGGGTGTCATAAGAGATATGGTGGTCGGAGCTGGGAGAGATGGATATAGAAGAGTCTGAGTCAGAGATAGAGGTGGAGGTGGATTCTAGATAGAGGATGGGAGGGGGAATGAAGGGACAGGGATGCAGAAGAGGTGGAGCTGGGGATGGAGACCTCATGTAGGGGATGCCAAGATGGGTTTGGGGGAGGAGAGTTGGGGGTGTGGGGAACGAATTTGGGAGGGGGTGTGGGGAGGTTGAGGGAGATGGATACACATAAGGGAGAATCATTGTGGATTAGACACATTGAGGAATGGGGGACACTATTTAGTATATATAATTGAAATTCAATTTTTACCAAAATAGGGCATGTTGCATGGTTAGGATATATATTTTGGTAAATCATGCACTAATTGTGCAGTTTCAAGTTAACACCCATAGAAAAATCACACGGTTTGGTTTTATGGTTACTCCACACTAAATTCCAACAATGAAGGTAACCCTTGTAAACAAAATGATCCACGCACTTTTTTGGAAAGTACTGCCTAGTTTGGAGAATCAAGTTCCCACCTTGTAAAAATGATTTATCAAAACTGAAACACCACTCTAATGGTTTCCATAGAGTTACAACCAACTGTAATAAAACTATAAAACATAAAAAATATCCCAAATTTATAAATCAAAGTAAATTTTTTACAAAATATCATAATAAATAAAAATAATTTAATATAAATAACTACATTGACATGAGGTGTTATAATATTACCACCATGCCACTTTCTTCCCCAGGAAAGTATCTAGTGGAAGTGAAATTACTAAAAGAAATGCCTCAATAATACCCTAAAAAATAGGTTGGTTGGGTGTATAATAGAAAAGATATGGTCTTAAATAAAAAAATAAAAAAATATAACCAAACTCTCCAAATTTAAATACATAAGATCATGTGACGTCCCCAAGAACAATTCAGTAACAATTATGAAGGGAGAAACCCAAGGATATAGAAATTTGTCCTAGTTATCCTAAAAATTGTAATTATTATAAAATGGCATAAAATATGAGACACACGCCTCAAAGAAATAAATATTCAAGAAGCACAATATCCACCAAAAACCTATATAACCCATAGTCATCTAAGAAACCAATCTAAAAAACCACAAAGAGAACACCATATTCACGAGATGAGAACCATAATAAGGATTCACTAAAACAAATAGAATAAACAGAACAACACAAGGCTCGGTACAAAAAAATATAGGCTTTAGATGTTTTTTCACTACACCCAACTGGTAAACTGGGACCTTCTACCCTGAACATCACCCCATAGTGAACCAACAAACAAAAATGATCAATGATAAGTTCATAACTTCTCTAAGTATGTATTGGTCCTAGTTATTGAATCATTGGACCAATGGTATCTCATATTCAAACCATCATGAAACCAAACTTGAAAAAACCAGTTTACAAATGTACACCCACACCTAAACATAAATAAACATAAATAAAAAGAGACCGCACAGATCCTGAATTCACTACATTCCACAAAATAATTCTAATAAACTTAAAACACACCTTATAAAAATCCCAAAACACACTAATCACCCAAAACCAATTTAAACACAATACTTCCCTTTATGATAATTCAACTTAAAAAACTTATGAATATGGGAAAAATCTACCCGCCCAAGAAAAATATCTTGGATATTTTATGCAAGAGGACTTGTAATTCCATGGAACTTTACATAAAAATCACAAAATATGCCTCTCATTAATCTTTTTAAGAGACAAAACCTGATTATTCTAACCTTCTATCTTGGGATGTGGGGATATAGATGCAGTAAGGGGGAGGAAGGGAGGCGGGGAGGCCAAAAGGCGGAGACATATGTAATGAGCGAGTGAGGTGATGATGAGGTGGGGATGCGGATGTGGGAAGGGGAGGCTCAGAAGAGTCCAGAAGGTGGAGGAGGAAGAGAGGAGGGGCAGGAGACTATGAAGGGAATCATAATGGGTTTATGTGGATGTTGATTTGTTTAATAAAATTAACATATAAACTAGATGGGATTTATGGTCTAGAATTTTTAAAAAATATTACCATATAAGCTGAAACAATTCAATAAAAGGGAATACAAAAAATTATTTTTAGTCACCACTATAAACTTTCATAAATATAAACAAATATAAACATAGAAGAATGTGAAATATAACCAATTCGTACATTTGAAATAGTCTAAGATAGTATAAACAGTAGGAAAATTTTATTTTCATGAAATAAATTGTATGTTCATCAAATAAATATGGTTCAATGTCTAATTAAACACGTATTATAGAATAATAAAATAAAAATTTATAGTGGAAATTGGGGAAATCCTAACCAGTTATGTGGATGCAATTCAATAGAAGAGAAGCAAGCAGAGATTTGGTAAAGAGAAATCACGGAAGGGGGGGGGGGTTCTGTCGACAGAAAGGAGGGTTTTGTTGTTGACTGAATGGGGTTAGTGATAAATCACAGGAGGAGGAGGATATTGAGGGTAAGTCTTGGTTCCAATATGAAATTTGGGAGGTGGGTTCATTGAAAGGAGAACGTTCAGGGGTGGCGTTGAAGGAGGAGGTTCCAGGGAGGTGGGGTGGCTGGGATGGAGCTGTGTCAGAGCAGCATCAGAGCCGCGTCAGAGCAGCATCGGAGTGGAATCAGATCCATGTTGGAGCTGCATCAGAGAATGAGTATCATGGGGAGGAGGGGTGGCTACATCATAGGCGTGTCAAACAAGGAGGTAGGGATGCCGCGTTGGGGTGTCATTGGAGCAGTTTCCAAAGGTAGGTGGGTTGGCCGCATCGAAGAAGCAATGGCGGGGGAGGAAGATCGTGAGGGTAAGGGGGAGGAGGAGGGTCACGAGGGTAAGGGGGAGGAGGAAATTCATGAGGGTGGGGGAAGCGCAATGGACTGCTTCCACGGAGAAAAAATTCAGTCATGGGTATAAGTGAGTTATAGCCACGAATATTATTGTTCGTGGGTATAGAACCATGGTTATAATCCCAATTTCTAGTAGTGTGGGTGATGTGATAGAGAAACTAGCCACGATGTCAATATCCTTCATGGATAGTGATAGAACAGCTTACCTTCAGTCTACGACTGTCACTCCCCCACTCCTTTAGCGAGTTCATGAGGCACAGCTTGGGGACGTTGATTGTGAGGCCTAACGTGCTCAAATATCCTAAGGGTAGGCTCTTGATGGATTTCCGATAGGTGGGGAGCACATCATCCCTTTGCAGAGGACGTAACATGGTACCAGTGATGTTACAGGAGGAGGTGTTGAGGGAATATCATACATCCCCTTTAGCGGTACATCCTAGTGTGGTGAAGATGTACCAAGACCTCCGACATCAGTACTAGTTGTCAGGGAGGAAGAAAGCGGTGGCAAAGTTATTTTCATGATGCCTCACTTGTCAGCAAGTGAAAGCTGAGCATTAGATTCCAGAACATTTGAGTGCAGATTTTACCCCCCAGATAGATGGTCAGGCAAAGCAGGCCATACAGACCTTGTAGGACATGCTTCTTGCTTGTGTCCTAGATTTTGGTTACAGTTGGGAGTACCACCTACCATTGGTGGAGTTTGTGTAAAACAATAGCTATCACTCCACCATTGACATGACACCATTTGAGGCCATGTACGGGCTACCACTGAGAAGGTGCAGATCATCCAAGAGTCGATGAGGACTGCATTGAGAAAACAGAAGTCTTATGCCAATAAGAGACGGTGACCTTGGAGTTTGAGGAGGTGGACCATGTTTTCCTTTGAGTCTCACTCTAACAGGGATTACTGAGATTTGGTCGGAGTGGCAAGCTATCTTTGAGGTTCATCAGATCTTTTCAGTTTCTGAGTGGAGTTGTAGAGGTGTCATACCGCCTAGCTCTTCTCTCACATATGCACCGGTTGCACGATGTTTTTCACATGTCGTAGTTGATGAGGTATGTGGATGATCCATCGCACATCATCGATTGTGGCGAGCTGAGAATTGTTGATGAGGTAACGTTTGCGGAGTTCCCTATGGAGATAGAGGATCGATAAGAGCGGGTCCTTCATGGATGGTCAATTCCTCTGGTGTGCGTTTTGTGGTAGCATGGGAATCTCTTGGAGAGCACAAGGGAGTGGGAGGCTTAGATTCATGCTCAGTACCCCAATTTGTTTTTTTTTTTTGCCTTTGTTTTGGCTTTTGGGGAAGTAAAGCCCTAAGGTGGGGAGAATGTAATGTTCCAGAATTTCTATATATTTTTTTTATTATTATATATAATTATTTTAAGACCATGAAATTTGATGGCATGTAATTTTGAGGCCCGGAGTTCATGGAATGATCTCTTGAAAAATGTTAAGCTTTAAATAGCGCACGTGAGTAGTTTTCCTAAAAAAGTGGAATAACTCTTAAACAGGTTCCCAAATCAGAAATTTGAGGGCATCGTTGCATTTATGATGGAGGGTTTACCCTAGGAGCGACTTAAGTTTAGTCGTTGTGGGCCTCTAGTGAGAAAACCCAAAAATGGAATAACTGTAAATAAAATAATTAAATAAAATTATTTTATTTTTCAAATGATTATAACTCACGAACAGTGACTTGGATTAAAAATTCGAGACCACCACTGAATTTGTGAGGGTATTCTTTCCTTAGGAAAATCCTAACATTAGCCAGCACGGGCCAACAGTGGAAGTTAATTTTTAACCGTAAATAAAATAGTTAAGTAACAATTATTTTATTGTTAAAACCTTTAACTTCTAAATGGTAACTCGGATTGAAAATCTGAGAGCACTATTGGATTCTTGGGGGTGTGTTTCCCTTAGGTGGAGCCTAACCTCGACCGACACGGGTCGAGGGTGACTGTTAATAATTTTTGAACTTTTTTTAAGGGACGTTCAGTAAACGTACAAGTGGTATTTTCTATCTTTTGAACCGTTGCTCAGATCGAAAATCTGAGGGCACCATTGAATTCAAAACATCGGGATTCTCTTTGAAATGACTTAACTTCGGCTGGCAAGGGCCAAGCGAAAAAGTTATTTTCGGACTTTTTTGATAAAAATAATAAAAGAATTTAAAAGAATTATTTTCTTTTCTTTCTCACTTTTGAGTGGTGGACAGTGAAATTGTGGGCAGTGACAAGGAGACGACGATTCACATCAATGAGGCTCATTAATGTCTCATTAAACTCGTAGCGTAACGACGCTTTAATGATGAGTAATAGCGACATTGTTTCAACGTAACGACGCAACGCCGCATCTTTATGGGAACGTTGTGACGTGATCCTATTTAAATTCGACGCACTGGGAAAATATGGATTAAAGAAATTGGAGGATTATCTGGCGAACCTCTGATGGACTTCTACCCTAGTGAAGAATGAAGAACGCCAGTGGAACTTCTCCTTCGACACCTTTCGAACATCGAAACCGATAAGCAACACCGATGTCTTAACCCCTCGAGGAAAAACGTGTGACAAAGAACTTCAAGAGATAGGGGTTGTTAGAGTTTAAAGTTTACCTGTTCTTTTATTTTAAATGATGAACACAGATTAACCCACAAATAGGTTAATTTGCAGACCATGCATTCTTGCAGGAGGGTGACTTTTTTGGGGGTTTCTTTATCTAGGATTTAATTATCTTTGTTGTTCGAATTAAAATCCTCGGACCTCCCTTGTTTTATAAACTTCAAACACAGAGGTCTCGGGCTGACACAAACAAGGCCCGAGACCCTCCGTCATGGGTTTTCTTCCTGGAAAAACTATCGAATTGATGGAAATATGGTTTTGAGACCATCGCGGCGGAGAAGATGTTCCTCGAAGAACGCAGGCGCAAGCGGCATGAAGAACAGACCACCAGTGCAGACCTGGTTCTCCACAGAAGAATTCATCAAAGTGATGGAATTGGTGGCAGCACCGGCGACTTTCAGTGGCGGCCTATGGCGGTGGCTGTAGGCGGCTGGCGGCGCGCCATGACGGTGCACCGAAGGAAAGTCTGTGGTTGGCCCGGGCCGTAGTGCAACAGGAAAATTCGCTGGCTGAGTCGGCGGTTGGAGGTGGTGGACACGGTCGTTCAACCACGTCGGGGACCCGTGGACACGGCACTGAGCCACGTCCCATGCAACGGGTCGTGGTCTCTTGACCGCGGTGACCCGCGGGGTGATGGCGGTGGATGGAAGCGACTCCTAATCGCGTTCAACGAGGCAGACTGGTCTGCCTCTTTCGGACCGGGCAGGGCACGAAGCACTAAGCTAGCCTAACCCGCACCGTGGGCCGGACCATGCCTAGTATTCCAGACCTGCACTGGAAGGCCGGACCCACACCCTCTTCAGGTCGGGCCAGACTAGACCGGGTCGCCGGGCAACCCGGCGGGCTGGACCCTCGGCCAACCGGGTCAAGTCCAGCGAGGCCTATTGGGCCTGGACCACTGGTCAGGTGGGACCAAACCAACCGTGAACCGCACCAGGTCAGGTCAAGTCTGTCTAAATGAACCGGGGTATGTGGGACCCCCGAGCCGGGTTGGTCGGGATGGTCTGTTTGGGTCGGACTGGGCCCCGTCACAACCGGGCCCCTGGTTACTAAAATGCTAATAACTCGCAGACCGAGTGTCCGGTTGACGCGTCGTCTATGGAAAGAGGAACAATGTGATAAGGTGGTCCTTCTGAGATACTCTACGGGAGTTTTGGTGGGGTTTGTTGTATGGCTGGGTTGGATTGGACTCGAATCCAACCGGTCCCTTTTTACTAAAACGCATGTATCTTGTAAACCATAAATCCAATTGACGAGCCGTTTATGGCATTGGGAACCTATAGATGAGGAAGATCTTTTGGAACTGATGTTATTAATATTTTAATGACTTTTTATATACTCCCTTTACTGATTTTATATGAAATGTGAATAATGTGTGTGAAATATTAATATTTTAATACTAAGTATAATTTTTGAGCATTTTTAGTAGTCCAATTGAGTCAGTTTACTATTTTATTTATAACTCTCATCCTACTGATCCAAATTATGTGGTTATTGTTTTTTAGGATTCATAATTCAATATAAAACATTTCATTAGAAGGTATCATGGGCTAATTCATCCATTTTAAGGCCCATATGGACCACACAAGGAGGCCTACAGAATCTGTGAAGAAACTGGACGAGCCATGAAGATTTAATTGCTGGGATCAATCAGGAAGTCCAAATTTTTTTATTCTCCTAAAAATTTCAGGGGATAATTAAAGGATTATTGGATACAAATTTCAATTCCCAACTCTAAATACAAGGGGCCCAACTAATGCTTTGAAACTCAGCCCACATTTTTGTCTAGGAATTAAAATCAGTATAGTGTTGATGACATGGCTCCTGATATAGAAATAATTTTGAGATGATATTTTGCAGTGTGAAATAGTAGATATAGGTGTCTGAATTTTTTGAATACATCATTCAGTTTTGAAGGCATATTCCTATTCAAAAACCCTTTCACATTTTGGACATCAAAAAGATTGGATTGAAATGGACATATTAAATTTTTTTAATTAAACAGACATAACTTTGGATACATATGTCCAAATGACTCGAAATTTTGAGAGAGGTAGGAAAACTTTATTATATACAACTTTTAAGAAGGGGATATCTATATATTCTGCTGTTTGAATAGCCAACTTGGAGATTCAATAGAGGGACAAATTGGGAATGAAAACAGTCCACTTCCTTGGGCTATAAATGCATCCCCCTCCTCTCCTTCAAGGGGGTTGGAATTTCAAAAGATAGGGGCACATATTAGCACGACCAAATCATTTCCTAGGGCTTGGGAGGACCTGACATACTCAATTTTTTACTTGAGAGACCTTTCCTCCTCTCTTTGTTTTCATTTACTTTTATGTTCTTCATTGTTGTAATTTTGTAAGTCCTTTCTTTTGTAATTATGTTTTAATGAAAATTTCTTTTTCAATATCTCTTATTCTAATCCACCTTATGTAGTTTAATATTAATTTTCTTAAAATAGTTTAAATTAATTTGAATCATCTTCCCTTCTTTTGCTTCCTCATTCAATTGAAAATCTGTTTTTAATTATCATCATTGTTCGTGTGTGTGTGTTCGACGTACCACTCTTTTCTAATCCCTTTCTTTTTATTCTCTTCTTAATTTATCATCATAATAATTATAAACAGATTACTAATCATTTAAATGGATGAGTAAATCTACCATTGGGGTGATTTATAATTTGGGGATATTAAGTGATTGAGAGTCTTTGCTCGATGAGTATTATTTGAGTTAATATTGTGTATGTTGAACTTTTTATGTCATGGATTAATGACATGTTTTGTTTAATATGTGGATTCAATGGATTATTGGAACCACAAATACACTACCATAAACAAGTAATGGTAATGATTAGAAACCTAAGTTAAGTTACGGCTTGGATTAAAGCTTTAAAACTTGGGAATTCCGATCAAAATCATCTTGTGAAGTGGGTATTAATTTAATGCAATATAAAGCAAAGCTCAATGATGTCATAAGCTTAAATCCCCAATAATGAACTCACCACAATCTTTATCAATTTTTTAAATCAAACATCATCCATAAATTATTTCATAAGCTCTGAAAACAAACCCCCCAATCAAAATACAATCAACTAAAAACAAACGACTATTACAAAGTATCATCACCAAGGATTCGACCCGAGTGCTATTATACACATTAGCAGAGCACCGGAACCTTGACCGGTCGATAGGAGAAAATAGGTCATGCATTTCAAATGGCATCGTTTCTGGGGATGGTGCTTTAAGTGGTCATTAGTTTCTGGTTATTGTAAAAAAAATTAAAAAAATTAAAAAAAAATTGGAAAAAAACACAAAGAAAAACCCGTCTTATCATAAAATCATAAACTAAAAAAATACAAAGAAAAGCCCATCTTCCTCTTTCTTCCAAAATCTCTCTTAAATTCCCCATAGCCTTCCAAAAAATCCTTCGGATTTTTTTGACCCTGAAATTGAGCGAAAACTTCGCCAACTTAGGAGGAACATAAGAGATAATAAAATAATTCAAGAACCAGTCTTTGTCCAACCAATTGAATTAGATATGGACAATCCTAGGGAACAAACACTAAAAGAACTTTCTGCCCCTGATATGAAATACCAACCTCTTGGTATTCACTATCCAAACATAGAAACTGACTTTGAACTCAAATCGGGTTTGATTCATCTTATCCCTCATTTCCACGGGTTAGCCGGTGAGAATCCACATCTCCACCTTAAAGAGTTTCAAGTAATGTGCTCTACCATGAAGCCTCAAGGGGTTTCTGAAGAACAAATCAAACTTAGAGCATTCCCTTTCTCCCTAGCTGACACTGCTAAGTCCTGGATTTACTACCTACCTTCTGGTTCCATAACCACATAGAATGACATGAAGCGACTCTTCTTAGAGAAATTCTTTCCTGCTTCTCGTACTACTTCTATCCGAAAGGAAATAAGTGGTATCCGTCAGTTCCTAAGTGAATCACTCCATGAATACTGGGAGAGGTTCAAAAATCTTGTTGCAACCTTCCCACATCACCAAATCCCTGATCAACTCTTGATCCAATACTTCTATGAGGGGTTATTGGCTATGGAGAGAACTCTCATTGATGTCGCAAGTGGCGGTGCTCTTGTTGATAAAACTCTTACAGCAGCAAGAGATCTCATAAATAACATGGATGAAAACACACAACAATTCCATAATTGAGCACATGATCAAGTAAAACAAGCCCAAGATAATCAATCAATTGAGCTGAACAAGATGACCGAGTGGATGAGTGAACTTACAGGTCTTGTGTGACAACTACCTGTAGCGTCCAAATCCCCAACCTCATCTTCTTCACAATCAATGTTTCCTAGACCTGTCAAAAACTATGGAATCTACAACTCTCCATCTCATCCAACTGACACATGTCCACAACTTCGAGAGGATTAATCATATTCATCTGGACCAATGGAGCTCAATGCAGCATATGCTCAGCAGAACACCAACCCTCAACTATCAGGTCAGTTTGTTAGAAACTTCAACCATCCTCACTCTGAGCCCTTCTCTTCTTCCTATAACCAAGGCCATAGGTATGGTAATCCCATATCTCATCCTCCTCAATTCCCTCCTCAAAACCCAAACCAATTCCAATATGGTCAAGGTGTTGGTAACTTCCAACAACCTTATCCTTTTCTTCCTCAACCTCAAAGTAACAATCCTCCTCCTGGATTCCACTATCCCAGTGAGCCTTCCCAATTCCCAAACCAATACAATCGCTTTCCCAAGAACCAATATCAAGGCAATCCTAATCCGGGACGAGACTCTTCTTCCAAGCAACCATGGGAAAGTGCAGTTTAAGATCTTTCCTCTTTCACCCATTCCAGCCTCAAGAACATTGAAACCCAAATTGGTCAACTGGCATCCCACCTTAGTCAGCAGCAACCATTGAATTCTTCCCAACTTCCAGCTCAACCATTACCCAACCCTAAGGGTAATGTAAGTGCAATTTCACTTAGATCAGGAAAGAAAATTTCTATGCCTCAAGATAAGTCCTCCAACCCCCCTTTGAATGTTGACCTAGAAAATGAAAAGAAAAAGAAACTTGAAAAGGAATCTAAATCCATTCCCTCACCTCCTTCCATTCCACTTAGGAATCCAATTCCTTTTCCACAAGCTATCTCTAAGCCAAAGAAGTCCTTTGAACCCAATCCTGAAATGCTCGACATGTTTAGACGTGTTGAAGTCAACATTCCTCTCTTAGATGCCATCAAACAAATTCCTAATTATTACAAGTTTCTTAAGGAATTGTGAACCCACAAGAGGCAACTTAGGACCTTTGAAAATGTTTCCACCCAGCAGTCTATTCCCATAAAGTGCAAAGATCCAGGGACCTTTACAGTTCCATGCCAAATTGGAAGTTCAAACTTTGATGATGCACTCATAGACCTAGGAGCCTCAATTAATGTCATGCCCAAATCTATATTCTCCAACCTTGGTCTAGGTCCCTTACATCCAAAATGTGTTTTCATTCAATTATCCAATCGAATCACATCCATTCCTGAGGGAATAATTGAGGATGTCCTTGTCCGAGTCGATGATCTTATCTTCCATGCTGATTTCTATGTCCTTGACATGGAAGGTGAGACGAACTCTTCTCAATCTCCCCTAATTCTAGGAAGACCATTCCTCATGACTGTGAGAACCATGATTGATGTCCATTTCGTCATATTATCCATGGAATTTGGTGACCAACCGGTCAAGTTCAACATTTTCCAAGCCATGAAATACCCATCTGAGGATCACTATGCATTCTCAATCCATGCTTCTGAGGACACTTCTAAGAGTCAATTTAACCCCAATCCACCATGTTCTTCATGTTCTAATGACAAAGGATCTTGTGAAATCTGCACCATGATTAACCAAGTCATAAACAGTGAAGTTGATGTGGACCTCTCATTTATAGACTCCATCAATATAGAGGAACTTGAAAACTCTCTTGAATCCCACATCAACTCTGATCTCTACTGCTCCACCTTGAACAGTATTAAGGAAAATGAATCTGAAGCAACTGAAGTCCCTTCATCCATTCCTGAGATGTCTAACCCACAAATGAAAGATGATACTGATCTAAAACCTCTTCCTAAACACTTGAAATATGCATTCCTTTTCCATGATCACTCATATCCTGTCATTGTCTCATCTTCACTTACCGAAACTGAGGAGTCCAAACTTTTCCAAGTGTTAAGGGAAAACAAAAAGGCCTTAGGTTGGACCCTAGATGACATACCAGGAATCAACCCCGCCCTTTTCATGCATCACATCCATCTTGAGGGGTCTTCCAAACCAATTAAACAACCACAAAGAAGACTCAATCCACTCATACTTGAGGTAGTTAGGGAAGAGATCACCAAGCTTCTTCAAGCTGGTATTATCTACCCAATTTCTGATAGTGAATGGGTTAGTCCAATTCAAGTTGTACCTAAGAAGGGTGGGATAACTGTTGTCGCAAATGAACATGGAGAGGTAGTCACAACTCGAGTGAAGAAAAAATGGCATGTGTGCATTGACTATAGGAAATTGAATGTTGAAACAAGAAAAGATCACTACCCTCTTCCATTCCTTGATCAAATGTTGGAACGATTAGCCAGAAAGTCACACTATTTCTTTCTTTATGGATACACCGGCTACTTCCAAATCCCAATCGCACCTCAGGACCAAGAAAAGACTACTTTCACATGCCCCTTTAGAACATATGCATATAGAAGAATGCATTTTGTACTTTGAAATGCTCCTGAAACATTCTGGAGGTGTATGATGAGTATCCTTTCTAAATTCATTGAACACTGCATAAAAGACTTCATGGATGACTTCACCATTTATGGTGAGTCATTTGAATCTTGTTTGAATTCACTCTCTCTAGTCCTCCAAAAGTGTGTCAAGTGCAACCTTGTGTTAAATTTTCAAAAATGTCACTTCGTGGTTGCAAATGGGATTTTTCTAGGGCACATAGTTTCAAAAGATGGTATTGAAGTCAATACTGCCAAAATTGAAGTGATCCAATCACTTCCTCAACCCACTTTTATTCAATACATCCGTTCATTCCTCGGTCATGCCGGTTTCTATTGGAGATTCATCTATAACTTTAGTAAAATTTTCCTCCCACTCACTCAGTTGCTCCAAAATGATGTCACTTTCCATTTCGATGAGGTTTGCAAGAGAGCCTTCATTGAACTCAAAACTGCTCTTACATCTGCCCCAATAATCCAACCCCCAGATTGGTCCTTACCCTTTGAGTTGATGTGTGATGCTTCTAATAGAGCTGTTGGGTTTGTTCTTGGTCAAAGAAGAGAAAAAATTCCTCATGTCATCTATTATGCCTCAGAAACATTGGATGAAACTCAATCCCACTACACTATCACTGAAAAAGAACTTTTAGCAGTGGTTTTTTCCTTAGATAAATTTCAGCCCTATATCTTAGGTTCCAAAATCATCATCTTCACAGACCATTCTTCTATAAATTTCTTACTCAAGAAAAGTGATTCCAAACCGAGGCTAATAAGATGGATCCTAATGCTCCAAGAGTTTGACCTTGAAATCAAAGAAAGACCAAGAAAATAAAACCTTGTGGCTGATCACTTGAGTAGAATTTTTAATTATTCTCATTTTGAAATCATCGATCCTGAATTCCCCACTGAGCACCTTTCATCTCTCACTCCAAAAAATACCATGGTATTCCCCAATTGTAAATTACTTGGTTTATGGTGTTTTCCCTGAAAATTTTTCAAAAGAACAAAAAATGAAGTTGAAAAGTGATTCAAAATACTATTTTTGGGAAGAAAATAAACTTTGGAAAACTGGGGCTAACATGGTAATATGGAGATGTGTCGATGAAAATGAACATTCTTCCATATTAGAATTATGTCACTCACTTCCCAGAGGTGGCCACTTTGGACCAAAAAGGATCTCATGAAAGGTCCTAGACTCTAGATTCTTCTGGCCTTTACTATTCAAGGACTCACATGATTTCTGTCAATCATGTCCTACTTACCAAAAGTTTGGCACAATTTCAAAGAGAAATGAAATGACCCAAAAGCCTTTAATTTTTTGTGATATCTTCGATGTTTGGGGTATCGATTTCATGGGACCATTACCCCATTCTAATGGATTTTCATACATTCTTATTGCGGTTGATTATGTTTCTAGGTGGGTCAAGGCTAAACCCACTAGAAAGGATGATTCACATACTGTTAGTGAGTTCCTAAAGACACATATCTTCTACCGATTTGGCACACCTCGTGCCTTGATAAGTGACTTAGGAACCCACTTTTGTAATAAAGCCATGGAATATCTATTAAAAAAGAATGGGGTTGTACATAAAACTTCAACTGCATATCACCCCAAAACAAATGGCATGGCTGAACTTTCTAATAGATAAGTGAAAAGAGTTCTTGAGAGAACTGTAAAACCCACCAGAAAAGACTGGTCTGAAAGACTTGGTGAAGCACTTTGGGCTTATCGAACTGCCTATAAAACACCCATTGGGATGTCTCCTTTCAGGCTAGTTTTTGGTAAATCATGTCATTTTCCAGTTGAAATCCAACATAAGTCATTTTGGGCAGTGAAAACTTGTAATTTTGATCTTGAAAAATCCGGTGAAGAAATATTGTTGCAATTGGATGAACTGGAGGAGCTTCGACTTGATTCTTATGAGAATTCTATTCTTTACAAAGAAAAATCCAAGGTACTCCATGACAAACACATCCTAAGAAAGGCATTACATGAAGGTGAAAAGGTAATGCTCTTCAATTCTCGATTTTGGCTTCACCCAGCTAAGCTTAATTCTCGTTGGGAAGGTCCTTTTGTTATTACTAATGTTTACCCATTTGGTGCATTGCAAGTCCAAGACCCCTCTTCCAAAAGGAAATTCACAGTTAACGGATACCAGTTAAAGCATCACCATGAAAGGACACACATCCCAGGAACCACCTCAACTTCCATCGGATCCCCAACTTATGTAGCCAACCCACCACTTGATGGAGATGGCAACCCACCAAATCCAAACCAGGGGGCACCTCTTTCCCTTTAACTCTCTCTCTCTCTTTCTCTTTATTATTATTCCTCCCTCATTTTCATTTTTTTACCACCTTCCTCATCAATTTTTTTTTATTTACTCTTTCTCTTTTTTGTGTGTGTGTCTTTAAAAAAACAACTAAAAAACTAAAAAAACTAAAAAAACTAAAAAATAATAATTTAAGAAACAATATGAAATATTAAGAGTAATGCTTACTCACCCTCCAATTTTCAAATATTGTATAACCATTTTGGGGAGTCCAAAGACATGTTTTCATCTCAAACATTTTTTATTTTCATCATGACTTTGGATAAAGAATTTTGTGTCAAAACCAACAAATTTTTAATGCTCAATTTTTTATTTGGAAAATGATTTTTCACCAACCATGAGAACCAACATCAGCTTTCATGACAAGGCTACCTATGGCCATATTTTTAAAATGAGTGTTTTTTCACCTCTATTTGTGAATCTTAAGTTTGTGGACCTTCGAGCTGAATTTCCTACTTTAGTGTGCATTAATATGATAGAGGCATTTTTCTGAACCACATGAGAATTATAATAGCCAAATAGCCTCCCATTAACCATACATTAATCCTCCTATTGAAACCCCCTTCGATCCTATGAAAACCTTTTCCTTGATAGCCACATTATAAGACCAATACCTTTTCCCACCCAATATCAACATGGATTTTCATTGCATAATTTTTTGAAATTTAAGTATGGGGGGAATGGATTTCATTTTTGGGTACCCTATTATTGATTTTCAACGAGTTATCATCTGCTTGAGGGCAAGCATCTATTTTAGTGGGGGGGAGGTTATCATTCATTGTGTTTTGGGGAATGAAATGTACTTCCATTTATCTAATTTTTTAAATTTTATTGACAAGTGTTCAAAAAAATAAAAAATGATGAAAAAAATTAAAAAAATGGGTTGTGTCTTGGGTAGTTCAAAAATCACTCTTCCTCAACCTTTGATCTTGTTATAACTATTACAATTAGTGTCATGAGGAGATCAAACATGGGTTGGGATATGAGTGTGAGATCTGTTTCAAGGTCAACTTTCGAAAAAACAAATAAAAAAAGAACACTTGCATTATATTCTTATTGGGAGAAGTTTTGTGTTTTGTAAATATTCCATCTTCTCATTACCTTCATATTTTCTTCCTCTATTGTGTCTTTCTTCACACAATCATTCCCTTGTAAATATGTGTTTTCATTTCCTTCCATGTTTTATTTCAAAAAAATGCACATTGCTTTTTTTATGTTGGTGTTTTAACCCTCTTATTCTCTCTCTTGGACATTATATTCCTACCGTCCCATAGCCATAGAAAAACCCCTTAAAAATACCTCTTGATTCTTGTGAACTTTGGATAGGGATTGGAAGCTGAGTGCTCTTTTCAAAATCTAAGATTTTCACTTTTGGTTGGTGAAAGAGTGAACCTCCACAAATGAATTTTATCATCTTTAGAGGTGTGAGTTTTGAGTGTCCACATTTTCCATTTCTAAATTTGAGCATGAAAAAATGAATTAGTTTTGGAAACTTTTTTCTGTAACAACTTGTGGTGGAATTCAAAATGGATGAGTGAAATAGTCTAAACCTCCCATGATTGGAGAAAAACAAAATTTTAATATTTGTTGGTGAGTGAAAATGATTTTTTCATGTTTTTATATTTGTTGCACATGAGGACATGAACAAAAATAAGTGTGGGGGATTTGATGTTATTAATATTTTCATGACTTTTTATATACTCCCTTTACTGATTTTATATAAAATATGCATAATGTGTGTGAAATATTAATATTTTAATACTAAGTATAATTTTTGAGCATTTTTAGAAGTAGTCCAATTGAGTCAGTTTACTATTTTATTTATAACTCTCACCCTACTGATAAAAATTGTGTGGTTATTGTTTTTTAGGATTTCTAATTCAATATAAAACATTTCATTAGAAGGGAGTATGGGCTAATTCATCCATTTTAAGGCCCATATAGACCACATAAGGAGGCCTACATAATCTGTGAAGAAACTGGACCATCCATGAAGATTTAATTATGCGGCTAAATCAGGAATTCCAAATTCCTTAATTCTCCTCAAAAGTTCGGGGGATAATTAAAGGAGTATTGGATAAAAATTTAAATTCCCAACTCTAAAGAAAAGGGTCCCAACTAATGCTTTGAAACTCAGCCCACATTTTTGGCCAGGAATTAAAATCAGTACAGTGTTGATGACATGGATCCTGATCTAGACATCATTTTGAGATGATATTTTTCATTGTGAAAGAGGAGATATATTCGGAATACTTTTTTGAATACATAATTCGGTTTTGAAGGCATATTCCTATTAAAAAACTCTTTCACATTTTGGACATCAAAAAGATTGTATTGAAATGGACAGATTAAATTTGTTTAATCAACCGGCCATAAATTTGGATAAATAGGTCCAAATGACTCCAAATTCTGAGATAAGTCGTAAAACTTTATTATCTACAACTTTGAATAATGAGATATATCTAGATTCGGCTGTATGAATAGCCAACTTGGCTATTCAAGTGGAGGGACAGATTGGAAATGAAAACAGTCCACTTCCTTGGGCTATAAATGCATCCCCCTCCTCTCCTTAAAGGGGTTTGGCATTTCAGAAGAGAGGATAACATATTGGAATGAAAAAAGCCTTTCCAAGGTCTTGAGATGACCTTACATAATCAAGTTTTCACTTGAGAGACCTTTCCTTTTCTCTTTGTTTTCATTTACTTTTATGTTCTTCATTGTTGTAATTTTGTAAGTCCTTTCTTTTGTAATTCTGTTTTAATGAAAATTTCTTCTTCAATATCTCTTATTATAATCCACCTTATGTATTTTAATATTAATGTTCTTAAAATAGTTTAAATTCAATTGAATCCCCTTCCCTTATTTTTCTTCCTCATTCAATCAAAAATCTGTTTTTAATTATCATCATTGTTCGTGTGTGTGTGTTCGACGTACCACTCTTTTATAATCTCTTTATTTTTATTCTCTTCTTAATTTATCATCATAATCATTATAACCATATTACTAATAATTTAAATTTATGAGTGAATTTACCATTGTGGTGAGTTATAATTTGGGGATATTAAGTGATTGATATCCTTTTCTCGATGAGTATTCTTTGAGTTAATATTGTGTATGTTGAACTTTATATGTCATGGATTAATGACATTTTTTGTTTAATATGTGGATTCCATGGATTATTGGAACCACAAATACACTACCATAAACAAGTAATGGTAATGATTAGAAACCTAAGTTAAGTTACGGCTTGGATTAAATCTTTAACACTTGGTAATTCTGATCAAAATCATCTTGTGAAGTGGGTATTAATTTAATGCAATATAAAGCAAAGCTCAATGATGTCATAAGATTAAATCCCCAATAATGAACTCACCCCAATCTTTATCAATTTTTTAAATCAAACATCATCCATAAATTATTTCATAAGCTCTGCAAACAAACCCCCCAATCAAAATACAATCAACTAAAAACAAACAACTATTATAAAGTATCATCGCCGAGGATTCGACCCGAATGCTGCTATACACATTAGCAGAGCACTGGAACCTTGACCGGTCAATAGGTGACAATCGGTCATGCATTTCAGGCACGTTCTATGGAAACTTTCGTGTAATTTGAGATGCGACAAAGGGATTGAGGAGCGGTTCTCCCTAGCGTACTATGTACAGGACCCTCGGCTGGATAAGACATGACGATTGCTAACTTTTGGCCCAGTGGGAAGCACCTCTATGTGACTTTGAAGGTCCACAGTGGGAAGAACCACTGTGTGACTTCAGTCCCACATTACGCGATGAGTAGGAGTACCTCAATAGGAAATGACCAATGGGAATCACCTTTGTGTGACTTTGTAAGCCCATAGTACGCGATTGGGAGGAGTACCTAAGTAGTCTAAGGTTAGTGGGAAGCACCTCTATGTGACTTGGAAGGCCCACTGTACTCGATAGAGGAGTTATCCAGCTGTCTAGGTGCTCTATGATGTGACTGATGATGCTACTATTACTATAATAGAATATACATGGTGTGAGTTGTCTTGTATTTCATGCTTTACTTTGAGGAATTGTTGTGTGTTCTTTCCTTTTTGTTTTGGGGTACCTACTGAGTACTGTGTTACTCACCCCTGCATGGGATTCGCTCGCATGTGTTGTGTCTGATGCAGACGACTGACGTTACAATAGGGGTGCTCAGGGAGACGGTACTAACGGACGCTTTGACGGTGGACTTGGTGGCCTAGGACCAGGTAGGGCCCAGTAGGACCAGGTAGACAGAATGTACTACTTCAGCTTCCATTAGCTTCACTACTCTCACGATCAGGTGGGGTTTACTGTAGCGGTCCATCGTAGCACTTTTCATACTTTACATTTTTCGGTACTTTTTCTTGGGTTTGTATTCTGGCATGCTTTCTTTCAGTTGTATTTGCGCTCAGTTTATTCAGTGGTATGTTGTTTCCCTTTTGTGATTTGGGACTTGGTTGGGTGTGTGTGTGCGTACAGGTATCCAGGGTAATGCCTCCTACTTTTAGGTTGATGCCTTCGGCGCTAGTCACCATCCCCTATCCTTTGGGAGGCGGGCTTGGGGTAGTCACGACACGGGCCTCAGGGGACGAGTCGTGACATATAAATCCTAGTAAGTGAATAAAAATGGAATAAAATTAAGAAAGTAATACATGTTAAACAATAGTCATATAAATGGGTTATAAAAGGGGTTATAATCATAAACATGAATAATAAGACATGATGTATCATGATAACATAAAGGCAACAGGGGAAATGTTTCAACAACTTAAAACACTACATCATAAACATAATTCAAGGATAACTGCCAACAAATCCTGATGAAAAAAGTCCCATTATGTATTAGGTTCACTCCCTAATCCCTTTCATTACATATCATGAGACTAAAACATTACCCAATGCATTGGAGCACAATATAATTCTAGGTGCACCCATCGTTTTTATTTCATTCTCATGCTTAAGTGTGCCACGTAGATCATACAACATGGAATCATTTATCATAAAGTTTTATTTCACGATCAAGGAGTGTTGAATTAAAACATGTAAGTCCCCAATAAAAGAAATTTAAGTGTATAAAAGTGAACACCATTGATAGGAAATGGGTATGGTATTCACTGCACAATTGTTTTAGCATGGAAAATTGAGGTGGAATTCCACTAGTATAACAGTGTCACTTTTTTTTGAAAAGGAGGTACTATTAATGATGAAGATCTGTAGCCGTACATAAGTAGATCCATGAAGGGAAATTGTTCAGCCATAGCTGGTTGACATCGAAGGGGCCTGAGGCTGCAAGCTGGTGGGCTTCATTGTTTCCTTCCCTTTTGGTAAAGGAGAAGGTGCAGCAAGAGAAGCCTTGGCAAAGCGAGCGGATTCTCCTGATGATGAGGCCAAAAGGCTGGAGTCTGGCATCATGGTGGTTAATAGCATTGATAACAGTAAGGCAGTCAGACTCAATGATGATATCAGCCCATCCACGTTCCAAAGTGAGCGTCATCCCTGCAAGGATAGTATAGGCTTCCGCTACTGCAGGTTCCCATAGGGCATGATGTAATTCATATTTTTCTGCAATGATCTGCCCCAGATGATTTCGATCCAGAAGGCCGAGAGCAACTAGCCCATCCTTGGGGAGAGAATCATCCACGTTAAGCTTAAGCCTCCCTTCCGTTGGGGGGGGTCCAGTGAGGGGGACAAGAGGGGGTAACACCCATCATACAGTGTCCTTTGTAGTCTTTCCAGCCCTCTATCCATGAAATTGATCATTCAATCCAGAATTCAAGGGTTTTATGGACGTGGTGGAAAACCGAATCGTTGCGCCGAACCCAAATGATCCAGGCCAGGGTGCAAAGAAAACCAACAGTAGACGATGAAAGAGAGGAGCACCAATGCATCAGAAGATCAGGGAGGTCAGATGCGGTGTCCAGGGAGGCCTCCGAAGTTGGACCCCATTTATTCCATATTTCCTTAGCTCTCGGGCAGTTAATGATGGTGTGCCAAAGAGTTTCTGGGATATTCGGGCAGAAAGGGCAGGACTCGGCACTAGCTATATGATGAAAGGCGAGAAGGATCATTGTAGGGAGGGTACCCGTGCATAACTACCACCAGAAATGGTGGATTTTTGGGGGGATATTGAGCTTCCAAACTGCATTCCATGGTCCCTCGTCACGGTCGAGAGAGTGGATGTCAAGAGCCAGTCTATACCCAGATCTCATCGTGTAATTGCCTGAGGAATCGTTGGTCCGGAAAAGATGGTCGGGGCCTGTATCAGGGACCCAGGGGATACTTAGGATAATTATTTGGTCTCTTTTGTTAAACCAATCTTGTATGTTTTCCATACACCACCCTAAACCCTGGTCTGAAAGGAGGTAATCAACAGTAGCATCTTTAAGACCTGGTTGGGCGGGGGATGTGGCCCGCATACCATCCTTATCAATAAGCCATGGGTCGGTCCATATGTTGACAGATGAGTCATTTCCATTCCTCCAGCCCAGCCCTTTTTCCTGGAGATTGCGGGCCCCCCAAATACTTCTCCAGAGGAAGCTTGGTCGAGGGCCAAGAGAGGAGCCAAGGAAGTCCATATGGGGAAAGTATTTTTCATGGATTACCCACGCACAGAGAGATGATGGGCGGTTAATAAGGTGCCAACCTTGCTTGGATAACAGAACATCATTGAACAGGAGAAGATTCTAGAATCCCATCCCTCCCTCCGCCTTGGGTTTGCAGAGTTTCTCCCATGCCAGCTAGTGGGGTCTATTCCTTCCCTCATTTTTTCCCCAACAGAAGTTGGCAGTATGTGAATGGATCAGATTGACAATAGCCACCGGGAGCTTAAACATGGACATAAAGTATCTGGGTATAGACTTAATGACAGCTTTAATGAGGTTTCCTTTGCCAGATTTGGAAATACCTTTTGGGGTCTAGCCTTGGATTTTTTTTCTCAATTCTGTCCACCAGAGAAGCAAAAATATCTTTTTTGGACCATACAATCACCGTAGGGATCCTGATATACTTCTGGTGTTTATCGACCATATTAATGCTAGTAGAAGAACAAAGCTCATCTCTCTTGGCAGGATGCACCCCTGCACTGAAGGAGATTTCAGATTTGTTGTGGTTGATAGACTGTCCAGACGCCCATTCATACTACTAGATCGCATGGCTAATCACCCGACATTCGTTGATGGTTTCTCTGGAGAAAAGGAGGCAATCGTCGGCGAAAAATAAATGTGACACTTGTGGGCTCTCACTGAAGACTTTTTCTCCATAAAGAGACTTAGCGGATACAGCCCTAGAAATAAGGTTAGAGAAAACATCAGCCACCAATATGAAGAGAAAGGGGGAGATGGGGTCTCCCTGGCACAGGCCATGGGTTGGGGTGAATCCTCTGGTGATCTCCCCATTGACCTTGATTCTAAAGGAGACGGTCGAAATGCAGTGCATGACAATATCTGTCCATTTCGTGCAAAACCCCATTTTCAGCATCACAGCTCTTAGGAACTTCCATTCCACTTTATCATAGGATTTGGTCATATCCAGCTTCCAGGCCATGGTTCCTCTTTTCGCAGTGGAGCGCGTTTTCATCGATTGGAACACTTCATGTGCCACAATTACATTGTCAGTAATCAGCCTCTTGGCCACGAAGGCGCTCTGGTTTTCAGATATAATAGCAGGAAGCCAAGGGTGTAGCTGATTGACAAGGATTTTTTAGAATATCTTATAAGAGACATTTCAAAGGCTGATAGGTTGAAAATCAGGGATCGCCTGGGGTTTCTTGATTTTGGGAATGAGGACGAGGATAGTTTCATTGATGGCGGCAATGCTTGTATTCCATGCCCAAATGTTTTTGATCATTTCGCAGATGTCGGGACCGGTGATGTGCCAGTATTGTTTGAAAAAAAAGGCGTGGAAACCATCTGGACCCAGGCCTTAGTGGGGTGGATATGTTTCACCGCCATGTGAATCTCATCATTCATCACATCTTTTAAAAGATGTCGGTTTATCTCATCGGTGATCATAGGTCTGATGTATTCTTCCACTTCAGCCGGCATGAAAAGATTCCTTGTGGAGAAGAGGTTTTGGAAAAATCCTAACAAAGCTTCGTGAATGACGTCATTGTCAGAAACTTTGCTTCCGTCGGGTCGAGTTAGGCTCCTGATAGAGTTTTTCCAACGCCTAGATGACGCTTTCAGATGGAAATACCATGTATTAGTGTCGCCCTCCTTGATATGGGTGTCTCGTGCCCGCATGGCCCAGAAGCTTTCCTTAGCACGAAGAGCCCCGTCCATATCTCTTTGAGTGGCACCAATCCTGGAGATGTTGCCATTGGATGGGGGGAGCCTGAGTAAGTGGTGTAACTTCTTTTTGAGGACCTCACAATGCCTATCAGGTTGATGGAATTTCTTGTTGCTCCAGGATCTCAGACTGGAAGCAACCTGTTAAATATTGAGGCCAAAATCCTCATGAGAACTCCTCCAACATGATTGGACCACCTCCTCACATTCCTGGTCTTTTGACCAAAAGTTCTCAAATCTGAAGGGTCTGCGGTGTTGTCTATTTCGTCCGCCTTGCAGGCACTCAATGAAAATTGGGCAGTGATCTGAACAGTTAAGGGTCATATGGCCAATATGAAACATGTTGAACAGATTAATCCAGTCAGTAGAGCCTAGAAATCTATCAAGATGCTCATCGATGCGGGTGCCTTTAGTATTGTCGTGGAACCATGTAAAGGGATTACCTGTGTACCCCAAATCGACCAGGTTCGCCCTATTGACCATGTCCTTGAAGTTTGACATTGAGGCTGAGTGACGAATGATTCTGCCTTTCTTTTCCTTATGGAACATAATCTCATTGAAGTCACCTCCGAAAAGAATAGGGCTAGTTAACTCCTGTCGCAGCTTGGAAAGTAGGTCCCACAACTTCACCTTATCAGAGTGAGATGGCCAGCCATAGAATCCCACAAAGGTTCAGGGTGGGTGCGAATCAGATTGTACAGTCGCAGCCACATGGTGCATGGAGAAAGACAAGATTTTAACGTCAAAATTGTCTTTACACAGGAGACAGAGGCCCCCAGAGTGGCCTTGTCTGGGCACCAAAAAGCAGCCTTGGAAACCACACTTCAAAGAAATACCATTGGTGTCTTTGTTTTCCAGTATGGTTTCAAACAGAAAAACCATATCAGGGTGACTTTGAGCGCAATTGCGCTGAAGCATGCGAATTGTTCATGGGTTTACAAGCCCACGACAGTTCCATCATAACACAATCATTACTCTAGCCGGGGTTGGGTCTCGATCACCGCCGCCTTTGGTTCCACCTGACTTGTTTCATCACTTGTTGTTTCCCTATTTTGGCAGGGTTTCTCCCTGATTGACATGTTTCATTTTGCCTTTTCCTGACCCCGGGGTTAGGGTCTTCCCCGGGACCCTCACTTCCTCCACGTTGTAGCCTTTTCCATGTGTGACGGGTGATTGGGCCCAGCATTGGAGTTTCGGTCATTCCATGGGCATCCATTTGTGTTAAGACTGTTATGGGTGATTGTGGATCCGGATCCGGATCTGGTGGTTCGGAGTTCATCGGCATTAACTTTGAGCATTGCCTTGGTGGTTCTTTTTTCTTCGTCGCCAGCCTTGCATGTGATTGAGGTTTTTCCTTCAGGGGGTTAGAATGAACTCCTGCTTTGTTCTGAGTGGGGTAGTCCGCATTAGGGAAATCCAGTGGTCCAAGCATAATGACTTTTCCATGTGTGGGTTCCACCTGACTGGTATGTTCCAACATGAGATGGTCACGGTCCTTTTGTTTTTTCGTCTCAGGGATGAAAGCATATTTGTTTATTTTAGCATGGATCCAAGGGCCATATTGGAGAGTGATGTCGCCTGATCTACTCTTATGATTTTTGGTGCACATTCTTTCCAGATGGCCAAGGTGACTACAAAAAAATCAGAAGATTGGGAGTTTCTCAAACTCGAATGATATCCAGGTGTTGGCATCTTTAATTTTCAGAAACATTCCCCTCATTAGGGGCTCTGACACCTCGATTTCCACCTTGATCCGGACCTCGGGGCCCCATTGTATTGGGTCTGAGCAATCCCATTCCAAAAATTGGCCTAGCATGTTCCCAATTTCCATCATTATGCATTCTATTCTTGCATGGAAGGGGATCCCTTTAATTAGTATCCATAAGGGGGATCGGGTTAACTTCACTTGCTGGATATCGTCTCCCCCTTTGAATTCTTCCATGAGGAGGAGTTGATTATCAAAGGACCACAGTCTGCCATGAAAAATTTTGTTCCTATCTCTCTCATTAAAGAACTCAAATATGATGTGATTAATCCTCGCTTCCCGAATAGCCACTCCTGCATCAAGTTTCCAGATGTTCTGGAGGGTGTTTTTGAGCGCCCCCTAGTTAACCGAAATGTTTTCAACGAACTTTCCCACAACAAGCAGAGACATACATTTTTTCAAGAGTGGGTCTTCATTTCTCCGTGCTTCGATCGCCGATTTTTCTTTGTCTGTAAGGGACATCCTCTTCCATTGGTTAACTAATTCAGCCTCTATGGCGCAAATCAGCAGGTGGGTGCTCAATCCTCCTTGATGTTCGGTGCCCTTGCAGATCCCAAACCATCAGTTTTGGACTCTATATAATAAAATAACCAAAACTAAAAAAATCCAAAGTTTTGACCATGTTTTATGAAAAATGGGAGCGGTTTTAATTATTTTATAAGTTCAAGGGACAAAATTAATAAAATAATACCCTTGATGATTTGGAAGTGAGTCATATTCTTAAATAAATGATTTTAAAACCTTAAATATATTAATGGTTTTGGAGGATTCATAAAGGATTTATAAAACTAATAAAATAAATATAAAATCACATTATTTTAAAGGGAAAACATATATTTGTTCATGGATATCCTTTATATTATTTATTAAATCACTTTTAGATCATTATGATGTCATAATACACATCATATATTTATATGGTATTTAATTTTTACCCTAAAATTTGACTGTCTCAAAAAATTATGAAAAAACATTGTTGGATAATTTTGAAATTATAATTCCAAAAATAATATTTATTTTATCAAAATAATTTTCTAAATATTTGTATTTTCACTCTTAAAACAATAATCAATGTTTATTGAGAAATATGGGTTTATTGACAATAACAGTTTCCAAACCCTTATAACAATTACATTTGACTTCATAAAAATTATATGATCATTTATATTTAATAAAAATTATTTAATAATAATATTTTATTAAAATATTATTTATTTCAAAAATTGATTAATTCATCAAAATAAACATCTTAATTGAAATTGAACACCAATTAAAAATACAATTTGTGTTTTATTATATTAAAATCAAAAATCATTTATAAAGTATTGATAAGAAGAAAATATGAACATTATTCTATTGAAAATATAATATACATATTCATATTATTATGGTATTGATACATATCTCTTTAATACACCAGCAAATTCTCTAAGAGTAAGGTGTGTGATGGTGAGACTTTCAAGGGGTGGTTTGATGTACATGGTTTGGTCTGTGATCTCAATAAGCTTGAACTTATCCTATAAATGGTTTCACTCATGATTAAGTTATTGGATATTAGCTTGGTCTTGGTCAAGGGAAAATCCTAGTGATTTTATCTCCATTAGAATCTCTGATAAATGAGCTTCATAAGGTATGATCCTACTGGTTGAGGTCATCACTTCTTTTGTTTGTGTCAATTGGATTTATCAAAACCCTATATTTATACTAATCATATGATCACTTTTCAATAGATATATTGTCAATGGTAATGATTCTTAATGGTATTTTAAATCTAATAGTATATAATAAAACCAAAGAAGTGCATGTGTTTTCTATAACCATATTACATAATAAAACATTTAATTAAGTCATAAGGGGAATTTTATTTATAAAAGTCTAGGTCATTACAATTATAGTTAATTATTATTTCACCTTGAGTGATTGTTAGTACCTCTTATAGTTATTAGTTTATGGGAGTTATCTCTTATCCTAGTATGGAAAGATAGTAGGTGTGTTCATACATCATTTCAAGCGGATAGGATTCATATGTCATTGGTAAGCCTATTTATATATCATACTTATTCGATTATTTAGCATGCTTATCTATATACTTTTCTTGTGTGATTATTTCCATATATAACAATATTCTATACTAATGTGATATATGTATATGTTATATTTATGGTATATGGTCAATTAAATAAAGTTTTTTCATCAACCTAAATAGAATTTCTAGTATATCTTAATGATTTCATTCTATCTAACCAACCTGAAATTAATTACAGAAATGAAATGGTTTTAAATTGGTTAAAGAAGTAACTTAAATTTAGTCTTTATACATTTAATGTTGGGTGTTGGTTTAATGGGTTGTAAACACTACTACAAAATAGGCCTTTAATAGTGCTAGAATAGGGCTTTATCAGCACTAAAAAGGTGCTGATAACCATAGCGTAGTTAAAAGCCCAAAGTTTTTACCAATGCTAAAAAAGTACTATTAAAGGGGTAAAATTATGTTTTTTCAGATTTCCATGAGTCTGATCCCTTTATCATCACTTCCATGACACCTTTAACAGTGCTCCCCACACCTTTATCAGTGCTTTTCACCCCACCACCCCTTTTATCAACGCTTTGCTAATTTCTAGCTTCATGCGCGCCCACCTAGATTCAAACCTTGAACCTCTCTTTCAAAGATGGATTGTCTATAAAACTACACCATGTTGTTTTTTTGTCTGTTTAATGATATTTTTGTTTATTTATATATATACACATGTATATTTACATATATATTTTTTATTCATATATTTATATAATTATTTTTAAATACATTTATACAATATGTGTGTGTGTGATATATATATATATATATATACTTATATTTATTTAAATATATTATATATTATATTCATTTACATATACTAGAATATAATATAAATATATATCTATTTATTAATACACACATATATGTATATATAAACATTATAAATATATTTTCATAATGTAAAAAATGGTTAGATATTGTTTTAAATACATTTTTAGAATATGTATTGATTTAAATATATTCAAATATACATCTTTATCTAAATATGTTGATATATGTATTTATATGATTGATTTATTATAAGTAAATATAATAAAATGTGCATATATTTAATTATAAATAAAATTAAATTGTGAAAAATGATAAAATTTCAAAACCATAATATCAATATGAATGTAAGACTGGGGAATTAATTCAGTATTCACCAAAAAAAGGCAATAATACCCCCTTAAATGAGGCTGAAAATCTATAAAATATTAAAAAATCAGGGTACCCCGATTAAAAACTCGGTTTTGGAAGAATTTAGGCATTTTTTGTCACAAAAAATGTGAAAAAGATTTACCTCTACCACTATGGGTGCAGAGCTCATTGTAGGCTTCAATTTGATATGTGGTATATCCCAAAAGGACACTCGGATCAAAAGTTATGGTCATTTGAAATTCGAGTTACGTTTTTAACTTATTTTAGATATTTTATTAATTTTTTGAATTTTTTATCTTCAAATTGATATTAAATGACTATTACTTAGTAAAAATACGAAAATTATTAATTAAAAATATTTTTTAATTGTTTTATAATCTATTTTAACTAAATATCTTATATATTAAGTGTAAATACCTATTTACCTTATCTAAAACATATTTTAAAAAATATATATTATATTTATATCAATATAAATATATTAATATATTAATATATTATTTTTAATGAAATATAATTTTTTTTGAATCATACCATTATCATTGATACTAAAAAAGCACTGATAAAGCGGGGTATTTATCAGTGCTTCTAAAAAAATGTTGATAACCCCCCCCCCCCATCAGTGATTTTTTAAAAGTGTTGATAAAGGGTGAGCCTTTATCAGCACTTGTAAAAAAATGATGATAATGGTCCCGCTTTAACATCATTTTTAGCATTGTTAAAGACCCCCTTTAATAACACTTTTTTAGCACTGATAAAGGGGGTCTTTAACGATGATTTTAGCTAGCACTGTTAAATCCCTAGCACTAGATAAACCCAGTTTTTTAGTAGTGTAATTGAAACTTATAAAGGGGTGTACCTTCATGAATTGAGAATGATGACCATTATAACTGAATCCTCTTATGCTTGACTCATCCCTTATAGTTCAGTCTTAGTAATGTATGTCTATCAGATAATACCACTAAGGGTGTATTAAAAACTTAATAAATTAACTATAAATGGGTATCACTTAAATGAGATTCCAATTTTAATTTATAGATCATTAAGTCCATGAATTTAGAATAGATACCCATATAACTAAACCCAGGTTGTCATGACAGGACCCTCATAGGTTGCATTTATTCTTCATATGCTTAGTACTTAACCCCCTTGAAGGTATATTATGTTGAATGGGATGGTTATTTATAGTGTATGTGGCCACTCATATAGTGTTTTGTATAATTTTATGGTATAATTATACTTAACTAATCCCCCATTAATTGATGAAGGATATTTTGTATATTTTTGAACCTTATTGATATAAGACATTGGTTAATTAAAATTCCAGTTACAATCTAAAGGGTGCTTTCCTTTATAGATTGTGATTCAAATTTTCTTTAACCAAACCATTTGTGATAACTTTTGGATAAATAAATGGTTATAAGGAAATAATGAGATAAATTTCCTAAATTTTCTTGTGGAATTAGCTAAATAAAGTGCTAAGTATAGTTCACAAAATGTTTCCTTTATAACTGGTTCTTGTATTTTAATTCATCTTATATTTTTTAATGTTTATAATAAATTTTGAGTTTTATAATGGCTTAAGTAAAACCTTTTAATGGTGTTGATAACAAAGAAACATCATGTAAGGGTTGTCTTAGGATTGCCTTGAGAGATGCATTTTACAAGAATTTGGATGTTTCATATGGGTCTCAGTTGGATTCATTTCTTATATTTCTTAAAACCTAGAGGTTGGGTGAGTGAGACTAGTGAACTTTTGGGTGTGAATCTAGTTTTTATGTTGATTCCTTGGGTTAAAATTATGGTTTATCCTATTGTGATAACATCCATGTAGACAAGAAGCCATTAAATGTTTTTGTGTTGAGCTCCTGGGTAGGGTAAGTGTTGTTATTATGACCATTTGAGTTTGGTAAGACTCTTAGTTTATGAGATGACATCCCTAGGGATGAGGGTAATTGTTTGGTAAGTTGATATTCAATGGGGTATTACCGTATATGGATACTAAGTGAGGGTCAAATCTATATCCTTTTATGTTTACATTGTGACCCTCCAAGGATCACTCCATTATACAGATTCTTAGAGAGAATCAAAGATTTTTAGGCCGATTCTTGGAAGTTGATGTCATTAGGCCCTTATTGGTAGGTTTTGACCCCTATGGGTTGATGATCACTTTACCTTCCTTCAGTTTTCCCTCTTTAGAGAGGGTGTATAAGAGAATTAGATATCATTTAATAGAATCCCTTAAGTAGGTTATGGTTATTTTGAAAGAGACCTTATGTCTAAGTGGATGGAACTAGTGTCCCTGCTTTGAGACTTGATCAGTGGGGCTGGGTGGGATACTTAAAGGCCCTTAGTTTTGACTCAGATCTTAGTGAGTCACCAATTAGTGTGATTAGGTGAGACATGTGAGAGGGTTTGGACCGTGTTTACGAATTCATTTGGAGGTGGTGATCTTGGTTGTACGATCATTTGGAGGTCGATGCATGGAAGGTTCTTAGGTTTTTTGGGGTAGGAATGGTAAATTCATTCATTTTTCGAGGAAAAATCTAGGATTATTATATATTGAGACTAGCTTCATTAGGAAGAACTATTCAGGTGACTTTCCCTATTGACTGGTGGTTGTGCGGTTGAAACTTTAATTTCAGAAAATATGTCATGTGATGGAATTATTGAATTATTGAAAGTTTATGGGAGTGATTTTTATCATTATATATATTTAAAAAAAATCTCATATGTACTAATGAGTATATTAAAAGTGTTTATAAGTTATTTCATTTAGGAATAAAATATAATGAGAACTCTCTAATAAAGAGCATGATAATTCAAATTATAGGTAACATTATTATTCTAAGTATTATTATTTTCTAACTCGTGGAATTTTGTGATTGTTCAATTAGACACTCACTTGAAATCAATAAGATCCTATAATTAATGATGTGGGATTAATCTATTAGAATGAAATCATGGGATGTCGTGATAAAATAAACCTGACATAGTTTATTCAACAGCGTGATACACAACTGATTCTTAAAACATGATTGAGATCTTCTGCAACTATTATTCCATTGGTGTGATCATAAAGGAACTTATTCATTCAACTCTCTACTAATTAAGTGATAAAAGATCATTAAGAAGTATCATCTTCAACATCTTCGTATTTTTTCTGGTTTTCTTTTTTTTTCTGGTTTTCATCGTATTATTTTTATTTAATCTATTTGTAATTTTTATCATCGGTTTATGTTTTTCTCAATCAAAAGAAATTTGGTATTGGTTATTATAATAATAAAAAGTAAGGTTCTTGGGTTGTGACTCTTAAATAAAATTTAGGTCTAACTAGGTTGTGACTCCTATAAAATTTTACGGTTGTGCCTCTGGGCATTTTAAAAGTTAATGTCTATAAACAGGTTATCACGCCATTCAAAGTGGGTTTTCTTAGTGCATACTGATATTCTCATTGAGTGGAGAATGTTGAAGATTGTAATATGATATTGGTTATATGAACCACTGTAAAAATATTATATTCACCTTTTAATTTCCTTTTCACTATATTTTGAACACTACATTAAACTATTTATTCATATAATAATAAACTCTGATTGATTATTTGTTTTAAGAGTTTTAAAAGACTATTCCCTCTACAGTCTATTATTTTCATTTATGTTGATCTAATAATTGGTATCAGATTATGGTAATACTTTAGATATATGTTCTACTATTTATTTTTTAACTATTGTGCTAGCCTGAATATCCTAGACCTGGCAGTCTGAATAAAGATCGGTTCATGAAAATGAGAGACATTAATGCCAATAATGGATGGATACCTCAAAACCCCCCCATTTTTTTATGGAAGTGATATTGTATATTGGAAAGACCAAATGGAATCCTAGCTAAAATAGTTAAGTTTGGATAATTGGACAATCATGGAAAATCATATGAGCTATCCAAAGTTAATCCAAATACAATTGTACGTAAGGATACGGTAAAGTATGTTTTGAATTATAAAGTTAAAAATATATTTTTTGTGATATTAGTAGAAGTGTTTATGGTTATGTTTCATCATGTAAGATAGCCCATGATATTTGTATAATTCTACAAGTCAGACACTATGGACAGACAATCTTAAAATAACCAAGTTGGGAATGCTATGAGAAAAATACCAAGATTTCAATATGGGAGAAGATAATTTAGTAAACCAGATGTTTCATCAGTTTATAAGCATTAAAAATGGTATGAGTGCACTTGGTGATGTACTGGACAATACAACTCAAGTTGAAATTTTACTAATAGCATTACCTAAAATATTTCATGTAAATAAATTGATGATCGATGAAAGGATTTTAAATAATATACTTTAGATGAAATAATTAGTTATTTGTTTCGGTGTGAACTTGAATTAAAGAATATTTTCAATAAGGAACATAAAAAGAGTAAAGTTATTGCATTTAAATATATTTTTCATGAATCATCTAATTCTTTAGAATCTAAGTTTCGTGAAAGTGACAAAGAGATGGATCATTTTATCAAGAATTTTTTCAAATTTATAAAAAATAAAAGAGGTAAGAAGCAGTTTAAAAGTAATTTTAAAAAGGAGTATAATGAAGGTAATTATAGTAATAATAATGATGTTTCAAAACTAACATGTTATGAGTGTAGTAAAAAATTTCACATAAGGATCGATTGTCCCAAACTCAAACACCTAAAGAAAGAAAAATATAAAAGGGGAAAGGAAAAGAAATATTTTTTTGGAGGATGGGATTGTTCAGATAATTCATACTCAAGAAGTGACTCAAGAAGTGAATAGGGTATAGGGAACCTTGATTTGATGGTTATACATTGTGAGGGACTTGATTCATTTTTACTCAATTAATAACTCCTACTAATGATGATCATAATTCTATATTTGAAGTTTAAAAAGAAACTAATTATGATTTTTTTTATGATTGTGATTTTATTAGTTCTAAATTTAAAAAATTGCTTAAATAAAATGATAAATTAAGGAATGATGGTGTCAGGATTATTAAAAAATACACTGAAATAAAAAACTAAAAGTAATAAGTTTATTAAAGAAAATGAGAAACTAAAAAAGGAATGTGATAATTTGAATAACAATTTTTCCCATAATAATGAATCTAAAAAGAATTTTAATTCTAATATATCAAAACTAAAGGAATTTAATGATAGATTAAAAGATTTTATGGAAGTAAATAATAAAGATTGGGAAATAAGGGTTAATTTTGTCTTGGATGACTTGACTAATATTGATAATGAATGTAATAATCTCAATCAAGAAAATAAGAAACTACGAAATACAACTTCTAGTTCTAATGAAAAAATCTATACTGATTTAGAAACTATTCAAAAAGAGAATATGGATTTGAAAAAGGAAGTTTCTAATCTTAAATAAGATATGTATAATTTTGTTCAAATTTAAATATAAATATGATAAAATTATTTCTATAATAAAACCAAACTATAACAAAAATGGATTTGGTTATAATAACTTATCACCGAGGATAAATAAGATTTCTTTTATTAAAATCTCAAATGGAAGTATTTCAAATGCTACTTGTCTTAAATATATAACGTAGGGGAATTATTCCAACGAACGTTCTCTAAGATTTAAACAATCATTTGGGAATATAAATACATTTATTGCTAGAAATTTGTTTTCTAAAGAACCCACAAATTGATTCTTTAAATCTATTTAGATTCCAAAATTTTCTGCTACTAATCTGATTAGACCCAAGTTAGCATGATTATCAAAACATTCTACTTGATTGATTCATTTCAGGAAATCTACCTTAGAAGTCTCAAAGATTTATGGTATTTAGACAGTGGGTCTTCCAAGAACATGATGCATGATATTTCTAATTTTATATCTTTTAATACATGTGATGGAGGCCTAGTCACATTTGGAGACAACTCTAAAGGTCATATTATAGGTATTAAAGAAGTTTATTTTTTAAAAATGTTATTATTTCAAAAGAATTATTTGTAAATGGTTTAAAACATAATTTAATTAGTATATCATAACTTTGTGGTGGTGGATTAAATTTAATATTTGAAAATGATAAATGTACATTTTTGAAAAATAAATCTATTTTTTTTAAATAGAAAAGATAGTGCATATACTGTTGATTTTTATTATATAACCAAATAGAAAGTTAAGTGTTTTAATTATATAGAATAGGATGATATATTGTGTCATAAGAGGCTTGGATATGAAAATTTTAGATTTCTGCACAAGTTTTCAAATCATGAACAAGTTCTACAATTTCCAAAGTTACATACAAGTAAAATGTATGTGATTCTTATTTAAAGGGTATGCAGCATAAAGAAAGATTCAAATCTGCTAATGATGTTAGTACTAATAAATGTATTTAATTATTACATCTTCATTTATTTGGTCCTATACAACCTACTAGTTTTGGTGGTTAGAAGTATGTATTTGTAATATTTGATGATTACAGTATATTCATATGGATTTATTTATTATCTTGTAAAAATGAAACTTTAACCAAATTTTGTGATTTCTATAAACTTATTCAAAATTTCAAAAAACTATCAATCATCTCTATTAGAAGTGATAGAGTTATTTAATTTGTTAATTTATAATTTGATAAATACTATAAATATAATTGATATAAGCATTATATTTTCCCTTAGAACACTACAATAAAATAGTGTGGTTTAAAGAAATAATAGGTCAATTCTAGAAATGGCTAGATCTATGTTTATTGAGTTTAATGTGCCTAAATATTTTTGGGCTAGAACTATCAATATATATTTTCATGTATTAAATATATTTTCTAATAAACCATTTTTAAATAAAACCCATTATGAATTGTTTAAAGGTTTTAAACCCAAAATTGGGTATTTTAGGGGGTTTGGTTGCAAAAAAATATTTTAAATACAAAGGATAATTTATAAACATTTGATTCTAAAAGTGTTGAAGGGATATGTTTAGGATATTCTAATATTAGTGAGTCATATATAGTTTTCAATAAGAGAACTTTAGTTGTTTAATAGTTTTTTATGTTAAATTTAATGAAAATAACAATAACAAGAAGAATTTGGATTCAAATAAAGATGATGATAAATTTATGGAATTCAATTTTTGGTGAAGATAATGATCAAGAAAATGATAATGTAGTAGTTGAGGGGGATAAAATATCTTCTCAAACTAATCCTAAAGAGTGGGAAAATTTGACACATATCAGGTCACTGGTATGTCAAATTTTGATTTTTATTTTCCTTTTTGGTTCATCCTTGGAGTTCTCAGGTGTTGGGGGTTGTGAATGGGAGTTTTGGGGAAAGACATACTAGGTTCACGATTAGCACATGGTTTTTTTAACCATGGGGATAGTCATTAAAGGGTTTTATATTTGGTGAAAATGTGGTTTGGAATGGTTTTGAAAACCATGTATCTCTTAGGGTTAACTGTGTGGTCTCATACAACTCATTAACATGTGGTTTTTTACCATTTTTACCTAATAATTTTTATACCCATTTGGCATCATTTTCTTCCCCCATCATGATCAAACCCTCCTACTTGGTTTTTGAACTCTCTCTTATCCTTTGGTGGTTGATTCTCTTTATTATATTGGTGTTGTGTTTGGAGGTAAGTCAATTTCTTCTTGGTTTCTTCTCCCTTTCCTCCTTACCCTTGTGTTCTTCCATTTCCATGGAAGTGTTGAACCCTAGATGGTGGGGTTGGAAAAACCTAGGGTTTTAATAGGGGATTTTGTTTGTTTTAATGTGGTTTAGGTGTGTGAGGTATTCTCCTATCTGTTCTGGGTGTTATTCATTGAAGGCAGTGAGGTTGGGACTGAATCTGAGGTAGGTGTCTCTATTTAAGTGTGTTTTTCATGGATTACCTTTAAATTCATAATTTAATTTAGTTTTTTTTATCAAATTTCCATTTTTTAGATTTATGGTTGATTATTATCCCATACTTTATATTATTTATGGCTTGTTTTGGCAATTTAGGTGTTTAAAGAGGGTTTTCCAAATGGGGGTGGCATGTGTACACCCCAAGTGTTGGCTAAAATGGATCAAAGAGGTTTTATGTTTTTAAAATGATTTATAAAGTGGTTTTAAAAATGGTTTTACCTTGTGGAAATGTTTTTTATAAAATTTTCATGTTATTTATGAAAATCTATTGTGAAATGGCTTGTTTGATATGGCACTTGTTTTGTGATTATGTTGGTATGGAGTGGCACATGGGTTAATTAGGGTGTGAGTGGGGGTGTATGAGGGACCATGAGAGCCTTTAGGGAGGAAAACTATGAGATATTCCATTTTTTCAATCAACCATGAGAGTATTTGGTGGGAATACCATGAGATCTTCCATTCACTTTTCAAGAGACCATGGGAGCTCTTGATGTTGGGCTTAGGAAAGATCGTGAGAGCTTCCACCTTGTTTGGATGGATAGAATACTTTGTTTAGAATAACCCACATTAGACCCTTATGGCTAGATCCCTAGGTGAATTTACTCATGTTGAGTTGGTTTATTTGATTTTATTCATTCTATTAGTGCCATGTTTGATGTGATGATTTATGTTATGCCCATTTTCATTTATTTGTTGTATGTTGATGATGATTATGCTTATACCTTAGGGCAGTGCCAATATTTTAAATTATTTTACTTTTAATTTCATTTTTCTAATCCCACAAATATGTTATTTTAAGTTAAAGTGTCATATTTTATGGTTTTAGATGTATTTTTAGCTTAATTACAAAAATGGCCTATTTTGGATTTTAACTATTTTAATTTTTTTAAGTGTTTTTAACATAACGTTTTATAAAATGATCCAAATTGTGATTATTTATTTATAAGATTTCATACATGTTGCGATTAATTTTCTTCTTCTGGACCAAAATCTCAATCCACCATTTGGAGGCCCAAATCTAGCTCACAAGTCAGGCCTTGAAATCTATGTACGGATTTGGAGAATTTTACTATTGGGCCCATATCTCTTAAATGGCCAGCCCAAAGAAGCTAAAATTCTATATGGATAAAGAAAAAATCTAGAGGAACAACATTAATTTATATTTCTCCACTTTATTAGGTCTTATTAATGGCCATAAATTCATTGGAATTTAGATATGTGGAATACAAAGAGTTTGCATAGGTAGAATAAATTGCTGGAGTGAATTGGAAGTATCTCTCTCCATGCATGTCCAATGAAGCTCCAATTTTGTGGGTAAAAATAGGAGACAAAATGGAAAAACTTTACAGAATTAATCTTTTCAAAATTTTATCATTAATGGAGTAAAACAGGGATAAATTTTTTGGAGGATGTTTTTATAGACAATTTTTTACTCCCTTTTCCTATAAAAGAGTACTTCTTCATCTGAAAGGGTTGGAAACTTAGGTTGTCCATTTTCTGTATAATTGGGGTTTATTATGTTGTAATATTTTTTTACTTATTTAATTTATAATTTTTAATCTTCTTATCTTCTCTTTCACTTTTTATTTTGTGTTCCTCCACCGTGATCCTTCTAATATTCATGTAAGTGGAGAACTAACTATTGTTGTTATTCGAGGGGGTGGTTCTTGAGTTTTTTGTTATTAAATGTTTATATTTAATTTATTCTGAAAATTTCAATAGTTTTGAAATGGGTTTGGTTTAAAGTTCACCCCACTTTCACTAATTTTGAGTTATTCTTCTTGTTTTAATCTTATTCCACTCCTTTATCTTCATAATATTGCATCCAGGGTGGAGTAGCATTGTGGTGATGATGTGAGTGAGTATTATCTTGCATATGGAGGGTTGGTGTGGGATCATAAAAATTCATGATAAGGTTTTCAGTGTTAGTGTTGATCTCAATATTAAGTATAATATTGAGAATAAATATTTTTTAAAGAATAATGATTTTATCACCATGATATCCTAAGAACAACAACGATTCTTCACTAACTTCTTTGTGTCTTATCTTCTACATTATGTTTTTTTATTCTTTGTGTGTTTCTTGCATTCATATATATATATTTATATATTAATTTCATGCATTTCAAACACCCATTTTTATATTATTTTAGTATTCTATTATTTAGTTTATAAATAGTGACAATAGAAAATTTGGTGTGTGTAAGTGGCCTTCGGGAGAGATCTGCCCTACAGTGCACACTATATTGAATTCTTAAGTAATAAAATTTTATTGGTGAGGGATTCATGAAAAATCATTCTCATCACCTTATTATGCCTTTTTTGGGGTGGTTTGATCATGTTTTTCCTTGTGGCATTGTTTCTTTATGTGAGACATGTTAAAAGTTATTTTATTAAACATGTCTGTCTTAAAGGAAAACCGAAGGGATTTTAAAGGCTTATTTTAAAGAAAATCATGTAAAAAGTGGTTTAGTTTTGAAGTGTTTTCAAACTAATTTATTGGTCTACATGGGTAAAATCCTTAAATAGATTCATGGTGGTATTCTACTAGGCTTTGTGCCTCACACCCTACATGTCTTTGGGTGTATATAGACTTTGTTTTACAGGTCATAGGTAAAGGAAAGGGCACCATGTACCTGGGTGGCTTTTCTTGATTATCATTGTCCATTGTTTTGGTGGATGAGATGTGGTCTCACTGGGTTTTCTCATGTGGAGTCATTTTGGGATTGTATGTACAAGCCTTATTTGACATTGTTCCCATTCTTTTGAGTTTTGGGTTTGACTTTAGATACCTTGTATGTGTCCTGTTTATAGAATGTTATGTATATGATGTTGATGTGCTTATTTATGGTATCTCCTTGTATTTAATGTGTACTCTAGAAGTCATATTATATTCTATTGACTTTGATGATATTAGTGTGGTCATCCCATACCAAGGATGGGTCATAATGGTTTATCTTGGGTGAAATCATTCCCAAGAGACTATTGGTTATGCTCAGTGCTTGTCACCAGACCATAGCGATTGGGAACGTGCTTCGGACTGTGTGGAGGGATGGCTCAGGTGACAGGTCAGGTCGAACCAAGTCGATTCATTTCAAAAACTCCTAAATATCATCCTATTGAAAAAAAAAATAGAAACATAGAATATCGAATACAACCCATGAAATTTGTTTTAAATTACTATATTAATTCTGATTTTGTTGCTGACTTTTTACCTGTTAATATTGACAATGTTTTAATTGATTCAAACTAGATTAATGTTATGCATGATGAATTAAATAAATTTTAAATAAATAAAGTGTGGAATTTGGTTGAATTTCCAAAAGATAAACAAATAATAGGAACTAAGTGTATTTTTTTCAATAAGCTTGATGAAGCTAGAAAAATAGTGAAGAATAAAATAATATTAGTTTCTCAAGGTTATTCTCATGAAGAGAGAATTTAATTTAAATATTATCTTTCTCCTAATTCTAGGATAGAAGCCATTATAATGTAATTAGAATTTGTTTGTTTTCAAAATATCAAATTATTTCAAATGGATGTAAAGAGTCTTTTTTTAAATGGAATAATTTCTGAAGTATTTTTTAAACAACCCCTTGGATTTGAATGTGAAAATTTTCCAAATCATGTTTTTAAACTTAATAAAGATTTATATGATCTTAATCAATGTCCTTGATCTTGGTATGAAAGACTAACTCAATTTTAATTGAAAATGATTTTATTAAATGAATAGTTGGTCCTACCTTGTTTATCAAGAAAGTTTCAAATGATATTTTTATTATATATATATATATATATATATATATATTGATGATAAAATATTTGGATCTATAAATGATTTAATTTGTGCTGATTTTTATAAACTAATGACTAGTTATTTTGAAATAATATTAATTAGAGAAATGAAATTTTTTATTGGTTTACAAATTAATCAAAGAAAAGATGGTATTTTCCTAAAATAATATAAATATGCTAAATAACTTGTTAAAAATTTTTTCCTTGATTCATGTAAGTCAGTGAAAACTCCAATGAGTACAAAATTCCAAATTGGATTTAGATGAGTCTAGAAAGTGTGTTGACAAAAAACTGTATAGAGGTGTGATAGGAAGCTTACTGTATTTAACAGTATTTAGGCCGGATATAATGTTTTCAGTATGTTTTTGTGCTAGATTTAAGTCTAATCCTAATTATTGTCATCTTAAAATTGTTAAGAGGGTTATTAGATGTATAAAATGAACTATTATCATGTAATGCCCCGACCCCAGTTTCCCGAAGCCGGTTCATTATTTCATTAAATCATCATGCTTACAAGAAATTCATATCCTGAAGGACCAAGTAGTTTAGTAGTTTTGGAAAACCAGATACATGCATAGGTTCAACATTACAACTTTAAATTGAATACAACATATGAGTTTTATTGGAAACATCCACAACTCTAAGTTTATCCCTGAAGGTCATTCATAATAAACTTCTTCATGTCCTGAAAAAATGAAACATAAGAAAGGGGTGAGATAAGATGCTTGGTAAGGGTAAGAAATACAGAGGAAGATATCATAAACATAAACATTATTCATGGTGAATAACTAAAAACACATGCCTTTAAAAATAAACTTGGACACATTATGGTAGGAATAAGAGATGGATAAATAATACCATAATAAAGCATAATCATGGGTATTCTACTAGTATAATAACCACATGAAATTTCAATTACTAGTTTCATAATTAGGGAATACATAATGTGGGACATCATAACCATACTTTCAAGGCCTCATTCCAAGACCATAAATATCCATTTTGTCAAGGCCTCATGCCAAGACCATAGTTTGTCTCATTAGACCTACCGATGCACTAAGGGGATATAGTCGACCCCACCCAACACTTACTATGTCTAATGTATTCCTATTATGAATAGGGATAAACATAAACAATATACACATTCATATTGAAACTAACATGTGAAATGTAAATAACTTTCCTCAATCATTAATCATAAACACTAACCATTCAGAGTAATATGGTGAATGGTTTCAAGATAGCACATCCATAGTCAAACTAATCGTAAACCATTAAATAAAACATGGTGAATTATATCATAATAGATAAACCTCAATGAATTACAAGATTCAACAAATGATGTTGACATAGATGAAGATACTTTTAAATGAGACCATTGAAAAATCCTTGAGGAAATAATCCTTAAACATTCCAAAGTTTCCCATACCACCTTGAAACATTCAAATCATAATCCCTTAGAATATCATGAGAATAAGGAGACTCTTGATATGATATACCAAAGGTAAGTACATACACCCCAATCAAGAAATAAGTGGTGAATAAGGCATATATCTCATAAAAGTTAAAGTGAGATGAGAAAAATCCTTTTTACTTTGGAAAGAATAGTTCTTTTGTAAAATCATTTTTATATGTCATGAAATAATATTGTAAACATGGATATCACAGAAAATAAAAGGTAAGGTCATTGAAATTATATTTGACTTTTAAATAAAGTCTTATTTAAGTGAAATCATTTAAAATAGTTTTTAAAGAAGCTTTAGAAATAAAACATTTTAGTGCAGTTTAAGGAAGATATTAAAGTATTTTAAAGTGAAAAGGCATGTTTGATTTCATAAAACCATAAATAAACCAAAATATATTTTTAATGCTAAAATTTTTTATTTTATAAATATAAATATGTCTTAAAAAATATTATAGATTGAACTTCAAAATAGGTAAGAATTCGAGAAGTTCTTTGAATCGGACTTGCATTTTGAAATAATTTTTGAATGATTCTTTTAAAACATGTAACTACCCATAAAATAAAGAAGGATTATGATTGGTACACATATATATAACATTAAATCATAATTTATGAAGATTACATAGTAATAAATAATAATTCCATTGAGGTGAGTAGAGAATAAGAGCAACCTGAATGAAAATGGAGGTTCATGTAGAAAATACTTAAAACTTTGTAGTCAATTGAATCGTATGACCCAAAATTAATAATAATAAAATGATACATTGAATATAATTAAATAAATATATTAATGATATGAAACATTAATGTTCAGTATGCATACACCATACACAAGTAGTAGTAGTGAATACAGAATATCTCACAAAAATGGAAGTGAGATGAAGAAACCCTTACCTTAAATATGAAGGTGTTCTCAACTTGATCTTAATGACCTGAATAATCAAATTTAGGTTTATTAATTAATAATTAAATAAACTCATCTTCATGTAATTGATTTATTATAACCTTATTAAGTTCATTCATGGTATTTTTGATGGGTTAAGAGGTTCAATTTCATTGTTCGGGTCCCTTTGTTTCATGATCGGTATACTTATATACATGAACAGAGAATACTGTAAAATGAGGATGGTTGTCCAAAATTGAAGTTATATGCTATTAGTGAACATACAAAAGGTTACATGGTTATAAATTTCATTTGGTTACTTGGATTGAATATGAACCATTATATAAATTATTTAATGATAACTATTTGGGTTAATTGGCGGTTTTTGAACACAATGAATTCATTTTGCTTTATAAATCAAAACCATGTGTGAAAAAAGATTCCAGTACCATATATGAGAAATAATACATATATTATAGTCTTTTTAGACCATAATAATAGTTTCATGAACAGAATTTAATATGGTAATAGAAATTGAAAATTCATTGTCCTTGAATGTGGTAAATTAGCACATCTCATATGGTGTTTTTTACTAGTAGCATAAAAGAAGAGTAAAGGAGAGATGATAGTAAACTATTCCATAGTCATAAAAAAACATTAAAGTAAATGTAAGGTATTTTAGTTTTCATAACATTATAATGATTATAGGAGAGTATAGAAAAGAAAACAAAGGAACTTGAAAAGAAAGTAAAAGAATTGAAAAGAGGAATTTACTCCTTGAATTAATCTTCCTTGAGAGCCTCTTTAGGAGAGAGTATTTGCTCTTTTTATGAGACCGTGAGCTGATGTACTTGGGGGAGGATCTTGGGAGGATATTTGGTTAGAATTTATACAAGACACAAGGCTTGATAGAAGTCGAGAGAATAGGTAAGGAGAGGTGGTATTTATAGTGGAGGAGAGGAGGGGTTTCTCATTATTTTAATCATTAGTTTGATATTTTTTCTCAAGACTATGAATAGTATTCATTATTGTGACTCAAAATAGAGTTCTAAAAAATATCAATTTACATCATTAATGACTCAATCATGATGTATAAATTCACTTATTTAGCATGTTTCGTAAATTATCGAATTTCACTATTCACCAAAAATTCAAGTATTTCAAAAAAATCCCAAAAATTTACCCTAACCATTTTTTTGAAGTTTAGAATTTAAAAATAAACTCCGTTTTATAAAAATAATTTTCTAAATAAGAGAAATTTAATTTTTAAATAAAATCATTATTTACTTGAAAAATACAGATTTTAAATTTAAAACTGATTTAATAATACATTCAAAAATTAACTGAGATCTCATAAAATTATCCTAAAATCATAGGACAACAAAATATTTTTTTAAGAATACTTTTTATGAAAATTTATTTTATTAATTTATTAATTTAAAATTTCAATTAAATATTTATTGCTCAAAAAAATACCAACACATAATTATCAATTTCTAAAATACTCTACTTCATTTATAAGGTGTATAAATTTTATTTACTTAACACCCCAACCCCAGTTACCTGGAGACAGTGAATTATTTCATTACATTGGCATGCTTACAAGAAATTCATATCTCGAAGGACCGGGTAGTTTATATTCAATATTACAACTTGAAATTAAATACAACATTTAAGTTTTATTGGGAACATCCACAACTCTAAGTTTATCCCTATTGGTCATTCATAATAAACTTTTTCATGTCCTGAGAAAATGAAACATAATAAATGGGTGAGATCAGATGCTCAATAGGGGTAAGAAATACAGCAGAAGATATCATAATTATAAACATTAGGCATGGTGAATAACTAAAACCACATGCCTTTAAAAATAAACTTGGACACATTATGGTAGGAATAAGAGATGGATAAATAATACCATAATAAAGCATAATCATGGGTATTTTATTAGTCAAATAACCACATGAAATTTCAATTACTGGTTTCATAATGAGGGAATGCATAATGCAGGACATCATAACCATACTATCAAGCTCTCATGCTAAGACCATAAATATCCATTTTTTCAAGGCCCCATGCCAAGACCATAGTTTGTCTTATGAGACCTACCAATACATCGAGGAGATATAGTGGGCCCCACTAGATACTTACTAAGTCTAATTAATTCCTTTTATAAATAGGTATAAACATAAAAAACATACATAATCATATTAAAACTAAGATATGAAATGTAAATAACTTTCCCCACTCATTAATCATAAACACTAAACATTCAGAGTAATATGGTGAATGGTTTCAATATGGAACATCCATAATCAAACTAATCATAAACTATTCAATAAAACATGGTGGATGATATCATAGGAGATAAACCTCAATGAATTACAGGATTCAACAAAGGACATTGACTTAGATGAAGATACTTTTAAATGAGACCATTGAAAAATCCTTGAGGAAGTAATCCTTAAACATTCCAAAGTGTCACATACCACCTTGAAAAATTCAAATAATAATCCCTTAGAATATCATGAGAATAAGGATACTCTTGATATGATATAACAAAGGTAAGTACATACACCAAAAGTAATAAATAAGTAGTGAACAAGGCATATATCTTATAAAAGTTAACGTGAGATGAGAAAAATCTTTTTTACTTTAAAAAGAAGAGTTCTTTTGGAAAATCAATTGTATTTGTCATGAAATCATATTGTAAACATGGATATCCTAGAAAATAAAATAGAAGGTCATTGAAATTATATTTGAGACTTAAATAAAGTCTTATTGAGATGAAATCATTTAAAAAGAGTTTTTAAAGAAGCTTTAAAAATAAAACATTTTAGTGTGGTTTAAGGAAGATATTAAAGGATTTTAAAGCGCAAAGGCATGTTTGCTTTCATAAAACCAGAAATGAAAAAAAATAGATTATTCATGTTAAAAATTTTAATTTTATAAAGATAAATATGGCTTAAAACATATTATATAGTGAACTTCAAAATAGGTAAGAATTCGAGAAGTTATTTGAATCGGACTTACATTTCGGAACAATTTTTGAAAGATTCTTTTAAAATATGTAACTCCCCATAAAATAAAGAAGGATTATTATTGGTAAACATATATAGAATATTTACACAGAATTTATGATGAGTATATAGTAATAAATAATAATTTCATTGAGTTCAGTAGAGAATAAGAGCAACCTAAATGAAAATGGAGGTTCGCATAGAAAATACTTAAAACTTTGTAATCAATTGAATCGTATTCCCCAAAATTAATAATCATAGAATGATACATATAATATAATTAAAATAAATATATTAATTATATTAAACATCAATGGGTAGTATACATACACCATACACAAGTATTATTAGTGAATATGAAATATCTCACAAAAATGGAAGTGAGATGAAAAAACCGTTACCTTAAGTCTAAAGGTGTTCTCCACTTGATCTTAATGACCTAAATAATAAAATTTAGGTTCATTAATTAATAATTACATAACCTCCTCTTAATTTAATTGATTTATTATAACCTTATTAAGTTCATTCATGGCCTTTTTGATGGGTTAAGAGGTTCAATTTCATTGTTCGGGTCTGTTTGTTTCATGATCGATATACTTATATACATGAATGGAGAATAATATAAAATGAGGATGGTTGTATAGAATTTAAGTTATATGTTATTAGTGAAAATACATAAGTTTACATGGTTGTAAATTTAATTTTGTTACTTGGAGTGAAGATGAATCATTATATAAATTATTTAATGATAATCGTTTGGGTTAATTGGTGGTTTTTGAACACAACGAACTCATTTTGCTTTATAAATCAAAACCATGTGTACAAAAAGATTAAAGTACCATAGACGAGACATAATACATATATTATAGTCTATTTCAACTATAACGATGGTTTTATGACCAGAATTGAAGACGGTAATAGAAATCAAAAACCCATCGTCCTTAAATGTGGTAAATTAACAAATCTCATATGGTGTTTTTTACTACTAGCATAAAAGAATAGTAAAGGAGAGATTATAATAACTTATTACATAATCATAACAATATTATAGTAAATTTAAGGTACTAGATTTTTCATAAAATTTGGATAAGGAGAGGTGAGGATAAAAAAGAAAACAAAGGAACTTGAAAAGAAAGTAAAATAATTGAAAAGATGAATTTATCTCTTGAATTAATCTTCCTTGAGAGACTCTTTAGGGGAGAGGATATTGGGAGGATATTTGGTCAGAATTTATACAAGTCACAAGGTTTTAGAGGATTGAAGATAATAGGTAAGGAGGGGTGGTATTTATAGTGGAGGAGAGGAGGGGTTTTCTCATTATTTTAATCATTAGTTTAATATTTTTGCTCAAGACTATGAATAGTATTGATTCTTGTGACTCAAAATAGTAATAAGTGCATGTAATTTTGAACCAATGACCATTTAAATTATCCATGACTCGAGAATGATGCATAAATTCACTTAGCATATTTCATAAATTATCAAATTTCACTATTCACCAAAAATTCAAGTATTTCAGAAAAATCCCAAAAATTTACCCTAACTATTTTTTGACCTGTATAATTTAAAAATGAACTTCATTTTATCAAAATAATTTTCTAAATAAGTAAAATTTAATTTTTAAATAAAATCATTATTTACTTGAAAATACAGATTTTAAATTTAAAACTGATTTTTTAATACGTTCAAAAATTAACTGAGGTCTCATAAAATTATCCTAAAATCATAGGACAAAAAAATATTTATTTAGGAATACTTTTTATGAAAATTAATTTTATTAATTTATTAATTTAAAATTTTAATTAAATATTTATTACTCAAAAAAATACCAACACATAATTATTAAAATCTAAAATGGTCTATTTCATTTATAAGGCGTCAAAATTTTATTTATTTTCATGGAAAATGTTACTATTCATAAGGGTACATTACTATTCATAAGGGTATCTTACTATTCATATGGCTAAGTTACTATTCACCAAAAATGTAAGTTGATCTTATCAGACTCTAAATATCTTACTGAATGCAACTGTGTATGTTAGTTTTCAAAATTCAAATAAAAAAGGTGGAAAATTATGTTTACTGACTAAGTTATAACAAAGTGGTGTTTTGTAGAGACTCAGTGTTTCATGCATTCAATATTAAATTTATTTATAAAACCTTGGGGTGTTACATTCTCCCTTACAAAAAAATAATCCTCAAAATTTTGAAATTGAATTTCAAAAGTTAATGGTTGATACTTGAAAATTCCCTTATGGGAAACCCACATCAGAAATATGGTTAAAATATCCTCTTAATAAGGGGGAAAGGGAAATGCATCTGTTACTACAAAACTACACATTCTAAATGAACAACACGGTCGTAGAAGAATAATCAATCCACCATGTTCTGATGGAAAGTGATAGAGAACATGCTCAGATGAAAGATTATTATCACAAAACCATAAACTACAGTTATGAAAAATTTCATTGATATCATGAAAAAAAATATGATAATAGGACAAAATTTTTGTTTAAGAATCTTTTTCTAGAGTTGAAGAATTATTCCACTATATAAGAGTATAAATATATGTTTCTATTTCATAAACACAATCTTATCCTTTTTTGTGCCATGAAATATTTGTACTTTGTCTCTTAGCACAGGTTTCATCATGTGGTGACATTAAACTCTAAATCCTCATACAATGATCAACTTAAACCATTTCATATATAGTTTAACTTTCTAAAAGATCATGATCCAACACTTTAGAATCATTCCCATATCCATCCTTATTAGATCCATGTACACAGGGTCCTTGGAAATCCTCATTTTGTTTAGAACTCCATGATCCATCCTACTTAATGCATCTGCTACCCTATTTTCCTTTAATCAATAAGAATCGGCCCTAAATTTTCACATTCCAAACATGTGAATATCTTCATCACGTATCCTCTTGAAATATGGTAATAACTCAAATTACCATAAAACCTTATTAGAAACATGCATTCATCCTTACACATGCTATTGGATATATTCCTTATATCTAAAAATGTTGTATACTCCATCAAAGATAGCATAGACCACTTGTCGACAAGACAAGAATTAGTTTTGAGGTAGTCAGTACTAATCCAAATCAATCATTTCTTCATCATTATCTTATTCATTAGGAATATATTTAGGGTTGTATTTCTCTCAACCATACACTTTCCCAAGATATTAATTTTCAACTGAGTCACTTATCCTTGGTACAATTCATCATATAACCTCAAATACTTAATGAAATAATATTGCAGTACAATCCTCATTTATTCTATAATTCTTATAATCAGTACATTGTTGATAAAATATTCAAATTACATGGTTCTTGACAAGGCATGTTAATCCTTCCACTTTATCTACGGCAGTATCATGACTTGATCATTATCTAGTAACATCATTTGGGGCATATTCCTTTGACGCTTGGGACATTGATTCTCATAGTATCTTATCTCCTTGCAGTTCAAGCATTGTACATCAGAAACTTTTTTATTACCCTTACAATCACTAAATTGATGTCCTTTTTCTCCAAGATTATAAAAAAATCTCATTCCCTTCAAGCATTTACTAGGATGATTCTTTCCACAATTATCACATGTAGGAAAACCCTTCTTTATCTTCTTCCCTTTATCCACCTTTTTATATTTCATCCTCTTCTTTTATTGATTCCCTTCAAACATAGGACTCAGAAAATTATTTACATATCTTGTTAACACGTGATATTATTTCCTTATATGATGAGGATGCTTGGGAGACTATACTCCTTTGAAATTATGGCTTAAGACTATAAGAAATATGATCCTTCTTACTATTTGAAACACGTGTATTGATGAAGTTCTCATTCCTTCCGTTGGGAACCATTTCTATATAAAGGAATACACTATATTAGGTTATGAGTCATAATATATAATCTCAACTAAGAAAAATACTTATTATAAATTGAAATCATATGCATAGCTAATCTCATAATCATAAACATGTTTTCTTTGAGGAGAAATTTACATTTAAATCTTTCATAACGGATTGTAAAGAAAATTTGAATTATACTAAACATATCCCCCGAGAGTGTCAAACTAGATGCACAGTAAGGCTCATTGTTGTGTACAAGGATACCCTGGGTCAAGCCTGAAACTCATTGTCGGAGTTGTTACTCCTAGGTACATCTGTACCAGAACCACGTCCACTTGTAGTATCCAGACAGGGGTGCATTTTCTTGAAAGATCCACACAATCTATTCCTTACCAAAATTCCAAGATGTTCTTTTATGTTTATCCTCAAGGACTATCTTAGGTTTTGATCTCTAATCTAAGTTTCCTAAATCTAGTTTCCAAGTTTTCTACTAAACTTTCTTTGATACCAACTGTAACGCCCCGACCTCGGTTTCCCAGAGCCGGTGCATTATTTCATTACATTGTCATGCTTACAAGAAAGTTATATCCTGAAGGACCGAGTAGTTTAATAGTTTTGGAAAACCAGATACATACATAGGTTCAACATTACAACTTGAAATCAAATACAACATATAAGTTTTATTGGAAACATCCACAACTCTAAGTTTATCCCTACATGTCATTCATAATAAACTTCTTCATGTCCTGAGAAAATTAAACATAAGAAAGAGGTGAGATCAGATGCTCAGTAAGGGTAAGCATTACAGCAGAATATATCATAAAAATAAACATTAGGTGTGGTGAATAACTAAAAACACATGCCTTTAAAAATAAATTTGGACACATTATGGTAGGAATAAGAGCTAAAAAAATAATACCATAATAAAGCATAATCATGGGTATTCTACTAGTCAAATAACCACATGAACTTTCAATTACTAGTTTAATAATAATGGAATGTATAATGTGGGACATCATAACTATACCGTCAAGGCCTCATACCAAGACCATAAATATCCATTTTGTCAAGGTCTCGTGCCAATACCATAGTTTGTCTCATGAAACCTACTGATGCATCGAGGGGCTATTGCGGGCCTCACCCGATAGTTAATAAGTCCAATGAATTACTCTTATGAATGGGGATAAATATAAACAACATACACAATAATATTGAAACTAATATATGAAATGTAAATAACTTTCCCCAATCATTAATCATAAACACTAACCATTCAGAGTAATATGGTGAATGGTTTCAAGAAAGTGCATCCACAGTCAAACTAATCATAAACCATTAAATAAAAAATGGTGGATGATATCATAGGAGATAAACCTCAATGAAGTACAATATTCAACAAATGACATTGATATAGATGAAGATACTTTTAAATGAGACCATTGAAAAATCCTTGAGGAAATAATCCTTAAACATTCCAAAGTGTCTCATACCACCTTGAAACATTCAAATCATAATCCCTTAGAATATCATGAGAATAAGGAGACTCTTGATATGATATATCAAAGGGAATTACATACACCACAAGCAAGAAATAATGGGTGAACAAGGCATATATCTCATAAAATTTAAAGTGAGATGAGAAAAATCTTTTTTACTTTGGAAAGAAGAGTTCTTTTGGAAAATCATTTGTATTTGTCATGAAATCAGATTGTAAACATAGATATCCCAGAAAATAAAAGGTAAGGTCATTGAAATTATATTTTAGGATTAAATAAAGTCTTATTTAGGTGAAATCATTTAAAAATATTTTTTAAAGAAGCTTTAGAAATAAAACATCTTAGTGCGGTTTAAGGAAGATATTAAAGGATTTTAAAGTGCAAAGGTATGTTTTCTTTCATAAAACCAGAAATAAACCAAAATAGATCTTTCATGTTAAAATTTTTGATTTTAGAAAGATAAATATGTCTTAAAACAGATTATAGAGTGAACTTCAAAATAGGTAAGAATTCAAGAAGTTCCTTGAACCGGACTTGTATTTCAGAACAATTTTTGAAAGATTCTTTTAAAACATGTAACCCCCCATAAAATAAAGAAGGATTATGATTGGTACACATATATAGAACATTCACACATAATTTATGAGGAGTACATAGTAATAAATAAGAATTTCATTAAGGTGATTATAGAATAAGACCAACCCGAATGAAAATTGAGTTTCGGGTAGAAAATACTTAAAACTTTGTAATCAATTGAATCGTATGCCCCAAAATTAATAATCATAAAATAATACAATGAATATCATTAAAATAAAGAGATTAATTATATGAAACATCAAGAAGAAGCATACATACACCATACACAAGTAGTAGTAGTGAATATGGAATATCTCACAAAAATGGAAGTGAGATGAAGAAACTCTTACCTTAGTTTGAAGGTGTTCTCCACTTGATCTTAATGACTTGAATAATCAAATTTAGGTTAATTAATTACTAATTCCATAACTTCTTCTTAATGTAATTGATTTATTATAACCTTATTAAGTTCATTCATGGTTTTTTTATGGGTTAAGAGGTTCAATTTCATTGTTCGGGTCCGTTTGTTTCATGATCGGTATACTTATATACATGACGGGGAATCGTGTAAAATGAGGATGGTTGTCCAGAATTAAAGTTATATGTTATTAGTGAAAATCTATAAGGTTACATGGTTTTAAATTTCATTTGGTTACTTAGAGTGAAGATGAATTATTATATAAATTATTTAATGATAACGGTTTGGGTTAATTGACGGTTTTTGAACACAACAAACTCATTTTTCTTTATAAATCAAAACCATGTATTCAAAAAGATTCCAATATCATAGATGAGAGATAATACATGTATTATAGTTTGTTTCAACCATAAGAATGGTTTCATGACCAGAATTTAAGACGGTAATAGAAATTGAAAACCCATTGTCCTTGAATTTGGTAAATTAGCACATCTCGGATGATGTTTTTTACTACTAACATAAAAGAATGGTAAAGGAGAGATGATAATAAATTATTCCATAATCATAACAACATTACATTACATGTAAGGTACTTGAGTTATCATAACATTTGGATGAGGATATGTGAGGATAGAAAATAAAACAAAGGAACTTGAAAAGAAAGTAAAAGGATTAAAAAGAGAAATTTACCTCTTGAATTAATCTTCCTTGAGAGCCTCTTTAGGAAAGAGGATTTGGTCTTTTTATGAGACAATGGGTTGTTGGACGTGGGGGAGGAGTTTGGGCAGATATTTGGGTAGAATTTAGATAAGGCACAAGGTTTGAGGGGAGTGAAGAGAAGAGGTAATGAGGGGTGGTATTTATAGTGAAGGAGGGGAGGGGTTCCACTTTATTTTAATCATTAGTTTAATATTTTTGCTCAAGATTATGAATAGTCTTGATTCTTGTGACTCAAAACGGTAATAAGTGCATGTGATTTTGAACTAATGGTCATTTACATCATCCATGACTCAAGCATGATGCAGAAATTCACTTATTTAGTATATTTCGTAAATTATCAAATTTCACTATTCACCAAAAAATCAAGTATTTCAGAAAAATCCCAAAAATTTACCCTAACCATTTTTCGACGAGTAGAATTCAAAAATGAACTAAATTTTATCAAAATAATTTTCTAAATAAGAGAAATTTAATTTTTAAATAAAATCATTATTTACTTGAAAAATACAGATTTTAAATTTAAAACTGATTTTATAATACGTTCAAAAATTAACTGAGGTCTCATAAAATTATCCTAAAATCATAGGACGAAAAAATATTTATTTAGGAATACTTTTTATGAAAATTAATTTTTTAATTTTTTAATTTAAAATTGTAATTAAATATTTATTACTCAAAAAAATATCAACACATAATTGTTAATTTCTAAAATACTCTATTTCATTTATAAGGCGTCTAGATTTTATTTACTTTCATGGGAAAGGTTACTATTTATAAGGGTACATTACTATTCATAAGGGTATGTTACTATTCATATGGGTAATTTACTATTTACCAAAAATGTAAGTTGATCTTATCATACTTTAAATATCTTATTGAACATAACTGTGTATGCCAGTTTTTCAAAATTCAAATCAAAGAGGTGACAAAATTATGTTTAATAGTTAGGTTATAACAAAAAGGTGTTTTGTAGAGACCCAGTGTTTCATGCATTCAATATTAAATTTATTTATAAAACCTTGGTGTGTTACATAGCACTAGTCTATTCTATTCAAATCAAAATTATTTTGATTTATTATCATATTCTGACGCTGATTTTGGAGGTTTTAGGTTTGATCGGAAAAGCACAATAGGTATGAGTCATTTTATCAGTAAGAGTTTAATTTCATGGAGTTCTAAGAAACAATTATCAATTACATTATCAATAGTTGGGGATGATTATGTTGATGGTGTTAGTTGTTCTCAAAGTTTTTGGATTAAACAAACTTTATGTTATTTTAATATTAACTTTGATAAAATTCCTTTTTTTTTGTAATAATTCTAGTGCAATTTCAACTTCTTAAAATCATTTGCAACACTCTTGGACAAAACATATCGATGTTAGATTTCATTTTCTGAGAGATGATGTGAATAAAGGATATATTAGTTTAGAATTTGTTCCAACTGAAAACAATTTGCCGACATATTTACTAAACCATTAGATTATGTAAGATTTGAGAAAATGAAGTTTGAACTTAGTATGTTAGAAGCATAATTTTTGCTAAATTTTGACACATTTATATTAAATATGCATTTATGCAGGGGGTTTATACATTTGAATATTCGTTGCTAACAATTTGTTTATAAAAATGCTTAATCTGTACAAATCTAGGTTTTTCTAACTGTTTATTATTTAAGAGGGAGAATGTTTTAGAAATTTAATTTTTTAGCTTTTTGATAAATTTCAAAAGGGGGGAATGTTTTTGAAAGATTAACTAAATATTTAGTTTTGTAATTTATAAAAGGGGGGGATTGTTAGTGTTTGAACTTGTGTGTTAATGACTCATTATTGGTGTTTTGTTAAATTATAATTACCTCACGTTTATTTTATTATAAGTTGTCTAAACATTTTTTTAACATATTTTAATATTGCATATGCTTTAGGGTGTGTATTATTTTGTTTTAGTATGGTATCGCATTATATTTTAATGCTTTGATTATTTTTAACATATGCAAGAATATTGTTTTTATATTCATATGTTTCTTTTGTATTTTATATTTTCGATTAAATTTTTATATCATGTGTTAATTTTTATTTTTAGCGTTTAAATAATTTTAATATATTTGAGTGTGTATATATATATGCCCCATAGGGTGCAGTTTAGTGGTTATGCCCATGTTGTATCTATGGCGGTGTGTTGGGGAGGTCCTGGTTTCGAACCTCCACATTTGCATTTATGTTTCCTTTCTACCTCATCCCTAGGCCTATTGTGTGTGTGTGTGTGTGTGTGTGTGTGTATAGTGTGTGTGTGTGTGTGTGTTGCACTGTTCACCTCCTCCTTCACCAGCTTGTGCACGCACACCTTCATCTCCATCGACCGCAGCACTCCAGTCCATCGTGGCAACTCAAACATCCTCCATTGTCCATCTTCTTCTCACATGAGCAAAGTCCACAACAGTTCAACATCGCTTCATTTGTCTGTCCTGGTTTCGAACCTCCACATTTGCATTTATGTTTCCTTTATACCTCCTCATCCCTAGGCCTATTGTGTGTGTGTGTGTGTGTGTGTGTATAGTGTGTGTGTGTGTTGCACTGTTCACCTCCTCCTTCACCAGCTTGTGCACGCACACCTTCATCTCCATCGACCGCAGCACTCCAGTCCATCGTGGCAACTCAAACATCCTCCATTGTCCATCTTCTTCTCACATGAGCAAAGTCCACAACAGTTCAACATCGCTTCATTTGTCTGTCCTCTGGTGCATCTTCGCACAACTCATCCATGCAAGCAGGTAAGCTTCGACTTCGTTCGGTTTGCGCTTCAGAATCTCCGACCACGCGCGAAGCACCACAACAGCTTGTCTACACCGGCATGCATCCTCTCTGCAACGCGACGCTAGTCTTCATCCATGCGACCGGATCAACCAAGCATCCATGCAAGTAGCTCGACTAGCTCGTCGATAATACCCAGCCTGCAATACGTTGGCTCATCTTCAACACCAGCTTCTCTCACTGCACCAACCTACCATGAAGTGGGTATTCAAAGTGATCGTGAGGTAGTATTTGAAGTTACCGTGCAATGATATTTGAAGTTACCGTGAGTTATTTTTACAAATTATCATGAGTATGATTTGCAAAGTTGATTTTACAAGTGACCGTGAGTTATAATTTTAAGTGACCGTGAACTATATTTTTAAGTGATCGTGAGTTATATTTTGAAGTTACCGTGAATCTATATTTCGAAGTGACCGTGTGGGTATTTCAAGTTACTATAACGAACCTACCACAAGTGACCGCACGACGAATTTGTTCACATGCTCAGTATATCGATCGTGTGTTTATAGGGCACAATAAGTTAATCGACCGCAAGACTTATGTCTTACACGGTCAGATTTTTAATTTGTTTATTTTTATGAAAATTTATATTTTTCAGCATGCTCTGTTTTAGCGATATTTTGATAATTTGTTTAACTGTAAGTTTATTTAATATGTTTTAATTGTTCTTTTACTTTCTAATATATATATATATATATTATAACGATTGTTTGTCTGTTGAGGAGAAAAATATCGTGAAAATACTTATGAAAATAATAATTTTCATATTATTTATTTTACACTTTTTTATAGTTTTTGAATTATTGAATTACTGCAAATTTATAGGAGTATTTTTTATCATTATATCTGTTTTGAAAAATTCTCAAATGTACTAACGATCATATTAGAAGTGTTTTGAAGTTAGTTCATGCAAGAATAAAAGAGCACAAGAACTATCTGATAAAGAACGCAATAATTCAAATTACAGGTAACGGTATTATTCTAAGTATTATTATTTTCTAAGTCGTGTCATTCCGTGATTGGTCAATTAGACGCTCCTTCGCAGTCAAGAAGATCTTGGGCATGCTTTGTGTATGTCTTATAAAATGCAATATATTGTAAGAATATAATTATAATATATACTATAATGCAATATATATAATTAGCACATTGTTACATACAAACAGGTATTCAAACATAACAAGTTCAAGCGCTCCATTTTATCTTAGGTTGATTTTAAACCATGATTGAAATCTTTCGAATATCAAAAACTTTATTTAACAAGACATGGGATAAAATCTAATTTTTGATCTCATTTACACTATTTAATAAATTTTGTAACATATTTTTCATTTTCTTTTATATTAGATATAGCTTTAGAGTCATTCTAAATAATCATTTTTTTGTTGGAACTAGGGGATTTTGATTACATAGAATATAAAATTGATGGATGCCAGCAGATCAAATTGTCAAAGTACGTTATTGTGTTATTTTATTCCAACCAATCTGATGGTGAAATCTCTACAAGTTACAACAGTGAAAGTGTTTTAATTCTATAAAAGATTCTTTTATAGAACACTTTGAAAATACCAAAAACATGTGATAAGCTTCCCCTATCACACCAACTTGCTCACTGGAAAGCACTCAAGGGCTGCTTTGTCCATGACTTGTTCCTGCTCAAGGAGACACGTTTTCAAATATATTTTTAAAAAAAATACAAAATTTTCAAAAATAATATGAGGAAGGATTTGATCAATTACCTGGATCATCCTGGTGATCAACCCAGGACCCTCCTGCATTGAATTTATAACACGTCATTTTGATGAGATAGGAGAGGGAGAGAGAATTATGAGCTGCAATTATTATGAAAAATATTTTATGCAATATATTTCTAAAAACACATCAGAAAATATATTGAATCAAGTAAATGAAAAAATTATTTTAGATACCAAAACTGAAAATGAGAGGTCTTTTAAAAACATTTTTCAATACATTTTTGGAAAATGAAAACAGGAAACCAAACACAGCTCTATATTCAATATTCCACCTTAAATTGCTTCACTTCCCATGAAACCTGCCTCCAGGTTTTCATTTCAATTGAGTCCCATGGACTTGGAACTTGAATTATGCCCACATGCTGAACCACCTTCAAGCTGCCTGCATTTTAAAAAACAGAAATAGAAAACAGATATAGTCATATTTATTTTTAAACAGAAAACAAACAGGCCCTTGCTTGTTATAAATGCCTCTTCCCAGGTTTCCCTCTTTGACCACAATGGTGCAACTTCTCTGAATGGGATTCCCTGGTTTGAGCATACGCTGCACCCAATAAAAGTTGCAGGTGCATATGAATTCACCATGTCATTAACATATGTCAAATTGTTGAGTACGCTCCTAAAAAAAATTACAGCACCACATACTCGATTACAATTTGACGAATAACTCCAGGAAGTACGCCATCTCCAAGTGGAGCGGTTAGAACTTCACAATCATGTGGCCATTTCCCTTGAGCCTGACTATTATCCTGGAAACCAATACCATTGAGCACTGCAACTCATTTTTAACACTAGTGTACGATAGTGTGCTCACCATCCGGCAAACGACAAAGAAATTAGTCACACAGCCTTCGAGTATCCCATCACCGTCGCAAGATAGCAGGAGCTCTGTAGCCAATGGAGGTCTCAACCTCTCCAGAGGCTTCCTAAGCCTGTCTGATCATAACAAAATACGCACAAATAAATGAAAGAGGGATTTACGATCACCATAAAAAGTTGCTAGCAAAACTCATGCAAAACTATCAGTTGGAGCCACCCAAAGCTATGTTGCATTGAGTTTGATTCCAACACATTTAAGTATAAATTTGCAACTACGAAAGAAGCAAACATTTAACTGAAACCTGCTTTTTAATGATTTGATTTTATGCTCGATTAATAATCTGCCCATCCATTTAAAATTTCTTATTGGAAATCTTATGAAGATTTTCAGAGAATTAATACTTTTATCATCCTTCTAAAGTGTTTTATAAAATTATTTTATCATGTAAACCTTCTAAAGGTTCTATTATTATTAATATTGATGGTAATGTTGATATTGCTCTAGTGGCTTGAGATTTTGAAGGAAATTTTAATGATGCTGCTTTTAAATTTTTTATGGAAACTTGTTTCTGCGGATTTTGCTACTTTTCTCACGGCTCTTCACTGGGTTCAACATTACCAGCCTTCTTTTTCTGTTATCGAGACTGATTCTCTTCGTTTAGTTAATTTTTAGATAAATCTGAATTTGTGCCTTTAGTTCATAAACAGTTTATTCATCCTATTGCTTCTTTGTTATCTTCTTCGAGGTGCTTGGTTTATTAGAAATATATTAATCATTAAGCTAACAGTGTTCCAAATGCTTAAGTTAGGCATGCCCAAGTTTCTTAACAAACAACAAACAAACCGTAAACCCATGGGGTCGGCTATATGAATCAAACGCCGCCAATTAGCTCCATTGAAAACCATATTTTCATTGAAACCATTTAGAACAAGATCATCTTGAATGATTTGAGTAAGGGTCTCTTAAGGTCTATCTCTAATAAGTGAATTAGTCATAAGTTTCCCCTATTAACAGATGCATTCCTAGTGTACTTCTAACATGTCCAAGTTTCTCGACAAAATATGGACGTCGCTCAAATTTTGCACCTAAAACGGTTAAATGTTTGATTAAATGGGCTTTCCTTACAATCCTGTTTGTTTCAAACAGATTTTCAACTTTTTTTGCTATTTATTAAGATTTTGTATTGCTAGATTTAATTTTGTTGGTATTTCAAGATTTATCTAGTTGGTTTTGTTTGCTGATTTTTTGTTTTTTAGACTGGTTTTTTTATTTAATTTTTGTGTTTCTAAGTGTTTTATTAGTAGCAAAACTTTATTTTTAGAAAATTGTGAAGTAACTGTAATCTTCTTTTTGTAGTTTATTCCTTTGTAGTAGTCACATTTTGATTATTATGTTGCAATCTGTTGAAATTTATGTGCTATGGATCTGATTTAATATTCTTCTACAATATTATTATTTGCTTTTGTTGTAATCTATTATAAATACTACTGTTTTATTATGAAGTCAAAAGGTTTTTTATTTTATTTTTTTTGCAGTAACTATGATATTGTTTATTAGGAATGAGTGGGTAGAGGCAGAGTAGTTGTAACTGCCTAAGGGTAGTATGGGCATTCTTTGTGTGGAAGTGGGCAGTTGTAACTGCCTAGGGGCAGAATGGTATTTTTGATTAGGGGTTTGTTAGCTGGCTGATGGGGAAATAAATAAGGGACGTGTTGTAGGATGGGGGGGGGGTATTATCTACTTTCCAGCTGGATGATGCAGGGGGTTTCGAGCCTTGGGAGGACTCAGCCTGGCTCTACGAAAGTGGACTTCCGGGAGATTTCTTCCACCACCTTCTTATTTTTTCCTGTTTGCCTGCTAAAGCTTGTAATCCTCCATTCTGCTGTTATTAAATGGAGATACAGTATTGATTTCCTTTTCCACTATGATAGGAAAACATGGGCTAGGAAAGAGGGGAGGTGCTGTTGGACAATAGGGGTTGCTGCTGGGGAATTTGTTGTAACTGCATGGGGGGCCATGGAGAATATGCTGGGATCCTGAAGGAATATTCTTGGGGCCCACTGCTGTTAGAGGAGGATGTTATAGAGAGGCCCGGTAGAGGAATATGCTAAGGAATAAAAGGGGAATATGCTGAGGGGGGTACAGGTAGGTAGTAGGGGGCTGTTATAAATTGGTTGGGCTGAAAAGAGTGGGAGAGGGAGAACTCAGTTGTATTTCGGCCTGGGGCTTGGGACGGGTTGGGGTTTGCTCACCCGTAGAGTCTTTTCGGCCGTAAGTTCCTGTTTTTCTGCTTCTTCCCCACTGTTTCTTTCCCCCATTTTTATCTCTAATACACTAAAGTGTCACCGCTGGGCTAAGTTCTTATCAAATTGGTCCGACCTGCCGCCCCATTCATCTTTTTCCGGCCATGGAAACCCTCCAGACCTGCCACGACAATCTTTATCAGCGGATGGCCACCTTGGAAACCTCTTTCACCACACTGGAAATTTTTGTCGCTGCAACCCGCACAGAGCAGGCCGAGTTCCAGAAATTTGTGGCGTCCGAATTGGCGGCCCTCCGCTACCTCATCAATTCCATGGTCCGCCGCCCGAAGAAAGCATCGTTTCTCACCGAGGACCTCCCGTCCTCCACTTCCAATCTATCTGCCTCCCACACTGTCATTTCCGATGCTGCAGGAAAATCCACTTGGGAGCCTGCAGTTGCCGCGAAAATGACCGCTCACTCGGAGAATGAAGCGCCACCAATAATAGAACCACGGAGCCGCAACCCAGTTCTGGGGGGTTCACAGGTACAACGCCATTGGAGGCCGCGGCTAGGATACAAAGTATGTCTGCGACGCTATTACTGGCGCTTGACAGTCCAAAGAGGTCTGCTGAACCACTTCTAGAAACTGTTAGATTTCACCTAGTTCCTACGGACATGGGACAGCTTAGCGCAAACGGGCTCACTTCTCCCCTTCTTCCTATTGTGGTTGCGTGTGCTGTTTGATGGAGCACACCAACACTTTCTCCCAACATGGAACTGCATTTCTGGAAACATGGGCACCGTTTGGGCACAGCTTCAAGCCCTTCGGCCTTTCAACTTGTGCATTTCCCTGCAGTTCCACCATCTAGAATTGCTGATGATTTGGAGCGAAACAAAGCAAAGCATAGGGCACTTGTGCTGAAAACCAGCCCCCACCACTACGGTTGCATGTTAACTAGGGGGATGCTCCATCCGACAACTATGATACGACACGGAGACAAACTGACGACAATAGATGTCACGCTGGCCGAAAGGAGCATATGGCAGATTGCTTGGCATGACAATATGGGCAGTGCACCTTCTCACCACCTACGGTTCCATGGAGCAAGGCTGGTCTGGAAAATTGCTTGGCATGTCGGGTCCGTCACACTTGGGGGACACATCCACCATCTTGAGGACAAGATGGTTTTTCAAGAGGGTGGCAGTGATGGGAAAACATGGGCTAGGAAATAGGGGAGGTGTTGCTAGACAATAGGGGCTGCTGCTGGGGAATTTGTTGTAACTGCATGGGGGGGCATGGAGAATATGCTGGGATCCTGAAGGAATATTCTTGGGGCCATTGTTGTTAGAGGAGGCTGTTATAGAGGGGGCCGGTGGAGGAATATGCTGAGGAATAAAAGGGAAATATGCTGAGGGGGGTCCACAGGTAGTTAGTAGGGGGCTGTTATAAATGGGTTGGGCTGGAGAGAGTAGGAGGGGAGGGAGAACTCAGTTGTATTTCGGCCTGGGGCTTGGGACGGGTTGGGGTAGAGTCTTTTCTGCCGTAAGTTCCTGTTTTTCTGCTTTTTCCCCACTGTTTCTTTCCCCCATTTTTATCTCTAATACACTAAAGTGTCATCACTGGGCTAAGTTCCTATCACACTCTCATTGTCGTAACAATTTGGCGACTTTGCGGGAGAGAGGCGGTGTTAGAGCTGGATGAGCATTTAGTTGGAGTCGCGTACGCTGCTGGAGTAGAACCGAACGCAGCAAGACGATCGTTGTTGGACGTTCGAAAAGAGAGGGAAATTGCTGCTGTGAAGGAAAAACGCAGGTCTGTTGCAGTGTTGGATTTTTTCCACTTCGGTTTTGCACGCACGGGAACTCAGTCGCTAGGGGATCGCGTTCCGGCAGAAGAGACGCATGCGCTGGGTGTTTTCTTTGATGATGATTCAGGAAATCCGTGAGAAGAGGTTAGCCATTGAATTACAGTAGATTTCTCGCGCGAACTGGATTCTTGTGTGTACTGGAGTTTTCAATAATAAAAAACGGTGTTGGAGGAGCTTGTTATCTTCGACGTAGCTTTTTCTTCTTTTACTTCGGATCTGGACGAAACAGTTGGGAGGCAACTGCTTGGGAGAGGACGTTGTGAGGAGGACTCACTTCTGGCTGCTCGAGACAATTAGGAAGAAGTGAAGTGAGGCGCTGTTGGGGACGCGATCTCTGCTGAGAGGGAATCATGGTTTTTGACGACGAATAGAGGAATGTTGGAGAGGCCGTCTAAAATGGATTTTGTTGAAGCACCAACAGTGGCGCATTCAGAATGGATGGAGAATAGAATTGTTGCAATTGAGTCAGCAGCGATTTTGCGGACACTTTCCACTATGCAAGAAAATTTGGTTAAGCTGGAATGTGAGTGAACAAACTCAGCACTTGTGCAGGATGCATGCACGGTTGCGCCGATCCGAGGAAGAGGCGCCACTCAGGCTGAACAGTAAAGAGCAGTGTGCTCCTGGTTTGAGTCCTTTTCCTCTTGTTGGTGAAGTAGCATTTCCGAGTGATTTTTCAACAGAGCGAGAAGGGCGAGGGAATAACAAGGCAGTGCAAGAGCAACCATTGAAGATTATACTTGGTAAAGAGTCGGTGTTGGAAAACGAATTTCGTCAAACAGAGTCTCCAGATTACGCAATAGGTATTCAAGGGGATGCAACAGTTGGAATTAATGGGGATGTAGCTGATGGTCTGCAGAGCTTTCAGTATAGACAAGAAAGGAATGTCAGAAGTGAGCTTGAAGAGCAATTTGACTCCGGTTTCAACCTTTTTAGGTCGGAAGGGGAAATTTAAGATCCAGGATCAAGCTTGGATGAACAGTTGTGGCGCAAGTGTAGTGTGACGGAAATCGTTGCGACAGCAAGTGGTACAGCTACTGAATGTTTACCAGCAATGGCTGCATTGAGAAAGAAGCCTGAGGTACCAAGGGAGCTGAGTGAGCTGCTCAACACAAGAAATATAGATGTGTACACAAGCAGCTCTATTGACCGCAAATAAAAGTATAAAAGTCAAGAATCCTGATATTTTTGGGTTACAATTTAGGACATTTGGTATGGAGACAATGGTGCAAAGGTCTATTCAAGAGCGGCCTGGTCCTCTTCCACAGGACAAGCGAGCTCAAACTGGGCAACTTGTGTCTGCGGTTATAGTGGAGATAGGTTACAGCATGAAATATGTAGCAAGTTGGTTGTCAAGTATAGATGGTGTGGCTGCTGGGATAGTTATCAACATGTGCAGTCATTGTATACATTTTCTGAACATTGCAGTGACTCCATCTTGTTTCGCAACTGCACTGGAAATGTCACAAGTTAGAGTGTCAGTTGTCGGTATGTCAACAGGTGTTGATGCTGCTTTTACTAGAAAGGTGACCAGAAGATTGGAAATGTTTGGAAAACCTTTTAATCTGAAAGGAAAAAATACCGTTGGGAAGACCATGTTTGGGGTTACATCTCCTTAAGAAAATGCAGTCCAAGGTAGATTGGTTGACGTGAGTTATGCGACCTTGATTTTTCATTCCACTAGTATAGAAGGCAAGGCCATGGTTTTCAAGGGATGGGGAACTACATGCTCATTGGTTTACAATTCAGGTTTTAAGCCTGCATGGTCAGGTGGATGTTTGGTCCAAGCAGTCCCTCCCGCTAGGACCTGTTCATTTCAGTTTGCCAAGGGATTTTAGAGTTGCAAAAAAACTAGAAAACGATTATGCAACCGCTATAGTTGGGTCTGATTTTCGAAATGGCCGCTATGCTCCTGTTTTATGGAACCGTCGTGTGCAGAGTTCAAGGATACAGTGTTTGAGGCATACAACGACGAGCAGTTTGAGATTTATGGAGCAAATGAGAAATCAAAGATACAACATGTTTTTTGGCTTGGAATTCTGAAGACCAGAGGCTTCTGGCAGCCGCTAGAAATTCAATACGACACCAAGTTGGTTAATAGCTGTTTTCAGCAGACCTGGAAGGTTTTGAAACCAGCAGACTTAAATGACAGATGGGTTGATTATCAAGAAACGTTTGTTGGGTATGTGATTGTTCTTCCCTTGGTTGTGTTGTTGCCCCGGGTGTTCTTTTGGTGCGGCAACATGGTTCTTCCCAGATTTTGTGAAGTTTTACCCATGCGCGCAGCTGAGTCAGCACCTCTTGATGTTAAAGATTATAGAGGTGAATTATATTGGAAAAACTGTCCACCTACGTTATGGGTGAAGTGTGAAGATTGGCGAAGTTTGGCATCAAATGAGAATACCACTAAAAGCAAGATTATGGGTGTTGCTGCACAGGCGGATGAGTTTGCTTCACTGGCTTTACTAATTGTAATAGCAGATTGTTCTGGACACCAGCAAATGAAACTAGAGTACACCTCACTCGTTTTCAAGGGGTGGCTATTAGACAGTACGCTGGAATTTGTTTCCTGTGAGTTGCAGTTTTTGGATTTTGTTGCACCAAGTGGTAAAATAGCAGTTGTGGCAGGGAAGAAAATGGGAAGCGGAGTGTGGATGACATTGAAGAGACGCCACGCCAAGGTGAAGACAAAGAAGATGAGTTACATTGGCTGGAATATTTTATTTGCTAAAGTGTTCGGGGAAGGGGTTGTTGAATTGGTATTGGACATGCAAGGGGTGTATACCAGTAATCTCGAAGAGTCCCTGCAAAGCGCTAGAGAACTAAGCGCAGTCTATGCTATTGAGAAAAAACTTAGCAAGATTCACTACTTTCAAATGCCAAGGTTGCAAATGCTACTGTTTTGGAGGAAGCGAATCCTTGTGGAGAATTATAGAATGTCACTTGTCCTGCATCTGTGTTGTTGGTTCCAGAACCGAGGGTAGGCCAAGTTGCTTGGTTGTTTAGGCCTCCGCCAGAACCATCTCCGGGGGTTTTCATTCCAGTGCTATCGGGACTAGCTATATTTTAGATATCCACCTTGAGGACAAGGTGATTTTTCAGTGTGGGGAAATTGTTAGGAACGTGAGGTTGTTGGGGCTGACTGTGTATAAAGGCAGAGTAGTTGTAACTGCCTAAGGGTAGCATGGGTTTCTTTGTGTGGGCGTGAGCAGTTGTAACTGCCTAGGGGCAAAATGGTATTTTTTATTAAGGGTTTGTTAGCTGGCTGGTGGGGAAATAAATAAGGGACGTGTTGTAGGATGGGGGGGTATTATCTACTTTCCAGCTGGATGCTGCAGGGGGGTTCGAGCCTTGGGAGGACTCGGTCTGGCTCTACGAAAGTGGACTTCTGAGAGATTTCTTCCACCATCTTCTTATTTTTTCCTGTTTGCATGCTAAGCTTGTAATCCTCCATTCTGCTGTTATTAAACAAAGATACAGTGTTGATTTCCTTTTCCACTCTCACAGTCGTAATAGCAGGCAGTGTTTTTAAAAGTAGTTGGGTTGTCCGTGTAGAGAATAACTGTCTAGGGGTAGTAGTGTATTTTGCCTTATTAATAGGTTGGGTCAGTTGTGAGTTGTTGGCTGGGCTAGTGGGGTATTAAGTAGCGGGAATTGCTGTAGGAGAGGGGGTATGCTTGCTTTGCATTTTCAGCTGGATACTGGGAGGCATCAACTTAGGGAAGTCATCAACTTAGAGAAGTCGCTGCCAAGGCCTCAAAGAGTGGTCTTCTCCAGGGAACTCCTCTACCTCTCTCTTCCTCTACTTTTCTTCCTACTGTAATTATATTTTTGCACTGTCTGTTCAGCAAACTTAATATAGAGTTTACAGCTGTTTTCTTCTCTCTCCCTCTCGGGCGCACTTTTTGTCCTAACATTGTTTAAATTTTATTATGCTGTTTTATCTTAATTTAAATTTGTTGTTCTACCCTCAGATATAAATGAGGCCTTGAATAAAATTGGGACCCATCTCAGGTACCGTCTAGAGAATAGGGATTCTTACCTAAAAAAATGAAAGCAAACATAAAGTAGTATTGTGTATACACTAACCTTGCCCAATTGGAATACTTGGCAGCTGCAACATCCCTACCAAAGCCTGCAACAGCCAAGTGGGCAGCATTTTCCGGTGCACAAAACAAGGGAGGAACATAAGCCCCTATATGCACACAAACATCAAGAGCCCTAAAAAATACATCTCCGCCAACATCCTCTTTCACCTTTAATTTCTCCGAATCCCCACAAACTAGAACCGTGATCGCCAATTCGTCACCACTTTTCCTCTTATTCAGAGCAACGGGCAAAGTTTTACCCACTGATTCATCAACAAGTGATTGAATCGTGGACTCCCAGAATGATGTATCCACTGGAAATGGGGCCATTGATTTTCCTGATTTGAAGAAAAGTTCCGGGTGGGGGTTGCATAGAAGCCTTGCAGAATTGGCAAGTCTAAGCAAATGCTTGTCCCAGAACAAGATGCACGAACCATTGCGCGAGGTTGTATAAGCACCTGGGTTACGGAAATTTTCATCGTGAGCATGCCAGTTAGTTTGCTGAGCAATTTCAAAGGAGTCGTACCTGGGTGGGTCTCGAGGAAGGAGGATACTGGAGGTGCTTCAGAAACAGCGCCGTTTATGAACAGAAGCTGACAGCTCGACATTCCCCTCTCACCTAGCTTCTCAACTTTAGGTCGGCCCGGACAATATCATTGCCCAACAGCAGTCTTGAAAATGTTATCATTTCACACAATAATCAGGACCGGCCCGAACAATCATGTTGCCCAAGACAAAGTATAAAAATGTTGCCCTTTAAATATGGATGGTTAAAGAATTACACTGAAGCGAACCAGATCAGAGCACAAACTTTACAGACCTAAAATTATAAATCCATTTAAACTCACATTACATGCGGACTTCAAAAAATAAGTTCAGTTCACATGCGAACCAATTCATATGTTAACTGCATAATATTAAAAAGTAAAAAAAACAATACAAAAACATATGTTTAAAGCTACACTCGTATTGCATGAAAAAATTAAGCAAAATAATTAATAAACATAAATAAAATGATAATGATAATTAAAAAAAGATTATAAAAAACACCAATTAATCGTGGACAAATCGAAAACTGCAATTGAGATGGGAAAATTACAATTGAGACGTACAAGATGTCAACGAATCCGCAATTTAGATAATTTCTGAAAATTAAACAAAAGAATTAATAAAATAATGATAATTAAAAATGATCATAAAAAAACACTAAATACCTATAGATAAAACGCAAATTGCAATTGAAATGGCCAAATTGCAATTGAGACGAACCGAACAAAGGTAAATTTGAAAATTCAAATAATTTCTAAAAATAAAACAAAACAATTAATATAAATAAAAAAATTAAAATGATAATTAAAAATTGATCATAAATAAACTCTAATAAACCATGGACAATAAATATCAAATTGAAGGCAAATTGCAATTGAGGAGGATAAAACAGTGAATCAACAATAAGTTAATTGCAGAAAATTGAACAAAACAATTGCTAAAAATAAAATATAAAAATGAAATGATGAATCAATTATAAAAAAAAACCCATATACCTGGGCCGCAAGCAGGCAGCTAGGGAGGGGTCGTCCGTCGCAGGGAGCAGGGCAAGGTGAGGCCAGTCGCGTGCGGAGCACTAGCCGGCGGCCGATAGCAGCAATAAAGCACACTGCTTCTCCCTCCTGGTTGAGATTCAGTACAGATTAGGGCGGCAGGTGGTGAGCGGAGGAGGGAGAGGAAGAGGAGAGGGCAGCGTGGGTAGGGCAGCGTGGGTAGGGCAGCGTGGGTAGGGCAGCGTGGGCGGGCTGGCGAGCGGGCAGTAGGAGTGCGGGCGAGGGCGTTGAGCGAGACGAGAGGAGATCACGGCCTGGCCTGCGGGAGCTGGGGGAGAAGCAGTTCGGTGCGAGCACGAAGGAGGAGAGGAGCATCGGAAGAAATTAGGGTTAAGGGGCGTGATGCGTTTTGTTGCCCCTATAAGGGGCGTTGCCCAAGCCCCGACAATAATATACATACCACGACAAAATATATATATATATATGTATATATATGTATATATCAATACACATTTTTATGTCTTTCGTCACATAAAAAACTAACCAAGTATGATAATTAATAATTAGTACAATTTGGTTCAAAGAAAAACACTTTTATTGCATTTGTTGAAATAAATTCTTCAATCACTCGTTGTACTTAAACCTATTTAAAAACTCATTTTCAATTAAGATCACAGTCAACCCGCATAATATCTTTGAGAAAAATTTCTCTCCACCGATGCAACATAATGGTTATAGTCAACAAAATTTGATATTTAAAGTAAAAAAGTAGTGTTTCAAAAATTAACAACACATGTTTCAACTAACTGATTTTAATTCTAGTTTGTATTCAATTATTGATGTTTCATATTATCTAGCAAAATAAAACTTATATGAATCAAACAGAACCTCTGACCCCTAAAATTAGAAAAATCTAAACTCAAATGTTTATCAGTTGAATAAAAAAAATTAAACCCAACTACCTAAAAGCACAAAGTTTAACATTGAAATAATTAATCCTATGGTTGGGTGTGGTTTTGAAAAATAATTTGTGTTTTCTATTTTTTTAAATGTGAAAATGCAATGAATTGTGTAAAATGAAAATGTTTTTAGAAAATAAAAAAATGTATATTAGACATTTTTTATAGAGAAAAAAACACTGTTCACATTTGATGGAAATGAAAATGTTTGTATTGGTAACTCATTTCTTTCTTTCTTCTTAATTTTAAAAATATTCTAACATGTTTTTTAAAATATTTTGTAAAGTGTTTTTAAAATATTAAAAAAATTGTTAAAATTAAACACATTATAAATTTTTTATTTTTTCAAAAATTTATCATTTATATTTTCATTTTCGAAAAAAATATTTTTTTTATTTATACAATCTAGTAAATTTTATAATGCAATTCTAGGTGGAAATAATTTCACTGGTTGTGAATGCATTTTCAATTTTCATTTAAAAAATGATAACTAAAAACTAAAAATCGACAAAAAGTGAAAATCATATAGTTGAAATGCAAGATCAAATGGAGCATGTGAATAAAAAATTCTTGATTGAAAATCTGATCAATCAATCAAATAGAGAAAACAAACAATCCAGATTGAATGAGTATATGGGAGCATGAGTGCTTAAACGCCAATAAAAATCACAGAGGGGAGGAAGCAGGAAGTAAGTCTGCAGAAAAAAACAGTTTCTGAGAAAATGCAAAAAAATAGTTAAATTATCTCCTAGCAATCATAATTCTACAAACTATTGAACAATAATAAGCTGAATTACAAAAAAAAAATGCAAACATCTCCCCCCCCCACCTAGAAGCCAGCAGTGGTGGAAATCAAGAGGGAGAGGAGTTGGGGGCAGGCGGGGAGGGACTTGTGGCGATGTGGAGGAATCGCTAGTGGCGTAGAGGAGGCAGTGCCGACAGGGATGATGAGAAGAGGTGGTGTCAGCTGCTAGGGGGTAGGCGAAGAGGCAAGGATGCCTAGGGTTGCGGGAGTGATGCTGCGTGGGGGAGGGATGGTCCACACCCGGGCCGCCATGCTGGGCCTGATGGCCTGTATGGCAAGCACTACCCAACCCAAACAGGGTTCCAATCTGATTTTTTAATAATAATAACGAATCCTTTGTGTGCTTATTTATAAAAGTATTTTTATTTTTTATATTTACTAATTTTCATTCTTTTCCTATTGTTATTATATCAAATTTTTTATTTTCCTGTTCATTAAATATTTTATTTTTACGCATGTAAATGCCACTGAAAATAATTCCTCCTCAAAAGCTTTAATTTAGTTTTGGTGCAATTGATTTATAAAAATAATTAATAGATTCTATGAGTAAATATTTTTGTAAAGGTAAAATTAAATGTTGACTGTGTATATATGGTTAATATTTTTATGAGTAATCAAAAATGTTTTCATTGAAAACGAAGATCCACCATTCACAGAGCATGTTATCAGAAGACTAAAATGCATGACTATTAGATATGAATAACATAAAAACAAATGATCCATCTAAGTCATGACTTCATCGAAATTTATGTCAAGTTATTTTTAACTCAAATACCTACATTAGACAAAATTACTAAATGATAGTCAATTTAAATTTCAAAAAGTGTAAGTGTAATAAAGTCAACTTCAAGTAACAATAGCGTTGAAGCATAAAACCACAATTATCATAAAGGTTAACGGTCAAATTCACCAGGGTTGTGTTAGCCAAAGCACCAATCAACCCATTCACCAATAAACGAACTCTCAAGTTCTCAAGGTCATTTTAAAAGAACAAGTCCCTGCGTTTTGATCCTCCAATTTTAACTTGTTTCTCCATTGTGTTTGATCTTATAATTTGTAAATGTTTCAAAATATCACAAGTTTCTTTTCATTTTTAGCCTATCGTTTATACTCTCTCTCCATGATATTATAATCGAAGAGGGTGTGGTTATATGGATTTATCTTGCAAGTGAGTACAGTTTATATTTAGTATTAAGGCCTGTTAAATGCTATTATAAAATTTTCCCTCCACTTTGAATCAAAAGTGAAGAAATTCTTCATACATGAACTTGTGTATTCTACTATAATGGATTTACAAGGGACTATATCTAAAATCTCTATAACATTTATTTTGTCACTCATCGTTTTATGTTTCATATAATCTTCCATTTTTTAAACTCTTTTTACATTGATATATAAAGTGTTTTACACTTTTCATTTTTCCAAACTGGTTTTCTCACTCTGGCTCTCCTCTGAGTTTCCTAGTTCTCTACTAAGTTTCCTTCTATCCATTTTCAACAAAACTTTTTTTCTAATGCATAATCAAAACTCAGTATATTTTAATCCCATTACTCAAATCTATTTTAATTTAGATTTTTTGGATTCCGTTATTCTAAAGTGTTCAATTCTTTAGTTTCTAATAGTCCAATTTACCCCCTCCTAAAGTTGTCATATCATGACAACACCTCGTGCACACATGCACACATGTGACTTAAAGTGGTACACTTTGCAATTTTCACAACGTGTTTGTTGGATTTTGATGAAGAAAATCCATTTTCAAAGATCGTGGAAACAAACTACCCAAACCTGTTTTTCCACACAATCATTCTATTCATTTGAATCGAATAAATATTAATGAATAATGTAACTTTTATTAGATAAAGTTTCTATATTCAAGCTCTTCTTACACAAGCTTGATGGATATCTCTCAGAGTAAAAGGTATTCCTCCTCCAAAGGTAATCCATGGGCCTAATGGATATCTCAATGATTGAGAAATATCCCCTCTTTCTCATGGCATGCTATAACCTTAATTAAAGAGAATGAGAGAAATGGGAACTTCAATTTAAGGAAATGAGAGCTTCAATCTAGGGAGTTTTCATAGCACAAATCTTACGTACCATATCATGGTCTCAAACTCCATTTATAGGCTTCAAGGGCACTTCTTAAAGTCTTGAACATTTCATAAACTTTCATTGTCTTAGTAATCTAAATGTTTCACAAATGCTTGAATAATGAAACACGCTACAAACCATTTATACCATTTGACCATCAAACATGAAATGTTTAACTCTTCAAACATTTCACAATGCATCATCAAAACTCCTCTGAATATCATAATATGATATTCTTGTTATACCCAGGTTCGGTGAGATCACTAAGAGGGGGAGTGAGTGAATCAGTGGTTCCTTTTTCTTTTACGAATATATCTTCTTAATTCAATATTTGTAGTCGGTTAAAGCTTCGATCCCCTCCTCTTGTTGTCTTTTAAAATCACTTGAGTACACAGAATGTAAAAACCATAAGACACAAGGATTTACAAGTTTTTTCCTTGAAATCCTACTTCTTTCCATGTTTGGATCGCTCAAGTCCTGGTTTCTCCACTATGAATCACTTGAGTACAATGAACATGCAATCTCCCAAAAATCTTGACGAGAAATCTTCTAAAATACCCAATAGACAATCTCCTAAAGTGTCTGGTCTTCAAGTGTTCATAGCAGTTTCCTCCCAACACGTACTTTATATTAGCATCCCGCCAGTTAAATCTATCTCCCGACAAGCTTATTTTTACCTCCTGGTGGATCATTATACTACCTCCAAAAAGTTCTTCAAGGGTTCTTCTGAACTTCTTCTTGAACAAGTCTTTTAAATCTTCTTCAGAGAGCTGGCCTTATTATCCTTTAAGTCTGCACGTCCTCTCTTCTCGAGGAATGCTTCACCTTGCTCACTTGATCTCCCGATGATGCTACATCACGGGTAGCGGGAAAGGGTCCCTATTTCTCACTTTTCCCCTAATATTCAACACAAAAATATTCATGTTGACCTTTTTCTCTTTCCTATTTGATGCACAAGATCTCTTGAATGATATCAGGTTCTCCCCCTTTGATACACAACAAATATTCTCTAGGGTTTCGGCAGTATCAGAGCCTCCTAATTAGTTTCTCAACCCCTCATCTTCGCTCCTCCACACACACATACACATTCATAAAATAATATCATGAATATTATTTCCATAATTTATATGGAAACTCCATGATTTCCAGTAGTGTGTTCTTATCCTCTCTGAACTCATTCAACATTCTTCAAATTGATTTAAGGACTCCATTTAAATCCCCTTAATACTCGATAATAACTCCCAAGAGATATTTAAATATTCATGGACTCGTCTTCTCCACAAATTGTGCAACTTTATTTCTTTTATGCCACATATTCATGTACCATAAAACAACATGGATTCACCTATGATGTGAAGGAGACTCTGTTTCTCATAGGTAATCATCTTTCTCGAAACACTCATCACTAGAACCATAGAAACACCACTACAACACAGTCTTCTTCATTCTATAATGTGGCCTCCATTTCTATGGCACGAAGAAACTTCAACAACAACAACAATTCACTCAGCTAGATATCATCTATCTTGTCTTGAATCATGATCCCTTTAATGATCATGATGTTTGAAGCTTTGAAGTTCATCACAAAAGCATCACCTAGTTTTGTTCTCTAATTCTTCAGAATTAATATTATAGAAATATATCATTTAAGCTTAACCTTACACAACTTCCTTGATTTTTAGTGTGATTTTTATCTAGGTCCTTAATCTCCCTTATGTAGGTCCTAGTTTATCAAGATACCTTTACACAAGTTAGGTTAACCTTTACGCAGGCCATGAATGACCTTTACACAACCTTTAATTTGTCTAAGTAACCTTTATGTAACCAGTGTTAGACCTTTGCATAGTTCCTTTACCAATTTTCTGGATGTTGGATTCTCAAAGGATTATGCTCAAAAGGCTTGCGCTCATAAGGCTTTCACTCGGTTAAAAATTCTTACATTGAGTACTTCAAAGGCTTACACTGTTACTCCTTCACACATAAGTTAGGGCCCCAAGACACATACGTTGGCATTCCATTTTAAAAATTTAACTCAAACCCAGACTTCACTCAAGTGGATTTGAGGCTGTCTTAACTGAACTATAGACTTATCAAAACAATTCAAACTTTCTTTAAACATCATCCAAATGCATTCCTTCACCTAATACATAAGTTAGCATCCATGATGCTCCATGGAAGGTTCCTTCATCTTCTCGGCCAACTTTAAACATTCTTAAATAATAGCTTACGCAATCTATTCACAATATCCAGTAGTTATCCACACTTTTGGTATGAAATGATCTAAGCTCCAACGACACTTGTTATATTTCCCTGAAGATCAGTTCCATAATCATCACAATTAAGGTTGCTTCCTCAAAATTTCCCAAGAAAAATAATCTTGATAGCTTTCCCTAATGACAATAAATAAAATCCATGCATAGGCACAACAATCTCGCCCTTTGGATTTGTCATCAATACCACCAATCTCCTTCATATCAATATGTGTGATTTAACTCCTTTTCATCTCACCATTATTGACAATAAATGAAAAGGGTTGAACCTCACTCATTATCTCCTTATTATTCTTAAGAAAAGGGTATACTTAGATCAACTTCTTCTCCATATTTATTTCTGAATTTTATCCATATTTCCTTATGATAGAAGGATTCCACCACACACAACTTATCTAAGAGACTTTAATTGGTATACTGTAAGTATACAAGGGAAAAGATCAGTGTATAAAACAAGAGATACTTCACCAATACACCAAAACTATCCAACATCACTTCCAAATATATTAATCTAAGTGGTTTACTACAGATTGATCAAGAAATGCATATCTTTCACTCAAATCAACAAATTCATCAGTAAATTTCAAGTTAAAGAAAATTTACCCCATTTCTCCTAATGAAAACATCAACCAATACCCCCTTTATAAAACATAATTTGCACAATCAAAATAGGGATGAAAAGTGTGATTTGAATATATTAACCTTAAATTTTTATTGGTTTGTATAGAATTATAGATTCCATGTAGTTTGTCATTTATGACAACTTCTAGTCATGTTTTACTCCCCCTTGAGGGATGCACTCATTTTATTCATTATGGTGGTGAGAGTACTTCATGATGTGTCATGAACCAACCTGAGTCAACCCTGAACCGGTCACTCGGGCCGCTCCGCGACAAGTCTCGAAAGACATTCCCAATCCTCCCGGGTTGGTGAAAAGCACCGATGGCATCAACAGAGTATAAAATGGAACGATTTTCCCAAATATAAACAATAAGGCAAACAACGGAAAGAATGGACAACCTAATACACATTTATATATAACAAAATTGAACTGATGTCGTTTATACAAAAAAACTGAAAGTACAACTGAATGATACAACTAAACCGACCAGACCTGATGACCAACTAACTACATGGGACCTCTCTGGTCATTCTCCAACACAATGATCCCATGTCGCTCAAAGTGACTGAACTCAAGCTGAAACCTGCACAAGGGCTAAAAACAGAAGAAGACTATAGGCGTGAGTATTAAAACTTAGTAGGTTATCCCGATATTCTATTCCCAATGCACTTCCTTTAAAATAAAAGAAACATCAATTTCATTTTTGAAATACAATATATAAAAGTATGTTTTCCAAACAAGGTTCCATGATATGGAAGTTATCAGACAAAAACTTGCAAGTTTTATACACAAGAATGCTAGAACAATTTCCAAAGATATGAAACTTCAAAATGAAAACAATTTTCAAGAGGGTTGCTTTAAAGAAGGTAAACTTTTAAATAAAACACACATGCTAATGAATTTTCCAGAAAAACACATAATATGTTGATGATGAATACAATATATCCAATGAGCACTAGTCACGGGAACATCCCTAGGCACTAGCTAGGTGTGGTCCCTAGGTACCTCGTATCTCGGTAAAAAGTTACCATAAAAAATATATGTTCTTGTGCATGATTCACTAGTAAGGAACAATACCCATATCCTAGTGGTCACAAACATCACCATCATAGTTTATTTAGTGTTGTAATCATTAAACTTTCTATGTGAAATGGGGACGAAACCACTCTGGATCACTAGCATACTAGTACACGTCCGCCCACATAGATACCCGAGTTTCCCTCTTTGTGCTCAATAAAGTTCCATATGTTATCACATACACTTTACACATGAAAATTTCATTTCCAAATCATACACACACCAAACAACACTCAACCGTGTTTCACATATCCTTCACGGGTCAATAAATCACTTAGAATTTTCATAAAATAATTTTAAGAAGTATAACGAATCTTTACACATAAAACCCATTTAAAAATGCTCCTTTAAGTCCAAACACCAACCAATACCATATAAAACAATATTTTCATCCCCAAAACCATTTAATAAATCAATTTCATGAATCATAAAATGAACCCAAATAATACAACATGGAATACACATGAAAACCAGTTTTACAAGAAAAATATCAAACGGGCCTTTAAGCATTCTTCACAAAAACAACATTTATAAAAATAACCAATTCCACTATTCCTAAAGAGGTGTAAACACACAATTTTAATAAATAGAAAATTTATATAAACCCCTTAAAAATTCAGGTTACACATTCAAAACCCATCCATTTATATAGAGATGCCAAACATGCTATTTATTGGTAACACATGCCAAAACACCCTAAAAACCCATACTCGTTTCATTATAAAACCCACAAAAAATTGGAACCCACATAAGGAACCCAAAAACATTGATTCACATGCTTAAAATATTTTTCATAATCCAAACCAATCATTTTATATCAACTTGAGTATACAAAATCCAACTGGGTGTACTTTCCAAAAAACGTGGCATACAACATTTAATGAAACCAATTCCATTTAACACTAAAAAGGTCATAAAACAAAATTTTCATGCCAAAAATTTATTTAAATGGATAAAACATGTTATAAACAACACAAACCATGTGTGAAAGATAACAGAACATTTAAACAAACACTTAGTGTGCACTTTTATAACAAAACAACACCATTTTTCCCAAAACAAGACATAAACACCACTTTTCACACCAAATAAAATTATTTAAGGCTTATAAAACAATAATAATAATGTTTATAGGGTGAAAATACCATGAAAAAGACGAATCTTAAATAAAAAGTACAAGTGCAATGATAAACCTACCTCAAATCCTTGGCGGAATGGAAATGACACCTGATTTCACCATCCGAGGGTTTATAAACCCTAAAACTATGATGAATAGCCCCAAAAAAAAACACCCCCCATAAAAATCATGGTATAACATAACCATAGGTTTTACATGAACAAATAATAATAGAGATCCAAGAAATAATGGAAGGAGGAGGAGGAAGGAGGAGAAAGGAGAAGGGAACTCAACTTAATAACTAGATAACTCTTAATCTTCCCTTATATCCACACCATTAGAGGATATTTAATGGCTAAAAAATAAATGGAGAGTCTCATTAGGTCTTTAAGAACTAGGGAAAGAATATTCGGGGGGAAAAGAGTAAAAAATGAATGATTTATGAAAGAAACAAATTACCCTTTCAAATCTAGAAGATTTGAGAAACCATGAGTAAGTTCGCCCTAATACCCAATGAATGTGAGGTAAAAAGAGGGAACATGTAACATTGGGGGCGTGAATAGGGTTTTTGGTCTCTATTGAGAGGTGGAATTACCAAAAAATATTAAAAAATGAAAAATATATAAAAGAAACAAAATATTTTTTTAAAATTGGAAATAGGCTCACAGGCTGGCCCAATACCTGAATAAATAACCAAAATATACCATTATTATGAGTTTCTAAGGGGTCCAAATGGATATTGTGCTTTTAATAGTTCAGGGTATTCCAAGTGATAAGTGGAATGGGTAAAAATGTTGAAAAACAAATGAGTTATGAAAGAAACAAAATTTATTTTTAAATCTGGAAATGAGCTCACGGTTTGACCCAAATTTTGAAGTAACCACCCTTTTCTCCAAAAACCCCCAAACAAGCTATGGGGAACCCATGATAGGATGATTATACATAGATGAAACCTCAAAAATAAACATTAATCTCACCTAAAACCCAAGAAAATTATTGGGATTTTTAATGAACCATATCAAATCTAAGACATGAAAAACTAGGTGTGACAATTCTCCCCACCATTAAAGCTTTCTGCCCCTGGAAATCTATAACACTTTGTAGCTGAAAGATCAAAACCTAAGGATTCCTTATAAAAAAATTAAAACCTCTAAAACTAAGTAAATATCACATCAACAGAACTTAATCCTCTTTCCCAAATAAAACACCAACTCACAACCACTTCCTGAGAATCAATGGAAAGATCAAGCCACCACCTCCACAACCAAGCCAAGAACCAGATTGTTGGGACTTCTCCTAATGAACCCAATGATCAGAAAAACCAAAGTACACTCATGAAATCAAACGAATTGGGGTGGGTGGGGGGTGGGGGGTGGTTGAAATGAGATCCCCACCATTAAATCACAACTACCATCAGAAAAATCTTTAAAGGAAAGATCTTCGAGACCTGTAGTGGGTCTCTCCACCATTAAAGACCAACTAGAAATGAACAAAAAAGAATTAAACGTGAACTAGAATTGGGCCTCACCTGCACATGACCACCAAAACTCTCCCAAAAAAACCTACAAACCCAAGTTAAGAGGGTTATAATATGAACATTTAAACCACCCACTCCTGAACGGAGGGGACAAGCACTAACAAAAAACTAGGTTTCCACAGCGCCACCCTTTATCAGCACTTTTTTGAGTATCACTGGTAAAGGGGGGGCTTTATCAGTGCTTTTTCCTAGCAATGATAAAGTTTATATTTCAAAAAAAAACATGAAAAATAATATATTTTTATATAAGTATATTTATATTGATATATATATAATATATATTTTTCAAATATGTTTTAGATAAGTATAAATAGACTATTACATTTAATATATAATAAATTTAGTGAAAATGGATTTAAAATATTTTAAAAAATATTATTAATTAATAATTTTCTAATTATCATTGATTAATAATCATTTAATAACAATTTGAAGACACAAAAAATCAAAAAAATTAATAAAAGATCTAAAATAAGTTGAAAAAGTAACTCAAACTTCAAAAAACCATAACTTTTGATCCAGATGTTCGTGTGAGCTCTACAACATATCAAATCGAATCTTACGATGATCTCTACGCGCTGGTGACCCAAAGGAATCTTTTGTCACATTTTTTGAGGCCCCAAAAGGCCCATAAGGCCTCTAAAACCGAGTTTTTAGTCGGGATACCCCGTTTTTTTAACATTCAAATAGGTATAACTTCTGATCCGGATGTCCTCTAGGCCTTTAATACATATCATATTGAATATTGTTTCATTTTCTTCGATTTTACTGGTTGTGGAGTTGAAACGGACTTTTGGATTAGAAGTTATGTCCATTTTAACATTCTATGGATTTTTAAATACAAAAATATATGTATTTATTCATAAATATGTTTGTGTGTGTGTGTGTTGTATACATGTATATATATATTTATTTATTTATAAACACACATAAAAAAACATATTTTATAAATGTATTTAAAACTAATCTTATAAATATATTTTAATATACAAATAAATATATGGATAAAAAATTATAACTAAATATATATATATAAATAAATATAAATATAAATTAATATACCAATAAATATATATATACTAATATATGAATAAATATATATGTATTAATACAACTAAATATATTTATATTAACATTAATCTATATTAATATACAAATAAATATAACTATATATATATATATATAAATAAATATGAATATATGAATATATATATATATATATATATATATATTAATATATGAATAAATATATATGTATTAATATAACTGAATATATTTATATTAATATGAATCTATATTAATATATGAATAAACATAACTATATATAACTATATATATAAATAGATATATCATTAAATAGAGAAAAAAAAACTAAATATCTTAGTGGTAAAGGTGTAGGCACGCAAGGGGGGAGGTCTCGGGTTCAAGTTTGTGTGGAAGCAGGGAGGGGCGTGCGGGCATGTGGGGGATGCACGGGCAAGGGCAGCGCGTGGGAGAGTGGGAGGGGGGTCCGCCTAACGCTGATGGGGGGGGGGGGGTCAAGCGCTGTTAAAATCCCCCCCACATTATATATTCTTTTTATTTTTTTTTGACTTTTATCAGCGCTAAAAAAAGCATTGATAAAAGACATTTTTATCAGCACTTTTTTTAGAGCTGATAAAAGGGGGCTTTATCAGCACTTTTCTAAGTGCTAATAAAAGGGACCCCCCTTTATCTTCGCCTTGATTAACAATGCATTTTTAGCACTGTTAATGCCCTTTTCTAGCACTGATAAATGCCATATTTGTAGTAGTGAAGAACTGGGCCAACACTTTCAGCACAGATCAAAGCCCCCACCACTCAAGGCGGGGAGGGAAGGGGACCCAATCATTGGGCTGCTGAAACCAAAAAAGAAATATAGGAACCACCCAAAACTCTCCACTAATAAATAGGTAAAACCAAGACTACAGCTGATTCACATTGGCGGTCCGCATAGGGACATTAATTGGAAACCCATATCCGAGAAGGCATAACCATAGACACTACGTGAGGGGTAAGTCCACCGTTCACTTTGTGAAAAAAAGGAAAATCATAGTAATGAGAAACCACAATAAAAACATAGAAACTGTCTTACCACAATGGTGAAGGTAGGACAAATAACTCTCTATTCCATCAAACAAGTTGAGGAATTATCCGAAGAGGTGGATTTAATGTTTGAAATGAATCCTTAGGCTGATCAACTGGAAGTCTTGCCAACAGAGAACCATTTGTGGCCATATCACAACATCCAACATATCCTTAGAAACCCACTGAACATTGCTCTAAAACTGATCCACAAACACGATCCCATCTCAAGACACACCAAGAGTATCACTTCCAGCTCATGAGGAAGTATACCAAACAAAACAAACTTCTAAAACATGAAAAAGAAACCCACATAAACACCAGTTTACAAAAACAAAACAAATTTTCAGCTTAAAACACTTTTGAAAAAAAAACTAACTTGGTGGATTTTTACATTCACCAATGGTGTTTCATCAAGTCTCACTCACATGCACATTCTCATGCCACCCCAAACACCCAACCGCCATGTCATACCAGACATCCATCAACATATATACACAAAACCATGCATGTGAGCACTCATGAAAACACCAAAGTCTAAAACAAACACCCTAATTTTACAATCCAAAACATTCAATCCATTTCAAAAATCATTTACCTTCCATAGGCACACTAACCAACAAGTTAAAAAACCATTTTAATATTTCCACACAACAAACCATTTTACTAAGCTTGAAAAATAAACCCTATAGGTCTCCATTAAAATCTTCTCCCTTTATTCAAAACATTTTTGAGCATCTCAACAAACCACACTTTTTCAAGAACCATTTGATTTAGAACCCATTTAATTTATTTTCAAACAACAACCAAAACAAGAATGACATTAAATCATTCCTTTCCCATTTTCAAAAATTCAGCAAGGCCTCTATTCTTAATTTGACAGCTACAAAAGCTAAAACCCTTTTTAGGAAAACACCAACTGGTCAAAACCAATTCATCAAATTTAAACACTATTCAACATCCAAAAACAACCTATTTTAAACAAATTTTCAGAATCATATTAAAATAATTTATGCCTTTCAATCATTTTATTTCAATAAATCATAAGTTTAGATTAAAGAAATTTTATCCCGTTAAATCATTCTACTTTATCCCTAACAATTTGTTTCACAAAAAACCAAACATGCTCAAAAATTTCTTATATTAAGCATTGAAAACCCACTTCCACAATTCTCACATAAGGATTTTCAAAACAAAATTCAGAATTTGAGAAAGGTCTAAGAAACCCACAAAAGGGAACTAGTTTCGGTGGGTGAATTGACCATATGGTTGGAGGCCATATGTAAAACACACCACTAACACGAAGAGCCTTATTAGGACCATGCCCCGACTCCACATGGATTTCCAAGACCTGCGAGATCATGGAGGCCATTAGTTCAACTCCCCTTGTCGCATCCCAATAACCAAACAATCCCTAATAATCAAAGAAACTAATAAAACTGGACTTTCCATGGACACCTGAGGATCAGAATGAGCAAGAGTTCGCAATTCTCTTCCTGAACCTACCCCTCAAGTTCTTACAATCCTACTCCATCTGCCTTTACATCCCCCAAATAACAAGTGAGTTCTAAGAATCAAGGTCCACTAATAGTCGACCTCCTTTGATACCATTTTTTCATGAACTATCCCAAGTCGACCCTGAACCAGTCACTCAGGCTGCTCCACGACAAGTCCAGAAAGGCATTACTAATCCTCCTTGGATGGAAAAAAGCACCGAGGGCATCAACATAGTATACAGGGGAACAATTTTTCCTAAATATAAACAATAAGGAAAACATTGGAAATAATAGAAAACCCAATACAAATTTATATAAAAAAATTGAACCGACATCATTTATATGAAAAAACTGAAAGTACAACTGAACAGTGCAACTAAACCGACCAGACCTGATGACCAACTAACTACATGTGAAATCTATGGTCACTCTCCAACAAAATGATCCCATGTCACTCAAGGAAATCAAAATCAAGCTAAAACCTACACAAGGGCTAAAAACATAAGAGGACTATAAGCATGAGTATTAAAACTCAGTAGGTTAGCTCGATATTCTATTCACAATGCAATTCTTTTAAAATAAAAAAAAATCAATTTCATGTTTGAAATAAAATATATAAAATTATTTTTTCCAAACAAGGTTTCATGTTATAGAAGTTATCAGACAAAATCTTGCAATTTTTATACACAAGAATGGTAGAACAATTTCTAAAGATATGCAACTTCAAAATGATTTTTTTTTCAAGAGGGATGCTTTAAAGAAAGTAAATTTTAAATAAAACACACATGAAACTGAATTTTCCAGCCAAATGAACCATATAATGATGGTGAATACAATATATTCAATGATCACTAGTCACGAGAACACCCATAGGCACTAGCTAGGTGTGGGCCCTAGGCACCTCGTATCTCGGTGAAATGTAATCATAACAAATATCAGTTCTCATGAACAATCCACTAGTAGATAAAAATACCCATAACTCAGTGGTCCTCAACATCATCATAATAGTTTAATTAGTGTTTTCATAATCAAACTTTCTACGTGAAACAGGCACGAAACCACTCTGGATCACTAGCATACTAATACATGTCCGCCCACCTAGATACTTGGGTTTCCCTCTTTGTGCTCAATCAAGTTCCACATGTTATCACATACACTTTGCACATGAAAATTTAATTTCCAAATCATACACGCACCAAACAAAACTCAACCATGTTTCACATATCCTTCACGGGTCAATAAACCACTTAGATTTTTCATAAAACAATTTCAAAAAGAATAACGAGGATTTGCACATAAAACCCATTTAAAAATGATCATTTAGGGAAAAAACCCACCAATACCATATGAAACCATATTTTCATCCCCCAAAACATTTAATAAATAAATTTCATGAATCATAAAATGACCCCAAGTGATATATCATGAAATACACACGCAACCCAGTTTTACAAGAAAAATGCCAAACGAGCCTTTAAGCATTCTTCACAAAAACAACATTTATCAAAAGAACCAATTTAAATATTCATAAATAGGAATAAAAAAACCATTAGAAGAAATTTTTTTTTTATATAAACCCCTTAAAAATTCAGGTTACACATTCAAAACCCATCCATTTCTATAGAGATGCCAAACATGCCATTTATCAAGAACACATGCCAAAACACCCTAAAAACCCATACTCATTTCATTATAAAACCCAAAAATAGTTTGGAACCCACATAATGAACCCAAAAAAATTGATTTTCATGCTTTCAATTTTTTTCATAAGCCAAAACAATAATTTTATATCAACTTGAGCACACAAAAGCCAACCAGACACTTTCCTGAAAACGTGGCATGAAACATTTAATGAAACCAATTATATTTAACACTAAAAAGGTCATAAAAAAATTTTAATTACAAAAAATTATTTAAATAGATAAAATAGTTTCTAAACAATATATTTTTTTAAAACCGGAAATGGGCTCACAGGCTGACCCAATACCTGAATAAATAACCTAAATATACCATGATTATGAGTTCCTAAGGGGTCCAAATGGATATGGTGGCTTGAATAGGTTAGGGTATGCCAAGTGGTAAGTGGAATGGGTGATTTTTTTTTGAAAAAGGGAGTTATAAAAGAGACAATTTTTTTAAAATATGGAAATGGGCTCACTGTTTGGCCCAAATCTTGAAGTAACAATCCTTTTCTCCAAAAAAACCCAAACAATATATAGGGAAACCATGGTAGGATGAATATAAATATATGGAACTTCAAAAATCAAAATTCATCTCACCCAAAACCCAAGAAAAGGATTGGGATTTCCAATGAACCAGATCAATACCAAGACATGAAAAACTTGGTGTGACATGATGTGCTACTTATCTAACTGTTTAATAACGAAATCCTCATCTAGCCCCCCATAATTGGTTACCACAATTCCCTATATGTTAGTACACATAAAATTAAAGTGATTATAGAGGGGTTAAATTACTCTTTAATAATATCAATAAGGTTGAGTGATGTATCTCAACTGAGATCTTCTATTCTTCCCAACTTCATTATTGGGAATACTCTTCAAGCTTATTTTCCTAATTTTTTTATCATTTATATTTTTATATATATTAGTGGTATAACTCTCATAAATATGATTTTTTTAAACAAATATACCATGAGGGGGGGGGGGGGGGGGTGAATTAGGGTTATGGTCAAATTAAATTTTTTCTTTAATCCATTTATCTTTCTTTTAGGATCTTGTTCCCATGTTGGCAGAAATTGTGTTCACCTGTATTACTTGATAGAAAAACCACTGAAACAATCAGAGATATATAGAAAATTAATGCATACATAGAACAAAAATATTTTACTTAGTTAACTACAAAGGGATGCATCTAATGATCACACACCGACAACATGTTGATGTTCCATAATCCACTAATCTTCACTAGTTCCATGGATACAATATTTCAACCATGGTCACTCTATTCTAGGTAAACTACCTTTAGAATATTCCAAGTCCATTCAATCCTAAACCAAGGTGCACTGCCTCTTCTTCACTTCTATACAGTACTTTGATAAAGGCTCTTACACAGTTTATAGACTTTTAGTTGTCTTCAATAGATAAGGAACATAATGGTTTATCTCTGTTCATCATGAGAGTATAATTGCATCATAACTCCTGACTTGATGCTATGTTTCTCTTCTTCTTATTATTATATCCTTCTTCAAGGCTAGATAATATTAACTCTATAATGAGAGAGTTGAGTCTTTTTCTTACACAACACTATCACAATAGTACTTTTTCTCTGAGTGAGGATAATTCTCCACTGAAATTATCCTGTTTTTTTCCTCCTTTTCAATAATCGGGTGTGGTACTCTAACTCATTTTTGATGATCATTATTCCTTTAAAATAGATATTTTCATGATATTATATTCAATATATAATAATGTTTAATGCTTACTATTTGCATATAACTTCCTTGTATGAATATTTCCCGATTGAGAACTATTCACTACACATCCAAGTCATAAATCCTATATAACATAACCTAAATCACATAACCCTGGATGTAAAACATCAAGCGCGAGACCAATGAGTGGATAAACCTTAGGCATAAGACTCCTGACATGTATCTCTACCATGTAACTTCGAGCGTGAGACCATTGGTGCAAGGCTCCTAGGCATGAGACTCATGTACGTGTAACACCTTGCATGAGTTTACTAGTGTATAACTCATAGGCACGTATCTCCTTGCACAAGATCAAGAACATGACTCCTGGTGCATATCTCCTCACACGAGTCTTGTAATGACCCGATATTTTATTAATGAAATTCCCCATTTTTATTTAATTAAATGTCTTATGGATATAGAAAACACATGCACTTATTTTGTTTTTATTATATCCGATTGGATTTAAATGACCATTAAGTATCATTACCATTGTTAATATAGCTATTGAACAGTGATCACATAACTAGTATAAATATAGGATTTTAACAAATCCTTTTGACAGAGACAAAGGAAGTGATGGCCACAACTAGTAGGATTATACCCTATGAAGCCCATTTATCATAGCTTCCAAAGAAGATAACATTTATGGGTTTTTCCTTAGACCAAGACCAAGATGAGTTCCAATAACTTAAGTATGATAAAAACCATTTATGAGATAAGTTCAAGGTCATCAAGATCACGACCCAAACCATATTCACCGAACAACCCCATGAAAGTCTCACCATCGCGCACCTTACTCTTAGGGTGTATACTGGTGTAATAAAAAGATATGCATCAAGACACTAGAATTAGGAATATGTATATTATTTTTGTATAGAATAATGAATATATTTTCTTCCTATTATTTTCACTTTGTAAATAATTTTTAATACACAAATAATATTTTTGGTTAATATTAAAATTCAATTAAGAAATATATTTTGATAAATTAATGGATTTTTGAAATAAATAATATTTTAATAAAATATTATTATTAAATTATATATTTTTTAATATAAATGATCATATAATTTTTTTAAGTCAATTGTAATTTTTATTAGGGTTCATAAACTATTATTGTCAAAAACCCTTCATTGTCAATAAATGTTAGTTTTTATTTTAAAAGAGAAAATCCACATATTTAGAAAATTATTTAGATAAAATAAATATTATTTTTGGAATTATAAAGTCTAAATTATACAACAGTGAATTTTTCATAATTTTTTGAGACAGTCTAATTTGTAGGTAAAAATTAAATATCGTATAAATATATAGTGTGTTTTATGACATCACAATGGACCAATAGTGATTTAATAAATACTATAAAAGGTATACTTGAAAAAATACATGTTTCTCATTTAAAATAATTTAATTTTATGTTTATTTGATTTGTTTTATAAATCCTTAGTGAATCCTCCAAGACTTATAATATATTTTATGATTTTAAAATCATTTCTTTGAAATTATGACTCACCTCCACATAAGAAAGGGAAATATTTTATTATATTCATACCTTGGACTTATAAAATAATATAATCCACTCCTATTTTCCAGAAACCATGGGAAAAACCATGGGATGGTTTGTGATTTTGAATATTTTATTATGTAGTGTCCAAAATCAAAATAATAAAGAAATCCTCCTCCTTTCCTATATAAACCCACCAAATATCTCATTTCTCTTCACTTAAACTCATTTAATCTTGTAAAAAATCTTCCATATACCCCCTAGAGTCCTCATAATTCACCCCAAGCTCTCAATATGCCTCTCCCAAGCCTTTGGAGTCACACATCCAAGTAAGGGATCCTCACCTTGCTCTCCTTCTTTAAATTCAAGAACCATATTTGAAATTAGTCTTTATAATTTTAATTGGTTATATTACCATTCTTTTATTATGTTTCCCTTACTGTCCAATTGATATTATTTTAATGGTATACCATTTATACTCTCTCATTTTTACCCTTACCTAAACCATTACTATGCCGAAATTCCATAAGAGATTCTCTCTCTCCTCTTTTTATCAAGCACTTCATTTATGATATGCCCTTTTGATTTCCATTTACATAAGTTGTGATACATTATTACCTACCCCCTTACTATAAATTTTATTTTTGAATTATGGTATCTCCTTTAACTCTCATTTATCCCTCTTATGAACCCTTATGTACAACCGTTACTATGCCGAAATTCTGTAAGGGGTCGTTCACCCTCCTCTTTTATCAAGAATTCCTTTTATGTTATGCCTTATAAATTCCTTCTGTCTATGTTGAGATATTTTATTAAATACCCCCCTCACTGTCCATTTCATTTATAAATTATGAGATCCCCCTTTATCTCTTATCAACCCATTTTATGAATTTCTACACGACGTTGTTATGCTACCAAAATTGCACTATGATTTTTCATGCCAAAATAATTGTGTAGTGAATACCATACCCATTTCTCTATCAAGGGTATTAAACTTTATGTACATATAATTATTTATTAGGGACTTACATGTATGTATTATACATTCCTAGATCATGGAATAAATTATGATATTGAATTAATCCATGTTATATGATCTATATGGAACACTTAGGCATGAGAATGAAATGATTATAAAGGGTGCGCCCTGATAACACTCCAATGCATTGAGTAATGTTTAGTATCATGATACATAATATTGGGATGATGGTTTACCTGATTCCTTTATGAGAATTTTTCCACCATGAAGTCTTTGTGTTTTAGCTTTGACTTATGTTTATGATGTTGTGTTTTATATTATTGCTGCATTTCCCATGTTATGATTATCATACTAAATCATGCCTTATTATTCATGTTCCTTTATGCCTAATTGATATTACTTGTCCAACATGTATTATTATCCTCATGTTATGCCATGTTTATTCTTTTAATGGGCTTTATAGCTCACCACTTTCTTATGTATGTCCTCAGGTTATCCCATGCAGTGTTAAGTATGAAGGAATGTTTTGGTCATGTCAAATAAGTTTTCAATAAAGATGTTGTATTTCATGTTTTAAGTTGTTATGTAATATTACTAAACCCAAAATAAACTAGACCTATTGATCTTATAAGTTGTATTAAGTACAATTTTATGTAATAAATCATGTTTAAATATGAAATAAAGAGTAGGGTTGTTATAGTTGGTATCATAGGATAGGTTTAGTTATTTTTGGGATTAGGTTAGAAAAACCTAGTGAAAACCCTTAAGAATAAGACTAAGTATAAGAAAACATCCCTAAATTTTTGTAAGTACAGAGTAAGTAGTTTATCAAGAAAATACATCCCCATCTGGATACTAAAAGTGAACATAGTTCTAGCACAGATGTACCTAGGAGTAATAACTCTGACAAGGTATTTCAGGCTTGACTCGAGGTAACCTAGTACACAAAAACCAGCCCTAATGTGCACATGGTTTGACACTATCGAGGGATATTCTTTGGTAAATTCATAATCTCATTACAAACCTATCACAAACCAAGACGGGTCACCATCTAACCCGGTGCCCGACCCGGTCCGTAGCAAGGCCCGAAGGGCGTTCCCGATCCCCACAGGCTGTCACAGGTGCCCGAGTATCAAAAATAAAACTTGGGAATGGTTTACCCGAATCAATAAACATAAAACAAACATCAAGATGAATAAATTCAAATCTAAAATCAAACAACCAAACATGACCATAAAATAGGGTTAAAAATAAAGTTTACAACTCAAACCAAAACCCAATGGTAACGACAATAAAGGAAAAACTAAAAACACTAACTCAAACCTCCAAGAAACATGAGGTGCAACAACCCTAATCCACGTTCACCAAACCGACATGAGAGTGCCACTGAAAACTCGAACCACCCATGCTATGCTCGATGCCTCAACCTGGAACACAAAGAGACTAGATCTACATACACCCAAAGGTGTATGTAGGGTGTGATCCAAAATCCCAGTAGGATGCCACCGAGAAAAAGGTTCCATGCATAATTATTAAATGACAAATACATTTTCAATTTAACAGATGAAAAATAAATAAATGCTTTAACAATATCAAGGAAAACAGTTTTAAGGAAAACTACTTTAAAGAAAACAAATTAAATTAAAACACACACACACACACACACATGTTCATGGTAACTCCAACGTCACACCGTGTGCCTAAGGTGAATGAAAAGAAAAAGAGGATCACAATACATGGGAGAGGCCCTAAAGATACTAGTGAGAAGTGGGACCCTAGAACATCACCTCTCAGTGAACAATGGTATAGAAACACAACAACATACGTTCTCATGCATGAGCCACTAATAGGAAAACACATCCATAACCTAGAGGTCTTCAAACATCATCCAAAGTTTAGTTAGTGTCGTAATCGTCAAACCGACTAAGTGAAACTGGGCCAATGCCACTTCCGTATCATTAAAACACTAGATCTAGTCCACTCACCCAGTACCCAGGCTTCCCATTTGTGCTCAACAGGTTTCAAATTCATCTCACATGTCATATTCAAATAGATAAACCAATAAAGTCACAACATTTACCCAATTAAAGAAAACATCTGCATAGTTTAAAGAGACTAATAATTAAACAAACCACAACTTACACACACAAATACCATTTTGGAATAAGACACACACTAAAACATTATTTAAGAACATTTTACACCATTGATATAAATTAATAAACTTAAAAAAATAGAAAACAATGTAAAAAGGGTAACACAAGACCTTGTGCACAAAACCCACCCAAAAATATCTTTTAAGATAAAACGCACACCAACACATTTCTAAAACGCAATTCGAAACCCTTGTACTTTTTAATAAACCAACTATGCAATTTAATAAAACACTATGTGATGACACAATGTGTATTTTTATAAAAAATGAATCATATCTCATATGAACATACCACTTCAAAAACTAAACACATAATAAACACGCTTAAAACTATTTTTGCACCACATAGACAATTTAATAAATCAATTACACACTTAATAGAACATTTACAATGTGTGAAACAATTTTTTTCCACAAAAATACACTCAAATGGTTCTCTTTGAAATCCAACACACACTAGAATATTCTCCACACACCATTCACATTATTTAAACAATTAGAAAAATCACCTACGAAGTTCAATAAATCATTTTCACTATTTAATAAATTAATTACTCAATTTCTAAAACAAATAAAAATAAATGATTTAACATGAGTTTTCACCAAAAAGTGGACTCCATAACATATAAAAACGCCATAAAATTAACTAAGTGAAACAATTCATCATTCACTAAAAACTAACTTTACACCAAACAAATAATTTAAAGAATAAGATAATCTAATTAAACTTACAAATTAATTCATCAATTAATAATAAAACGTGGAACCACATACCTCAGTGTGGAAAACCTCAAAAATTTCCATGTGAAACTACTACTGCATGCCAAACACACCACGAATGACACAATTAGACCCTAAAAACAAACAATTAGATCAATTACACCATAAATGAACCAAACACAAAACAAACTCTAACCACAAAATTACCCAAAATGGAAGAACAACCTGGTTGGAGGGGAATACACCTACGATAAGGATGCAGAAGGTCAGCCAGAGCTCCGAGGAGGCTGTTGGGCTTGTACGACATCAGAAAAAAGAGGGAAGGTCATCTAGTTTTTGGTTGAAAAAGGGGAGGCACGTGCGGGGGTTTCAGTGCGCCAGAGGAGGCTTATTGGGGTGCAAGGGGAGTGGTCGGAGGGCTGTCACAATGGGGAGAGGTGGGGCATGCTAGTTCGGTTCATCGAAGAGGAAGAGGAGGGCGACACAATGTTGAGTAGAAGGGGGGGGGGTGCGAGCATGGGTGTCCTGCTAGAAAGAGGAGGGGTGCGCACGATCGACCAAGAGGAATGCAGGGCACTGATTGGAGAGAGTAAGGGGAAAGGGGGTGTGGCTGCTAGGGTTGCAGGGAGGGGGCTGCTATACAAAAACCAGGGGGAAGGGGGGGGGGGTCTGGTGTGATGGGGAGAGAGGAGGAAAAAGGGAGGGAGGAAAAAAAAGAGAGAGAATAGAATAGAAAGGAAAAAAGGAAAAAAAAGAAAAAAATAAATAAAGAATAAAGATAAAATAAAAATAAAAGAATAAAACAAAAACCTAATTAATGAAAACAAATTTTAATACTAATAATAAAACTAAAAATAATAAGACCAGAATAATAGAAACAACCAAACTAATAATAATATTATTATTGAGGTCGGACAACGTGCACAATAGTGTGCATGGTCGCGTGCCCAAATAAGAACACATTTAATAATAAAATGTTCTTTAATTAAGGTTGGGAACTACATATGGTCGCACACCCATATATAATCCCAAATTTCTTTTAAAAAAGAACTGGTTCAAACTGCAGCTCAAAAGCACAACCCAAAATAATTAAATTAAAATAAAGCATTGGTTGGGGTGTGAGAATTCTCCCCACCATGACACTTTCTACCCCCAAAAAGTCACAAAAGACTTGACCAACCCAAGATTCTGAGCAAGACCGTGAAGATACCTAAAACAAAAACTCAATCACCCAAAAACTGAGCATTCAAAACACCCATGACCTAAAACTCCATGGATCTCAAAACCAGAATCACCAAGAAAAATAACCAATGGAAAGGAATTAACCTTCAAACACAACTAAAACATGAAACACCCTGATCCCTAACTTAGGGATCACCAGGGCCGCTCAAGATCTCCAAGAACACTTGTCTAACAAACCACTACCCAAGCTAACCAATTACCATGGTCAAGGTTAGGCAGAACAGAAGTAAGGGGTTGCCCCACCGCATTTTCAAAACAGATTTCCCCCCAAGTTCGTCCTATGGTGGTATCCCCACCATATTAGGATTCTTGTCAAACATTGGTTCTCTGAAAGTGCGGCCGATTGTCGCCTATCGACCGTTCAAAGTTCTGGTGCTCTGCTAATGTGTATAGCAGCACTCGGGTCGAATCCTCGGTGATGGTACTTCGTAATAGTCGATTGTTTTTAGTTGATTGTATTTTGATTAGGGGGGTTTGTTTGCAGAGCTTAATTGAAATGATTTATGGATGATGTTTGATTTACCAAATTGATAAAGATTGGGGTGAGTTCATCATTGGGGAGTTAAGCATGTGATATCCTTGAGCCTTACTTTGTATTGCATTAAATTAACACCCATGTCATAAGTTGACGTTGATTGGAATTCCTAAGTGTGAAGGCTTTAATCCAAGCCTTAACTTAACTTAGGGTTCTAATCTCAATCAAAACTTATTTATGGTAGTGTATTTATGGTTCCAATAATCCATGGAAACCACTTGTTAAACAAAACATATCATTAATCCATGACATATTAAGTTTAACATACACAATATTAATTTAAAGAATACTCATCGAGCAAAACTCTCAATCAATTAACATCCCCAAATTATAACTCACCCCAATGAGAGATTTACTCAGCCATTTGGATGTTTAATAATCTGGTAATATATGTTTATGGTGATGAATTATAAAGAGAAGAAAAAGAAAGGGACAAGATAAGAGTAGTGTGCCGAACACACACACGAAATAATTTAAGAATCAAAAATGGAATTTCGATTGAATGAGGAAGCTTAAGAAGGGAAGGGGATTGAACTGAATTTAAACTATTTTAAGAACATTAATATTAAAATACAGAAGGTGGAAGAGAATAAGAGATATTGAAAAAGTAACTTGCATTAAAACAGAATTACAAAGAAAGAGAATTACAAGATTACAAAAATGAAGAACTCAAAAGTAAGTGAAAAGAAAGAGAGGAGGAAAGGTCTCTCAAGTGAAAACTTGAGTATGGCAGGTCCTCCCAAGCCTTTGGAAAATCTTTGGTCGTGCCAATGTGATCTCCTCTCTTCTGAAATGCCAACCCCTCTCAAGGAGAGAAGGGAAGAGTATTTATAGCCCAAGGAGTGGACTGTTTGCATTCCCAATCTGCCCCTCCACTTGCATCGCCAATTTGGCAATTCAGACAGCCGAATCTTCACATATCTTCTTCTTCAAAGTTGTAGGAAATAATGTTTTCCGACTACTCTCAAAATTTGGAGTCATTTGGACGTAAGGATAAAAAGTTATGGCCGGTTGAATAAACAAACTTAAACTGTCCATTTCAATCCAGTCTTTTTGAAGTCCATAATGTGAAAGGGTTTTTGAATATTAAGATGCCTTCAAATCCGAATGGTTTCTTCAACAAAGTCGGCCGAATACATCCCCTCTTTCACACTGAAAAATATCAGCTCTCTTGAATGATTACATAAGGAGATATGTCATGCATACTATACTGATTTTCATTCTCGGCCAGAATGGTGGGCTGGACTTCAAAGATTCATTTGGGCCCCTTGTACTTGGATTTGGGCCATGAAATTTTTATCCAAGATGAAATGTAGTGTCCCCCGAATTATGGTGGAGAGTTAAGGTTTTTGAACTTCTGGATGGAGCCCAGTAAATCAATCTTCATGAATAGTCCAGTTTCTTCACAGATTCTTTGGTCTTGTTTGTGAGGACCATATGACCCCTCAAATGGCAGAATTGGATCATGGTTCCTTCTAATGAAATGTTGTATATTGAAAGTAGAATCCTACAAAAGAAGAACCACATAATTTGGATCAGTATAGTGATAGTTATAATTAAAACATTAAACTGACTCAATTTGACTACTTCTAAAAATGCTCAAATATTATACTTAATATTAAAACATTAATATTTCACACAAATTATGCACATTTCATATAAAATAAGTAAAGGGGGAATATAATAAGTCATTAAAATATTAATAACATCAACTCCCCCACACTTAGATTTGCACTTGTCCTCATGTGCAACAAATATAAAAACATGACAAAATCATTTTCACTCACCAACAAATATAAAAATTTTGTTTTCTCCAATCAGGGGAGGTTTAGACTATTTCACTCATCCATATTGAATTCCATCACAAATTTGGTTCACAATAATGCATCAGAAACAATTCATTTTTTCATGTTCAAGGTTTGAATTAGAAAATGTAGGCACTCAAAACTTACTCCTCTCAAGATGATAAAAATGTATTTTAGGAGGTTCACTCATTCACCAACAAAAAGTGAAAATCAAGAGTTTGTAAGAGCTCTCAGCTTCCATTCCCAAATCTAATGTGTACAAGAATCAAGAGGTCTTTTAAGGGGTTTTTCAGTGGCTATGGGACGGTAGGTATATAATGTCCAAAGGAAAAGAGGGGTTAAAAACACCAACATGGAAAAATCAATGCACATTTTTTTTTTGAAATTTGATTTGAAAGGAAATAGAAACACATATTTACAAGGGCATGAATGTGTGATTAATGAAAAGTGAGGGAGGTAGAAAATGGAATAGGGTGAGATGATGGAATATGTACAACATGGAAGACTTCCAATAATGACACAATACAAGATGATTCAAGTGTTCTTTTTTTTCTTTTTTTGCTTTTTTTTTCGAAAGTTGTGCTTGAAACAAGTCTCACAGTCATCTCCCAAACCATGCTTGATCTCCACATGGAAATAATTTATAACACGAAAAAAAGGTTGATGATGAATGATTTTTGACCCACCCAAGACACAACCCATTCCTTTTTTTTCATTTTTTTTTAATATAAATTTTTTTCATTTTTTTTGAACACTTTTCAATGAATTTTGTACAAATGACAATTACACATATACACCCCAAAGCTCACAGAATTACAACATCTCCCCCACACTTTAATGGATGCTTGCCCTCAAGCATATGATGACACATTGGAAATCAATGAAAGTACGCCCAAAAATGAAGTCCATTCCCCCCACACTTAAATTTCAATAAATTGTACAATGAAAATCCATGAAGATGTTGGGTGGGACAAGGTATTAGGCTTGTAATGTGGCTATCAAAAGAAAGGTTTTCATAGGCTCAAAGGGGCTTTCAAAAGTAGGATCAATATAAGGGTAACGGGAGGCTATTTGGCTATTCTGATTCTCATGTGGCTTAGAAAATGCCTCTATCATATTAATGCATACAAAAGATGGAAATTCAGCTCGAAGGTCCACAAACTCAAGACTCACAATCAGTGGTGAAGACACACAATGAAAAAGATGGCCATAGATAACCTTGGCATGAAGGCTAATGTTATTCCTCACGATAGGGGAGAATCATTTTCCACCAAAAATTGTTCATTCAAAATGTTTGTTATTGACACAAAATTGTTTACCCAAGTTTGAGATAAAAATTCAATATATTTGAGTTTAAAACAAGCCTTTTGACTCCCCAAAATGGTTAGACAAAATTTCAAAACTAGATGGTGAGTAAGCATGACTCTTTTTTTGTAATTTTTTTAAGTAATTGTGTTTTTTGTTTTTTTTTTAGTTTTTAAGGTTTTTTTTAAATACACACCCACACAAGAAAGATAAAAAGAAAGGGTTTGATGAATAAAGTGGTAACAAAATGAAAGAGAGAGGAAGAAGAAGAAAGAGGTAGAGAGAGGAAGAGATAGAGAGAGAGTTAAAGGGAAAGAGGTGCCCCCTGGTTTGGATTTGGTGGGTCGCCATTTCCATCTAGTGGTGGTTCAATGGAAGTCGATGTGGAACCTGAAGTGAATGGCCTCTCATGGTGATGCTTTAACCGGTGTCCATTTACCGTGAATGTTCTTTTTGAAGAAGGGTCTTCGACTTGCACTTTTCACCTTCATGAAATACATTTCGAAGAATGTACTTGTCATGGAGTGACTTTGACTTTTCTTTGTATAGAATGGAGTTCTCATACGAATCGAGTCGAAGCTCCTCCAATTCAGTCAACTGCAACAATCTTTCTTCACCAGATTTTTCACAATCAAAATTACATGTTTTGACAGCCCAAAATGACTTATGTTGGATTTCAACTGGTAAATGACAGGCTTTACCAAAGACTAGCCTAAATGGAGACATCCCAATGGGTGTCTTATAGGCTGTTCGATAGGCCCAAAGTGCTTCACCAAGTCTATCGGGCCAGTCTTTTCTTGTGGGCTTAACAATTCTTTCAAGCACTCTTTTCACTTCTCTATTAGAAAGTTCAGCCATTCCATTTGTTTGAGGGTGATATGCAGTAGATGTTTTATGTACAACCCCATTCTTTTTCAAAAGTGACTCCATGGTTCTATTACAGAAATGAGTTCCTAAGTCACTTATCAAAGCACGTGGTGTTCCGAATCGATGGAAGATATGGGTTTTGAGGAACTCACTCACAGTTTGAGCATCATCTTTCCTAGTGGGTTTGGCCTCGACCCACCTAGAAACATAGTCAACAGCAAGGAGAATGTAGGATAATCCATTGGAAGGGGGAAAAGGTCCCATGAAATCGATGCCCCAAACATCGAAAAGATCACAGAAGATTAATGGCTTTTGAGGCATTTCGTTTCTTTTGGAAATTGTGCCAAACTTTTGGCAAGTGGGACATGATTGACAGAACTCGTGTGAGTCCTTGAAGAGTGAAGGCCAAAAGAATCCAGAATCTAGGACCTTTTGATAAGTCCTTTGTGGTCCAAAGTGGCCACCTCCAGGCATTGAGTGGCAGAATTCCAAGATGGAGAATTATTCAGTTTCATCAACACATCTCCTAATTACCATGTCAGCCCCAGTTTTCCAAAGTTTATTATCTTCCCACAAATAATGCTTTGAATCACTTTTCATCTTTTCTTTTTGTTCTTTTGAAAAATATTCAGGGAAAACACCAGAAACCAAGTAATTGACAATTGGGGCATACCATGGTAACTTTGGAGTGAGAGATGAGAGGTGTTCAGTTGGAAATTCAGGATCAATTATTTCAGAATGAGAAGAATTAGAAATTCTACTCAGGTGGTCAGCCACAGGGTTTTCTTTTCCAGGTTTATCTTTTATCACAAGGTCAAACTCTTGGAGCATTAAAATCCATCTTATTAGCCTTGGTTTGGAATCACTTTTCTTAAGTAAGAACTTTAATGCTGAGTGGTCTGTGAAGATGATGATTTTGGCACCTAAGAGATAGGGCCGGAATTTATCTAAGGCAAAAACCACAGCTAAAAGTTCTTTTTCAGTCACAGTGTAGTGTGATTGAGTTTCATCCAATGTTTTTGAGGCATAAAAGATTACATGAGGAATGTTTTCTCTTCTTTGACCAAGAACAGCCCCAATGGCCCTATCAGAAGCATCACACATCAATTCAAATGGTAAGGACCAATCTGGGGGTTGGATTATTGGAGCAGATGTGAGAGCAGATTTGAGTTCAATGAAGGCTCTCTTGCAAGACTCATCAAAATTGAATGTGACATCATTTTGAAGTAAACGAGTGAGTGGGAGGGAAATCTTGCTGAAGTTCTGAATGAATCGCCGATAGAAACCGGCATGACCAAGGAAGGACCGAATGTCTCGAACTGATTTGGGTTCAGGAAGTGATTGGATCACCTCAATTTTGGCTGGATCAACTTGGATACCCTCTTGAGAAATTATGTGACCTAGAACAATCCCATTTGAAACCATGAAGTGACATTTTTCAAAATTCAGCACAAGGTTGCACTTGACACACTTTTGAAGGACCAAAGAGAGTGAATGTAAGCAAGATTCAAATGACTCGCCATAAATGGTAAAGTCATCCATGAAGATCTCCATGCAATTCTCAATGAATTCAGAAAAGATACTCATCATACACCGCTGGAATGTTGCAGGAGAATTACAAAGGCCAAAAGGCATTCGCCTATAGGCATAGGTTCCAAAGGGGCAAGTGAATGTGGTCTTTTCTTGGTCTTGAGGTGCGATTGGAATTTGGAAGTAGCCGGTGTAACCATCAAGAAAGCAATAGTGTGACTTTCCGGCCAATCTCTCAAGCATTTGGTCAAGGAAAGGAAGTGGGTAGTGATCTTTTCGTGTTTCAGCATTCAATTTGCGATAATCGATGCACACACGCCATTTGTTTTTCACTCGAGTTGTGACCACTTCTCCATGTTCATTTGTGACAACTGTTATCCCGCCCTTCTTAGGAACGACTTGAATTGGACTAACCCATTCACTATCAGAAATTGGGTAGATAATACCAGCTTGAAGAAGCTTGGTAATCTCTTCCCTAACTACCTCAAGTATGAGTGGATTGAGTCTTCTTTGAGGTTGCCTAATTGGTTTGGATGATTCCTCTAGATGGATGTGATGCATGCAAAGGGCAGGGTTGATTCCTGGAATATCCTCTAGGGTCCAACCTAAGGCATTTTTGTTTTCCTCTAACACTTGAACAAGTTGGGACTCCTCAGTTTCAGAAAGTGAAGCAGAGATAATGACAGGGTAGGAGGGATCATGGAAAAGGAATGCATACTTGAGGTGTGAAGGAAGTGGTTTTAGATCAGTTTCAGCTTTGATTGGAGAGCTAGACAAGTTAGGAGTAGGAGAAGGGATTCTAGATGGGTTTGGATCATTTTCCTCAACACTGTCCAAGGTGGAGCAGTAGAGATCAGAGTTGATGTGGGATTCAAGAGAGTTTTCAAGTTCCTCTAGATTGATGGAGTCTATGAATGAGAGGTCCACATCAACTTCACCATTTATGACTTTGTTAATCATGGTGCAGATTTCACAAGATCCTTTATCATTAGAACATGAAGAACATGGTGGATTGGGGTTCGATTGAATCTTAGAAGTGTCCTCAAAAGCATGGATTGAGAATGTAGAGTGATCCTCAGATGGGTATCGCATGGCTTGGAAAATGTTGAACTTGACCAGTTGGTCACCGAATTCCATGGATAAGATGCCTGAGTGGACATCAATCTTGGTTCTCGCAGTCATGAGGAATGGTCTTCCTAGAATTAGGGGAGATCGAGAAGAGGTCGTCTCACCTTCCATGTCAAGGACATAGAAATCAGCTGGGAAGATAAGATCATTGACCCGAACAAGAACATCCTCAATTATCCCCTCAGGACTGGCAGTGCTTCGATTGGCTAATTGAATGACAATACCCGTTGGGTGCAAGGGACCTAGACCAAGGTTGGAGAAAATGGATTTGGGCATGACATTTATTGAGGCTCCAAGGTCTATGAGTGCATCATCAAAGTTGGAACTCCCTATTTGACATGGAACCGTGAAGGTCCCTGGATCTTTGCACTTCATGGGAATGGACTGTTGAGTTGAAACATTTTCAATGTTCCTAAGTTGCCTCTTATGGGTGCACAATTCCTTAAGAAACTTTGCATACTTAGGGATTTGTTTGATGGCATCTAAGAGGGGGATGTTCACTTCAACACGTCTAAACATGTCAAGCATTTCAGGATCAGGTTCAAAGGACTTCTTAGGCTTGGAGATGGCTTGAGGAAAAGGAATTGGGTTCCTAAGTGGAATGGAAGAAGGTGAAGGAGTGGATTCAAGTTCCTTTTCCAGCTTTTTGTTCTTTTCATTTTCTAGATCAACATCGAAAGGGAGGTTTGAGGATTTATCTTGAGGCATAGCAAGTTGCTTTCCTGATCTAAGTGCAATTGCACTTACATTACCCTTGGGGTTGGGTAATGGTTGAGCTGGGAGTTGGGATGAATTGGATGGTTGTTGATGGCTAAGGTGGGATGCAAGTTGACCTATTTGGGTTTCAATGTTCTTTAGGCTAGAACGGGTGAAGGAAGCAAGATCCTCTACAGCACTTTCCCATGGTTGTTTAGAAGAAGAGGCATGTCCCAAATTGGGTTGGCCTTGATTTTGGTTCTTGGGAAAGCGATTGTATTGGGTGGGGAATTGGGAAGGCTCGTTAGGATAGTGGAATCCAGGAGGAGGATTGTTCCTTTGAGGTTGAGGAACAAAAGGATAAGGTTGATGGAAGTTACCACCACCTTGACCATATTGGAATTGGTTTGGATTTTGATGAGGGAACTGAGGAGGATGAGAAATGGGATTACCATACCTCAGAGGTGGGTTAAAGGTAGAAGAGAAGGGCTCAGAGTGGGGTTGGTTGAAGTTTCTAACAAACTGACCTGATTGTTGAGGGTTGAAGTTTCGCTGAGCATATGCTGCATTGAGCTCCATTGGACTAGATGAATCAGATGGATCATCTTGAAGTTGTGGACATGTGTCAGTTGGATGAGATGGAGAGTTGCAGATTCCACAATTCTTGATAGGTCCAGGGAATAGTGACTGTGGAGAAGATGAGGTTGGGGCTTTGGTAGCCACCGCTAGTTGATGCACAAGACCTGTAAGTTCACTCATCCACTCAGTCATCTTGTTGGGCTCTATGGATTGATTCTCTTGGGCTTGTTTCACTTGAGCATGTGCTCGAGTATGGAATTGCTGCGTGTTTGCAGCCATGTTACTTATGAGTTCTCTTGCAGCTGCAGGAGTTTTATCAACAAGAGCACCACCACTTGCGGCATCAATGAGAGTTCGCTCCATAGCCAATAACCCCTCATAGAAGTATTGGATCAGGAGTTGGTCAGGGATTTGATGGTGTGGACAAGTTGCCACAAGCTTTTTGAACCTCTCCCAATACTCATGGAGTGATTCATTAGGGAATTGACGGATGCCGCTTATTTCCTTTCGGATAGAAGCTGTTCGGGAAGCGGGAAAGAACTTCTCAAGGAAAAGTCTCTTCATGTCAACCCATGAGTTTATGGAACCAGGTGGGAGGTAGTAGAGCCAAGACTTGGCAGAATCTGCTAGGGAAAAGGGGAAATCTCTAAGCTTGATTTGTTCTTCAGAAACCCCTTGAGGTTTCATGGTTGAGCAGACCACTTGGAACTCTTTGAGGTGAAGATGAGGATCCTCACCGGCTAGCCCGTGAAAATGAGGGAGAAGATGAATCAAACCCGACTTGAGTTCGAAGTCAGCCTCTATGTTTGGATATTGAATACCAAGAGGTTGGTAATTCATATCAGGGGCAACAAGTTCTTTCAATGTTTGTTCCCTAGGATTGGCCATATCTAATTCAATTGGTAGGGCAATGATTGGTTCTTGGGTGATTTGGTTATCCCTAATGGTCCTCCTAATTCGACGAAGAGTTCTATCAATTTCAGGGTCAAACAAATCCGAGGGATTGTTTGGAAGGCTACGGGGCATTCAGAGAGATTTTGGAAGAAAGAGGAAGACGGGTTTTTCTTTGTGTTTTTTTTCAATTTTTTTAAACTTTTTTGGGTTTTTTTTACAATAACCAGAAAATAATGACTACTTAAAGCACCATACCCGGCAACGGCGCCATTTGAAAGTGCGGCCGATTGTCGCCTATCGACCGTTCAAAGTTCTGGTGCTCTGCTAATGTGTATAGCAGCACTCGGGTCGAATCCTCGGTGATGGTACTTCGTAATAGTCGATTGTTTTTAGTTGATTGTATTTTGATTAGGGGGGTTTGTTTGCAGAGCTTAATTGAAATGATTTATGGATGATGTTTGATTTACCAAATTGATAAAGATTGGGGTGAGTTCATCATTGGGGAGTTAAGCATGTGATATCCTTGAGCCTTACATTGTATTGCATTAAATTAACACCCATGTCATAAGTTGACGTTGATTGGAATTCCTAAGTGTGAAGGCTTTAATCCAAGCCTTAACTTAACTTAGGGTTCTAATATCAATCAAAACTTATTTATGGTAGTGTATTTATGGTTCCAATAATCCATGGAAACCACTTGTTAAACAAAACATATCATTAATCCATGACATATTAAGTTTAACATACACAATATTAATTTAAAGAATATTCATCGAGCAAAACTCTCAATCAATTAACATCCCCAAATTATAACTCACCCCAATGAGAGATTTAATCAGCCATTTGGATGTTTAATAATCTGGTAATATATGTTTATGGTGATGAATTATAAAGAGAAGAAAAAGAAAGGGACAAGATAAGAGTAGTGTGCCGAACACACACACGAAATAATTTAAGAATCAAAAATGGAATTTCGATTGAATGAGGAAGCTTAAGAAGGGAAGGGGATTGAACTGAATTTAAACTATTTTAAGAACATTAATATTAAAATACAGAAGGTGGAAGAGAATAAGAGATATTGAAAAAGTAACTTGCATTAAAACAGAATTACAAAGAAAGAGAATTACAAGATTACAAAAATGAAGAACTCAAAAGTAAGTGAAAAGAAAGAGAGGAGGAAAGGTCTCTCAAGTGAAAACTTGAGTATGGCAGGTCCTACCAAGCCTTTGGCAAAGCTTTGGTCGTGCCAATGTGATCTCCTCTCTTCTGAAATGCCAACCCCTCTCAAGGAGAGAAGGGAAGAGTATTTATAGCCCAAGGAGTGGACTGTTTGCATTCCCAATCTGTCCCTCCACTTGCATCGCCAATTTGGCAATTCAGACAGCCGAATCTTCACATATCTTCTTCTTCAAAGTTGTAGGAAATAATGTTTTCCGACTACTCTCAAAATTTGGAGTCATTTGGACGTAAGGATAAAAAGTTATGTCCGGTTGAATAAACAAACTTAAACTGTCCATTTCAATCCAGTCTTTTTGAAGTCCATAATGTGAAAGGGTTTTTGAATATTAAGATGCCTTCAAATCCGAATGGTTTCTTCAAAAAAGTCGGCCACCTACATCCCCTCTTTCACACTGAAAAATCTCAGCTCGCTTGGATGATTACATCAGGAGATATGTCATGCATACTATACTGATTTTCATTCTCGTCCAGAATGGTGGGCTGGACTTCAAAGATTCATTTGGGACCCTTGTACTTGGATTTGGGCCATGAAATTTTTATCCAAGATGAAATGTAGTGTCCCCCGAATTATTGTGGAGAGTTAAGGTTTTTGAACTTCTGGATGGAGCCCGGTAAATCAATCTTCATGAATAGTCCAGTTTCTTCACAGATTCTTTGGTCTTGTTTGTGAGGACCATATGACCCCTCAAATGGCAGAATTGGATCATGGTTCCTTCTAATGAAATGTTGTATATTGAAAGTAGAATCCTACAAAAGAAGAAACACATAATTTGGATCAGTATAGTGATAGTTATAATTAAAACATTAAACTGACTCAATTTGACTACTTCTAAAAATGCTCAAATATTATACTTAATATTAAAACATTAATATTTCACACAAATTATGCACATTTCATATAAAATAAGTAAAGGGGGAATATAATAAGTCATGAAAATATTAATAACATCATTCTCCAAAACAAAATGACTCACAAACCCATACAACCTCTAACACTGGATTGACCCTCCAAGTTCCCTAATTTTAACCAATCCAACACAAGAGGGGACATCGGTGAGACCCACAGTGGGTCTCCCCACCATTTTAAAATTTTCCTAGAACCATGACACCCGCATGGGAATTCTCAGTTTACTTTGCACGATATGAACTTAACTCTTCATCACAAACCCACCAACACAGGCCAACCTACACTGATTATTCCTACAGTGGACAACACTCCTTTTCATAAGATGGTTTTGATAGCGAAAACCCCTAACCTAACAGAAAATTGGACTGGCATGAATCAATTCTACAAGACATGAGCATCTATGAAATGAGTACAATTTCGATCCATAACTGACCACAAGAAGGTTCACAGAGCACATTTTCTGGATTTACAAGAATACAGGTTCTCCGAACCTCTTTAAGGCCCAAGGGAAACTCCCATTAATTTAGACCACAACAAGGAGATAAGGGATCCATGCCCCTCATAACAAGAATGACACCTTCAGAGATTATATAGCAATAGGAAAATTTAATCTTTCCCCATCCCGTCACTACAGACTTAAGTCAGACCAAGCCCATATCATGTCCGATGAGTTTTGACTATGCACAAGCTTCACCCCGAGGCCTATGGCTGGGGACCTGATGTCTGAAGCATCTACCGCCTCATAGTCATAAGCTAACCACCTCTGACTGGAACTTCCTCTATTGGAAAATCAATCTACATACTTCTCGTTGTGTCCCATGAAGCCACTCCTTTAACATACCAACTGAGAATTGCAGCAAACAACTTAGAGTGACCGACTGACCACACTAGAGATAAGAGATTGAGCGATCTGTCAAACGCGTGACGTAAACTGATGGAAGGAGCATTCCAAGAACAATTCCCATTGGTTCACACTCCTCATAGGCTGATGAACCTGCACTTACCACAATATAAACCAGACCAACAACTATTACGAGCTTTAAACTGATTGTTCCTCACAACCTCTGGGGAACATAAAACTAGCTCATCAGAAAAGTCAACACACGTCCTTCTCTACCTGTTGACTAGTTGAGAACCTACAAGATCCAACACTTTACCTCACCTTCATTTCCTTAGGTATGACCGTAGAATGACGCTAGTCTTAAGGATTGCTCAGGACATATCTATCTGCAACGAAAACAGAACAATCCCCGTTTACCGGTCTAGTCCCACTCCACTAGAAGTACTCAATACAACATACACCCAAACAAATTTTGGAGTTCCTTAAAAACCGGAGACACTCCCAACATTCCCAAAGAACTCAACAATATTCAACTGACCTTAATGCCTACAAACAGTCGACATAATCTAGCAGAACCCAAACCCGACACTCCACTGGGCATCTGGGCTGAACCAATAAATGAGAGAGACCTGTGGGAAACCCATGAGACCTTCCTAGGGGGCATGTCCCAAAAAAGAAACACAAAATATCCTTCCACAAATACAAAAACATCACAAAATAAACATCACCATACCAGACACAAATTCAACAATTCCAATTTAAAACACCAACACATCCTTAAAGAAAACACCTGCTTGAAAAACCAAGAATAGCCCAACAGAGCCCAACATCTCTTTTGAACCCATAAATTTCACTTAAAACTCAATTTTTTTTACAATTACAAAACCATTTAAGCATAAAACCCCATTTTAGAGAAAAACCCACTTTTTAGGGAACAATAAGAAGCCTTAAAAATCAATCACTCACCACTGATATTCCATGATGCCTCGCAAATATGCATTTTCATTCCACTCGGGCACCCATCCCCACGATCCACTAATTTTCCATTAATCACATCCACATGCACACGTGAGAACCCATATGAATACTAGTGTACATAATAAGGTTCTTCCACTTTCAAAAATAAAACAATCCCAATATTCTAAAAATACCCCTTTTTTTCCAAAAACCATTTCAAAGATTCAAGACAAATTTTCAAAATGCTTCCCATTTCCAAAATAACTCAATTCAATTTCAAATAAACCAATACATTCTTTTATAAATTCATCTTCAACAAAACAAACGCCAAATTACAGAAACACGGTCCAAGAGAAATGCACCCCAAAAGCATGCCAAACTCACAATAAGAGAAAAAAAAGAGAAACCCCAAGGTCCGCTTTCCTTAAAAAAACACTTTACGCCAACCCAAAACTGAACCAAGATATCAACAACACTAAATCACCTGGATGGAGAACCAGTGGTCGTGCCATGCTTGGCCACATGGTTTAGTAGACCATGACCTAGGCAAGAACCAACCAATAGGAGTGTTGAACCGTACTCTTGGGCATCACATGGGTCGCTACTCCATGTGTGACTGCGCACAATAATGATTTACTCCTATTTTCATCATCCATACACAAAGACCAAATCCCAAAACTTAAATCCTGGACTACCCCTAGTTACTCGAGGATCAGAACGAGTAAGAGTTCGCGATGCTCTTCCTATACCCACCCCTCAAGCACTGACAGTCCTATCCCCGATCTACCTGACATCCCAAATAACGAGAAAAACCTGCCTATGATACCATTTTTTCATGAACCAAGTCGGGTCACCATCCAACCCCGCGCCTGACCAGGTCCGCGGCAAGGCCCGAAGGGTGTTCCCGATCCCCATGGGCTGGCACAAGTGCCCAAGTATCAAAAATAAAACTTGGGAACAGTTTACCCGAATCAATAAGCATAAAACAAACAGCAAGATGAATAAATTCAAAGCTAAAATCAAACAACCAAACATGACCTTAAACTAGGGTTAAAAATAAAGTTTACAACTCAAAACAAAAACCCAAAGGGAATGACAATAAAGGAAAAACTAAAAACACTAACTCAAACCTCCAAGAAACATGAGGTGGAACAACCCCAAGCCATGTTCACCAAACCAACATGAGAGTTCCACTAACAACCTGAATTACCCATGCTATGCTCGATGCCTCAACCTGGAACACAAAGAGACATGATCTACATACACCTAAAGGTGTATGTAGGGTGTGAGACAAAAGCCCAATAGGATGCCACCGAGAAAAAGGTTCCATGCATAATTATTAAATGACAAATACATTTGTAATTTAACAGACACAAAATAAATAAATACTTTAATAATTTCAAGGAAAATAGTTTTAAGGAAAACTACTTTAAAGAAAACAACTTAAATTAAAACACACACACACAGACACACACACACACTTTCATGGTAACTCCAATGTAACACCATGTGCTGATGGTGAGCAGAAAACAGAAGAGGAGAAAAACACATGGGAGAGGCCCTAAAGATACTAGTGAGAAGTGGGACCCTAGAACATCCCGTCTCTGTGAACAATGGTATAGAAACACAACAAGATACGTTTTCGTTCATGAGCCACTAGTAGGAAAACACATCCATAACCTAGTGGTCTCCAAACATCATCCAAAGTTTAATTAGTGTTGTAATCGTCAAACCACCTAAGTGAAACCGGGCCAATGCCACTTCTGTATCACTAACACACTAGATCTAGTCCACCCACCAAGTAATCATGCTTCCCATTTGTGCTCAACAGGTTTCAAATTCATCTCACATGTCATATTCAAATAGAAAAAACAATAAATTCACTACATTTACCCAATTAAAGAAACCATTTGCACAGTTTAAAGAGACTAATAATTAAACAAACCACAACTTACACACATAAATACCATTTTGGAATAAGACAGACACTAAAACATTCTTCAACCACGTTTTACACCATTGATATAAATTAATAAACTTTTTTAAAAAAATTTAGAAAACAATGTCCTAAGGGTAACACAAGACCTTGCACACAAAACCAACCCAAAAATATATTTTAAGATCAAACGCACACCAACACATTTCTAAAAAGCAATTCACAAACCTTGTACTTTTTAATAAACCAACTACGCAATTTAATAAAACATTATGTGATGACACAATGTGGAGTTTTATCAAAAAACACATCATATCTCATATGAACATACCACTTCAAAAACCAAACGCATAATAAACACTCTCAAAACTATTTTTGCACCACATAGACAAATTAATAAATCAATTAAACACTTAATAAAACATTTCCAATGTGCACAACAATGATTTACCATAAAACTACACTCAAATTATTCTCTTTGAAATCCAACACACACTAGAATATTCTCCACACACCATTCACATTATTTAAACAATTAGACAAATCACCTACGAAGTTCAATAAATCATTTGCACTATTTAATAAATTAATTACTCAATTTCTAAAACAAATAAAAATAAATGATATAACACGAGTTTTCACCAAAAATTGGACTCCATAACATATAAACATTCCATAAAATTAAATAAGTGAAACAATTCATCATTCACTAAAAACTAACTTTTCACCAAAAAAATAATTTAAACAGCAATCTAATCTAATTAAACTTGAAAATTAATTCATCAATTAATAATAAAATGTGGAACCACCTACCTCGATGTGGAAAACCTCAAAATTTTTTATGTGAAACTGCTACTGCATGCCAAACGCACCACGAACGAAACAATTAGACCTTAAAAACAAACAATAGGATCAATTACACCATAAACGAACCAAACACAAATAAAACTCTAACAAAAAAATTACCCAAAATGGAAGAACAAACCGGTTGGAGGGGAAAACACCTACGACGAGGGTTTAGGAGGTCATCCAGAGCTCTGAGGAGGCTATTGGGTTTGCGCAGTGCCGAAAAAAAGAGGGGAGGTCGTTGAGTGTTCGGCCGAACAAGGGGAGGTGCGCGAGGGGGTTTCGGTTCGCTATAGGAGGCCGGTTGGGGTGCAAGGGGAGCGGTCGGAGGGTTGTCACAATGGGGAGAGGCAGGGCACACTGGTCTGGTTCATCGGAGAGGGAGAAGAGGGTGACACAGTGTTGAGCAGGAGGGGGGGGGGGTGCGAGCACGAGTGTCCAACCAGAAAGAGGAGGGGTGTGCGCGGTTGACCAGGAGGAAGGCAGGGCACATGCCGAAGGGAGCAAGGGGAAAGGGGGGTGCAACTGCTAGGGTTGTAGGGAGGGGGCCACTACACAAAAACCAAGGGGGAGGGGGGTGTGGCATGATGGGGAGAGAGGAGGAAAAAGAGAGGGAGGAAAAGAGAGAGAGAGGGAATATAATAGAAATGAAATAAAATAAAATAAAAAAAAGATAAAAATAAATAAAAAATATAGATAAAATAAAAATAAAAGAATAAAACAAAAACCTAATTAATTAAATTTTTTTTAATACTAATAATAAAACTAAAAATAATAAAACCAGAATAATTGAAATAACCAAACTAATAATATTATTATTATCGAGGTTGGAAAACGTGCACGGTCATGCACAAGGTCGTGCACCCAAATAAGAACACATTTTATAATAAAATGTTTTCTAATTAAGGTTGTGCACTACACACGGTCACGCTATAAAGACTCAGAAATTCCACATATATATTTTTTAAATTATATGGGAATTTTATGAGTCTGTGAAAATTGACGACGCGTGATTCCGAGGCCCGGTGTGCCCGGAATGAATTTCTAAACTTTTTTTCGGGTGCGTTCAGTAAACGTGTGAGTGGGTTTTTGTTAATTTTAAACCGGTGCTCAAAATTGAAATCTGAGGGCACCGTTGAACTCACAACTCCAGTATTCTCTTAAGGAGATCATCACCTCGACCGTAGTGGGTCGAGAGTGAAAGATAAAATTTTGTGCTTTTCGTGAAAGAATTAAATAAAATAAAAATGTCTAACATTTTTATTTTAGAAACCCCCTCAACATGGGTTATGGTGGTGGGAACCACCCAAACCTAAACCTCCCAAGTGAGTGTTAAGAGGTGGGGACCACCTGAACTAACCTCCCAATTTGAAATTAATGGCGGGACCACTCGAACCCTCTTAATGGGGGAGAAACCACTCAACTCCCCATTAATTCTTTTCCTCCATTAATTTGAGCCAATTAAATTGATACAATTAAATATGACAACACCCCATTTTATTGTTGTAGCCAACCAAAAATTAATGAAATGTGTCGGCATTTTAATTGCGCCAACCTTATTAATCTACTTAATTTAAATTAATAAGTTGGATATTCCTCATTTTGGTGGATTTGGGGGAAACTGTTGGAAAAAGGGAGAAGCTTTGGAGAATCATGGAGAAACTCATCCTCCAATGAAGAATGCTCTCGCCGATGAGGAACGTATTTAACTACGATGAACCGATGAATGAGCCCAGGATTGGAGGCATGTAGCGGGCATGAAGAACGCTGACATCTTCAAGTTCTTACTTGCGCCAACATCAACGAACCTTTGAGGTAGGGTGGTTCTTTGAATTTCTTCCCCTTACCCATTCTTGATAACTAAACGTAAAAAATAGGAAGAGATTATAGCCACCTGCTACTGCTCTAACGCGGAGAGTGTGGGTCAAAAAACATGGCCCGACCTCTCCGCAAATCTTGTGTTTAGTTGTTGTGTTCTTCGTGATGGAGGAGGACAACAACCAACCTCGGTGGGACACGAGAATGGTAGCCGGCTCCACCACCGACCTCGACAAAGGTGACGGCGCACCTCCGCCGCCCCGTAGCCTCTACCGCACCATGGCCTCTGCCACCCGCGACCTCCACCGCCTTGCAGCCTCGCACCATTGGCGGCCTCCGCCACCCCGCGACCTTAGCCTCCCCTTAGCCTCCCACTGACCGTTGCCTCTGTAGCCTCGCACCGTCCATAGCCTCCGCCGCCCCATGGTCTCGCGTCGTCCGTGGCCCCCACCACCCCGCGGTCTTGCGCCGTCCATGCCCTCCGTCACCCGCCAACCTTATGCTGTCTGTGGTCTCATCTGCCCCGCAGCCTCGCCCCGCCCGCGGCCTCGGCGGCCATGCACTTCCCTTGGCCTCTGTGGCCCCACGCTGCTCACGGCCTCCTCGGTCCCCGTGGCCTTCGTGGCCCCGCGACCCTTTGTGGCCTCCGTGGCCTCCGCGCCGCCCTCGCGGACATCACACCGCCCTCGCGGCCTCACGCCACTCAGCAGCCCCCGCGCCACCCAGCGTGGGCCGGTTCGGACCCAACGGGCCGTGTTGACCCAAACCGGGTTAGGTCGGGCCGGGTTAGTCCAACCGGGTCGGACCGGACCCGGACCAGCTACGAGCGTTTTGCTCTATCAACCATAACTTTGGCACCAGGCATCCTTTTAACAAACCATCAACGAAACTATAAAACTTGGAGCGAGACGGTCCCTTTGGTATACCCCACTTGAGATTTGGATAAAGTTGGGATACGGTCGGGTTGGATTGAGCACGAATCCAACTGGGCCCTCAGGACTAAAAAGCTAATAACTTACAGACCGAGCGTTCGATTGACGCACTGTCTATTGCGTTGAGACCCATATGGCGTGGAGGTCATTTGATATACTTCTTCGTGGGAATTCCTGGAAGTTGGAGTATCGACTAGTGGCTTGAGGAGTGGACTCTACTAGAGACGAGCAAGCTTAGTGCGGGAACCCTATAGCTGGCTGTGACTTGAGAAAGAGATCATTTGTGGGTCTATGATTGAGGGTCCCACATAGATCCGCTCTAGGATTCCATGCGGGACTACTCTAGGATCTTATGTGGGTCAATACTGAGCGATCCTGTGTGGGTCAGCACATAGCGATCCTGTGTAGGTCAACACAGAGCGATCTTGTGTGGGTCAGCATCGAGCGATCTTGTGTGGGTCAGCACCGAGCGATCCTCTGTGGGTAAGCACTGAGCGATCTTGTGTGGGTAGAACCGAGTGATCCTGTGTGGGTCAGCACCGAGAAATCCTGTGTGGGCCAGCACCGAGCGATCCTATGTGGGTCAGCACCTAGAGATCCTATGTGGGTCTGATGACGTACTGGCGATGTACTAGGATCCTTAGTGGGTCTACCTCTTAACAGAGTAAGATGATTCAGTAGTTACATATAATCATCTATACTACTGTGCCTAAGAAATACCTGGTGTGAGCTGAGTCCATACCTGAGCGGTACTTTAATTTGTGGTAATACCTTGGTGGTATTATTCTATGTGGCGTACTGGAGTGGTACTTACCATCGTGGTATTCCTTCCTTTATGGAACAATTGAGATTTGGGATTTTGAGTTGGACTCTTTGTTTCCTCATGATTGAGATGGGTATACTTGATAACTTAGGTATATGTATGGGCATATACCTAAGTTGGGTTGTTAGTTGATTTCATGATTTTTGGTTTATCCTTTGTGGATTTTGTGAGACCTTGAGGGTCTCAGGGTCTTTACTGAGTATCATTATACTCACCCCTGCATGGGCTATGCCCACACCTCATTGTGTTTAGTGTAGATGACAGACAATGCTGACTGAGGATGAGAGTACCAGGATTGGAGGTAGCTCAAAGGTGGACCTTAGATGAGGCATACCACAGAGACAACCGTTTGAGAGCTGTACCTACCCTTTAGGTAGGATCCTTGGCAGGTGATCACAGGAGCTATTCCAGTTTACTTGTACTTTCATTTTCTTATACTTTCCAGTTGGTCTTGTATTCTGGCCCCTTTTACTTACTGTAATCACTCTGTTTACTATTTAGTTTACTTGAGTTCGTATCTTTTTGTGTGCTTGGTTGTGTGTGTTTACAGGTTATAAAGGCAATGCCTTCCCGGTTTTAGGGAATACGCCTTCAGCGCTAGTTTCCATCCCCTAGCCTATGGAAGGCAGGCTTGGGGTAGTCACGGAACGAGCCCCGGTGGACGGGTCATGACAAATTAGTATCAGAGGAGTTGGTTCTATCGTAGAACATAGGACCCTGATATTTTTAACGACAATAGTGTTAAGTGTAGTGAGTGTGGTCACCAGTTTAGGGAATCCAGTATTGGTGCGGCGGACGGTGTATCTATACACCAGGACCCTTACTTCTGATTTCCGACTTGGTGCACGAAAACACTTATTGCATGTGTGTACTTAAGAGTTTTCTTTCTGATATCTTTGAGTCACCTCACCAAGTATAACTTATTGACCGTGGCACACCTGTTTCTTTTCAGTATGTCTCCACATAGACAGCCTGCTAGGGTTTCGGGTATAGTTCACACTGATAGCCCACTAAGAAACGAGGCCTTGATACAGGGCTCTCTTCCAGTAGAGGTACAAGTGGAGGCACCATCGATACCATTACCCGTTGGGCCACCGATGCCACCAGCCCCAGCAGCAGAGGGTGCACGCCACTTAAGCGCGTTGCACGAGTTCTAGCAGTAGAGGCCACCCAGGTTCGGGAGAGAGATAGACCCACAGACGGCTGAGGATTGGTTGGAGGTCGTGGTGATAGTTTTATGACTGGTAGGGACACCGGCTGATATCATGGTGATCCTTACTGCTAGCCTTCTACAAGCAACAGTAGGCAGATGGTGGAGCTTGATGCTCCAAGTTCACGATGAGGTAAAGATTCTCTGGATAGACTTCGAGAGCCTGTTTTGGGAAGAGTTTATTCTAGAGACTCTTCGCGCAATGCGCATACAGAAGCTACTTCATCTGCAATAGGGTAGCATGACTGTGGATCATTACTCAGCGAGGTTCACTGACCTCTCATGCTACTCCACTAATATGGTGTGAGACCCATTCTTCAGGGCCCGAACCTTTGAGCAGGGACTCAGATGGGAGATCAGGGCTTCAATGATTTCTCTTAGCATCCTGACACAGGCAGGGGTGTTAGAGAGAGACCTCTTAGTGGAGAGTTTCCTTATTGAGTAGTCACCAGCAGTGAGACCCACCACCAGTCATCATATAGTTGAGTCTTCTGCAGCTGGCAGCAGACAGATGTCACAGAGGTCTAAGAGGACCAGACCTATAGGTGGACGATTATAGGATTCATGGTCAGGTGTGTGGGGAACCTGAGGCAGATCCAATCATTCTAGGAGCAGGCAATATTACGCATACGGCGAGCAGGGTCACATGGCTTGTGACTGTCCGACCCGTCGTACGGATGATCAGCAGACGGTCAAAGGACCTCCCAGGGAGAGACAGAGGTTTGACCAAGGAGGTCCACAGGGAGTAGGTAGACGTGGTAGAGGAGATAGCCGTGCAGCTGGCGGTGGGCGACGATTCGAGATGTTACCTCCACCACCACCAGGTGGTCTAACCTGACCATAGGAAGCAGGAGGACAAGGGCTATCTCAGCTCTAGGTAGCTGAGGCCTATGATAACAGTGCTCCAAATATGATACGAGGTATGATCTGTGTCTACTCCACTTTAGCTTCAGTACTTATAGACACAGGTTTCAGTCATTCTTTTATTGTGAATGCCCTCGTTCGGAGCTCGAAGATTCTGACAGAGTCGTTGGCTTGATCCTTATGGCTAGAGACTCCTACGGAAGTGAATTTGATGATTATGCACTGGTGCTGATAATGCAAGCTTACTCTAGGAGGCTATAGCTTCGACTGGGATATCCTAGTAGCGGCGTCGAGGCCTTATGACGTTATCTTGGGTATGGACTGGTTATTTATAGTCTATTCTCAGATTGACTGTATTAGGTGAAAAGTGCAGTGTGTCTGCATGGATGAGACCGGGTTTACCTTCACCGGCAAGAAGGGAGCCTTTGCATCATAGGATGGACTTACCCAGAGGAGAGTGCAGCCGATCACTCATCAGTTGGATAGCCTTACCCTCAGAGCAGTTGATGTGGAGAGTTCGAGTTATCCTATAGTGGTGGACCAGTATGTGGATGTCTTCCCTGATGATGTTCTGGGTCTACCTCCTCATAGAGAGGTGGACCTTTACATTGAATTATACCCCAGGATGGAACTGATATCTACACCAGTGTATCTGATGGCTCTCACAGAGCTTCATGAGCTGCGGGTACAACTAGAGGACTTATAGGGGAAAGGGTTCATTCGGCCTAGTGTTTCTCCTTGGACAGCCTTGATTTTGTTCACCAAGAAGGTGGATGGGATCTTGAGACTTTTTGTTGACTATCGGCGCCTGAACTAGGTGACCATGAAGAACAAGTACCCACTTCCAAGGATTGATGACCTCTTTGATCAACTGAAGGGAGCACGGTGGTTCTCGAAGATAGACCTCAGATCAGGCTATCACCAACTCAGAGTACGAGACAATGATGTGCAGAAGACGACTTTCAGATATCGGTACGACCACTATGAGTTCTTGGTTATGCCATTCGGTGTGACCAACACTCCAGCAGTGTTCATGGGACTCATGAACATGATCTTTCAGCCATACCTTGATCACTTTTTAGTAGTCTTCATCGATGACATTCTGATCCACTCGACTACTGAGGAAAAGCATGCCTATCATTTGCAGGTAGTACTGGACACACTATGAGAGCAACATCTTTATGGTATGCTCTCAAAGTGCCAGTTCTGGATCCGAGAGGTTCACTTTATGTGTCATGTCATATCGGAGGCTGGAGTTTCAGTGGATCCAGCGAAGATTGAGGCGGTACTTGCTTGGGAGCCACCCAGGAGTGTAACAGAGGTAAAAAGTTTCTTGGGTTTGGCTGGATACTATCGGATATTTGTGCCAAATTTCTCCAGAGTTGTAGAAACTTTATCAGCATTGATGAAGAAGGGGAAATACTTCATGTGTTCGGAGAGATTCTAGCAGAGTTTTCAGGAATTGAGGCAGAGGCTGACTAGTGCCCCCATCTTGAGGCTTCCAGAGCAGGGTGTAGGGTAAGTAGTCTACTGTGACGCATCAGGTACTGGGCTCAAATGTGTCCTAATACAGGAGCGAGAAATGATCACATATGGTTCTCGAAAGCTGAGACATCATGAGCATAACTATGCTACCAATGACCTGGAGTTAGCATTAGTGGTCTTCGCCTTGAAGATGTGGCGAAACTATCTGATGGGCGAACATTTTACAGTTTAATCTGATCATAAGAGTCTCAGGTATATCTTCTATCATAAGGACCTGAACCTGAGACAATGATTTTGGCTTGAGTTCCTCCAGAACTATGACTTCGAGATAGTCTATACTCCTAGGAAGGGGAATGTTGTAACAGATGCACTCATCATGAGGTCTGGTATACAGCTGTTAGGCGAGGCAACAAAGCAGCTGGCCACTTTACAGATATCCTTTGTGGATCGGGATGGAGTAGTTTTTCTTTAGTCTCTTACAGTCACTCCCACACTTCTTCATCAATTCAGGGAGGCACAGTGTGGGTACGCTGACTGCAAGGCTCGACGTGATCAGATATCCACGGGGTAGGAACCTGATGGATTTTCTGAAGGTGGGGAGCACGTCATCCTCTTCAAAGGAAATACCATGGTACCAGTTTCGCTTCGGGAGGAAGTGATGAGGGAGTTCCACACATCCCCTCTAGTAGTAAATCCAGGAGTGGCGAAGATGTACTAGGATCTCTGATGACATCACTGGTGGCTGGGAATGAAGAAAGCAGTTGCATATTTTGTCTCTCGATGCCTCACTTTTCAGCAAGTGAAGGCAGAGCATCAGATACCAGCAAGCTTAGTTCAACCTTTAGAGGTCCCGTAGTGGAATTGGGATGGGATATCCATGGACTTCATGACAGGACTTCCACGTACATCTAGAGGTCATGATTCTATCTGGGTGATAATCGACTGACTCACCAAGTTGGCCCACTTCCTACTAATCAGAGAGTAGGGTTTAGTAGAGAGATTGGGATGCCTCTATGTGAAGGAGATTATGCTGCTACACGGAGTACCCTCGATGATTGTCTCTGATCGTGATGCATGTTTTACTTCCCAACTATGGAAGGGGTTGCAGGAGGATTTCGGGACACAGCTTCGTTTGAGCACCACCTTCCATCCACCGACGGATGGATAGATTGAGCGGACCATTCAGACCCTTGAGGACATGCTGCGTGCTTGCATCCTCGACTTCGGTCACAGCTGGGAGGATCACTTGCCATTGGTATAGTTTGCATACAACAAAAGCTATCACTCCAATATTGGGATGAAACATTTCAAGGTGTTGTATAGGCGACCTTGCAGATCACCTTTGTGCTGGACTGACCCACGGGAGTCAGCACTCATGGGACCAGAGATGGTATGAGCTACCACAAAGAAAGTGAAGATCATCTAGGAGAAGATGAAAACTGTACAGAGCAGGCATAAGTCCTATGCTGATAGGAGACAGAGACCTCTAGAGTTTAAGGATGGTGACACATATTTCTACGGGTCTCACCCCGACGAGGTTTGTGGAGATTTGGATGAGGTGGAAAGTTATCTATGAGGTTCATCAGACCCTTCCAGGTCCTCATTAGAGTTAGCGAGGTGGCTTACCACTTAGCTCTTCCACCTCAGTTGCACTAGGTGTACAACGTCTTCCATGTATCCCAACTGAGGAGATACGTGCACGAACCTTCTCACATCATCGACCACAGCAAGCTAGACGTCACGATGGGGAAACTTTTACGGAGGTTAGAGTAGAGATTGAGAATTGACAGGACTGGGTCCTTCGTGGGCAGTTGATACCACTGGTGCGCGTTCGCTGGCAGCACGAGAACCTCCAAGAGAGCACATGGGAGCGGAAGGCTCAGATTTGTGCTCAGTACCCCCACTTGTTTCCTCAGTTTATTTTGTGGATTACGGGGACACAAAGCCATGAGGTGGGGAGAATGTAAAGACTTAAAAATTCTATGTAATTTAAAAAAAAAATTATATGGGAATTTTACGATTCCAAAAAAATTGACGGCGCGTGATTCTGAGGCCCGGTGTGCCTGGAATGAATTTCTGAACTTTTTTTTGGGTACGTTCAGTAAACATATGAGTGGGTTTTTTAAATTTTAAACCAGTGCATGGAATTGAAATATGAGGGCACCGTTGAACTCACAACACCGGTATTCTCTTAAGGAGACCATCACCTCGACCGCAGTCGGTCGAGAGTAAAAGATAAAATTTTGTGCTTTTCTTCAAAGAATTAAATAAAATAAAAATGTATAAAATTTTTATTTTAGAAACCCCCTCAACATGGGTTATGGTGGTGGGGATCACCCGATCCTAAACCTCCCATGTGAGTTTTAAGAGGTGAGGAGCACCTGAACTAACCTCCCAATTTGAAATTAATGGCGGGGACCACCCAAACCCTCTTAATGGGGGAGAAACCACTCAACTCCCCATTAATTATTTTCCTCCATTAATTTGAGCCAATTAAATTGATACAATTAAATATGACAAAACCCCATTTAATTGTTGGAGCCAACCAACAATTAATGAAATGTGTCAGAATTTTAATTGTGCCAACCTTATTAATCTACTTAATTTAAATTAAAAAGTTGGTTATTCCTCATTTTGGTGGAATTGGGGGAAACTGTTGGCAAAATGGAGAAGCTTTGGAGAATCGTGGAGAAACTCATACTCCAATGAAGAACGCTCTCACTGGCGAGGAACATCTTCAACTATGACGAACCGAAGAACGAGCTCGGGATCAGAGGCGTGTGGCGGGCATGACGAACATCAACATCTTCGAGTTCTTACTCATTCCAACATTAAAGAACCTTTGAGGTAGGGTGGTTGTTTGAATTTCTTCCCCTTACCCATTCTTGATAATTCAACGTAAAATTCAGGAAGAGATTATAGCCACTTGTTACCGCTCTAACACGGAGAGTGCATTCCAAACAAATATGGCCCAACCTCTCCACAAAACTTTTGTTTAGTTGTTGTGTTCTTCACGATGGAGGAGGACGAAAACCAACCTCGGTGGGGCACGAGAATGGCGGTCGTCACTACCACTAGCCGCGAAGAAGGTGACGACACAATGGCACCGCCCGCGGTCTTCGCCGCCCTACGATCTTGCGCCATTTGCGGCCTTCGCCGCCCTGCGGTCTCGCGCTGTCCATGGCCTCTGCCACCCCATGGCCTCAGCAGCCCCACGGCCTCGCGCTGCCCGCGGCCTCCGTGGCCTCGCGCTGCTCACGGCCTCCGCGGCCTCGCGCCGCCCACATCCTCGTGTCGCCTTGCGGCCTCGCGCCGCCCGCGGTCTCCGCCGCCCTCACCGCCCGCGGCCTCCACTGCTCGCGGCCTCCATAGCCCCCGCGGCCTCTGCCACCCGTGGCCACCGCAACCCTCGCGGCCTCCATAGCCCCACGACCCTTCGCGGCCCCCACGACCTTCGTGCTGCCCTCATGGCCTCGTGACACTCTGTAGCCCCCACATCCCCTAGAACGAGCCAGGTCGACCCAAACGAGGTCGGGTCGGCCCAGGCGGGGTCGGGCCGGGTCGGTCCGACCCGGTGGGACCAGACCTGAACCGGCAACGCGCTTTTCACTCTATCGGCCATAACTTTGGCACCAGACCTCCATTTGAAAAACTGGCAACGAAATTTTAAACCTTGGAGCGAGATGATCCCTTTGGTATACCCCGCTTGAGATTTGGATAAAGTTGGGATACAATTGGGTTGGATCAATCACGAATCCAACTGGGCCCTCGGGACTAAAAGGCTAATAACTTACAGACCGAGCGTCCGATTGACACACCGTATGTTGTGTTGAGACCCCTATGACGTGGTGGTACTTTGAAATACTTCTTTCTGTGACTTCGTGGTAGTTGGAGTATTGAACCGTGGCTTGAGGAGCAGACTCTCCCAGAGACGAGCAAGCTTAGTGCGGGAACCCTATAGCTGGCTGTGACTTGAGAAAGAGATTCTTCGTGGGTCTATGATTGAGGGTACCACATGGAATCACTCTAGGATTCCTTGCGGGACTACTCTAGGATATTGTGTGGGTCAACGCCGAGAAATCCTATTTGGGTCAGCACCTAGAGATCTTGTATAGGTCAACACCGAGTGGTCCTTTGTGGGTCAGCACCGAGCGATCCTGTATGGATCAGCACCGAGTGATCCTGTGTGGGTCAGCACCGAGCGATCCTGTGTGGGTCATCACCGAGCGATCCTATGTGGGTTAGCACCGAGCAATCCTGTGTGAGTCAGCACCGAGCGATCCTATGTGGGTCAGCACCTAGATATCCTATGTGGGTCTGATGACGTACTGGCGATGTACTAGGATCCTTCGTGGGTCTGCCTCTTAACAGAGTAAGATGATTCGGTAGTTACATCTAATCATCTATACTACTATACCTAAGAAATACCTGGTGTGAGTTGAGTTCGTACCCGAGTGGTACTTTCCTTTGTGGTAATACCTTGGTGGTATTCTTCTGTGTGGCGTACCAGAGTGGTACTTACCATCATGGTATTCCTTCCTTCGTGGAACAGTTGAGCTTTGGGCTTTTGAGTTAGACTCTATGTTTCCTCATGATTGAGATGGGTATACTTGATAACTTAGGTATATGTATGGGAATATACCTAAGTTGGGTTGTTAGTTGATTTTATGCTTTGTGGTTTATCCTTTGTGGATTTTGTGAGAACTTGAGGGTCTTAGGGTCCCTACTGAGTATCATTATACTCACCCCTGCACAGTCTATGCCCGCACCTCGTTGTGTTTGGTGTAGATGACGAACAATACTGACTAAGGATGAGAGTACCGGGACTAGAGGTAGCTCGGAGGTGGACCTTAGACGAGGGGTACCATAAAGACGACCGTTCGAGATCTTTACCTACCCTTTAGGTAGGATTCTTGGTGGGTGATCATAGGAGCTGTTCCAGTTTACTTGTACTTTTAGTTTCTTGTACTTTCCTGTTGGGCTTGTATTCTGGCCCCTTTTACTTACTGTACTAACTCTATTTACTATTTAGTTTACTTGAGTTTGTATCTTGTTGTGTGATTGGTTGCCTGTGTTTACAGGTTATAAAGGCAATGCCTTCCCATTTTTAGGGAATACGCCTTCGATGCTAGTCGCCAGCCCCTAGCCTATGGAAGGCGGGCTTGGGGTAGTCAGAACACGAGCCCCAGGGAATGGGTCGTGACACGCGTGTATAGTCACACACCCGTATAAGATCCCAAATTTCTTTTAAAAAATAATTGGTTCAAACCATAGCTCAAAAGAACGACCCAAAATAATTAAATTAAAATAAAGCATCGGCCGGGGTGTGACAAAACCATTATTAAGGGAATAAAAAAATCCCATAAGAATATATGTTAGGAAGTAGATCATGGATAACATAGAATAAAGCCCAGAAACCCATAAGTTAAGAAGATAAATTTAATTTATAAGTTATCCCTTTAATGTCATTGGATTATCCTTAACGTGTTTAATAGTTTAAGATACTCATACCTAATTATATATTAGATAAAGTAGAACCAAAATCAAAAAGTGAAAGGTAGGGTTATAGTCTATAGTTCTACGCATTCCTTTATATCACAAAAGTTTAGTATAACTATTTAAACAGCACCACAAAGCATGGAAGTAGAGATGTCAGTGAAAATGGAAAATGGGTAAATTATTGCATCCCATGTATATAACTCCCCCTATCACAATTTGTGGATTGAACTTCCAGGTGAACCTTGTCATACTTCCCTTAGTGGAATTTGATGCAATTATAGGCATGGATTGACTTTCCCTATATAGATCCAACTTAAATTGTTGCGAGAGGGAAATAACTCTCCTTATGGAAAATCAACCCACGATTATATACAAGTGAAAGGAGGAGGATCAATCTTCTTTAGCACCATCATCTCTAGAATGAATATTATTTCCTTACGAGCAAGCATATCTATCTCAAATGATTGAGTCTAAGGAACATACCATCCTAGAAGACATGTCTATTGTGAGAGAATTCAATGATGTGTTTCTCGAGAAGTTTTTTGGTCTTACTCCAAGCAGGGAGGTTGAATTTTTAATCGAGATTATACTAGGGGAATTTTCAATATCCAAGACTCCATGTAGAATGGATGTTGTAAAACTTGAGGAACTGAAGAAATAATTACAGGATAATCTGGATAAAGGGTTTATATGCCCAGGTGCTTCACCATGGGGTGCATCAATCCTTTTCATCATGAAGAAGGATGGGTCAATGCATCTTTTCATTGATTATCGTGATCTCAACAAAATCACGATAAAGAATAAGTATCCTTTTCCACGAATTGATGACTTGTTCGATCTGCTATGTGGAGCACAATACTTCTCCAAGGTGGATCTATGATCAGGATATTACCAAGTAAGGGAGAAGAAGGAGGATATCCCCAAGACTGATTTTCATACAAGGTATGGGCATTATGAGTTTATAGTGATTCCATTCAGACTCACTAATACTCCATCAATCTTCATGGACTTGATGAATAGTCTTTAGAGATTATCTTGAAAAAATTTGTGGTAGTATTTATAGATGATATTCTAATATACTCTAAAACCAAGAAGGAGCATGAGGAGCATCTAATAACTATGATACAGTCCTTGAGAAAGGATAATCTCTATGAAAAGTACAACAAGTGTGAGTTTTGGTTGAAGGATGTCTCATTATTAGGGCATATCATCATAAGCAATAGGATATCTGTGGATCCTTACAAGAAAAAAGCAATTGAGGGATGGTTGAGTCCAACATCTGTGATGGATATCTATAGATTCCTTGGGTTAGCTGGATATTATCATTAATTTGTGAGAAATTTCTCATGATTGTCAAATCCTATTACCAAGATAACTTAGAAGGGAGTCAAATTTTCTGGTAATGATGAATGTGAATAAAGCTTCATGGAGTTGAAAAGGAGGCTTATCACTGCCCCTGTGCTCACACTACCCACAAGTGGGGAGTTTTTCATAATTTTTAGCGATTATTCAAAGAAGAGTTTGGGATGAATGTTGATGAAAAATGACAAAGTAATTGCCTACACATCAAGGAAGTTGAAAATTCATGAGAAAAACTATCCCACACATGATTTGGAGTTAGTAGCTATGATATTTGTATTGAAAATATGGTAGCATTATCTCTTTAGGGAGAAGTGTGAGATATATATGGATCAAAAAAGTCTCAAATAAATATTCACACAAAAAGAACTGAATATGTGCCAATGAATATGGTTAGATCTTATCAAGTATTATAACTACTCAATCCACTACCATCCTGGGAAAGTGAACAAGGTGGAAAATTCTCTAAGTAGAAAGGACCCAATAATTAAATCATTGATGAGAATTGACAAGGATCAGATCTTCTTATACTTGAATAATATAGACATGAGAATCATAAAGAAACTAACATCATTAATCATTTCACAAATTATTTCTCAACCATCCCTTTTGGAAAGGTTAAAGGATGATCAAAAAGATAATGTGGGAATTCTGAAGAAAGTGGAAACTATCAAAAAATAGAAATCCTCATAGTTCAATGATAATGAAGAAGGAATTGTGACATTTAGATCAAGAGTATGTGTTCTATTAAATCTTGAGTTAAAGAAAGAACTTTTGTATGTTACACATAGTTTGACTTTATCCATTCACCCAAGAAACACAAAAATGTATCGAGATATCATAGATCACTATTGGTGGGATAACATGAAGAAGGATATCACAAAATATGCATCAAAGTGTATGGTATGTCAGCAAGTGAATGCTGAAAGGTATAAGTCTAAGGGGATGATGCGACTATTACCCATACCAACGTTGGAATGGGAAAACATCACCATGGACTTTGCCACTAGACTTCCAAAGACATCCAAGGAAAATAATTCAATCTGGATTGCTGTGGATTGTCTTACAAAGACTTCACACTTCATTTCCATTCAAGAGTATTTATCACTAGATCAACTAACATAGATATACATCTGATAAGTGGTAAGGCTACATGAAGCACCACTATCGATTATGTCTGATTGAGATCCAAGATTCACCTCTAAGTTTTGGAAAAGTATCCAACATGCTCTAAACACCGATATGAACTTCAATATGACTTATCACCCTCATACTAATGGCCAATCTGAGCAGACTATCCAAAAAATTGAGGATATGTTGAGAGATTTCTCAATAGACTTCAAATGTGGATGATACCAATATCTTCCTTGGGTGAAGTTCTCTTACAACAACAGTTTCCACTCAAGCATACAAATAACCCCTTATGAATCCCTTTATGGGAAGAGGTGCAAAACACTAGCATGTTGGGATGAAATTGGGGAATTAAAACTTCTAGGTCCTGAAATGGTTGAAGAAGTGGTGGAGAATGTTAAGACCGTACAATAGCACATCAAAGCTGCTCAGAGTCAAAAAAAGATCTATGATGACAATCATCAACGTGACCTTGAGTTTAATGTTAGAGATATGGTATTTCTCTACATATCTATATGTAAGAGATTGGTGATATTTTGTAATAAAGGAAAGCTTAGTCCAAGGTACATCGACCCTTTTGAGATCCTTGATCACATCGAAGTAGTGTCCTATCAACTAGCACTCCCACCAAACCTATCTCAAGTACAAGATGTATTCCATGTATCCCTCTTAATAAAGTACATACTAGAACCATCACATTTACTCAATCCATATGTGGTACCATTAGAGAATGACCTTTTCTATGAGGAACAACTAGTGAAGATATTAGATCATAGAGAAATAGTTCTAAGAAATAAGACAATTCCCATCATCAAAGTGCTGCAGAGAAACCAAAAGTTTGAAGAAGAAACATGGGAACTCAAGGAGGTGATGAAGCGAAGTTACCCTCATTAGTTTTAAGTGTGAGAAAAGAAAATGTCGAGGGAGAAATTTCTAAAGGGGGAAAGATTGTAACAAACCGAACTTTTATGAATGAAATTCCCCTTTTTGATTTAATTAAATATCTTATAGATATAGAAAACACATGAATTTATTTTGTTTTTATTATATCCAATTGGATTTAAATGACTGTTATGTATCGTTACAGTTGTCAACATAGCCATTGAATAGTGATCTCATGACTAGTATAAATATAGGGTTTTAAAAAATCCTTTTGACATAGACAAAGGAAGTGATGACCTCAACTAGTAGGATCATACCTTATGATGACCATTTATTAGAGATTATGAGGGAGATAGAATTTATGGTATTTTACATAGACCAAGCCCAAGATGATATCCAACAACTTAAGTATGATCAAAATTGTTTATGGGAGAAGTTAGAGCTCATCGAGATCACGACCTAAACCATGTTCACCGAACAACCCCATGAAAGCCCCACCACCACGCACCTTACTCTTAGGGAGTATGCTAGTTTAATAAAGGGACATGTATCAAAACCCTAGAATTAGGAATATATACATTATTTTTTTATAGAATAATTCATATATTTTCATTTTATTATTTTTACTTTGTAAATGATTTTTAAAGCAAAAATAATATTTTGGGTTAATATTCAAATTCAATTAAGAAAACTATTTTAATGAATTAATGGAGTTTTGAAATAAATAATATTTTAATAAAATATTATTATTAAATAAATTTTTTAATATAAATTATCATATAATTTTTATGAATTCAAATGTAATTTTTATCAGGGTTCGAAAGCTGTTATTGTCAAAAACCCATCATTTTTAATAAATGTTAGTTTTTATTTTAAAAGTGAAAATAAATTTATATATAAAATTATTTAGATAAAATGAATATTATTTTTTGAATTAGGATGTCAAAATTATCCAATAATGAATTTTTCATAATTTTCCGAGACATTCAAATTTTTGGGTAAAAATTAAATGCCGTATAAATATACGGTGTGTTTTATGACATAACAATGACACAATAGTGATATGATAAATTATATACAAATTATCCTTGTAAAAATATATTTTTTTATTCTAAAATAATGTAATTTTATGTTTATTTGATTTATTTTATAAATCCTTAGTGAATCCTCCAAGACTTATAATTTAAAATCATTTCTTTGAAAGTATGACTCACCTCCACATAAGAAAGGGAAATATTTTATTATTTTCGGCCCTTGTAATTATAAAATAATTTAATCCACTTACCTTTTATAGAAACCATGGGAAAAATCCATGGGATTGTTTGTGGTTTTGAATATTTTATTATGTAGTGTCTAAAACCAAAATAATAAAGAAACCCCTCCTTTCCTATATAAACCCACCCAACCTCCCATTTATCTTCACTAAAACTACTTTAATCTAATACAAACTCTTCCCTATACTCCATAGAGTCCTCCCAAGGTGACCAAAGCTCTCAAGATTCCTCTACCAATCCTTTGGAGTCACATATCCAAGTAAGGGATCCTCACATTTCTCTCCTTCTTTCAATTCCAGAACCATCTTTGAAATTAGTCTTTATAATTTCAATTGGTTATATTACCATTATTTTATTAAGATCCCATTACCATCCAATTGATATTATTTGAATGGGAGACCATTTATACTCTCTCATTTTAACCCTTACCTAAGCCGTTACTATTCTGAAATTACGTAAGGATTCTATCTCTGCACTTTTTATCAAACACTTCATTTATGATATACCATTTTGATTTACATTTACATAAGTTGGGATACATTATTACCTATCCCCATTACTTTAATTTTTTTTTAAATTATGGTATTCCCTTTCACTCTCATTTATTCCTTTTATGAACCCTTATGTACACCTGTTACTATGCCAAAATTTCGTAAGGGATCTTTCACCCTCCTCTTTTATCAAGCATCAATTTTATGTTAAGTCTTATAAATTCTTTTTACTTATGTTGGAATGTTTTCTTAAATATCCCCCCTTACTTTCCATTTCATTTATAAAATTATGATATCCCCATTTTTCTCCCATCAACCCATTTTATGAATTTCTATACAACGCCGTTATGCTGCCGAAATTACACCATGATTTTCCATGCCAAAATAATTATGTAGTGAATACCATACCCATTTCTATATCAAGGGTATTCACATTTAGGCACATATAATTATTTATTGGGTACTTACATGTATTTATTCCACATTCCTAGATCATGTAATAAATTATGATATTGAATGAATCCATGTTATATGATCTATGTGGCACACATAGGCATGAGAATGAAATGATTATGAAGGGTGCACCCTGATAACACTCCAATACATTGGGTAATGTTTAGTATCATTATATGTCATGTTGGGATGGGGTTTTACCTTATTCCTTAATGATACTTTTTTCCACCATGAGGTATTGACGGTTTGTCTTTGACTTATGTTTATGATTTAGTGTTTTAAGTTGTTGCCACATTTCCCATGTTATGATTATCATGCTAAATCATGACTTATTATTCATGTTCCATTATGCCTCATTGATATGACTTATCTAAAATGTATTATTATCCTCATGTTATTCCATGTTTATTCCCTTAATGGGATTTATATCTGATCCCTTTCTTATGTATGTCCTCAGGTTATCCCATGTAGTGTTAAGTACGAATGAATGTTTTGGTCATGTCAAAGAAGTTTTAAATAAAGATGTTGCATTTCATTTTTAAGTTGTTATGTAATGTTCCTAAACCCAAAATACACTAGACCTATCAATCATATTATTTGTATTAAGTACAATTTTATGTAATAAATCATGTTTAAATATGAAATAAAGAGTAGGGTTTTTATAAGTCTACTTATACTCTACCCATTCACATGCATCCTTATGTGCTCTGCACCCATGAATTCATTCAAAAATACTAGTTACCCACACTTAGACTCTCTTATTCCTAGAATCTCCCTCTTAATTAAATCTCTTAATCTCAAAAATCTTATAAATGATGTGAAATCACTTGTATTTATAGGGAATTTCCACTGCCTTACTCTCCAAAAATTATGCTCACCTATCCATTCATTACACGAACTTAATAATAATGCACATTTACTTCATCACACGATCCATTTAGGCATATATTCACATGAGACTCAAATTAATCATGAGACTTATGTTGTAGAAATCATCGGTTATTTACATCATATTTCACTTCATGCGATTTGCAAGACCTTATCATGAGTTCTCTTCAAGCTTATGTGATCACCTATTTCATTTGAAAATATGGGATCTCCTTACTCAATCATGTGATCCTTTAATGACTACACCCTCTAACACATAAACCTTTGTTATAAAATACTTCTATCATTTCCAGTATATCTCCCTTCACATGCTTCGCATGACCATGACACATGATCTCTTCGAGCTTTTGTGCACACAAAACTTATCTAAATCTTGAGACTAATCCATCAAAACTATCACATTTGCTTTTGGAGATCACAATATCTATTCATTATTACATGATTTATTTCATTCTACATTTATATTTGGTATCTTAGATAAAATTTACTTATGCGTTCATGTGACCCTAAGTGATTATGCAATCACACAACCTATAACAAATTACACGATTTACCTTATTCTCCTCCAAATTTTTCAATATGTCTAGAAATGAACATCTTCTTCTTCATCCTGCTTCAATGAAACTTTTGGGATTTCACAAAAATTTACAAAAACTTACTTTATCACACCAGCTTCATTATTTCACCTCATGTTCATATCCAATAATAATTCTAATCTTCATCACAACTTCTTATTCATCATGAAATCCTTTACATATACACTATTGTAAAAAATGTGCCTTCTCCAAGAACTATGTCCACCTCCCACCATTATATCATCATGGATTTCACATCATCCATCCATGTATTCAATGTTATCCAATACTTTATTCTCACTACATGACACACTGATTGACAAAGAATACTCTATCCACACTCTATGATACACTAATTGATAACAAATCCAACACTAAACATAGGCCAAGTTCCAACATTCCCTCCCTTCTTTTTGTTGTTGTCAATATTATCATAAATCCACCATTCTCTAGATATAAAAAGTATATCCAATATTCTATAGTGATGGATTCATGTTTCCTTGCTTTTTTCCTGATGAATTTTCTCTCCCCCATTGACATCAAAATGAAAAGGGTTGTATAAAACCAGATTTAATCTTTACATTCTCTTCCTCTTAAGGTATCATTAGATCTTATTTTTTATTTTAACTTCCCCTTTATCATAGAATACACATGATATTAATTCATATATGGTTACCCCCCCAAACCAATAATCTCCATTTAACATATTTTCAAAGGTCTTGAGTAAAAAATGTGGGGGAATATTGTTCTCTTCCAATTACTAACATCTAGATATTACCACTATTCAAGCTCAAATTCACTTTCTTCTTTATTTATTCACTCCATTAATAGATTTTAAATGAGTGAAATTACCACTTAACATTGAGTTATTAACATATCCACAATGACTACTAAGTTAAAACTTGTTGTAGGAAATAAGAGTTCAAGATAATAAACACCAATGTTGTCCATTTCATTCACTTACTTTATAGATAATAGCAGCATAACATTATTTCTTTTGTAAAATCATCATGTGATATAAACCAAACTAACCCCAAATAGTTAGTGAATAATAAATTATGTACAAGTTTGTAATACATACCACATGATATTCTAACTGGAACCACTTGTTAAGGATAACTTCATGGTATCAATTGGTATGCATGATCTTTAATTATTCATAGGACTCTTTTGTTAGACGAGTCTAAACATCTTAGAGTTCTCATCAAAAAATCTATCTAAAAATTTATATATTTGGAATTATATAAATTATTAATATCAATTATTGAGCTGAATCCAAATTTTGAAACACTTTAGAATAGGGAGACCCCTTGATGGGAATTATATTGATTTTCCAACTGCTTCTTGGTATCCTAAAAATAGTCATTTGATACCAAATTGTTAAAAAATAGTACATAAACATAAAATACATGAATATTGATGCTCATCCACTAATATTTCTTCTCTTAGTGGACTAATACCACTTGAACTGAGGCTTGATACCAATAGTTGAATATTCAATGTGACTTGGAATAACTAGATCATTCAAAATATCTTTTATATCTCTTCAGCTTCATATAAGACACTTCATAATATTATCTTTCATTTCATAGCATGTGATTTCTAGATGTAGATTTGAAAACTAGAGTGGTTGTTTGAAACCAATTATTGAGTATGAAACCGTATGTGAATATCATCAATTTCGACCCTTCTTGTCACATGTATCACCATTCAGTTTACACACACACACACACACACACCCTTTTAGCACACACACACACACACCCCATGGAACATATCGCCCCCTTAAGCCTATACCATTTCCAACATATATTATAAATAATTAAATTCACGAGGAGAGGGGCGACTCTAAAATATTCAAATAGAGGATTGTAGTTGGTCATGATAGACCAATCCTTTGCTTCCATATTTTATCCAAACCATCATTATGGTGTTGTTTTTAATGTCACCAATTATAAAAATTTCTCTTAAAGTGAATTATTTACAACTTCTATTTATTGGATTATGATTCTTCTCAATTACAAGCAAGGAACATTCATTTTCCTATGCCTCTTCCGACTTCCAAGACAATTTCAATTGATCTAGCCATATGGTTAAGCATTCATTTCGCACATTCATAGTCTTATTTTTGTGTATTAGTTCTACAAGATTATTCTTTTTAACAGTTGTGGGATTAAACCCATGAGTATAAGTCTTATTCATTGATATAAGAAATTCCTTCTGCTCATACTCCCTCATCCATTGGAGGGATATTTCTATTTCCTTCACTTTTCACCTCATGGAATGACTTACAAAACCACCAAGTCTTACTTCATGTATATACCTTTTTGAAACCATAAAAACCACCCCAACCTTTTCTTTCTTTGGAGATCCTATATTCACATGCAAATCCTTATTACTTAAAATGTGTTCAACTTCTCATTATTTCTTCCATACTTGTTTATATTCATTCCAAGAGGTTTTCTATAAGTGTAACCTAATAGGTGTTTAGTATACCTTTTGTTGGGCTCCTTGTTTTTTCTTCCAGGATGTAAAGTTGTTTTTCTAGCTTAACAGGTTGTATTTTAGTATACACTCTCATGTTGTATAACACAGTATTTGAGGACCTCCTTATGGCTTCTTTTTCCTTCTCTATTTTCTTTCAGCAGTAATATCTTTCCAAATTCTCAGGATTAGAACATATGAAATTATACCATTAAAAATATACCACATGTCATAAATTATTGGTTGATATTTAGGTGCATACATTGTTTTTCTTCTTATTATTATTCTTATATTGATCCCTTGGGATTCTATACACATAATCATAATGTGTCTCAGACTTCTAAAATAGTATCATTTCATAGATACTTTCTTCTGAGAGTATTTACTTTTATATTTTTCAAATATATTTTACTTATTTCTAGATTTAGTAATATTATTACACTGATTTTATTATTTTAAACTCAGATATTTTCATATTCCACTTATATATTCTTCTATGGAGGGAAACTTTACCTTCTCCATTTTAGACAAATTTATCTTTGATGCAAGCTCTCAGATCTTCTGGTCTTTCTCCTTTAGCTAAGATTCTAATTCTATTAATATGAAACAATCTTTATTTCTAGATTTTATCATCTCCTCTAGCTGTGCCTTGAGAGAGAGGATTATTTCCTGTATCTCTTTCTCCGTGACCATTTTATTTATGATATTTTGGTACATTTCTTCAAGAATATTACTTTGTTATTTCATCTTGGAACCCATATTCTGTATGTAAACATTTAGGGTCACCTCTACTATTTTTATCCTATTGTTCTCTATGTAAAGATCTTTGATGATTTCATATTACACTTCCTATATGATCTCCCACTGACCCACCATCTCTTGTAAGTATTGGATCTATTTTTGATCTTAACACACACTATCTCTGAATTGATGATTGTAAATCATAGCCACTTATTCCTTGTTAGAGTTATCATTATTTGAAAGTGGTTCATATTCATCGCAAAATCCTCTAAAACATTTATTCTCTAACTCAACATCTTTAAATGGATCCTGAATGTTTTTCCTTTCAATAATTTCACCCTCTAGGGACTCAATTATTTTATTTTCTTCTTCAATATATTCATTTAAATTTTCAATCACCTTATATTTCTCTTCAGTTTTTATTTTTAACTTTTATACTTCTTCTATGAGAATGAAAATTCTATTTATTTCTAGGGGCTATTCTATGTTTTCATATTTTCTAGAGTCCTCCAAAACATTTTATAGTTTAAATAAAGAATCATAATTATCCACTTTAACTATAGGTCATATTCATGGTATCCTTCTTCTTATTTCCCTTTTTCTTCTTACCTTATATCATTAGTAAATCTCTAAAAAATTTGTTCACTAATTTATTACCTTGACTATTTTTAAAATATTCTTTCAAGGTATACTTCACAGCCTCCTTTTCCTATATCATAAACAGTTTCAAGGGTCTTCCACATTTAAAAATTAGTAGCATAATGAATGGTTTTATTATAAACTTCATCATACAAATATCTATTTAAGATATTTTTTGTCTCTAAATTTCCAATTCGTTCACTATTGTTTCTTATGTTAGCATCTATTTAGATATACTTCATAACCTATTCACCATAAGATTGAAGGAATATGAGAATTTATTTTGGTCATCCATCAATGTAAGTTCCATAAAAAATAGAGGTTTAATCAAAAGATCCATGTGCACAAAACCAAACAATACTCCTGAAGTTGAACATTGAGTCTGAACCATTACCCTTTTATACCACTTGTTGTAATCAGTGGCACTATAAGAGGGGGTGGGGGGTTTGAATCTGAGTGATGGTCAAATTAAACTTTTTTTCAAGACATTTATCTTTATTTTATGATATTGTTCCCATATTGGTAGGAGCTATGTTAAACCTATATTATATAATAACAAAACCACTACAACAATCATAGATATATAAAAAGTAAAACATACACAAGACAGACAAATTTTACTCAGTTTTCCACAAAGTACTACATCTAAGGAGTACACATCAATGATGTTTTGACATGAAAGAATCAAAAAATCTTCATTAGTTCTGTGGATAAAATGTGTTGACCACGGTCAATCCATTTCAAGTATTTAATTTACAAGATTTAGGGTTTGATCACTCTTCACCCAAGGTGCACTATGTCCTTTTCACTTTTAAACACTACTTAAGTGAAGGATCTTCTATATTTTATAGAATTATTAGTATCTCAATAGATAAGGAATGTGATAGTTTATCTTTGTTCAGCACAAGACTCTTCTTTCATTATAACTCCTAGTTTGATGCTCTATTTCTCTTCTTCTTACTATGGTCTCCTTGTTCAAGGCTAGATGAGATTAAATCCTTAATGAGAGAGTTAAGCCTTTTTCTTTCACAACACTATCATAGTGGAACTTGTTCTCCAAGTGAGGATAATTCCACACTAAAATCATCATATTTCTTTCCTCATATTCAATAACTAGATGTGTCACTCTAACTCTTCTTTTTGATGCTCTCTCTTCCTCTAGAACGAATATAGTCAACATGATCTATTCAATTTATATAGATGTTCAATGCTTCATGTTCATGTATAATTTCCTTGCATGACTATTGCATGATTAATCATTACTCACTACACATCCAAGTCACAAATCCTATAAAGCATAACCCAAAACACATAACCCTAGCTATACAACATCAAGCATGAGACCACTAAGAATATAAACCTTGGGCACAAGGATCCTAGCACGTATCCCTAACATGTAACTCTGAGTGTAAGACCACTGGTGCAAGACTTATGGGCATGGGATTCATGTGCATGTAACACCTTGCATGAGTCTACTAGCATGTAACTCTTGGGTGTGTATCTCCTTGCACAAGATCAAATGCGAGACTCCTAATGTATATATACTTACCTGATAATGCTTATAAACTACCCATTCACATGCCTCATTATGTTCTCCACATTCGTGAATCCCATCACACCTCACTCAACCCCTCTTCTCTTTAGAATCTCCCTCTGGATCAAATATATTTAACTAAAAAATTTCTTAAATGGCATGAAATCACTTGTATTTTTAGGTAATTTCCACTGCCTTACTCTCTGAAAAATATGCTTGTCCATCTGTTCATTGCACCACCTCAATAATCATACACATCACCTCTATTGCATGATCCCATTAGGATTATGTTCTCACCAAACTCACATGAATCACAAGATTCTTATTGTAGATGTCATTTATTATTTATAATGTATTTAACTTCATTAGATTTTCAATACCCTATCGTGATTTCTCTTTAAGATTATATGATCGCCTTCATTATTCAAACAAATACGATCTCCTTACTTGATCATGTGGTAATTTCATGATTACATTATCCATCATGTAAACCTTTGCACAAAAGTCTTCAATAATTTCTAGTATATCTCCCTTCACACACTTAGAATGACCATAACACATGATCTCATTAAGCTTTTACACTCACAAAACTTTTTTAAATCATGATAAATATTTGTCAAAACTAGCAGATTTTATTCTTGTGATCACAAGATCTCTTCATTCTTACATGATCAGTTGTCTTATCTATATATAAATGTTAGTTTGGATAAACTTTACTCACATGTTTTTGTGACCCTTAAGTGCTTATGTTATCATGTAACCTTTAAAAGATTACATGATTCAACTTATTCTCCTCCAATCCTTTCACTAAGTCTAGAAATGAATAACACATTATTTGATCTACTTCAATGAAACTTATGGTCATACACACAAATTTAAAAAAATATCCTTTGGCACATAATATTTATAATTTCACCTTCTATTTAGCTCTAATAGTAATTTTGATCTTAATCACTCAATCACCATGAAATCCTTCACATACACACTATTGTAAACAATGTGCCTTCTTTAATAACCATGTCTACCTCTAATCATAAAATAATCATGGATTACACATCCTCTAACCATTTACTCAATATTATACAATACTTTATTCATAAATCATGACAAACTAATTAACAATAAATACTCTATCCATACTCTATAATACACAGATTGACAAAAAATACAACACCAAATATAGGTTTAGTTCCAAAAGGATTCTTGTGTGAAACCTATTTGATTTCATGAGAAACAAAGGCACATAAATCCTTATATTAAAACTTATTCTTCACCATATTTTTCTTTTTTCTAGGTAGTAATGTCAAATAGTCCTTTGTAATATGACCAATAACCATATATTTTCCACATAACTTCTCTTAAAATTAAGGTTTTACCTTCTTTCTTTCCTCATAAGAATCATCTTATGCTTCAATCCTCTATCCACTTTGTCTAGTACCATTTTTATCCATTTTATAATTCTTCTTTGATTATTCTCAACTTTGAAAGTCTATGATATCTATCCAGTGGTTCCTTCAGCCTAAAACTCTTTCCTTATAAGAGTATTTATTTTCCTTATAGAACTGCTTCTCTTCTTCTTAGGTACGCTCCCCCTTAATTCATGATAGTTTATTAATAATGAAATATTTTACCAGGAGTCATATGATTTGTTCCCAAAACTCCCACAATACTAATAATATCCCTTAAAACTTGATATTCCCATATATTGATGAGTTTTTTTTACAAAAATCTATTTGTTACCTAGGTATTTTACAGCCTTTATTTTTCCTTTACTTTGGGATTTTTTCTTTATCAACTCATCACTAACTATCCTTACTATTGGAGTACACTTTTTACAATGTTATTAATCCTAAACATCTTCATATTAAATTTTAGAATTTGTACAACTAAAGGAAAAAAATTCAGTATCACTTGAGAATTTAGAATCATTTTGTACCTTTTTCTTTGGGCTAGTTTTCTTAGTAGCCTTGGATGATTTGATCTAAATATCTACTTATTTCTCATAATATTTTATCATGGTCTTCAAGTTTTTTTCATCATTAACGCATCAAGATTGATCCAAATTTATTTCTTCATTATTTTCATTCAACTTTTCATTAAGATCTTCCAATATCTTATCTTGTTTTGTAATCTTCACCTCATAAATTTTAATATATTCTATGGTATCACTTCTTTTCACATCTTTACATTTTTTATCCTTCTCAAGTAGCTTTATCTTCTTCTTGATATTTTTATTTTGATTAAGGTAGGTCTCCAGTTATAACCTTAGAATATACTCAGTATAGCCTTCTTATTCACTATTTGATGTGACCTAAGTCCTTTTAAACTTATTAGTGAGGGTTATGTAAAGTTGAGAGGGATCATAATATAACTCACCCAAGTATAATGAGTAATAACTATCTTTTTTCACTCATTAAATTTATCTTAATTTTTTTAGAAGGTGTTTTATTCATATGATCATCTTTTTATAATTTTCCTGGATTTCTTCTAAAAGGGTATTCATCTTCTATCACACTCTAATTTTCATCATATTCCTTCTTTAGGTAATTAATTTCAAAGTTCATAACACTTACACAATAAAATAACTTAAGAGGGACCTTAACTTTACATTTTCCTCTTCCCATTCTCATATTTTTATAAATAAGAGATATGATTCTCTTGTATTCTATATCACCTTCATCTTTTGATTCAAAGAGTAGTTCATTATTCTTATCTCTAATCTTGACACCTTTAATGGATTTAAATTACATTTCTTATTTTATATTCTTTTTCAACACCAGGTATTTTATCATATCATATTTGAGAATAGTGTTTTGAATCTCATCAATAGATAGATTTCCAATCTCTTCTAGGGAATATTTCTTTGGATCAAATCATTCAATGAAATTTCTCTCAGTTTCTTAAAAATAATTGAAACTTACAAAGTATCACCAAATCCTATGATGTTAATCACCATATCATTAACTTGGGTGAAATAATAATCAAATTTTTCATCATCTACTATATGAATATCTTTAAAATTTTCACTCTAAATCTGTTTTTCCCTTGATCTTCACATTGCCTTTAAACATATTTTATTGTTTTTCCCAAATCTCCTTGGAAGTTTGAAGCCCCTTCACCCTAGGGAAAATAGAATATAATTAATTACTTTATCATATACTTCTATATTTCTTTTTTCTATATAAGTCATGATAACATCTCTTCTTAGTGGAGTAAATCCCACTATAATAACATCACTTACCATGAGGCCTTATGAAAGTAAATATGGAAGCATTTAGTTATTCCATACATAAAAGTTCTTGATATCAAATAAAGGATCACATATAACATTTTATGAATTCATACTCTACATTATCAATATTCAGCAAAGGTTAGATCTTTTTAGAGGGAACCTAGAGCTCTGATACTACTTGTTGTTCCTTGTTCTGGTGTGATCATTAAGAGGGGGAGGGGGTGAATCAATAACCCATTTTCTTATATGAATACACCTTATTAATTCAAACTTTGAAGTGGGTTAAAGATTTAATGCACTCTTCTTGTTATCTCTCAACCTTACTCGAGTATTCTAAATGTTAAAGGCACAAGACATAAAGATTTACAAGGTCCAACCTTGAAAGATTACTCCTTTTCCAAGTTCTTATTTCTACACTATTAACCAATCAAGTATAATGAAAAATCTATGTCCTGAAAATATTGATGAAGAATCTCCCAAAATAACTAGTAGACAATCTGTAACACCCTGAGATTTGTGAAATATATTTTTTGAATTAATTTAATCTTTTCAATACTTTTCATTTCACATGACACTGAATATAACTTGTGTTATATGAAAGAACCAAGTTATTATTTATTTATACAAAAAAGTCAAGGTTGTGCTACATGAAACACTTAGATTAGATTTCAATATATGTAACACTATGATTGGATTGTTTTACACACAATTTTTAGTTTTTTCGATAGCTTTCATTACATGTAAGACTGTGTTTTACCGAACAAAATTATATTATTAAAATATTATTATTTAATAAAATAATATATAACCTAACCATTAAATTAGAATTTATTATTAGTATTAACTAAGTTATGAAAATATATGGGTTATAAGATGAATTCATTAGTTACCAATTAATTAGAAATGAAAATATACACCAATTGAATATAAAGGAAATATTTTTATTTTTATGCTCCCAAAGTTGTTATATATTAATAAATTAAAAAAATTACAATTAGTGAATGATATTAATGAAATATATATTTTATTTATTTAATCAAATATTTTTTATATTTATCCAATATATTTTATAGGCATAAGATAAAAACCAACCCAATTTAATGTATAAAAACCTATATTTTTCAAAAGGGTAATTTTATCGCCTTTTAATGGAGAACCCATTTTAAATACAATTTTTAAAACTTTTATATATTATATTTGAAAAAATAAACTTATTATTTTAAATTATAATATAAAAATTTACTTTGTTTGAATATTTGGTATTTTTCTGATAAGTTTCATGTTTTTATGAATAGTAAAAAAATACTAAATTTTAATTGAAAACAACTTTTTTCATCGAAATAATTTATAGTGATAAATTTTATTTTTGATTGGTTTTAAAGTATAATTATATAATATTTTTATCAGTTAATATAATTTAGGTCCCTAGAATCAATTTTACATTGAATTTAGAGATAAAATCATTTCAATCTTTTACATGTTTTAACTTTAATAACCTGTTTTCTCCTCCCATCAATGAGATTAATTTTAAACTAATTACTGAAATTTCTATGTTTTGAATTATGAAAAATGGATTTAATATTTTAAATCATAAGGTCCTAATTTATTAAATAGATACCTTTTATTTTTGGACAATATGACTAGTAATTTTAGTAATTTTTTATACCACAGTTAAGGGTAAATCAAGTAATTAAGTGTAAAAATGATATAATAAATATTATAAAACTACACTAACACTTTAAAAAAAGATATTTTATGAATATAATTAAACCAATAACACATAAGGGTCTAAATTTAATAATTTAATGGACACTTGTCCATGAAAAATGACTTAAATATTATTAAACTCAAAGGGAGTGACAAAATATCACACTCTTACTTTTAATATGTATAATATTTTTAATATGGGGATAAATATAAGATATTCATAACTATATATATTATTATGAAATATAAAATGTTTATATACATTAGAAAAATTTATTTTTAACTTTTAGTGAAGAAATAATATCATAAATAATTACAAAATGATGATGGAGTAATTACTCAATTGAAACAACCGATTAAATGATATTAGAAATATTAAAATAAATATAATTTAACTTAATTAAGGTGATCCATTTTTTTGGGTGAATATGAAATTTTTTGGGAGTGTTAAGTGAATTGTTTTGAACTTAGATTTCTGTATGAATTTTCTTAAAGTCAAAGTTATGAATAATGTCAAAATTGACACTTATGATATTTTATGAAAATAACATTTTATTAAATTATTTAAAAATCATAAAAAAATTAACTAAGTAAAAGGATAGTATATATGATCTAAAATATCATAAAATTTCCATTTATGGTACAATTGACACTTTATAATTAAAAATTACACCCACTTAGTATAGAAAAATTAGTTACAATAACTAAAATTAAAATAGGTTAATTAATGGTTAATTAAAATGATAATGATTAAAATAACAACAAAACTTACTAAAATATATTTTTTGATGAGATTAAAACCTTATAATGTCTTATATTTCAATAAATTTATTTTTTTAGGTATTTGGATTGAGATTTATTTTATTATAAATTAATATTTTTATGGTTTCTTAAAGTACCCCTCACCTTCATTATAAAAGGACACCTCCTCCCTCATCTAATTTCATCACATTGAGCCTTATAGCTCAACCAAACCCTACCAATTTCCATTATAAACTCATCTAGACACATTATATAGGTTCTAGTATTCCTAAAGGACCAACTCTAGAATATTTTAGAGGATATCTAAATGATTCGTTCTGAAGAAGAGTTAATCACTCTAACCGATCATTCTCTTTTTCTACTCTTATGACCTCCTATAAACCTATTATATATATCATAAAATAATAAATTCAGAATAATAAATGTGATAAAATGTTATTATTATTATTAACACACCATTATATATCCCCTTTACCATTTAATAAAAAATGAAAGTATCACTCGTGCGTACGTATGACTTACCGTCTCCACGTAGTGATACAATTCATTTTCCATCACTATATTTTATGAGTGATAATTATGATAGGTTTAATATTTATATATGATATTTATGATATAATTATACTTATATAATGATAATATCATTTGAACCTTTTTATCATCTATCTAATATTTTAGAAAAATGATAACATCACTCGTGCCTACGTATAACTTACCATCTCCACGAGGTGATGTGATTCGTTATTCACCTATATTTCAGATGGATGGTAATAAGGATGAATTTTATGAATATATATATATATATATATTAAATATTACATAAAAATTATTCTGGAATGATAATATATCATATACTTTCCTTTCTTTTAACTTGATAAGAAAATGAAAATAGCGTTCATGCGTATGTATGACCTATCGTCTACATGAACGGTGTATTTTATTTTCCATATCCAACTATTATGAATCAACATGAATACATTTATAATTAACACACACACACAGACACACATATGGTATTTATATCATGATTATCATTCTGGATATGATTAAATCATGATCTATGTAAGATGATCAAGAATAACAAGTCAGGACACATACAATAAACAAAGCAATTATTGCCCGAAACATTGCTTTAACATTAAAATGTTAATAAATGAGTAATATAAAGTCATAAATGAATCATATATGGTAATATATATATATATATATATATATCAATATGGTTCTTTAATATATGTATAATAAACATATATTTATTATACATGAGGTTTTAATGTATGAAAAAGAATTCAAGACTTAAGGTAAGGGATTTATAGCATCCCGCCTTTTTATAACATAAACTTTCATTACATTACACAAAACTGAGGATCTTTAAGGTCTAGTGTCTTGGAAACCAGGAACAAAATACATGAAAACAACATAAAACATTCTTCTTAAACACTTGAAAGGATTTTCCTTAAGTTCATCCTAGGTTCATTACTGCATCTCATAACCTGGGAACATACATCAAAAGAAAGGGTGAGCAGAAGGCCCAGTAAGGTAAACAAGAGGAACATTTAACATGTGAACTTGAGATATTTCAATAAGGACATGAAAAGAACTTTAAGGCATGATAAAGAAATCATGAGGCATTTCATAATAAAAATAACATTTTCCATAACTTGAAGATGTGGCTACATCATTTAACATATACAATCATGAACATATCACCAAGGTCCATCCCCAAGGTGTCATTTGAAAATTACCAAGGTTATTCACCAAGGTATCGTAAAAATTGTAATCTCTAGTGGTTACATCATTACCCAATGCATTGGAGCGCTATCAGGGCGCACCCTTAAATTTGCCTTTATTATCATGTGATCCACATATATCATCATCAAAAATTTCATAAATAACCCACATAGCATAAAATAAATGGGTTTCATTTCATAATCATAACGTTTTAAAAACTGCTTTAAAGACATGATCTTTACGGCACTTTAAACCCACGAAAGGGAAAGTGGGTCTCATGTATGTAAATCCCAGAATTTAAAATAGAACATTTGATATATATGTGAATACCCTTGTAGAAATAAGAGCTTTGAGTATTCACTTTATAACATAAAATAATTTTGAGAAAAGAGAGAGAGGCATTTTGAGACGAAAATTCTGCAGCATAACGGCTATGTTTCGGGGTTTTAGAAAACATTGAAAAGAGAGGGGACATGGGTCACCCACTCATAAATGATCCATAAAACAGTAAGGGGAAAGAATAAGAAGGATATATGGACATGGTAATGAAATTTGAAGGACATTCCATTTGAAATGAAAAACATGGAAGGAAGACAAAAATTAGATTTCTCTTATGAAAATTCGGCAGCCTAACAGCGTCACTTAAACTTCAATAAAAAGAATTGACAAGATCAAATAGGGTCCCTCATCATATGATAATAAGAGATCAGTATGATAGATATAGAGATCATACCCCATCATAAAAAAGGAACTTGAAAGACTTGAAATGAAAATCGAACTTGGAAAATGAGAAGGGTGAAAGAATCCCTTAAAAATTCGACAGCCTAACGGCGTCACTTAAACATTCATAAAACGAAATGATGAGAGTAAGAGGGGATCTATCATCATATAAACATGAAAAGGGCAGTAAGAGGAATATAAAAGAACATCCTCTCACATAAGAACATGTAGCATAAAAGGAATGACATAAAAAGGATTACATGAAAAGAAAGAGAGAGGTCGGATCCCTTACCTTAAAACGTGACTCTTGAAACTCAAAGTTTTGGACCTTGAGGGCTTGGGGGCACCTTGGGAGGACTCCTTGGAAGGTAATAAGACCAGAACTTCGTTGGGGGAGAGTTGAGAGTGAAAACTAAAGGAGTAAAGGGTGGGTATTTATAGGGAAAGTGAGGGGACAAGGCAATAATGGCCAAGGGACACCTCACATGTGCTTTTCTCAAACCCATGTGCTCTCCCTTGGCATTTATCAAGGAGTTAGGACACATGGGGCCCCCAAAACAATAATTCATCACCCTTGGCTGGCCAACCCTTAAAAGATCTCATGACATCATCATGACACAGTTATGATGTCATTAAACATACTGAAACCCTAAAACTGTATTTTTACTATTCACTGAAAATTCAACTTTCTCAGAAAAATCCCAAAATTTCACCTTAACCAAATATCAATGCTCTGATTTCAAAAATGAAATCCATTTTATAAAAATAATTTTCTAAATATTTTTAATTTAATTTTTAAATAAAAACACTATTCATCGAAAATTCATTTTTTTCAGAAAAAACCCCAAAAATTACCATAACATAATATCGATGCTCTGAGTTCAAAAATAAAGTCATTTTTATAAAAATAATTTTCTAATTATTTTTAATTAAATTTTTAATTAAAAAACACTATTCATCCGAAAAAACTAATACTTGAATAATAATTTATGAAACCGTTATTTACCCATTTTATTGAATCACATTACTTAATCTAGGTGTCTAAATTATATTAAAACTTTCTTTGAGTGATATTACTAATCCATTTGGTCACATTACTAATCCTAAGCGTAAAATCACTATTCATAATTTACTATTCATCAAAAATTAAGTTGATCTTATTAGACTCCAAATTCCTTACTGAACACTTTTGTAGAAGACCATTTTTTGAAAATCATTACACATCATTAGTTATTTAGGGTTTACATAAATATTTTAAAATATCCTTTTTTCGAAATTCATCAATAAAATACATTCTAAAATTATCCGGACATTTGAAATTTCACAAACATCACTAAAGGAAGAAATCTCAATTCATTCGTCCCAAAGGATTACACAAAGAAGCTAGGGTCTCGTCACATAGCCCCTTATAACACCGGCATAAGACCTAAGTGTAAGGTGTGCTATGGTGAGAGAATCTGAGGGAGGTTCAGATAACATTTCCCTAGTAGTAATCTCTACTAACTTGAACTTATCCCGTAGGCGTTTCCGTTCAAGCTTGACACGCTGGAGTTCGGCTTGGGCTTGGTCCAAAGCGAAGCCCACAGATGCTACCTCCTTCCCAAGCTCTGATAAGTGGGCTTCATAAGGGTCGAGTCTACTGGATGAAGCCATCAACTCCTCTTTCTGCATTAACCATTAACATCTTATTAAGTCATTAAGAGTAAGTTAATATACTACTCAAAAAGATTGGGTCTTTACATTCTTCCCCCCTTAAGAAATTTCGTCCCCGAAATTTACACTTGAGGCCTAGTCGAAAAGGTGAGGGTACTTTTGCTTCATTGTTTCCTCCGGCTCCCAAGTCGCTTCTTCATATTTGTGATTCCTCCACAACACTTTCACAAGGTGGGTAGTCTTGTTTCGTAGAACCTTGTCTCTACGGTCCAAGATCTCCACTGGCTGCTCCTCATAAGAGAGGTCATGTTCAAGTTGTACCACCTCTGGGTTCAGTACATGCGAAGGGTCGGGTATGTACTTCCTCAAGAGAGATACATGGAAGACATCATGAACTTGAGCTAGGTTCGGTGGAAGTGCTAGACGATAGGCCACTGCTCCTATGCGATCAAGGATTTCATAGGGGCCAATGTACCTAGGGCTGAGCTTCCCTTTCTTCCCAAACCGCATGACTCTCTTCCATGGAGAAATTCTAAGGAAGACTTTGTCACCAACACCAAACTCCAAGTCCCTTCGACGATTGTCAGCATAGCTCTTCTGCCGACTCTGAGCAGCCTTTATGTGTTGTTGGATGGCATGAACCTGTTCCGTCATCTCTTGCACGAGATCAGGCCCAAGAAGCTTCCTCTCACCAGTTTCATCCCAACAAGTAGGAGTTCTACACCGCTTTCCATACAGAGCTTCATAGGGTGCCATCTGAATACTCGCATGGAAGCTGTTGTTATAGGAGAACTCCACTAATGGGAGGTGTCGATCCCATCCACCTTTAAATTCCATTGAGCATAATCTCAACATGTCTTCGAGTGTCTGAATAGTCCTTTTAGATTGGCCATCAGTTTGAGGATGATAGGCCGTACTAAAATTCAATTCAGTATTCAGAGCATGCTGAAGACTTCTCCAGAATTTTGATGTGAATCTTGGGTCACGATCAGATACGATGGATAGTGGTACCCCATGCAGCCTTACCACTTCCTTCACGTATATCTTGGCAAGCTGATCCAGAGAGAAATCTTCCCGAATAGAGATAAAATGGGTTGTCTTGGTGAGACGGTCCACAATAACCCATATCGCATTGTTTCCTTTGGATGTTTTCGGGAGACCAGTTACAAATTCCATAGTGATATTATCCCACTTCCATACTGGTATGGGTAGCGGTTGTAATACCCCCTTAGAAAGTTGTCGTTCTGTCTTTACTTGCTGACACACCAGGCACCTTGTAGTGTAATCGGAAATCTCCCTCTTCATGTTATCCCACCAATAATGATCACGAAGGTCTCTATACATCTTAGTGCTCCCCGGATGTATAGAGAAAGTAGAGCTATGAGCTTCATCCATCAGTTCTTTCTTTATCTCCGGAATAGATGGGACACATAGTCTTGTATGAAATTTCAATACACCTTCTTGATCAATATTGAAATCAGGGAACTTACCATCCTTTACAGCCTCCAACTTCTCCTGCAGCAAAGGATCTTATTTTTGAGCCTTATTGATCTTCTCTAGTAATGAAGGTTGAGAAATCATTTGGGATAGGGTTGATGATGTCCCTTTCCTTATAATTCCCATGTCCAATTTTACTAGATCTTTAATCAAGGGATCTCCCAGGATCCTCATTGTTGCCAGAACAACATGATCTTTCATGCTTAACGCATCCGCGACTTTGTTTGCTCTTCCAGGGTGATAATGAATTGAACAATCATAGTCTTTAATAAGCTCCAACCATCTCCTTTGTCTCATGTTCAATTCTTTCTGAGTAAAAATATACTTTAGACTTTGGTGGTCAGTGTATATATCACATTTCTCCCCATAAAGATAGTTCCTCCATATCTTTAGAGCAAAAACAACTGCCGCCAGCTCTAGATCATGCGTAGGATAATTCTGCTCATGAATCTTCAACTGTCGAGATGCATAAGCAATTACCTTGTCATTTTTCATGAGGACGCACCCAAGCCCTTTCAGAGATGCATCGCTAAAAATAACGAATCCTTCTCCGATAGAGGGTAGTGTTAACACAGGTGCAGTAACCAATCTCTTCTTCAGCTCTTGGAAACTTTCCTCGCATTCCTTTGTCCAGATGAACTTAACCCCTTTTCGAGTCAACTTGGTTAGTGGATTAGAAATTCGTGAAAAGTTTTTCACAAACCTCCTATAATATCCCGCTAAACCAAGGAAACTACGAATCTCAGTTACTGTTGTGGGTTGAGTCCACTCCTCCACAACCATTGTCTTTGCAGGGTCAACCGAGATTCCTTCATTGGTTACGATGTGCCCCAAGAAAGCCACTTGTTGTAACCAAAACTCACACTTGCTGAACTTCCCAAAGAGCCTCTCCTTCCGTAGAGTTTTCAAAATAACCCTCAGATGATCTTCATGTTCCACACAACTTTTTGAATATATCAAAATATCATCAATAAAAACTACCACAAAGTTATCAAGGTAGTCCTTAAAGACTCTATTCATCAAATCCATGAAAATAGCAGGAGCATTAGTCAAGACTAAGGGCATAACAGTAAACTCATAATGCCCATATCTTGATCGGAAGGCAGTATTTGGAATATCTTCCTTCTTCACCCTCAGTTGATGATAACTAGATCGAAGGTCAATCTTAGAGAAGAATTGAGCCCCACGAAGTTGGTCAAATAAATCATCAATTCTTGGAAGAGGATATCTGTTCTTCACTGTGATCCCGTTCAGTTCTCTATAATCAATGCATAGCCGCATTGATCCATCCTTCTTCTTCACAAAGAGAACTAGTGCTCCCCAAGGAGACACACTCGGTCGGATAAACCCCTTCTCCAACAAGTCTTGGAGTTGTTTCTTTATCTCTTCTAGCTCCACATTTGCCATTCTATACGGAGTCTTTGATATCGGTTGAGACCCAGGTACGAGTTCAATGGAGAACTCTACCTCTCTTTCTGGGGGAGGTCCAGGTAACTCCTCAGGAAATACATCCATGTATTCCTGAACAATCGGAACATCTTCAATTTGTATGCTCCCTTTCCCTTCTTCCTCATCACCGATTAACTCCATAAATAAAGCTATAGGAGGTGCTTCTAGATAGGGATCAGTTCGGGATATCTCTCCTTGGAAGATAACTGTAGGTCATTTATTCAAGACTACTGAGATTTCCTTACTTCTGCATTTGATCTTAGCATTATACTTTGAGAGCCAGTCCATCCCTAGTATAACGTCGAATTCCAACATGGGAATGACTACTAGATTTGTGATAAGATTGTGCTCACTAAAGTAAACACTAGAGTCTCTAAACACTATTGATGCATGGATAATCCCACTTGGAGTCTTGACTGACAACTCTACCTCTAGAAGTTCGGGGATTGATTCTATATTCCTTGCAAACTTGGAGGAAATAAAGGAATGCGTAGAACCAGAATCAAATAAAGTACTTGCTAGTTTTGAGAGGACAACAAGAGTACCTGCTATCACATCGTTTGGAACTTCAACTTCAGTTGTTGTGATAGCGAAAGCACGACCTTGCTCCCTTGGCATCTGCTGAGGTTGATGGTGATTCCCCTCCACCGCCCTCGGATTTGGACATTGATTATCAAAGTGCCCAAGCTGTCCACACTTGAAGCATGTGACTTCAGGTAGGGCCAGAACCATCTTTCCTCTGTCGTTAGTGTTGGGAAGTTGAGGCTTCACATCACTACGACAATTCTGAGAAATATGGCCTTCTTTTCCACACCTATAGCACTTACCACTTCCGATCAAGCAGTTCCCCGAATGCTTCTTCCCACATTTATTGCATGTGGCATGTTGCATATGCTTTCCACCTCTTTCCTGATCAAAACTTCTTCCCAGGCTTGGTTCTAGAGTTCTCTTCTTCTCATTAGATTTGTGAGACCACTGTGTCTCCCCAAACTCTAGTTTAACTTTCATAGCACTTCGAACAATTTCTTCATAGCTATGATAGTCCCTGTTGGCTAAATTCTTCCGCAGATGAGGTCGTAGTCCACCAAAGAATCTATCAACCTTCCCATTAGGGTCCATGACAAAGCTTGAGGTATAACGGGAAAGCTTTGTGAAGTTCATCTCATAGGTTCCAACAGATTCGTTCTCCTTCTGCTTCAGCTCGAGAAACTCTTTCTCCATTTTTGTTCTCATGGAACGAGGGAAATACTTGTTAAAGAAAATTCCCCGAAATTCTTCCCACTCCATAGCTTCCATCTCTCCTCGTGGCTTCGTGTTTTTGATCAGTGAACACCACTGATCAGCTTCTCCCTCTAGGCGGTAAACAGCAAGGGTGACTTTTTCTTGTTCCGAACAATGAAGTATAGAAAAGATCTTTTCAATGGAGCTTATCCATTGTTCTGCAACCAATGGGTCAGTAGATCCACTGAATGTTGGTGGTCGTTGACGCATGAAGGACTCAACAGAAAGTTGTTCCCTTCGTGGTGAGGTCGGCCTCTCAGCTTGATTCAAGTTATTACTCATAACTTGAGTCAGTTGGTTCATCATTCGCATGAATGTTTCCATTCCGGCTTCCATCGGAGGGCCGTCAGCACATGGTGCATTGCGGTCACCATCGGTACGATTCCTCCTATTGCCCGCCATTTTCTAAAATAATAAAACCTCAGTAAGAAACTTATTTCATTTATGGATCTTTTAACTAAGACTTCATGCTTAGAAAATTACACTTTTCTATAATTCCTTCATAATGATTCATAAAAAGCTTGTGATTAACCAAACATATCCCTCGGGAGTGTCGTAACCAAGAGTGCAGCAAGGCCCGTTATCGTGCACCAGTTCCTGTTCGAGTCTATCTCAAAGGGGTGTTTTCGGGTTTTACCCCTATGTACATCTGTGCCAGAGCCGCCTCTACCTGCTCGTATCCAGACAGGGATGTATTTGTTTGATAAACCACTTACTCAATACTTACCAAAATACCAGGAAGTTTTCCTATGTTTAAACTTTTCTATGGGGTTATTCCTAAAGTTTTTATATCCTAATTTCCACAAATAACTAAACCATCCTTTGATACCAACTATAGCATCCCGCCTTTTTATAACATAAACTTTCATTACATTACACAAAACTGAGGATCTTTAAGGTCTAGTGTCTTGGAAACCAGGAACAAAATACATGAAAACAACATAAAACATTCTTCTTAAACACTTGAAAGGATTCTCCTTAAGTTCATCCTAGGTTCATTACTGCATCTCATAACCTGGGAACATACATCAAAAGAAAGGGTGAGCAGAAGCCCCAGTAAGGGAAACAAGAGGAACATTTTACATGTGAACTTGAGATACTTCAATAAGGACATGAAAAGAACTTTAAGGCATGAGAAAGAAATCATGAGGCATTTCATAATAAAAATAACATTTTCCATAACTTAAAGATGTGGCTACATCATTTAACATAGACAATCATGAACATATCACCAAGGTCCATCCCCAAGGTGTCATTTGAAAATTACCAAGGTTATTCACCAAGGTATCGTGAAAATTGTAATCTCTAGTGGTTACATCATTACCCAATGCATTGGAGCGCTATCAGGGCGCACCCTTAAATTTTCCTTTATTATCATGTGATCCACATATATCATTATCAAACATTTCATAAATAACCCACATAGCATAAAATAAATGGGTTTCATTTCATAATCATAACGTTTTAAAAACTGCTTTAAAGACATGATCTTTACGGCACTTTAAACCCACGGAAGGGAAAGTGGGTCTCATGTATGTAAATACCAGAATTTAAAATAGAAAATTTGATATATATGTGAATACCCTTGTAGAAATAAGAGCTTTGAGTATTCAATTTATAACATAAAATAATTTTGAGAAAAGAGAGAGAGGCATTTTGAGACGAAAATTCTGCAGCATAACGGCTATGTTTCGGGGTTTTAGAAAACATTGAAAAGAGAGGGGACATGGGTCACCCACTCATAAATGATACATAAAACAGTAAGGGGACAGAATAAGAAGGATATATGGACATGGTAATGAAATTTGAAGGACATGCCATTTGAAATGAAAAACATGGAAGGAAGACAAAAATTAGATTTCTCTTATGAAAATTCGGCAGCCTAACGGCGTCACTTAAACTTCAATAAAAAGAATTGACAAGATCAAATAGGGACCCTCATAATATGATCATAAGAGATCAGTATGATAGATATAGAGATCATACCCCATCATAAAAAAGGAACTTGAAAGACTTGAAATGAAAATCGAATTTGAAAAATGAGAAGGGTGAAAGAATCCCTTAAAAATTCGGCAGCCTAACGGCGTCACTTAAACATTCATAAAACGAAATGATTAGAGTAAGAGGGGATCTCTCATCATATAAACATGAAAAGGGCAGTAAGAGGAATATAAAAGAACATCCTCTCACATAAGAACATGGAGCATAAAAGGAATGACATAAAAAGGATTACATGAAAAGAAAGAGAGAGGTCGGATCCCTTACCTTAAAATGTGACTCTTGAAACTCAAAGTTTTGGACCTTGAGGGCTTGGGGGCACCTTGGGAGGACTCCTTGGAAGGTAAGAAGACCAGAAATTCGTTGGGGGAGAGTTGGGAGTGAAAAATAAAGGAGGAAAGGGTGGGTATTTATAGGGAAAGTGAGGAGACAAGGCAATAATAGCCAAGGGACACCTCACATGTGCTTTTCTCAAACCCATGTGCTCTCCCTTGGCATTTATCAAGGAGTTAGGACACATGGGGCCCCCAAAACAATAATTCATCACCCTTGGCCGGCCAACCCTTAGAATATCTCATGACATCATCATGACACAGTTATGATGTCATTAAACATACCAAAACCCTAAAACTGTATTTTTACTATTCACTGAAAATTCAACTTTCTCAGAAAAATCCCAAAATTTCACCTTAACCAAATATCAATGCTCTGATTTCAAAAATGAAATCCATTTTATAAAAATAATTTTCTAAATATTTTTAATTTAATTTTTAAATAAAAACACTATTCATCGAAAATTCATTTTTTTCAGAAAAAACCCCAAAAATTACCATAACATAATATCGATGCTCTGAGTTCAAAAATAAAGTCATTTTTATAAAAATAATTTTCTAATTATTTTTAATTAAATTTTTAATTAAAAAACACTATTCATATGAAAAAACTAATACTTGAATAATAATTTATGAAACCGTTATTTACCCATTTTATTGAATCACATTACTTAATCTAGGTGTCTAAATTATATTAAAACTTTCTTTGAGTGAAATTACTAATCCATTTGGTCACATTACTAATCCTAAGCGTAAAATCACTATTCATAATTTACTATTCATCAAAAATAATTTTGATCTTATTAGACTCCAAATTCCTTACTGAACACTTTTGTAGAAGACCATTTTTTGAAAATCATTACACATCATTAGTTATTTAGGGTTTACATAAATATTTTAAAATATCATTTTTTCGAAATTCATCAATAAAATACATTCTAAAATTATCCGGACATTTGAAATTTCACAAACATCACTAAAGGAAGAAATCTCAATTCATTCGTCCCAAAGGATTACACAAAGAAGCTAGGGTCTCGTCACATAGCCCCTTATAACACCGGCATAAGACCTAAGTGTAAGGTGTGCTATGGTGAGAGAATCTGAGGGAGGCTCAGATAACATTGCCCTAGTAGTAATATCTACTAACTTGAACTTCTCCCGTAGGCGTTTCCGTTTAAGCTTGACACGCTGGAGTTCGGCTTGGGCTTGGTCCAAAGCGAAGCCCACAGATGCTACCTCCTTCCCAAGCTCTGATAAGTGGGCTTCATAAGGGTTGAGTCTACTGGATGAAGCCATCAACTCCTCTTTCTGCATTAACCATTAACATCTTATTAAGTCATTAAGAGTAAGTTAATATACTACTCAAAAAGATTGGGTCGTTACAGGATTTATGTCTCACTTTTGTTTCTGTGGGACACATTCCTTATACACTACTTGTTTCTTCTACATGGTGAATATATTTCCCATGAATGTTTTTTATGAGTCTTATCCATAATATTATGGTATTTTCATATCCATATAATTCTATTTATTTCATGGGGCATATGATTCTACTGATTATAATGAAATGAGTATTTATTTCACAATCTCATCAATGTTTAGGATTGTTTCCTTTTTAGTCTCTATTAGGGTGAATATTTATCCTTAATGTCCATGTTTTCTAAAAAAAATTAGAAATGTTTTTTACTATTCTTCTATGGATGTTTAAAGTCATTTTTACCCATTTTTAATTTTTTTCTACATGATTTGAAAATAATATTTTTGTCATTTTCCAAACGAGGTACTTTGTGACTTTTATGGAAAAAGTATGAAAGGAATTTTTTTAACTTATATGGCATGAACAAAATTTTATGCAATAATGATGCCGTAATGTTTTGAAGATTTCTTTACAAGCTTAGAAGTTTATTTTCAAATATTTTTTTTCTTTTAAAATTTCTTGGCATTTTAAGAAAAGAAAATGTTTTCAAAGAAGAAAGGACATTTTCCTCAAGAATTATTTTCAAGTGACCTCTCAAAATTATTTTCAATCTAAGATAACATTATTTGATGTTACTTATTTTTTACTGGGGATATGATTCAATTCTAATATTCTTATTATTTCTTATATTTTCTTATTTTTATGATAGAATGATATTTATGAAACTTATTTATCTTCCACAGGTTATGTTATGATTGAATGATGTTTATGAAACTCGTTTCATTCCATGGGTATCGATATGATGAATGATTTATGTTCCTATGACACACAATAAAATGTAAAAGGAAAGAGGTATTAAGTAATATAATGAGGTATCCTTCTTATAGATTATGAATGAAGTGAAATAATTTAAGTTTTTATGTATTTGGATTCAATAATTATGTTATATGGATAGTGAAAAATATAAGTATTGTTTAGATTATGTCTTTCACTCAGGATTTACATGTTTATATTGAATTTATCTGATGAACTAGAAAAATGATTTAATGTTAAGGTGGCATTTTGACTAAGGAAATACAACCCTTATTATGAACCTTATGTTAAGATAATGTTGTTTGAATAGAGATATGCTGGATATGAATAAGTAAATTGGATGGTACTAATTTCCTTGTAACTGATTAAATATTTGTTGAAAAGTGGTTTATGCTATCATGGATGATGTTTACAACTTTTTAGACTTAAGGAATGTATCAAATAAACTTTATAATAAGGAAACATTATGTTTTCAATAAGGATTTATGGTAATTTAGGTTATTAGTATGTGTCAAGAATACTTGATGAAGGTATTCACATGTTTGGAATGTGACAACCAAGAAATACCTTATGATATACGAGGGATAAATGTTAAGATAATTTAGTGCACTTAATTTTAATGTTTTTGACTTTCATATTTTAGAAGGGTTATAAGGTTAACCATTTGTGGAATGGTTTAAGTTATAATTAGGATGAAATTTTTAGAGATTAAAATTTTATCTTATCATATGAGGATTTAGGCATATTGGATAACTTGTAATAACTTATTTTTTATGATAAAGATAAATGGAATGACCTATCATTCTATTTATGGATCTCATGATCTGCTAATGCTTTAGGAATGAAAAATTCACCTTCATTTCTTGGAATAAGAGATGATGTAGAAATTGATCAAGGAAAAACAAAGGGTGTGGTCTTCTTGAAATCAAGTAAGTATATATTCTCATGAAAATTCTTCAACTTTAGAAAAATGGTAGTGAAATAAATTTTGTCCTATTATCATCATTTTTGATGATATTAATGAACTTTTTCAATCCTCTTTGGGTTAAGGATTTGTGATTGTTAACTTTATCCTAACCATGTTTTCTATCACTCTCCATCAGAATTTGATAGTTAGTTTTCTCTTCACTTTCCACCCATTTTCTCCTCTGTGGAAACCTAGTTATGATTTACTTTTGGTGACAATTATGTTTCTAAATTTCCCTTTTTAAAAGAAGTTTTAGTATTCATTTTTACAATGTGGGTTTATATGAAAGGAAATTTCAAGTATTAAACCTTTGATAACCCAGACGAATTCTGAGGAAAAATTTCATTTTAAGGGGGGGGGTAGAATGTAACACCCTGAGATTTTTTGAAATATTTTTTTCTAATTAATTTAATCTTTTCAATACTTTTCATTTCACACAACACTAAATATAACTTGTGCTATATGAAAGAACCAAGTTATTATTTCTTTATACGCAAAAATAAGTCAAGGTTACGCTACACGTAACACTTAAATTAGCTTGCAGTATACAAAACCCAATGCTTGGCTTGTGTTAAACACAATGTCATGTTCTTTCAATAGCTTGCGTTACACGCATGACCGTGTTTTACCGAACAATAATATATTATTAAAATATCATTATTTAATATAATAAGATATAACCTAGCAATTAAATTAGAACTTATTACTATTATTAACTAACTTATGAAAATATACGAGTTATAAGATGAATTCATTATTTACCAATTAATTATAAATTAAAATATACACCAATTGAATATAAAGGAAATATTTTTATTTTTATGCTCCTAAAGTCATTATGTCTTAATAAATTAAATAAATTACAATTAGTTAATTATATTAATTAAATATATATGTTATATATTTAATAAAATATTTTTTATATTTATCTAATAGATTTTGTAGGCATAATATAAGAACCAACCCAATTTCACTCATAAAAACCTATATTTTTGAAAAGGGTAATTTTATCACCTTTTAATGGAGAAACCATTTTAAATACAATTATTAAAAGTTTTATATATTCTATTTTAAAAAATAAAATTCTTTTAAAGTGTAATATAAAAATTTATTTTGGATGAATATTTGGTATTTTTCTAATAAGTTTCATGTTTTGATGAATAATAAAAAATACTAAATTTTAATTAAAAACAACTTTTTCATTGAAATAATTTATAGTGTTAAATTATATTTTTGATTAGTTTTGAAGTATAATTAGATCAATTTTTTATCATTTAATATAATTAAGGTAATTGGAATCAATTTTACATTGAATTTAGATATAAAAATGTTTCAATATTTTGCATGTTTTAACTTTAATAACATGTTTTCTCACCCCGTCAACAAAATTAATTTTAAATTAATTACTAACACTTCTACATTTTAATTTTTTAAAAATGGATTTAATATTTGGAATTATAAAATTTGAATTTATTAAATAGGTCCCTTTTATTTTTGGACAATATGAATAGTAACTTTAGTAATTTTTAATACCAGAGTTAAGGGTAAATTAGGTAATTAAGGGTAAAAATGATATAATAAATATTATAAAACTACCCTAACAATTCCAAAAATATATTTTATGATGATAATTTGACCCTTAACACATAAGGATTGAAATTTAATAATTTAATGTACACTTATCCATGAAAACGACTTAAATATTATTAAACTCAAAGGGAGTGACAAAATGTAACACTCTTACTTTTAATATGTATAATATTTTTATTATAGAGATAAATAGAATATATTCTTGACTATATATATTATTATGAAATATAAAATGTTTATCTACATCATAGAAATTTATTTTTAAATTTTAGTGAAGAAATAATTATCATAAATAATTAAAAAATGATGATGCGGTAATTACTCAATTAATGAAATAATAAATTAAATGATATTAGAAATATTAAAATAAATATAATTTTACATAATTATAGTGATCTACCAATTTTATGGGTGAATATTTCATGTTATGGGTGTGTTGAGTGAATTGTTTTGAAGTTATCTTACTGTATGAATTTTCTTAAAGTCAAAGTTATGAATAATGTCAAAATTGGAACTTATGATATTTTATGAAAATAATATTTTATTAATTTATTTAAAAATTATAAAAACATTAAATAAGGACAAGGTGGGGATATATAGTAAAAAATATCATACATTTTCCATTTATGGTCCAATTTAAACTTTATAAGTAAAAATTATATCCTCTTATTATAGAAAAATTGTTTACCATAGTTAAAATTAAAATGGGTTAATTAAAACAATAAGGATTAAAATAACACAAAAACTTATCTAAAATCTATTTTTTGATAATATTATAAACTTATAATTTCTTATCTTCTAATAAATTGATTTTTTTTGGTATTTGGATTGAGATTGATTTTATTATAAATTAATATTTTTAGGGTTTCTGAAAGTTTTCCTCACCTTCATTATAAAAGGACACCTCCTACCTCATCTCATTTCATCACATTAAGCCTTATATATCGACCAAACCTTAAATATTTAACTTCTCAACTTTATTATACATATTATAGAGTTTCTATTCTTCCCAAAGGACCAACTCTAGAGTCCTTTAGAGGAGATCTAAATGAGTAATTCTGAAAAAGTGGTAATCACTCTAATTGATAATTCTCATTTTCTACTCTTCTATAAATCCTATAAATCTAAGATATATATCATAATATAATAAATTAATTATACTCAATATTTTTAAATTTTATTATTATTATTAACACACCATTATATATCCCCTTTCCCATAAAAAAATGAAAGTATTGCTCGTGCGTACATACGACTTACCATCTCCACGTAGCGATACAATTTATTTTCCATCACTATCTTTTATGAGTGAGAAATATGATGGTTTTAATATTTATATATAATATTTATGATATGATTATAAATATTTAATGATAATATCATTTCTACCTTTTTATCATCCATCAAATATTTTGTGAAAATGATAATGTTGCTTGTGCATGCATATGGCTTACCATCTCCACGATGCGATGTGATTCGTTATTCACATATATTTCAAATGGATGGTAATAAGGATAAATTTTATGAATATATATATATTACATATGACATAAAAATTATATTATAATGATAATATATCATATACTTTCCTTTCTTTTAACCCAACAAGAAAATGAAAACAACGTTCATGCGTACGTATGACCTACCATCTCCATGAACGGTGTATTTTATTTTCTATATCCAAATAATATTAATAACCATGAATACATATATAATGAATATATATATTATATTTATATCATTATTATCATTTTTCATATGATGAAATCATAATCTATGTAAGAGGATCAATAATAACAAGTCAGAACATGTACGATAAACAAATCCATTATTGCCTGGAACGTTACTTTAACATGGAACTGTTAATAAATGAGTAGTATAAAGTCATAAATGAATAATATATGGTATTATATATATGAATATGATTTTTAATATATTTATAATAAAATTATATTTATTATACAAGAGGTTTTAACATGTGCGAAAGAATTCAATACTTAAGGTAAGAGATTTATGTCTCACTTTTATTTCCGTGGGAAACATGCCTTATACACTACTTATTTCTTCTACATGATGTATATAATACCTTTGAATGTTTTTTACGAGTATTATTCACAATATTATGTTATTTTTATATCCAAATAATTATCTTTATTTCATGGGGCATACAATTCTACTTATTATAGTGAAATGAGTATTTATTTCATAATCTCATCAATGTTTGGCATTATTTTGTTTTAAGTCTCCATTAGGGGAATAATTATCTTCCATATTCATGTTTTCTAAAAATGTTTTCAGAAATATTTTTTTACTATTATCCTATGGATGTTTAAAGTCATTTTTCCAATTTTGACCCTTTTACTACATGGTTTGAAAAGAATCTTTTTGTCATTTTCCAAATGAGGTACTTTGTGACTTTTTCAGAAAAAGTATGAAAGAAATGTTTTTAACTTATATAAAATGAATAGAATTTTCTACCATCACAAAACCTTAATGTTTTTATGCTTAATTTATAATCTTATAAGTTTATTTTCAAATAAATTTTTTATTTTAAAATAGCACGGAATTTTAAGAAAAGAAAACGTTTTCAAAGTAGAAAGGATATTTTCCTCAAGAATTATTTTCAAGTGATCTAACAAAATTATTTTCAATCTGAGATAATGTTATTTGATGTTACTTATGTTTTATTTGGGATATGATTTAATGCTACCATTCTTATTATTTCTAAGATTTGTTTATGTTTATTATGGAATGATATTTATGAAACTTATTTCTTTTCCATGGGTTATGTTATGATTGAATTATGTTTATGAAACCAATTTATTTACATGGGTTACAATGTGATGAATGATTTATTTTCTTATGGAAAAAATTTGTATGGTTTTCATTATGGGATAGGTGGGACCTATATCTCTCTCCAATGCATTGGGTAAATATGGATAACTCTTGAGGTATATATGTTATGCGTGGACTTGGTTTCATGTTCACACTTCTATGTATGGACCTGGTTTTCATGTGCATAATTTTATTCATGGACCTGGTTTTCATGTACATATGTTTATGTAATGACCTAATTTCATATCCTTACTTTAATGAGTGAACCTGTTACTATTTATACATGTTTACAAAGTTATAAGTTTATGTGTATGCCACAATTTCATGTCTTATATCATTGTTATGATCTCATGGATTATTTTCTTTGATTTACTTATGATTCATGTCTTATTAACTTCCAATATTTATTCAATGATTCATGTTTATGGTCTTTTATATGTAGGGTATGATCTTCTAATGTTATTATCACATTCTCATACCCTTATGCTCATGTTTACGCTTATATATCTTCTTTTTTTACCCTTACTGAGCATCCAAGCTCAACATTTTCTTATGTTTTCTTTCTCCATGTTATAAGGAAAGGTTTTAAGTATGAGTCCTAAAGGGAAATATCTTTGTGGTAAACATTGAAGATCTTCCACCAGACTAGAAGTTTTGTTCCAAGTTTCCTAAGTCACTAAACTAATACAGTCTTTGGGTGTGTGTTTGTATAATGTAATAAATGTTCCAAAAAAATTATGTAATATACATGTAATAAAAATCTGGGTAATTATAAAATCTATTTAAGTGTCTAGTATTCAAGTGTTCATAACATATTCCTCCCAATAAGTTCTTTATATTGGAATAATTTCAGTTAAATCCATCTCCTGACAAGATTCTTATCACCTCTCAGTGGATCTTTATACTACATATCGATAGTTCTTCAAGGGTCCACCTAAACTCCTCCTTAAATAGGTCTTCAACATCTTCTTTAGAGATTTTACCTTATTTTACTTCAATTCTACACATACTCTCTTCTTGAGGAACACTTCACCTTTCTCACTTAATCCCTTGATGGTGCTGCATCATAGGTAATAGGAAAGGGTTCCCACTTCTTACATTATCTTTGGATTCAACATGGTAACATTCATTTTGGCCTTCTTATCCATCCTATTTTATGAATAAGATCTCCCAAATTCTATCAGGTTCTTCTCATTCGGTACACATCAAATATTCTCTAGGTTTTCAGTAGTATTAGATTCTCCTACTCAATTACTTAACCTTTCTTCTTTTCTCCTCAACATATATATATATATTTATATATTCATAGAATAATATCATGAATATTATTTCTGTAATTCACATGGAAACTACATGATTATATATAGTGAGATCGTATCCTCTTTGAACACATTATAGGTTCTTTAAATCAATTCAAGGTTTTCATTTAAATCTCTTTAAGACTCAACAATAACTCCCATGTGATATTTAAATATCTATACCCTCACCTTCTCTAATAATCATGTGACTATTTTTATTATTCCATGTTTTCATGTAATATGAAAAAATCACAGATTATCTTATGTCATGGAGGAGTCATCATTTCCCACAAAAAATCACCTTTCTTGAAAATATCACCACTATAGCCATAGAAACACCACTACAATGTGGTCTTCTTTATTCTGAAGCATGGTATCCATTTCTATGGTGTGGTGAAACTTCCAAAATGATAATAATTCAATTATATGGATCTAATCTATCTTGTATTAAATCAAAATCCCTTAAATAATCACGACTTTTGAATCTTTGGAGTTCATCACAAAAGAATCGATTGATTTTGTTATATAATTATTTAGAATTAATATTTTGGAAACATCTCATTTAATATTACCATAAAATAGATTCATTGATTTTCAGTGTGACCTTTATGTAGGTCCTCAATCACCCTTATGTAGGTCCTACTTTATCAAGTTACCTTTATATAGGTTAGTTTGACCTTTATGCAGGTCATGAATAACTTTTACACAACCTTTAGTTTGTCTGATTAACCTTTACGTATCTAGTGTCTAACCGAAGATCTTTTCCATTTTTATGGATGTCTAATTATCAAAGTCTTATAATCAGAAGTCTTGTGTTGAGAATTCTTACACTCATAAGTATTACACTCAAAATTATTATGCTTAAAAGACTTATGCTCAGAAGGCTTATTAAGGAATCCCGAGCATAACATACATACATATTCCATAATTTTAGATAAAAACTTAATACATTAATAATTCATGCCTGAGAAATATAATAGTTTATTGTATTTGTAGACTATATACATAATCAACTTATTTATGAACAATATTAAATATCTCCCACTATCATTATTCATAGATGGTGCCCTTATAGACTTATCATACTGAATAAATTTCTTAATAACCCAGGGAATGTAAACATAAAAAAGGGCGGGCTCAAATACTCAGTAAGGGTAAACATGAGAGATAAAAATTAAAGATCAAAATTGAACATAAGATAAGTATAAGGGTATGGTAACATGATCATAACTTATTAAAACATACCCAAAAATTCATAGAACATACATCTTGAGTCATGGAATAAAGCTTTAACATAACAAAACACATAATTCATAAAGGTCCAAAATCATCCATAATCAATCATGATCCATGAGAGAATATCATAATAATAGTAAATAAGTTTTTATCATACAAATAATCATAGAAGATAATTTCCTCAATCAATTATAATTTCCAAGATGACCATAACATAGTGGAAAAAGTCACATAGTAGATTGAGTTCACTTCCCATTCTCATAAACATAGTGGATATAGTCATATAGTGGATTAGATTTACTCCCCATTCCATTTAATATTATCACATGATATATCAAGATTTACCTAATTCATTGGATTGCTATATAATTTTGGGTCCACATGTTATATAATGAAAACCATACATATGCATGCCATAAGATCACATAAACATTCATCATTTCATCATAGCTCAATTAACCCAATGAAAACATCCTTAAAACACCATAATCAAAAGCCATCAAGATAAATAAATTGGATTTTATCATTAGATCATATCCCAATATAATCATAACCATCACTGAAGGATGTTGACATAGATGAAAAATACTTTTATAAAAGCATTATAAATATTCTTTGAAAATAAAGATGAAATATACTTTTATTTTGATAACTTTTAAATAATAAAAATTTCTAGAATAATGGGAATAAGATTTTATTTGAAAACATAAGAAATTTTTAAATTAATCTTAATGATGAATAAAGTACACAATTATGGTAAAATCTATTCATGCCATAAATGTTAAAAACATTCTTTTCACAGTATTGTAAAGAAAGTTAAAAAAAGAGCCATTCAGAAAGAAATTACTTTAAAAAATTATAAATAAAGTGAAAGAGAGTATAAAAATACCTTTATAAATTATTTAAAATTATATAGTAACTTATATAAAACAATTTTTAAGAACATGTATATGGAAGAAAAGGATTCATGACTTAACATAAGAGATAAGGTTAAATTTTCTTAAAAACAATACTTCAGTCTTTTTTTGAGTACCAAAGATAAGAAAATAGAAATAATACTTTAAAAGAAAAGAAATAATTATATGAGAATAAAATATATTTGGTTTAGGAAATAAAGAACATACAATTCCCCAATGGAAATTTGAACATAAATAATCTGAATAAAAATTTAGATTGTAACATAAACCCTTACCTCAGTCTACAGTTTAGTTGAACACTCTCTAAAACCATGTAAAATAAATTTAATTTTTTTTATAAATACATATTAAAATAATATTTACATATATATTACTATATACCATTCACTTATAATTTATTATCACCAGTTTATTAATATTTTTTTTTGTTAAAATCAATATCTGAGTGTTAACTATTTCGTTTTCCATACATGTTTTGGTTTAATAGTTCCAGTCCTTGAACCTTGTTCATGGTATCAAAATATTAATAATTTCATAAATATAATATTTATTTATATTATAAACTTTTATAGTAATCCATGTAATTCAATGATGAGAAATGACATACATCGCTTCACGGAGGCAATATTTTTCATGTACACACAAGCGATGTTTTTATTTTTTAATGAATGGAAAGAAAGTAAGGTAGAAAGTAATTTATAATTTTAGAATATAATTATGTAATATATATCATATGTATTAATTAAATCCATATTTATAACCATCTATGATAGGTGGTAGTGAAAAATTAAATATATCTCTTTATAGAGGCAGTAGTCTGCACGTACACATGATTTTTTTTTCAATTTTGAATATATGGAAATAAGGTATATAATGATTTTTAAATAAAAATAATAAATTTTTAGCATACTAATGATACTTTTTAAATTATTTTTAGGTTCATACAGAATATTTGGAGGATGTTTAAGAAGAATAAGACTTGAAAGAACATAGTTAAATTGATTACCTATTCCTTGAGTATCTCTCTTTGGATATCTCCTTAAGCCTTCTTGGGTTGGTCTTTTGGTGAGACAATAAACTATAGGTCATTATAAATGGTGTTTGGAAGTGATTTTAATATATATTGGTTTATATAAGGTTACTTAAGTGTGTGTATAAGTGATGAGAGAAGGTTCCCTTTTATAAGTGAGAGGAGCGACACCCTTATAAATATCAAGAACTTTTAAAATAATATAAAGTCATTTTCATGGGAAAGTGGAAAAAACAATCCCAATTTCTAAGATAATGCGATTTAAAGTATAAATCCACTCATACAATCAAATAAATATAGGGGTTTTGTGATATTTTAATTGTTATCACTTAGTTCAACCCCTTTTAACCTATTTTAGCCCTTATCACAATGACTTAACTTTTACCATGGTAACTATTATTTTTTTATCACCAAAAAATGAAATTGAACTTATAAAAAAAATTTAAATTATAATTCTAAATATAGAATTCATTTTATCAAATTCAATTTCAAAATGTGGCCAAAATTAATTCTAATATCTACACACAAAATGTGAAAAAACCATTTTTAGAAAAAATGTATCTTTAAGCATAAAAATGATTTCATTATCATCACTTTTCTATTAAAAACCATTAGATGAATGATAATTTATTTGATTGAATATATTATATACACATTTAATTAAAAACTTTCATAAATAATGATTAATTTAATTTATTATGATAAAAATACATTACGCACATAAAAATTAGTTTTCTAAAAAATATTTATTTTTTACCTTAAAATAATATTATATTAATTTATAAACATTTGATAATAAATGTATGAATGATAATTAATTTTTATAAATGTATAAAAATATTTTTCCATATTTTTAATTCTCTAAATAATATAAAATAACTTTTAAATAAATCATATATAATAAAATAATTTTTTATAAAAAAAACATTTCTGTTTAACCAAGAATTATTAGACTAGTATTCCTTATCATTAATTAACCATTTCATGGATGTCATTAATTGATTTTTTTATTTATTAATTCAATTTTATCAATAAATTATATTGATATCATTCCTAAAAAGTATTAAATTTAATAAAAATTTACAATTCAACATACTAGTTCAAAACAACCTCTTTAGAATCAATTGTATTTTCTTAAATGAATTTAAACCATTTTATTTTAAAAATTAATTAATTTATCAATTTAATTTAACTATCTAGTAATTTCTTCCATATCATGTAGTAATAAAATATTATTCAATTAAGTTTAGTGTTTTATGTATAACAAACTATTAAACACATTTGATCTATTTTAAAGGAAAATATATTAAAAAACCACAAGGTGTTACATTATACCCCTTATAAGAATATTTCCCTCAAAATTATATTTTTATGATGAAAAAATAATGATATTTCTACCTCATTAAATCCTTATGTTCCTATGCAACTTCCTCAAACTTATGGTTTCACCAAAATACTTTGACTAGGTGGGTGGTCTTATTTTGAAGAAATCTATCTCTTTGATTTAGAATCACCACTAGTTGTTCCTTATAAGAAAGATCAAGCTACGGTACTATAACCTCCAATTCTAGTACATGTGAAGGATTGGGTATGCACTTCCTCAAAAATGATACATGGAACATATCATGAACTTGGGAAGGGTTTAGTGGAAGTGCCAAGTGATAAACTACCATCACGATACAATCAAGAATCTCAAAGGAGCTGATATATACAGAGCCCAACTCCTTATTATTTCTAAATATCACAACCTCCTTCCATGGAGATATTCAAAGGAATACCTTATCACTGACTTTGAACTCTAGATCTCAACAATGATTATCAATATAACTCTTATATTGACTCTGAGTTGCCCTGATGTGTTGCTGAATGACTCCAACCTTCTCTACCATTTCCTTAGATTTCTTATAATCTAATAACTTATGTTCTCCAACTTCATCCCAACATATTGGAGTTCTACACTTCTTTTTATAGTGGTATTCATAAGGATCCATCTAAATACTTGAGTGAAATCAATTATTCCAAGAAATTTTGACTAGAGGAAGGTATTGATCCTAACCACATTTGAAATCCATAGAGAAAGATTTTAGCATACCTTATAGGGTTTGAATAATTATCTCATATTGAACAACTATCTAAGGATGATATTAAATGCTAAAGTTCATCTCTATATTCAAGTCTTATTGAATATTTCTCTAGAAATTCAAGGTAAACATTAGATTTTGATAAGATAAAATTGAGAGCGGTACTCTATGAAACCTTACCACTTCCTTAATGTATTTCCTAGAATGTTGGTCAAGAGTGAAATATTCTCTAATATTAATGAAATGTGCTAGATTTGTAAGGTTATTGGAGACATCCAAAATATAGTTATGGCCTTCATATATCTTGGGGAGTCCTATGAAAAAATCTATAGCGATATTTTCCCATTTCCATATAGGTATAGGTAATGGTTGCAACACCCCCTTAGACTTTATGAAATTTATCCTTAAATTGATAAAATAAAAGAAATTTATATACACAATTCACAATATATCTTTTCATGTTATCCCAATAGGAATTCTCCTTGAGATCTTTATACATATTTTTTCTTCCAAGATGGCTAGATAATGATGAGATATATGCTTCATAAAATAGTTACTTCTTCAATTATAGTATTGAAGGGAAACATATCTGGTTCCTGAATCTTATCATTCCATCATGATCAAGGTTTAACTCCAATACAATAATTACCTTAATTTTTAGTTTCAAATACTTATTTTATGCCTCATTAATCTTTATGGTATGGATGGCTGAACATTCATTTGAGAAAGATATGATTTCTCCCCTTTCCTTACTATTACAAGTCCCATACTTTGTAAATCCATAAGCATTGTATATTTTTAAATACTCATCATGGAAAATCTTGCATGATACTTCTATCTTAGTGCATCAACCACATTGTTCACCTTCATAGGGTGGTGATGTATTCAGTAGTCAAAATCTTTAATCAACTCCAACAATCTCCTTTGGAAAATACTCAATTATTTATGTGTTAATATATACTTCAAGATTTTATGATCAATATATATATCACACTTTTCACCATAAAGATAATGATTCCATATTTTCAATATAAAAATTACTGCTACCTGCTTCAAATCATAAGTTGGGTAATTTTTCTCATAAATCTTCAATTGGTATGAGACATATGATACCACCATATCACTTTACATGAGAACACATCCCAATAAATTCTATGATTCCTCATGATATATCACAAATCCTTATTCACTTTAGTGTATTATAAACATAGGTGTACTAATCGACATTCTCTTTAGCTTATTGAAATTTCATTCACTTTAATCTATCTAAAGTAACTTGGTGATGGGTTTCTTTTAATAATCTAATGATTATTGGTAGTATAAAAACAACCTAAACACCAGTAGATCTATCTTCAAGAATAAACATGTAAGGGTCAGGTAAATCTACCCATATGTAGACTTTCTACATAAGGTTAGTGGGAGGTTACCATCACATTGAATATAGATTCTACATTAGGGTAACCAAAACTATTTTAAAAATTGATTTTTAAAACTTTTAATGATATAAATGATTTTTATGATTTATAGAATGTTTAGAAATCATGATAAAATGTATTTTGGGATATTTTAATTTATAAGCAATTTCTAAATTAATTAATTATTGATAAATATATTATAATTAATTAAATAAATGTTTATGAAATCTTTTCCCCAAATATTAAATGTTAATATTAAAATACCTTTTACCAAAATTGTATTACACACCTTATGATATAGAAATAAAGAGTTTATTTTTAAATCATAAGGTGTATTTTATAAAGGGTTTATAAATTAAAAAAATAGGCCAAAATATAAAAGAGTTTATATTTATAATTATGAAATATTCATAATTATTTACATTTGAAATGTTCAAATTAAAGGGGCCTTATTTGGATTTTATTTAGATCACATCAAAAATTGTTTTTATCAATGGTTTAAATAAATGAAAAATGATATTTAGATTATGTAAAATTTTTACATAATTAAAATTGAATTGTTCAATGTTTATAATTCATAAAATATCAAATAAATTCCATACAATACAAGGTATGAAAGAGTTCATATTAAAATGGATATAAAAGTTTATATTCATGATTATGGAATGTCATTAATGTTTTTATAGTTTATAAATTATTTATAATTATCTTTTATTTATGAATTGTTTATAGTTTTTTGACTCATGTTTAAAAAATTTAATTATTCATTTATTTAAATTTTATTCCATGCTTTATTTATGTTTAATAATTTTTTTATGAAATTTGAATATTATATATGATTTAGTTTAACTTTTAAAATGCTTCTATGAGTTAAAAAACTGCATTACATCATATGTAATACTCTATTAAATTTAGTTTTCATCTAACTTAATGTTGATTTTTTATTTGGAGTTATTAGCTTTAATTTAATTAAGGGTCATATTTTGTGGAATTTAGGTTTTAGAGATATCATGAAGTGAATTCTCTCTTGAGTAAGGTCTCCCTAGGGGGAGGGACTTGGGGTCAGACCACTTATTGACCTAGAGGCTATGAATTGTCTACAAAGGTGAATGAGGATGGCTGTACTGTAGGGTCGGAAAAAACGGGGAAAAGATGGCAAGAGGGGGGGTGAATTGCCTTTTAAAAAGAGATTGACAAATTTAAAATCAAAGTAAAGAATGCAGCGGAAATAAAGAGGCAAGACACACAAAATTGATAACGGAGTTCGGCCAAAACCCGGCCTACGTCTCCGCTCCCAACTCAACCGTTGAGAGATTCCTACCGCTTGCTTTTCAATGGTTTTAGCAAGAAACCCACTAGGCTTTGAGGTAGCACTAGGACCTATTACAGCTTGCTTTTGAAATGGTTTAGCAAGAACCCACTTGCTTTTAATGGTTTAGCAAGAACCCACTAGCCTTTTTAACGGGTGAAGGCTAGCTCACCGAAACACAAGCCTTTTAAAAGGAAAGGCTTGAAGAAACCTCTTCACACCTTAATGGTGGTGTGAGAACCCAAAGAAAGGGGGATGAGAAAAGGGTTTGGGGTTTGTAGGCACAAACCCAATTTTAAAGCTCAAAATAAATAAAGAATGAAAAACCGTAATGGAGTAAGTCTTGGGCGCCTTTGATTGATTGGAGATGTTGAAGGCCGCTTCCAAGCTTCTTTGAAGGAGATCCTTGGATGTGGAATTGGATGGAGCTAGGTGGGTTCCTTTGAGGAAGTCCGCCGGAGGTACGCCAAATGATCAACAAGGTTTCCGTAGGCTTCCGTATAGTTCCGGTAGATGTTCGGGGCTTCCTTGGCCTTTATTTATAGGCATGGAACCCTTGGGGAGGCTTCGGAGCCGTTGGAGAGGCTAAAAGAGCCGTTGGGAGCCAAGTGGACAGGCTGGTCAACATCCCAACGACTAGTTTGACTGTGTCCACCGGCTGGCCGGTGCAGGCCCACCGGTTGGCCGGTGTTTGCAAAAAGTCATTGGATTCCTGTCCAGGGTCCACCGGTCGACCGGTGCCAGAGCCACCGGCTGGCCGGTGGTGAGGCAGTAGCCTTCACTATTGAGGCTGGGTTCCACCGGCTGGCCGGTGGTGAGTCCACCGGTTGGCCGGTGGGGAGGCAGTGGCTCCCTCTTGATTGCAGGTGCCACCGGCTGGCCGCTGGTGTGCCACCGGCTGGCCGGTGGTCTGGATTTCAGTCCACTTCTTGATTCTTCTTGGGCCATTCTTTTGGCAATCTCTTGCCTATCATCCACAATACTTAAAACACAAGGTTAGACAAATAAGAAAGGTGATTGTGATCATGAAAATCAAACAACGAGGGGAACGAGATGTACAACAATCTCCCCCTATTTTGATGATCACAATCACCGAAACAAACAATGTAAAATACTGAAATTAAAGACATTCTTAAAAGAAAATTTGAAAATAAATCAAAGCATGATAGAAAAGATTCTCCCCCAATCAATCAAGAAATTTCTCCCCCTTTGTGATTATCAAAATAGAATGGGGCATATAACTTGATTGAGGGAAATATTTGAAAAACAAGATTTTAAATCAATTGAAAATGATATCAATTGTTGAAAATTTTGAAAATTTTGAAATGAAAATTGAATAACAGTTTGAATTGAAAGTTTTGAATCAAAAACCAATTGAATTTTGAAATTTGAAACCAAGAGTTGAAATTGAAGGTTTGAATTCACAAAAAGGCCTAACTCCCCCTAAATAAAAACAATGAATCACCGGGGAGAGGGATTTTGAAAAGAAATGATTTTAGGCCCGGAGAGACTCGCCAAAAGAGATTTTTCAATCCAAACTTGTCTCATAGCGGGTCTTCTCCTATAAAATTCATCCGAAAAGAAAATAGACTTGGGTTGGCCGTACCGGGCATTTTTGCAATCACACTCATAAATGAGGTGCCCGGGTTTTTTGCAATAATTACAAAATTTGAATTGGGAGCTCCCCCTTACAAAAATAGTGGGTGCATGGGAGGAGGAAGCTTGCTTGGAATAGCCAAGCCCTTGGGTGGTTCGGGATATGCGTTGGGAACCTAGCAAATTATTCAAATTTTGTTCCCCTTGGGTGAACTTGGCTAGGGATTCTCTAAGGTCCTTGATGGTTGATTCCAAAGAATCAACATTTGGGAAATTTTGGATTTTTAGGGAGAGTTCCTCCTTCTCTTTGAGAAGTTGTTCTTTTTCGGAGGAAAGTTTTTTGAAATTCTTTTTCAAAGAAACAAATTTTGAAGAAAGTTCATGAAAACCATTTTCAAGTTGGTCTCTAGCATGTTGGAGTTCTTCATATGACATATGATTGAAAGAATTTGAATTTGAAGAACAAGAGGAGGAGGAGTCGGAAGATGTTACCTCGTGATTTGCCATTAGGCATTTTTTACCTTGGTCGCTCGAGGAGAAGGAGGAGAATGAAGAGGTGGAGCTATCACTCCATGTTGCCTTTGAGGCCTTCTTCTTCTTCTTCTTCTTGGCCCTTTTCTTGTGAAGTGGGCAAACAGGCACGGATTTTGCATCGGGTTCTAGCTTTTGAATGGGTTCTTGCTTTTGAGCGGGTTCTTGCTTTGGAGCCTCGCTAGTACCTTCATAGGTTAGTTCTAAAAGCTTCCAAATATCATGAGAAGATGTGCAAGAAGAAATATGATCAAAAACATAACGATCTAACCCACAATGTAGAGCATTCATGGCTTTGCCATCAAGCTCGAAGTTTGCAATGTCTACGGGGGTCCATTTGGATTCGTCGGGGGTAGACAAAGTATAACCTTGCATGACAATTTTATATATGGGATACCCTATACTTCTAAGAAAAGTAGTCATGCGGGTTTTCCAATAATTATAGTCGGTCCCATCAAAAAATGGAGCCCGACCCAATGAGTAGCCCTCGGGGGCGAAAGAGGTAGATGCCATCAAAAAATAGGATCTTTAATTTGAAACCGTTTAAGGATTTATTCAAATACTCCCTCTGATACCAATTGTAGGGTCGGAAAAAACGGGGAAAAGATGGCAAGAGGGGGGGTGAATTGCCTTTTAAAAAGAGATTGACAAATTTAAAATCAAAGTAAAGAATGCAGCGGAAATAAAGAGGCAAGACACACAAAATTGATAACGGAGTTCGGCCAAAACCCGGCCTACGTCTCCGCTCCCAACTCAACCATTGAGAGATTCCTACCGCTTGCTTTTCAATGGTTTTAGCAAGAAACCCACTAGGCTTTGAGGTAGCACTAGGACCTATTACAGCTTGCTTTTGAAATGGTTTAGCAAGAACCCACTTGCTTTTAATGGTTTAGCAAGAACCCACTAGCCTTTTTAACGGGTGAAGGCTAGCTCACCGAAACACAAGCCTTTTAAAAGGAAAGGCTTGAAGAAACCTCTTCACACCTTAATGGTGGTGTGAGAACCCAAAGAAAGGGGGATGAGAAAAGGGTTTGGGGTTTGTAGGCACAAACCCAATTTTAAAGCTCAAAATAAATAAAGAATGAAAAACCGTAATGGAGGAAGTCTTGGGCGCCTTTGATTGATTGGAGATGTTGAAGGCCGCTTCCAAGCTTCTTTGAAGGAGCTCCTTGGATGTGGAATTGGATGGAGCTAGGTGGGTTCCTTTGAGGAAGTCCGCCGGAGGTACGCCAAATGATCAACAAGGTTTCCGTAGGCTTCCGTATAGTTCCGGTAGATGTTCGGGGCTTCCTTGGCCTTTATTTATAGGCATGGAACCCTTGGGGAGGCTTCGGAGCCGTTGGAGAGGCTAAAAGAGCCGTTGGGAGCCAAGTGGACAGGCTGGTCAACAGCCCAACGGCTAGTTTGACTGTGTCCACCGGCTGGCCGGTGCAGGCCCACCGGTTGGCCGGTGTTTGCAAAAAGTCATTGGATTCCTGTCCAGGGTCCACCGGTCGACCGGTGCCAGAGCCACCGGCTGGCCGGTGGTGAGGCAGTAGCCTTCACTATTGAGGCTGGGTTCCACCGGCTGGCCGGTGGTGAGTCCACCGGTTGGCCGGTGGGGAGGCAGTGGCTCCCTCTTGATTGCAGGTGCCACCGGCTGGCTGCTGGTGTGCCACCGGCTGGCCGGTGGTCTGGATTTCAGTCCACTTCTTGATTCTTCTTGGGCCATTATTTTGGAAATCTCTTGCCTATTATCCACAATACTTAAAACACAAGGTTAGACAAATAAGAAAGGTGATTGTGATCATGAAAATCAAACAACGAGGGGAACGAGATGTACAACATGTACAACACTTTAGGATTACTCATGTAGAGATTATCTGTCTCATATAACTCTATTCCTTTACATGAAGAGTTCATGTACTTTATGCATATGATGCATTCAGATATGTATGGATATGTTTAAATTCAATTTTTGGATGATTAATATAAACCTGTGGGTTGTGTAAAGAGTTACACATTAATGTGGCATGGACACATTGATTTGGTGGATGGAATAGGGACTCTGAAACTAAATCACTAGAAGCATGAATACATATAAAGGGAATAAACATGTGATAAGATAGTGAGATTAAATCCAATTCAAATACTAAGTGTTATATTACTTCCAAAGCGACACTTGTAAATACCCTAATCACTCAACTGGGTATTATATATCTCACCATGAGTTCCCCTGGATTATCTCATGTAAGGAAAGAAATCTATAAGTAACTTTAGATTATCTTATTGGGTAGATCAATCCCAGTACAAGTATCCCTTGATTGTCCTTTTCTAGATTATTCATGGAATTTTATTTAGGTTACATTATCTAATAAACCCTAATAGTTAGGATAATAGAGGAATGGAGTTGAGTTTATCCATATGATGGATTGGATAAAGAGTTATCCACTAAACTATCCAAGAGTCATAATTTTTGTGATTGGGATGATACCCTACTTAAATAATCATGTATTATTTATGTGAATAAACCAGTGTAAATTGTGGTGAAATATGGATCTTGTCACACTAATATATTTTATGTTTTATAAAGGGGTTATAATTTTAGTAGGATACCAATTAGTAAAATTAATATAATATTAATCTAAGAAACACCTAAGACTGGTGGTTTTAGGAAAAGTTTAAAAAAAAAATACTTGTTAAAGAAAAATATTTCTAAGTAACCTAGTATTGAAGTTTCTCAACAAGTGAATCTAGATATTTATGGAATCATAGAATGATTCATTTACATTTTCAAAAGGAATTAGATACAAATTTACATAAGGAATTTTAGTCTTTGTTTATATATTCAATATGACCCACTGGATGCCCCTGTGATCACCCATAACCTGTTTGATATGCTTGGAGGTGATAATCAGACAAAAATAAAGACAAGATTACGAGGGAAGGCAAGGGAGTTTTCCAACCTGGGTGTTTCCTCGTTGGTCATTGGCAGATAGGAGGTGGAAGGCAGGTTGGGTAGGATGTGTACTCGCTCTATCAGCCGCCAATCTGGTGTCATATCTGATGATTTGGTTCTTGATTCTAAGAGAGAACATGATGATTCCGAAGGTATATATGAAGATGATTTTTGGGTTTAACTTTTGTCTCATTGCTTTTCATCACCATGTGTGTGACCTTTGGTTTATCACTTTTCCTTAAAAGTGTTCTTATAATAAAAAAAGTCAATTTTCAGTCATTTTATATATTCAATATAATTGTATATACCAATGACTTGGTAAAACTTGAGGTTTCCTTGAGGCTTATTCTAGGAATTCATTCTAATGTCATCAATGTAAGTGTTCCAACAAGATTAATGGATTTATGAAAATTTCATCCAATATTCTCAAAGAGTTTAGAATAGATAAACTAGGAATATGATACCTAGATTCTAATATTATGTAGAAAGTATAAATGGGAGAAAGTTAAAACTAGAAGAAGAAAATTTGGTTGGAGTGTTAAAAAAAGTTTATTCAATAAACTATCCAAGTCCATTGAAACCTAGAGGTAAAATTATGAAGGAGAGGGGTATTATTTATATATGATGAAATTGTCCTGATTACCTGAATAGTTATAAGAATCATAGTGTAAAGTCCACATAAATTTCATAAAATTCAATTATATTATTATTACTGATATATGATATAATATGTATGGTTTAAAAAAGTTGTCAATATACATGAGGTTAGCATATAAAATAATAATTGATGCTTGAAGTTTGATTTTCTAGTAATGGAGAAAAGGATTTGCTGCATTGGTAACTTGGATGCTTCAAGCTTAGAGGAAATTACCAATAGATATGAATTGTTGATCTCATTTTTATCTTGATAATATTATGTAAAAAATAGTTGTTTGAATGTGAGATAGGTGTTTATAATACACATATTCATGATTTGTTCAATTTTATAACATGCTTCAAGGGAGACTAAAAATTACTTGTTCCAATTAATAAATTCATTATTTTTTCATTTATGGAAATATTATGAAAATATTATTAAATTTAAAATGGTTTAACTAATATTCTCAAAGTGTTGAGAATAGTTAAACTAGGCATATTATTTCCATATTCCGGTGTTGTGTAGATAGAGTAAGTAGGTAAAAGTTTAAAATGGAAGAATAAATTCTAGTTTAAGAGTTCAATAATATTTCTTCAATAAAACAAACAAAGGCATTGGAATATATGGTTGTTAGGAAGGATAATTAATAATTTGATATGATGGGATCATCCATAATACCTAAAGGAGTTTTAAAAACTTCATGGAATGTCCATTTTAGGTATCAGTGTTGTAGAATTAAATTCTTTAGTTTTGATGGGTATATGTTACCAGATAAATATTTTATATGTGTTATAAATATACCAGAGTTCAAAATCAAAATAATAATTGATTGAGAATATAGTTTATATTCATGTTATGTAGAAAATAGTTTATGTTTCAAACTTTTATAATTATAATTCAAGTATATGTATCTTCATCCCATTTATCTTATGTGATAAGATATTTTTTTAGTTAAAAAATAGTTGTTATTAGTTACATGAGATGATTTATTGTATACACATGGTTTATGATTCATCAGGATTCTATAACATGTTTTTAGGAGAAGATATGGACAAAAACATTTTATCAAAAATAATGTGTTTATTTAGATTTTGGTAAAAATATAAGGGAATGTGTTCCTACCTCTAATTGGCATTATATCTTAAATATTATTATTTTCAAAAGAAAATTTTCCAAACACACAGATCACCATATAAAATATGGAATAATAGTTTATTTATTAAGTATTCATACTAAAAAGAAAATAAATGTTATTTCATAAACAAAAATTACTTCTTGTATCTGAGCAAGATATTTTGAAAGGAATATAGTAACTAAGAGTCTAGTGGGACTATGTTTGGACTTAGAGAAGTTAAAATTTAACAAATAAAAGATAATGTCCATCTAATATTAAATAGATTTTTCACTTAATATCCTAAAATAATTTTGGATATGTAATCGTAAAGAAAAATGTAGAGAATTATATTTGGTTTCCATTACAAGTGAATATCACTATTTTTAGAAAGATTACACTAGTAAAATTCAAAAAGTGACTTGATATCCTAAAATAGTTTAGGATATAACATTAAATAGAAATGTATAATGTTATATTAGTTACTATAACAAAATTCATGTCACTTTATCCTAATAGATTTTAGGATGTACTAGTAAATAATAATGTAAATAGTTACATTGTAACATTATATTACCTTCTAATAGGTATGTTTTTTTAAACTTGTCATGGTTTTCCTTTTTCATTATTTGGGTAGGGCTAAGAAGGAATTAGAAGAATACCTATGATGGTTAAGTTAGAGATTTGTTGGATTCACAACATAAAAACCTACTCGTTCTGTAGTTTGTTGGGGATTTACATGTCGTGTAATATGGTTACACGATGTGTGAATTATAATGATAATAAATCTGATTTTATCAAAAGGTGATGGGGTTTTCAATGATTTATGGATTTTTCAATTTCACAAAATGTAATTGGGTTACACTTCATGTAAAGTCCCAATGGTTGTTTTTTAACAGTCTTCCTGGATGATTTTTCTTTTCCTTCTTTCTAGATTTATTTTATCTTAACCCAAAAGCCTTCCCTAAGTGATTTTGGACCCCTCAAAACCTTCCGATTCATTTCGATCAGCAATTGATCATTTTTGCGGATGCGTGTGACTTTTCGGGTAAGTGTTATCCCCGTATCTTCATCTCTTTCTCTTTTCCTCCTTGGAATTTGATAGATCATCTTGCGATTGATGGATTTAACCCTGTGTTTTCGAATCTTGTTTCTAGGTTGAGTTCCTAGATCTTCCATGCCTTCATTCTTATTGGTGGGTTCTATTGTGGGCCTTATGTTTCCATGAGAAAGGTAGGTAGTTCTATTGTGATGGCTAAATTTTATTTAACCATGAATTTCTTGATTTAATTTCAATTATTTGATTTAAATTCAATTACTTGAATTTATTTCAATTGATTTATTAAAAAACTAATTCCATTGAATTGGGGGAATTGGTTTTGGAAATGGGATTCTTGGCACGAAATTGGGGAAACCCCCCAATTCCATTGAATTGGGGTGTGTTTGAGAAATTAATGGAAATTGGTGAAATTTAAATTTGTTGAATTTAAATTGTGAAATTAGTTTGATAGAAATTTTTTGAAATTTATTTGATGAAATTTATTTCAAATTGTATTTGATGAAAATGGATTAAAATGGTTTTGATAAAAACCTTCAGGTTTTGTCTTGGAAAAAGCATGTTTTGATTAAAAACATGCATATTGGTTTTTAAATGGAAAATTGGAATATTTGAAATAGAAAATGGGATTAATCGTTTTTAAAAAAATTTTAAAATAAATTTCCCATCATTGTTTTTATACTTGATCACATGAAATCCTTCGGTAGTTAGTGAGTTATTAGGGACAAACATGTTGGGATAGGAATGCCCTAGCACCGAATTGACACTTTATAACTCTAACATAAACTTCTTGACACATTTTATTCCCAATGGGATGTTGATGATTCCTCTTTTACCAGTGTCAAGGGACATGTATACACATTACCATTATCATTATATAAGTGTGAGAAGATCCCATAACCTTGAACTATAATACATTTTGGCACATGACCATGTTGCTTGTTTGTTTTTATTTGAAATGTATGCCAATGTTTGTGAATTTTTTTATAGGAATTATGATTTATATAAACTATTTTACAAAAAAAATTGTTCATTTAATCCATTTGTTTAAAGTATTTCCATCATTTTAAATGTATTCCATCTTTTTAAATGTAAAACATGATTTTTTAAAACATGATTTTGAAATGTCAAAACTGTTTATTTGAAAATTGAAAGCTCATTATTTGGTTAATTAAATGTAGTCATATATTATGGAATCCTTGGAAAGACCCAACTGGGATTTTAGCTCACACCCTACCTATGCGTTAGAGTGTTTTTAGATTATATCCTTTCAGGTTCGAGCAAGGTTAAAGCACCACTTGAAGGTGATTCTAGTTATTGATTCGTGGACTTGGAGAGTTGCATCCATTGGGACTTGGGCTATTTTATTTATCTCTTTGTAGTAATTTGTTGTAGTACTTCAGGTTATTTAAACCTGTTTGACTTTTGGTACACTTCTCCTTGTGGGATTTCTTTTGTATGCATATTGCCTTGTTTATCTGCTTCCACAATGTTTGTGGAAAAATCATTCCCAATCTAATTTGGTATGATGTTGGGTGCTAGTATCCAACCCATGGGGATCTGGAATTCCATTTGGGCCATGTCAAGGAAATCTCAGTAATTGGGTTACTAGGGTATATAGGATTGTTCTTGAAAAAGTAGTATGAGAGCTATAGGCTGAGCTTCTTGTCTTGAAGTTAGTATGCATTTATATATTCTTGACGGGACTTAGGAGGTAGTTATGATTGATTTCCTAGCCAAATCTCAATACAATGAACCTTAAGTCACCATGGGTGGTTTGGGAAATACATCTTGAGGTTTAGTTCTAGTCTTTTCCATGCTTTGGATTTGGATAGATTCAAATCCAAATCTTGTTGTTTATCTATTGCGATTAATTTTCCTATATTGCTCCATTTGAGTATTATATGATGTCATCCTTGTTGTCTACTAATGTTGTGTAGCACCATGACTCTTAGAATATGTGAGAATTAGATCCATGAGGGAGATGTTGATGAACCTCAGTTAGAAAATCCTCCCATGGACCTGAATCTGGTTGAGGTGATTGTGCATACTGTCCAAGCTCTGGGATAAGAACCACCATCAGTTTCTGTTTAGGCTCCAATTGTGGAACCTCAAGGGGATTATAACACCCCAAACATTTTATGGTATGTTTATCATAAATACTTTATATTCATTAGATAGTTTATATTGCATGAAGCACTGAGTCTCTATGAAACAACACTTGGTTATTTATAGGAGAAAGTCATAACCTAGCCATTAAACTTAAATTTTCCACATTTGTGTTTTGAATTTCAAAAAATGGTCATCTATAGTTGTGATCAGTAAGTTATTTGGAGTCTATTATAACCAACTTGTTTTTTAATGAATAGAAAAATACCCTTATGAATAGTAATATGACCTTTATGAATAGTAATTCATATTATTATTTTATTTTCCTAAGGTTATAAGGTAATGAGATGTTGATTAATTTTCAAGGTGTTAACAAATGAGTTATAGATTTAAAATTATTATTTTTGAATAAATTATGATTTTATTTAAAAATTAAATTAATAATATTTAGAAAAATATTTCTGAAAAATGGAGTTCATTTTTGGATTCTACACATTAAAAAATGCTTAGGGTGAATTTTTGATATTTTTCTGAAATACTTGAATTTTTAGTGAATAGTAAAATACATTAATTTACCGTATAAATACATTATAATTTAAATCCACTATTCCTAGAATCATGAGTGATGTAAGCACCAAAATCTCAAACTCACATGCATTTATTACTATTCTAGGTCATGTAATCCTCACTATTTCTTGTCTTATGGTTAAATAATAAACCAATGATTAAAATATTAAGAAAACCCTCCTCCCATCCACTATAAATACCACCCCTCACACCCTCATTTCTTCACACCTCTCAAACTTCAAACCTTACCTAAATTCTACTCAAATATCTCCCTAATCTCCTCCCCCACGTCCAATAGCCCTTGGTCTCCTCAAAAGACCAAATCCTCTCCCCTAAAGAGGCTCTCAAAGGAAGATAGATTCAAGAGGTAAAATTCCTCTTTTCAATTCTTTTGTTTTCTTTTCAAGTTCCTTGGTTATCTTTTCTATTCTCACCTTTACTCATCCTAGTGTTATGAAAAATCCGGTACCTTATATGTACTGTAATTTTGTTATGATAATGGAATATGCCATCATCATCTTTTCTTTTCCCCTCCTCTTATACTAAAAATGAAAATACCATTCTAGATGTGTTAATTTATCACATTCAAGGATGATGGGTTTTCAATTTCTATTACTATCTTCAAGATTGGTCAGGAAATATTTTTAATGATTGAACCAGATCATAATATATGTATTTTATCTTATGCAATATTTTGGAATTGTAACATCCTAAGATTTTAAAAAGGAAACACTATGTGCTTAAATGAACTACTAAATACTATGTGACCTTTATAAACTAACCATTAAACATAATTTTTCCACTTTTGTGTTTTTAATTTCAAAAAATGGTCATCTACAATTGTGATCAGTAAGTTATTTGGAGTCTGATAAGAAAAACTTAATTTTCGATGAATAGTAACATACCCTTATGAATAGTAACATACCTTTATGAATAGTAATGAATAGTAATCAGCTAAAAAAAATAGAAACTTCACCTGTGAATGTATAAATACAATTTAGACATCTTAAAAGTGAAAAAAATCATAGTATAAGAATTAGTATTTTTGTATGTTAAAAATATTTTATTTACAATTTTATGATTAATTTAATAATTTAAAATGGAAATTTATTTTCATAAAATGTAATCATAAATGGTTACTTTATTATATTATGGTTATACAATAATCTTATGTTACCTTGATTACTTTCTCAAGGTGTTACAAAATGAGTTATAGTTTTAAAGTTGTTTTTTTGGAATAAATAATGATTTTATTTAAAAATTAAATTAATTTTTTTTAGAAAATTATTTTCATAAAATTGAGTTTATTTTTGAATTCAGAGTATCTATATTAGATCAGGGTGAATTTATGATATTTTAATAAAATGTTTTGTTTTTCAGTGAATAGTAAAAATACAGTTTTGAGTTTCAATGTGTTTAAATGATATCATTAACGATGTAATAATGATGTAATAATTATGGTTTACTTTTGTACAATAATATATTTTATGAGGTGTCCCAATTGGCTAATACCATGGGCAAGCCCATGGTTTTACAAAAACCACTAATGATGTGTCTTTTTAAATTAATAAAAAATTCTCTCTCTTTTACTATAAATACCCACGCATCCATTCGTTTTATTTCATTCCAAATCCATCATCCTCTAAGATATGGTAGTTTTACCTCTCTAGGAGTCCTTCCGAGGTTTCCTTAAGCCCCCAAGGTCCCATCCTTCATGTTTTAGGAGTTACTCCACAAGGTAAGGGAACTTTTTACCCTCCTCTTTTTGTCAACACTTCTTTTATGTTATCTATTTGAATTTCCATTTTCTTATATTGAAGATTGATTTTATGTATCCCTGTTACTTTACTTTTGATTTAAATATGTTGAGATACCATTTTTTCTCTCTTAAAAATATTTTATGAAATTTTAAGCGACGCCATTAGGCTGTCGAATTTTTGTGAGGAATCTCTCAACTTTTCTTTTATTTTCAAGTTCATATCTTTTCTTTTTCTTTCCTCACCCCATTTCATCCAAATGTAGTGATGAATCCAGTACCTTACATGTACTGAAATGTTGTCATGATAATGGAATAATTCATCATCATCTCTCATTTCCCTTTCTTTTATACTAAAAATTAAAACACCATCCGAGATGTGCTAATTTACCACATTCAAGGACGATGGGTTTTCAATTTCCTTTACCGTTTCCAATTATGGTCATGAAAACATTTTCATGGTTGAAATAGACCATAATATATGTATTATGTCTCATATATGGTTCTGTAATACTTTTTTACACATGTTTTTGATTTGTAAAACAAAACATGTTCCTTGTGGTAAAAAACTGCCAATTAACCCAAACAGTTATCATTAAATAATGTATATAATGATTCATCTTCACACCAAGCAACTATCTAGAATTAAAAAACATATTAAATTATGGATATTCAATAATAGAATATAACTCCAATTCTGGACAACCATTCCCACTTTACATTATTCTCCAAACATGAATATAATTGAACTGATCATTAGAACCAAGGAAACAAATAGACCCAAACAATGAAATTGAACCTCATAAACAATCAAAAAGGTTATGAATGAACTCAAAAAGGTTGTACTAAATCATTTAAATATATAATAGGTTATGTAATTATTAATTAATGAACATAATTTGATTATTTAGGTCACTAATATCAAGTGGAGAATACCGTTGGACTTAAGGTAAGGGATCCTCTCCATTTCCCTTTTATTCAAGAATGTCCACTATGCTATGCCATTTTATGTATAATTCCTAATGTTGGGGTATTATTTAAAAACTCCCCATAATTCCTTCATGATATATAAAAGATGAAAAATCCCTTTCTCCCTCATTAAGATCTCCTAAGTACAACCAATACCATGCTGATATTCTGTAAGGAATTCTACCCGAACCACCTTTATTCCTTTGGGTTTCTCTATCTTTATTTTTACCCAAAATAAGTTGTATTTTATTTTTATGAACAACTTATAAATTCTGTTTATATACTCCAAAATCATTTTTCAAGATCCATATCTCATTATCTTTTTGTGATATACATGTTTTTAAGTGATTCCCTCCTTAATTATTTCTGATAAGCAAACCTATTTTAAGGGAACATCCTGAATTCTTACCTGATTTCAAGTGCACTCTATCTTTTATTTTAAGCCACAATTTTATTTATATAATCAATCCTTTCATTTTTAAAACCTTTCTGATTAATTTCTGATTTTTTATAAAGGATTCTCCCTTTTCTATTTTAAAGGATCAATAATATTTTCTTTAAAACTGATCAAAAATGTTTAAATGCTAAAGCTTCATAAATACATTTCTTACATGTTGTAACTTCTACTTGAAATCACTCACCATGATACATGCCTAATTTACCTTATGAATGTACATGTATATTTTAGTTCCTTTCTTTCATGTAAACTTTTATGATACACCCATTTATTATGCTTTATGACATGATTGTGATACCCACTTCTTTCCATGGGTACCCTTATGTTTATGTGTGGTTGATTATGTATGATTATTCATGTGGAAAACATATTCATGAAAATGTTAAGATGGTTGCACCTAGATAGTGCTCCAATTAATTGGGTAAAGTTGAGTCTCATGAGACATTATGTGCGACGGTCTTGGTGGTTATCCTTTACTTGTTCTACTATGTGTGACGGTCTTGGCGGTTAGCCTTGGCTTGTGTTACTATGTGAAAAAATCTTGGAAGTTAGCCTTGACTTGTACTAAAGTCATGTTTTATGTTGCTTCCACATTACTATGATTCCATGTTTATATGATCCCATGTTTATATGTTATGATTCCATATGTTCTATGATTTTGTTATCATTATGTCATCTATTTATGATCTTATGTTTTGTGGGAATCTTGTGGAAATATCATGTTTCACAAAGTATATATGGTTGACAAGTATGACTTTTGAAAATAATTTCATACATTACAATTATTCAGGGTCCAATGTGTTCTTTCCTTCTTTTATATCCCTTACTGAGCTTTTTGTGCTCATCCCAAGTTTTTAAAATGTTTTTCATAGAAATCCTTAGAAGTTTAAAGGGAAGTTAAGGTGCTAATCCAGATGAATCCAGTTATTTATATTAGATATTAATTTTTGTAAAATCTGATTTGATATATGTAAGTTGTTGTCTAATTCTCCAGAACCTAGACCAGAAAAGGTCCTCATTTGTATAATGTACTTTGTATTTTTCAGTTATCTATTATGAAAAAAATATACAGCATGTTTTAGTACAGAATCCAGAAGTGTGGTTTCAGGGTGTTATAAAAATCCTTAAACACTCATAATATAAGACAATAATACAAAATAAGTTCATTGTGCACAAAACCACTAATTTAATCCAAGCATTTATCATTAAATTTTATCTAACGATTCATTGTAACGTCTCTGACCCGGAAACCACTGAACCGGTGCTCCGAGCCGGGTAGTCACATAACCTTAAGCACGCCTCCCCGTATGCCAAAGGCTGACGACTAGTAGTGGGGGTCTTTGTGGTAAAGTTGGGAGAATATACATCCTTTTTATCAGAGCAAGACACAAAAGAAATAAACTAATAGCGAAAACAATAATCAATAAACAAGGAACATGTATAACAACTATTTCCAATAGTAAATATGCCATGTCTTACTATAAGTGCAAAAGTGAACAAAATCCCAAAATAAAGACAATGGCCAAAATCCCCAAAATGGTCCCGACTCCAAGTCCGGATCCTCCACCAAGTGCTACCCATGTCCACTCAACTATCGAGTAAGGACCCTTGCCCTTATCATGACCTGTAAACATAAAGTCTGCTCAGGTAACCAATGGAAGCCCGAGTAGGGTGTGAGTACAACTTAGTAGGCCACCACCAATGATGTCTACAAAATATCCAGTATGAACAAGTAGTGAATGCAAGAGGAATATGAATGATAATTGCCAAGTAATTATTAAGGTTCCATTAACCAGTTCAGAGCCAAAGCCATTTCCACTTCCATTACCATTCATTTCACACCAATTATCATCACTTACCATTTCATCACATTTCCCTGGGTTAATCACATACATTATGTTACATGGGTCTAAGGCCAACAATCACATGCAAGAGGATAAACACATCGTTATCCTATCTCACTAGGACTAACCCCCTCATAGTAACCATATCCTCACCTCGAAGCTTCAGTCCGGGTGGATGCAACCATTAGGAGAATAGATCCTCAATCCTCATTCCTAACCTGTGCATTTAGGGTGGAGTTTAGAGCATCAGTCTTCACTCGACCTGTGGGCGTAGATCCTCAAGTCATACCCCACTTTACCAATCCATGTGCACATGCTTATATATATAAGTAACCATCAACCCACCATACCATTTCCCTTTTACAAACACCATTCACAACAAGCCACACAAAAATTTACATTATGACTTAACCCATTAACACATTACCATTTCACATCATTTAACCATTCACCCAATTTCCATGTGTCATGCCTATATCACTAAGCATTCAACACTATACCCATAACCTATCCCATTATGGTCTTTAATCAGTTTACACATTAACCCATTTAACCCGTTCATCATTTCTATGAATCAACCATTCAACCCATTCCAAATAACCTTTAGGTTATTGCTAAGTCTAGGTGAATCACCTAACTTCTATTCCAAGTTCAACCAATCATGCCAACATATTCGTCAAGGGCTCTACCATTTATTACAACAAGGTCACTTGCTTAATAATAATCCCTAATTTCAGGAAAAGACGACCCACCCCATGGGTGGCCCCAATTAGGTCAAGTCATTCTCAACGCATCCCATGGGGATCGTGAGGGTTCCTATTTACCATTTTCTTTTTTAATCACCCTTTATACCAAATGCATCCAGGTTGACCAAAGCTCATCAAACGGAAACCATGAGCAAATCCACACATGCATAAATCCACCATAAAACTATGGGATAACGTTTGTAGAACACCTACATCGAAACTGTGGTTGAATGCACACTCAATCGAGTCCTTAGACCTCAATCTGACCAGCCTTTGGAGCTTCAACCTAGAACTCGCCCAAAAGATAGGGTTTTAGAGCTTCGGAACAAGAGGGAGAGAAGATACAAACTCTAAACCAAAAAGAGAAGCAAGGATGGGATTAGAATTACCCGGAGCTTAGATCCGCATCCAATGGCACCAAGAATGCCTTAGAAACGAGTGAGATCTACCTCTTGGAGCTCTTGGGTGATTTGGTTTGTCCCTAGGGTGAAGAGGGAGGAATGGAGAGGAAATCCTGAGTGGGTTCTTAAGATCCAGGGGTGGAAATTTTGTAATTTTTTCCAACTTTAAGAGGACACACGGTTTGAAAAACCATGCGCAAACCATGCGCATGCTACTGTCTAGAGGATGAGGGTTGCATGGTTTACCTGGGCAGGCCGCACGGTTTTCCCTGGTCGTGCGCAGGCCGTGCGCCCAGGCTTGTCTTGCCCAACATTCCTTTCTTTCATGCCCCGAGCCCCCGAATCACCCTCAAGACCCCTCATACTTTCAGAAGACATCCCTTGAATCCTGAAACAAGGGATTCAACCAAAACATAATGAGAACACACCCTTTGAAAAACCGAGATCTTACAACCTCCCCACCTTATAATGGCTCTTCCTCGAGCCGAGTTTCCAAAACTCATTGATCCACTGAAGAGAAGAGTTCGGGCCACTAAGCCCACATATCTGATTCCCACTCCCAAGTTTCTTACTGAACTTTCCCATGCTACCATAGTAATCGCAATAATGGCATAACCTTGCCTTGCAATACCTTTTCACTATGATCCACCACACGAACTGGATGCTTCTCAAAGGACGCATCAGCCTCAAGCTCCACCTCCTCGATATCAACCATGTGAGGTGGTTCAAGGTGATACCGTCGAAGTTGCGACACATGAAACACATCATGCATCCCACCATGACACTGTGGGAGAGCCAATTGGTAAGACACTGGTATGATCCTCTCCACAATCTCAAGGTCCCACATACCTGGGCGCCAACTTACCCTGCTTTCGAATCCGACAGTGAACCAACCTTGGAGACACCCGAAGGAACACTTTATCACCCATCGTAAACTCAAGATGTCTATGCCTCCAATATTCATATGACTTCTACCTACTCTGAGCCGTATCCATCTGCTTTCTGATCAACTTAACTCCCTCTAAAGTCTCCTGCACGAGACTTGGCCCCAACAACTCAGATTCACTGGCCTCTAGCCAACACAACGGAGATCTACATGGCCTCCCGTAGAGTGCCTCAAATGGTTCCATCTGAATCGTAGCCTAAAAACTATTGTTGCAGGAAAACTCAAATAATGATAGGTGCCTCTCCCAAGAACCACCAAAGTCCAAGACACAATCTCTTAACATGTCTCCCAACACTTGGATCGTATGCTCCGATTGCCCGTCTGTCTGCGGGTGGAAAGCCATACTAAAAAACACCCGCATACCAAGCGCCTTCTGCAACCCTTGCCAGAAATGTGATGTGAAATGCAGATCTCGGTCTGAAACTATGGTCTGCGGAACACCATGCAACCACACTATTTTTCGAACATATAGCTCACCCAACTAGTCGACTGTAAAGGTCTCCTGAATCAGTAAGAAATGAGCCACTTTCGTTAACCGATCCACAACCACCTAGATTGCATCATTCTTCCGTAGCGTCCTCAAAATACCCATGACAAAATCCATTGTTACATCATCCCACTTCCATTACGGAATGGGAAATGGATGCAACAAACCACCTGGGTATTGATTCTCGGCCTTCACCTGCTGACAGGTAAGGCACCGTGCCACAAAGCCCATAACTTCCTTCTTCATTCCAGGCCACCAAAACTGCCTTCAGAGATCATGATACATCTTAGTCAAACCAGGATGCACTTCACACTTTGATGCATGAAACTCACAGATCAACTCTTCCCGCACACACTTTGGCACAACCACAAGACCACGAACACAAACAACGCCTTCCACGCTGACGACCCAACCAGAAGGTAGATCCCCACCTTTAAGATTTTCCTTCATGATCAAACACTTAGGATCATCAAGATGACCTTTCTTAACTTGACTCAAAAGCATAGAATCCATCATTAAGGAAGCAAGAGTGACCTGACCACTCTCTTCCTGCACCTCCAGGTGCATCTCTGCAAACAAATCCATCACCTTCCACTCGGTGCTGGACTCCTGAACCACCTGATTCTGAACCTTCCTGCTCAGAGCATCAGCAACACTATTTTCCTTTCCCGGCGTGTACACCAAATCAAAGTCAAAATATTGGAGATATTTAACCCATCTTCGTTGCCAAAGGTTCAGATCCCACTGTGAGAAGATGTACTTTAAACTCTTATGGTCGGTAAACACAGTAAACCGTTCTCCCAATAGATAGTGCCTCCAGAACTTCAAGGAGTACACCACTACAGCCAAATAAAGGTCATGAGTGGGATAGTTTTGCTCATGGGATCTCAACTGCCTTGAACCATAAGCCACAACCCGCTCATCCTGCATCAACACATCCTCAAGTCTGACTTCAGACGCATCACAAAACACGATGTACTTCTTACCCGGCTTAGGTAAGATCAAGATAGGTGCGGTAATCAACCGCTTCTTCAACTCTTGGAAGGAGTTATCACAAGCCTCAGACCACTCAAACTTTATTCCTTTCTTGGTCAAGCCCGAGAGTGGTGCTGCCAAGTGAGAGAAATCCTGAATTAACCTTCAGTAATACCCGACCAAACCCAGAAAACTCCGAACATCAGAAAAACTCTTGGGATACTCCCAAGATACAACTGCCTGCACTTTCTATGGATCCACTGACACACCTGCCTCTGAGATGATGTGACCCAGAAAATGCACCTCAACTATCCAGAATTGACACTTTTATAGCTTGGCGTATAGTTGATTCTCTCTTAGTGTACCCAAGATGATGTCAAGATGTTGGGCATGGTATTCATGAATTTTCGAGTACACTAAGATATTTTCAAGAAAGAAAATCAAAAACTGATCTAGATAGGGATGAAAGATTCATTTCATCAAAGCCATAAACACCTCCAGTGCATTGGTCAAGCCGAAAGGCATTACCACAAACTCAAACAACCCGTACCGACTCCGGAAGGCTATCCGCGGTACGTCAGAAGACCTCACCCTCATCTGGTGATAACCTGACCTCAGATCAATCTTAGAAAAAACTGATGCACCCCTCAACTGATCAAATAGGTCATCAATTCTAGGAAGAGGGTACCAATTTTCACCGTCATCTGATTCAACTTTCGATAGTCAACACACAGCCTCAACAAACCATCAGCCTTCTTTGCAAAAAGCATGGGAGATCCCCAAGGAGACGTACTAGGACGGATAAACCCCTTATGCTCCAACTCCTCAAGATGAACCTTCAGTTCCTAGAGTTCTACCGGTGCCATTTGTTATGGCAGAATAGAAACTGGCTCCACTCCTAGCAGCAACTCGATCATGAGCTCGACATCCCTCTCAAGTGGTAACCCCGAGAAATCCTTAGGAAACACATCCTGAAACCGATCCACCACGGGAGGAAAATTAGATTGTTCCCCTCCCTCATCATCATAAAGCATGAGACATGCCACTTGAGCCGTGAGTCCACTCATCTGTTGACAAAACGACCCCACACGTCCTGCTCGAACATCCCATTTGCCACGGTGGACATAAGTATCACCTTCAAGCGACCTGAACGATACTCTACGACGATAACAGTCTATGTGCGCCCGATACAACACCAACCAATACATTCCCAAGATTAGGTCAAACCCTAACATCTTGAGAATGAACAAGTACCACAAAAAACAATACCCACCAACTTCCAAGACACATCCCTTACACTGCTTGATATCCTTAACCCGCACCCCCAACGAGGTGTCAATTGACATGACTCCACACACCCCTCCATAGGTAAACCCAACACTACCAAAATTTGAGCATAAAAAAAGAGTGTGTGGCACCTATGTCAAACAACAAACTATAAAACATATAAGCTACAAGGATTGTAACTCGAACAGTTGACGGTCTGGACTCGCCATCACCAGGGGAAAACTGAACTGCCTGAAGCTGACCTGCCCCTCTACCTTGGGCTCCAACCTGAGCACCCTGTGCTGCACTGCCCTGCTGGCATGAGCGATCTTGCCCTGGAGTTCCATGTCCACCGTGTTGGAACCGGGCATGCAACGGAAGCCCCAAACAGGTGGGTTTTTAATTTTTTTCAACCGATGGTCGACGTAAACTTGTTGACGTCAGAGAAGAGAAGCCCGATCTTAGATGAGGACCACACATGGAGGATTTTAAGCACAAACATAAACTATAAAATACCTGGTTTACATTCAAAGCTGTGCACGACATCTGCTCATTGTTGGCGATCACTGCTTGAAGAATACGAAGCTGAATTCCTCTAGATCGTCCACACATTCTTCAAGGAATCCGCGGGAGCGCCATTCATCGTAGTCCGGGTGCTAGCGCAGAATACCGACGATGCCTTCGATGTTCCAATGATCACCGCCTCGCTTCACTAGCGATGCCTGAGAGAGAGCTCCATCTGAGCTCCTTGGATCCAGAGCATCTCTCTCTAGAGTGTGGGAGAGAGGAGAGGAGAGAGAAGCTCCATGAATAGTGTTTGGAAAATACCCCCCCTCTATTTATAGTGCACAATTAAAATACCAGGTATCACTTCACCGGCCCCAAATACTTAACGCACTATCAATGATATTTATGGCTATGAAACTGAGTCATAAATATTATTATCATTTACTTGTAATATATTAAAATATATTACGTGATAATAATTGAGTCATTAACTAGACTCGTCGCTCCCATAAATATTAATTGAACCTTGAATAATTTAATATTCATTAATTAATATTTTCATGTATTTACTTAAAACTTGTAAATAAATTTAATAAATAAATTCAATACTCATTATTCTAAACTTGAATAATATGAATTTATTTATTTCATTGGTGATCGTTTAACTTTGGACAAATACCGAAACCCTGTGGTGGGGCCCACCATGTCCAAAAATCCTATTCAACTAAATAGGGAAGATTCTTGAATACACTTTTGTGTGTGACCCACTAGGCCCTTATTTCGACAGCCATGAATAGTATTCACAGACCAAGAGCGGGATCTAGCAACCCATCATGGCCCCTGAAGAAATAAGGATTATCACAGCAGTGACAACCAACCTACAAACACACACTGTGTAATATAATCTATTTGTCTGTAATATCTCCTAAAGCAGGACGCACTCTCGTGTCATATCCCTTTTCTTGCTTTATAGTTTGTTGATGTAACTGGACGAATTTACCCTTGACTGCCATGGCCATGGTCTTATAAAGGTACTATCATCCATATCAACATGGCCTGAGATATATTACTTCTATAACCCGAAAGTGACAAATCCTTTCTTGACTATTCAACCAATGACATGCCACCAAAGACGCACCCAACACAAACTACCTCGCCACGACTTCATCGCCATGGTTTTTGTCTTGCATCAAAGTATGTAATCAAGTGACATACATTGGTAATGATCTCAAGTCAGGAGACCATTACACATGATCATAGATAGGAACATCCAATGACACCTGAAACATGTGGCGTTCCTATTGGCAGGTTAGTCCTCATGATCTCACTACTAGAGATCACCAAGTGCGAACTTCATGAGAAGAAGTCTCAATTCTTATGAGCCCCCAGCACCTGATGGTCAGACATATACTATGTCCAATTATTAAGATGTATCTAGACCATATAACATATATATTTAAGATTAATGTCATAGTATCTAGAGGTTCTCATTATAGCCTGAGAACTGTTATAACCTTTCAATACGACAATCAATCTTTGGACATTACCATTTCAACAGTGGACACAGAAAATTCTACACTATAATGGTAAGATTACATCATGAATACCTTACTGTATACATGATATGGTAATCAAAAGCACATAATAGTTTGGTATAGGGCACCCACTATTTCAACACTCCCACTTGCACTAGATCCAACTTGCTAACCAAACTTGTTAGCTACTCACATGATAAGCATCATGTTTCTGCTGAGTAACGGCCTTAGATACTGGGTCCACCACGGTTCCTCCACGTGGATATTTTGCTATAGCGACCTCATCTCTTTGAGTAAAACTTCTGAAGAGATGGTATCCCGAGTATATCCCTTTTTTCCACTGTCATAACATGACATCTTGGATAGTAAGAATATCATAATTTAGATTATGATAATATTTTTCTCACCAGTTACGATTCCAAGAACTAGAACAAATTGTTTCATATCTGTATCTTAGCTGCCTTAGAAGTTGCAACATACTCGGTCTTGTAGGTATGGCCACAACTGGATGATATGAGCTTGACTCACTTATCGCCTTTAGCCTTACTGAAATACTAGATCACATTGATCAATGGAATACTAGTTCATATCCCCAAAAACTAGTATCCTTTATTCTCCACTTACCAGGTACATATCTTTTGTACTTGCTGAAGTACAATTAGATTGTTCCGAATGCATCCCTTACAGTGCTCCAGGATATAACTGATATTTTATTATTGTAAAATATACCTTGGAAATATTGGTTCTTGTACATATCATGGCATACGTGATTGATCCATCGCTCTGACATATGGATTTCAACTAACCGCATTTATCTCTTCCCATGTCACAGATAGGTCAACATGGATAGATTATGCTCTGTGACATAGGCAAAAATTTATCTCTTGAATTGTTCCAACATGTATTTTTCAATACAATGTCACTATATGTACGATTGAATAGGACCAAGAAACCTATTTATCTACCTTAGTAGATCCTGTTCCCTATAACTTAGGTTGCTACTTTAAGTCAATCATTGGAGAGTAAATTTCATTTTGGTCTTAACTAACTATCAGACCGATGTTTCTTTTCCATATGTTACCGAACATATTTATTATTGGAAAACCTTAGCACTCCCACTAACATCTGGTAGACACATGGAAAAAATTTGTTTTAAATGTATATACTATGATCACGTTGCTTACTTTAATCCTAAACCAGATTTCATAAACTTGAAACCATTATTAGCATTCTGTGATGTGACTGTCCCTTTCTAGTTGCGTCGTATAGACACCATCCATAATTTGTGGTCATGACATCCAATGATAAATAAATTGATCATGGATATTATCTATGATAAGTAAAATTCTAATGGATTTAGGTATAACAACTTGGTGAAACCAATTGAGCCTTATTGGTACTAAGCTCGTACCATCCATGTATCAACTCACTTGAATACCCACCACAGTATTCAAAATAATATCCCCTTTTTTCACTTTGATACATGGAATCCATTAATTTAATTTTAGTTGATCTTATCAATTTTAGCTAATTTCCATACACTGATTACTTGTAGGAAATTTTATTCACATTGAATAATAGAATACCGACCGCGGTGAATATAAAAACCATCACCATGGTTTTATCCTTCCTATGTAGTATGTGTCTCTGAAACATACTTTGTTCCACATGCGCTTGTGGAACTAGATCCTATGCCAACTACTTGTGCATTTTAAGCATTGACTAAACACAAGTCAATATAGCTCCCACTATCTCTAATAGAGATGGCACCCTTTATATAGAAGTGTAGTCTATTGCTTGACTACCTACTCTTCTATCTTAGGGATTTATGTAACAAACTAACCACTGTTAGGATTATTACACTAAATGCACAATGTGTTTGTCTTGATGCAAGTTTGTTTATGTCCTAACAAACTCTTTGCATACAAACACATGTTCTTATGACATAATGGGTTTACATCATACTTAATCGTATGATATCCATTTGTCATTATTGTTGGAATATGGTTGTGGGATATCGCTGTTATTTGAAAAGCATTTCATGAAATATAATGGAAGTTTCTGCTAGTTCCAACATTGATATTACTTACATAAATACTTTGAGGTATAAAATGTGCATTTAGGAATTACTCCACGCTACATTTTGTTGATCAATGTTGATATGCAAGACTTCATAATCAATCCTACTCATTAACATCAATGTCGTGATGTCGATAAGGTAACATGCATTTAGGAATTGCTCCACGCTACATTATTATGATTGATGAATGCTTGGTCGAGATATTCTTTGGTATCCTAACTTGAAGAAACTCATATCTCTTGAACATGCATATACTTCACTTTGTTATTCCTTAATTACTTAAATGAATCTTATGAAGTATATATACCTCTAGCTTATACTTTGAATAGTTCACACTTACGTGTTGAACTATTTCTAAAAGCTTTGTGACGTACCTTTATTTTTAAAGGCTCCTTTATCCAAACTAAAGACATTGATAATACCAAGAGTATTTAGCTGTTCCGAGCCTAAATAGCATACTTGGTATATTCATGATGTCCATTTTTAGTATTACTTAACAAAGAATTATCCTATCATAGCTGGGTATAAGTATTACATTTATATTCATCACTAATTTCCTATGATTCATGTATTAATGAACTAGTGATTGAGTTTACCAAAAACAACATTTATTCTAGAAACTGAATGAATTTATCCTTGCATCCAAGGACACATGAGATTAATGTTTGGGGTTATACTCAAAAATAGTTCAACATGAATCTTTCACTTGGCAGTTAAAGAAGTCGTGTACTTCTCACCACTGGCCTAGGTATCACCCTTTCACAACCACTTGGAGAATACACCTGACTACTAGTAATGTTTCTATACTCACTTGGTTATTGTATTTAAATACATATGTAAAAATCATATAGTATTAAATACCCAAGTAGTAAAAGGAAACATTACATTGATGAATATGCCTGATGTAGAAGTGAAAACTTTATTCTTTGAATCAGTTTATTGATTTTAAACTTCCATAGTATTATTTTATAATATGCAATGAAAATAACCTCTGTTAATACCTCATTAATTTAAGGACATCACAAATATGTCATTGGCATTAAATGCCTTTGACCTTTTCACATTGTCTTTCAATTTATCCGCCATAAGAATTAAAGCTTAATTGTCTTTTATTCTTATTCACTTGGCGAACCTTACCTACATTGGTAATGAAGCGTTTACTGAATACATGTTCATTTTGTAACTTAAAACGAGACTTGAGTAATGTGGTGAAAATTATATTTAAATATTATGATCGATCTTTCAATTTACACATGCTGGTGTACATCGCCTTATTCATATCATTGCTTCGCTTTCTCCTTGAAAACTTCTCAGAGATGAGACTTTATGTTATATCATATATGTCCTGGTGTAGCGACTGCAACTGACACCAGATGTTGATGAAAGCATAATGATATAACTATCATATGATTTGTACATTAGTCTCCTGTAAGCAATTTTCACCCACGCTTCTTGAGGTAGTTTAGCAGTGTCGGGGAAACTGACACCTTGAGTTTCCTATATCATAGTACTATGCGCACACACCGGTACTATTCATGGGCACTCATGTTAGTGTGTACATTTACTTTGTCCATTTTAATATCACAATTTTAATCTTGTGGTATAACTTTCCATTTTTCTACAAAAATAAATTTTAGCAGATGAGTGCCTTTTATATGGATTACCGGTTTAGACATTTTTGATTAATTACTTAAATCATTTTATGTCTCCCACTATTTTATCAGATTCTAGGGACCCTCTGTGCTAGAATCGGAATACTCTATCGCTTGAGTATTCTAGTGGCAAGGATCCTGGAACCACCCCTCATAGTCTACAAGCTAAGGCTACGCCACTACTTGGAGGGTTATAGGTAGGATTTTGGCTGGCTGACCACTTTAACTTGCGGTTCCTTGATCTGTTGAGTGAAGTCCCATCTTCTTAAAATCAAAATTTGATTTACTCAATGCTTGCCTATAAAATGATAGCAAGTTAGCTATGGATAATCCTTACTAGCACTTTAGTTAAGTCGACCCATCATTCTTATAAGGAATCCCCAGTAGTAAGAAGCACCCTCAGCTAAGGCATGACCGACACCTAAAACAGCTGGTTTTATCCAAATTTGAATGACGGAAGGCTGTTTAGACTTAATATATCTTTGAGGGTTTTATTATTTTTAGTGTGATGAAAGAGATCATTTTATAATTTTCTAAGCACGTACTATGTGATCGCACTCACAACTGACTGTGAAAGAAATAGAAATTTCATCGCGTCACATGTTCATTTTATCTTGCATTCTTGTTTATTATTATAATATGTGATCACGCAATAAATTACACATGAAAAATAATAATAAACTATTTAGAAATAAAACGAACACCTGATCATGAGCTGGTACTATTGGTTGATCCGTTGAGTGAATAACGGACCAACCGAAACCCTAAGGGTAAGTACCTTTAGTCGTGTGGCTTGCAACTTGAATAACAATGTTTTCTCATCCAATGAATCCAAATCCTGTCTGGTGTGTCACCGTCACTTGGCGCGAAATGCGTCATTGGTCGTCTCTTTAAATAAATGCAAAATAAAAATTAAACTTGCATTAAAATAAACTTGAGGGCATTAATTTTATTGAATTAAAATTTCACTCTAATTTTAATTCAATATTCATATGTCATTCGGTCCCATTTAATTAATTTAATTTTAAAACTAAAATTAAATCAATTAAATAATTTAATTTATCACCAAATTAAATTAATTACATCGCATGAATTTTTACTAACCAAAATTAATGTTTAATTAATTTAATTCTCAACTAAAATTAAATTAATTATTTTAATTAATTTTGATTAAATTAAAACACTCGGGCCCTTAAAACTTTGGGCAGGGCCTATGCGGGTCGGGGCGAACCTACGCAGGCCCATTCCGGGAGGTAGCAACCATGTGCAGGGGTGTTCTGGGCCGGGTCGGTCTTCCAAAGCTCGTTCTGAGCTCGGAAGACCCGCCCGTGCCTCTTTTGGGTCAACTCATGAGTTACCTGACTTGGATCACCCGAACTCAGAATAACAGCCGCTGCGGATAGCTGCTGGCGGCTTTACAGGGCGCTGGACTACCGCGATGGATGCAGGTTCAGCTACCACAGTAGAGGGAGGCGCGCAGGGCTTCGCGGGGAGGAGGGGAAGGCTGCGCTGACTCATGTGCCCAGTGCAAGAGGGGTCCGACACGAGGCGCTGCCGCTGCAGCGGGTGGAGGAGGCCCAGGGCAGGGTTTCAGCAGCGTGGGTCTACTGCAGGAGAGTGCGGAGGAAGTGGCGCAATGCACCTAGGTGCGGGAGGCGGCTGGCCGCTGGTCCGATGACCTGGTGTGGTGCACTTACCTAGAGAGGGTTGGCCGAGACGACTCCCCTGCCGCATGTCCAAGGGGAGGAGGCGGTTCATGCGAGACCGGTACAGGGGTGCCTGTTTCGGGAAAAGGGAGGACGGGGTGCGGGGCAACGCCCTTTCTGCGCAGTAGAGGAAGAATAATCGGGGTGCCAAGGTGGCCTGTGGGATGTTGTGTCAGCGCGCAGCTGCTTCTGGCTTCACGGGGAAGGAAAGGTGGCTGGGGCCTCCGCGCAGTGAACATGCCCCCCGCAAAAAAAAGTTATTTTTTTTAAATTCTTTCTTGCGACCTGGTGCTTTCCCCTTCCTATTTTTTTATTTTAAACTTTCTTTTGCAATTCCACCCCAACACCTTTTTTTTAACATTTTAGACTTTCTTTTGCAAGTCTTCCTTTTCTCCTTCCCCCCCCTTTTTTACAAGTCTTGCATCCCTTTAAAAAAAATTATCTAAAGCCTATATTAGGCTTTGAAAACATAGAATTAATATTATAATAATAATATTATTATAATAAAATTAGTATTATTATTATAATAAAATCAACTAATTTTATTATTATAATAATAATACAATTAATTTTGATAATTTAATATCAAAAAAATGATTTTCTGGTGATTATTTCTACCACAGGATTTCCGGTCGAAATACGAAACATCACCGAAATTTAATCTCAAATCCGAATTCGAAACTTCAGATGGCTGCAGACTGGCCATCCGATGTTCGATTCGGATTCCATTTGCGGCGTTGAGACCGTATCGACACCCTCTTTAATAATTAATGCAAATTTAATTTTTATTGTCTTAAAATCAACACACATCCCTCTGATACCACTTGTTGGAACCGGGCATGCAGCGGAACCCCCAAACAGGTGGGTTTTTAAATTTTTTCAACCGACGGTCGATGTAAACTTGTCAAAGTTGGAGAAGAGCAACCTGGTCTTATCCGAGGACCACACATGGAGGATTTTAAGCACAAACATAAACCATAAAATACCTGGTTTAGATTCTAAGCCACGCATGACATATGCTCGTCGTTGGCAATCGCTGCTTGAAGAATCCGAAGCTGAATTCCTCTAGATCATCCAAACACACTTCAAGGAATCCGCGGGAGCACCGTTCTTCGTAGTCCGATTGCTAGTATAGAATACTGACAATGCCTTCTACATTCCAATGATCACCGCATCGCTTCGCTAGTGATGCCCGAGAGAGAGCTCCATCCAAGCTCCTTGGATCCAGAGCATATCTCTCTAGAGTGTGGGAGAGAGGAGAGGAGAGAGAAGCTCCATTAATAGTGTTTGGAAAATTCCCCTCCTCTTCTATTTATAGTGCACAATTAAAATACCCGGTATCACCTTGCTGGCCCCGAATACTTAACTTACTATCAACGACATTTATGAATACTAAACTGAGTTATAAATATTATTATCATTTACTTGTAATATATTAAAATATATTACATGATAATAATTGAGTCATTAACTAGACTCGTTGCTCCCATAAATATTAATTGAACCTTGAATAATTTAATATTCATCAATTAATATTTTCATGTATTTACTTAAAACTTGTAAATAAATTTAATAAATAAATTCAATAATCATTATTCTAAACACGAATAATATGAATTTATTTATTTCATTAGTGATCATTTAACTTTGGACAAATCCCGAACCCCGTTGGTGGGGCCCACCATGTCCAAAAATACTATTCAACTAAATAGGAAAATTCTTGAATACGCTATTGTGTGTGACCCTCTAGGGCCTTATTTCGACAACCATGAACAGTATTCACAGACCTAGAGTGGGATCTAGCAACCCATCATGGCCCTTGAAGAAATAAGGATTGTCACAGCAGCGACAAAAAACCTATGAACACGCACTGTGTAATATAATCTCTTTGTTTGTAATATCTCATAAAGCATGACGCAATCTCGTGTCATCTCCCTTTTCTTGCTTTATAGTTTTTTGATGTAACTGGACGGATTTACCCTCGATTTCCATGGCCATGGTCTTATAAAGGTACTACCATCCATATCAACATGTCCTGAGATATATTACTTCCATAACCCGAAAGCAACAAATCCTTTCTTGACCATTCAACCAATGACATGCCACCAAAGACATACCCGACACAAACTACCTCACCACGACTTCATCGCCATGGTTTTCATCTTGCATCAAAGTACATAATCAAGTGATATACATTGGTAATGATCTCAAGTTAGGAGACCATTATACATGATCTTAGATAGGAACATCCAATGACACCCAAAACATGTGGTGTTCCTATTGGCGGGTCAGTCCTCATGATCTCACTACTAGAGATCACCAAGTGAGAACTTCATGAGAAGAAGTCTCAATGCTTATGATCCCCCAGCACCTGATGGTCAGACATCTACTATGTCCAATTATTAAGATATATATTGACCATAAAACATATATATATATTTAAGATTAATGTCATAGTATCTAGAGGTTCTCATTATAGCCTAGGAACTGCTATAACCTTTCGATATGACAATTAATCTTTGGACATTACCATTTCAATAGTGGACGCAGAAAAGTCTACTCTATAATGGTAAGATGACATCATGCATACCTTATTGTATACACGATATGGTAATCAAAAGCACATAATAGTTGGGTCTAGGGCTCCCACTATTTCAACACACCGCCCCTGCCAGTACGGCCCGTGGAGCTCCAACTGCCTACCTGATATGGGGAAACTGATCCCCTTCCCGTACCCGGTACCTGATTTTCATCATCATGCTCACCCGTCTACCGAGGGTTCCTGCAGAACCTCTACACATGTCCCATCCTGCCACACGAACGACACTCAACTGGAGGTCGAGGACACTGACCATGCATATGCCCCGGCCTACCGCACTGATAACAGAACATCTAGTTCCCACTCTAAGAGGCTGAACCTCTCTTCTGACCACCTTTCTGGGAACTTTCCAAACGGTGCTTCTGACCTTCAGAAGATACACCACTTGTCCGCCCAGCTAGCACGACAAGCCCACCACCCGAATCTCCCTTCAGGTTACCTTCAAATATGAGTGTCTGATCCATCACCTCTACAAACCTCTTCAAGCGGAAGATATTTACTTGAGACCTGATCTCATGTCTCAACCCATCCTGAAAACGCTTTTCTACCGCTACCTCATCCCCTGATAACACCGGGACAAGGCGTCGCAAATCAGTGAAGCGACTAGCATAGTCCATCACCGATAGCGATCCCTGAGTCCGGCTCATAAACACTACATCCTGCTCCTACCTTAATGTATCTGGGTAGAAATGCTCTAGAAACTTTCTTGGAAAACCTTCCACAACATCCCCTCGGCCTGCTCGGTCTGAGCCTGAATGTCCCACCAATTCCTTGATTGGCCCCGCAACATATAAACGTCCAGCCTTACTCGCTTTTCAACATGGGTCTCCAGATGATCCAGTATCATTTGTACAGACTCTAACCAGAACTCTGCTGCCTCTAGCCCACCCTCTCCGGTGAAGGTCGGAGGGTGCTGCAGTTGGAACTCCCTGGTCAGCTCAAACATACTTGGTGCAACCCACCCTGGGTCCCGATCCATCATCTGCATAAGGCGAGCCAAGTTCTCCCGGAACTGGTCTTCTCTACCTTCATTGATCACCACATTTTCATGCTCTTCTACTGGAGGAGTGTTCTCAGTGACATCCTCTCATTTCCCAACTGGTAACCGACGTCATGGTGGCATATCTCTACATTGCCAAGCCCGAGGTTTAGCACGCATACCATAAAACTTTCACGACTTCATCAAAATATCTTTACTAGATACAAAAACCCATTTTCATATACTAATTCAACGACATTAACACCTCAAATTCACCGTCCTGACCATCCCTACCGCGGTCTATGGTCCACATGGGGTAAACAACCAGGCACTACCACCAAACTCACACAAAAATTTACAAAAACATTTTCCACTTCATTTCAAACCCTTATATTTCATTAAACATAATTTACCCACTTATTTTATTTCATTATTCTCATTATTCCTTGGTTTCATGGAATGCATGATGCACCCAACTTTCCTGCCTCACACACCCACCCCGTGCGTGTGCATAACACAATGCATGTCACCTATGTCCCTAGGTGCCTACAATGATTCATGAATGAAAATCCTCATTTCGTTAAGGCCATGAGCCAAATATCATAAAACAGTCACATCAAACCACCTGTGCATCACCCAACGGTAAAATATCATCAACTGTAAAAACACACAACCAAGAACAACATTTCCCACCCAGGGTGACTTAGGTTTTCCCTTGTACATGGGTTAGCTACTCCTAAGCATGAGCTCATTTACCAAGGCCCGACACATCTTAACCCTTGGCAACCTATCCCAAATAACAAGACCTCAGAGAAGGATAAGAAAGACCTCCTATTATACCACTTTGTAATGTCCCTGACCCGGAAGCCACTGAACCGGTGCTCCAAACCGGGTAGTCACATAACCTTAAGCACGCCTCCCCGTACGCCAAAGGCTGCCGACTAGCAGCGGGGGTCTTTGTGTTCAAGTGGGGAGACTATACCCCTTTTTTATCAGAGTAAGCCAAAACATAAATAAACCAATAGCGGAAACAATAATCAATAACCAAGGAACATGTATAACAACCATTTCCAATAGTAAATATTCCATGTCTTATTACAACTGCAAAAGTGAACAAAAGCCCAAAATAAAGACAACGGCCAAAATCCCCAAAATGGTCCCGAATCCAAGTCCGAATCCTCCACCAAGTGCTACCCATGTCCACTCAACTATCTAGAAAGGACCCTTTCCCTTCTCCTAACCTACAAACATGAAGTCTGCTCAGGTACCCAATGGCGGCTCGAGCAAGGTGTGAGTACAACTCAGTAGGCCACCACCAACGGTGTCTATAAAATATCCAGTATGAATAGTTAGTGCATGCAAAAGGAATATGAATGATAATTTCCAAGTAATTATTAAGGTGCAATTAACCAGTTCAGAGCCAAAGCCATTGTCACTTCCATTACCATTCATTTCATGCCAATTATCATCACTTACAATTTCATCACATTTCCATGGGTTAATCACATACATTATGTTACATGGGTCTAAGGCCAACAATCACATGCAAGAGGGTAAACACATCGTTATCCTATCTCACTAGGAATATCCCCCTCATAGTAACCATATCCTCATCTCAAAGCCTCAGTCCGGGTGGATGCAACTGTTAGGAGAATAGATCCTCAGTCCTTATTCCTAACCCGTTCATTTAGGGTGGAGTTCAGAGCATCAGTCTTCACTAGACCCATGGGTGTAGATCCTCAAGTCATGCCCCACTCTACCAAGCCATGTGCACATGCTTATATATATAAGTAACCATCAACCCACAATAACATTTCCCTTTGAAAAACACCATTCACAACAAGCCACATGGGAATTCACATTGTGCCTTAACCCATTAACACATTACCATTTCACATCATTTAACCATTCACCCAATTCCCATGTGTCATGCCTATCTCACTAAGCATTCAACACTAGACCCATAACCTATCCCATTATGGTCTTTAATTAGTTTACACATTAACCCATTTAATCCATTCATCATTTCCATGAATCAACCATTCAACCCATTCCAAATAACCTTTAGGTTATTGCCAAGTCTAGGTGCATCACCTAACTTCTATTCCAAGTTCAACCAATCATGTCAACATATTGGTCAAGGGCTTTACCATTTATTACAATAAGGTCACTTGTTTAATAACAATCCCTAAGCCTGGGAAAAGCCGTCACACCCCATGGGTGGCCCCAATTAGGTCAAGTCATTCTCAACGCATCCCATGGGGATTGTGAGGGTTCCCATTTACCATTTTCTTTTTTAAGCACCTTTTATACCAAATGAATCCAGGTTGACCAAAGCTCATCAAAAGGAAACCATGAGTAAAGCCACACATGCATAAATCCACCATAAAACTATGGGATAACGTTTGTAGACCACCTACCTCGAAACCGTGGTTGAACGCACACTCAATCGAGTCCTTAGACCTCAATACGACCATCCTTTGGAGCTTCAACCTAGAACTCGCCCAAAAGATAGGGTTTTAGAGCTTCAGAACAAGAGGGAGAGAAGATACAAACCCTAAACCAAAAAGAGAAGCAAGGATGGGATTATCCTTACCCTGAGCTTCGATCCGCATCCAACGACATCAAGAATGCCTTATAAACGAGGGAGATCGACCTCTTGGAGCTCTTGGGCGATTTGGTTCGTCCCTAGGGTAAAGAGGGAGGAATGGAGAGGAAATCCTGAGTGGGTTCATAAAATCCCGGGGTGGCAATTTTGTAAATTTTCTCAACTTTAAGAGGCCGCATGATTTAGCCACACAATTTGACAAACTGTGCGCAAACCATGCGCATGCTACTGTCTGGAGGAGGAGGGTTTCACGGTTTACCTGGGCAGGCCGCACAGTTTGCCCTGACTGTGCGCAAGCCGTGCACCCAGGATTTTCTTACCTAGCTTTCCTTTATTTCGTGCCCTGATCCCCCGAAACACCCCCAAGACCTCTCATACTTTCAGAAGACATCCCTTGAATCCTAAAACAAGGTATTCAACCAAAAGATAATAAGAACACACCCTTCAAAAAATCAGGATCTTACAGTTATCCTCATGGTATATAAACAAAATCATTATAATATCATTTATATATCTATAATATAACTACTAATATATATTAACAATTATGGATGTTAAACCACATTTAAAATGAACTTCCATTCATAAATACAAGTAAACTGATCATGAAAACCAAGGAAGAAAATGCTTCCAAAACAATAAAATTGAACCTCTTAAGCCCATAGAAAAGGACATGAATGAACCTAATAAGGTTATAGTAAATCAATTAAATGTAGAGGATGTTTTTTAATTATTAATTAATGAAGATAAATTTTATTATTCAGGTCATTAATATCAATCGAGTACATATTCGGGCATAAGGTAAGGGATTTCTCATCTCACTTTTATTTCTATGAGATTTCCATTATTCAAAACTTATTTCTTGCATGTGGTGTTTTGTGTACTTACATTTGATATATATTATCACAATTATATTTATATTTATTTTATTCTATGATTCATTTGGTGGTTATTAATTTTTATCCATACAACTCGATTGATTACAATATGGTAAGGGACTTTGTCCCAGTTTCCATTTTATTGTCATTTACTTGGTATTGTGCACCTAATATTTCTTATGTGGTGTATACACTGACCATTTTAGATCAATATTCATTTTAAATTGTAAATATATTATATATCCATATTATTATTCTATTGATAATATTATTTCCTTAATCTGTATACCCTTTTATATAAAGTGTTTATTTGGAATGTTGTTTTAACTATGGAAATATTGACGAATCTATATCCTTTACTCTATATGGATATTGGGAAGGAATATTTTACTTATATTAAATCTATTTATAAAGAATTATTTGGACTTGTAGTGGTGGGAAGGGCCTGCTATATCCCCTCGATGCATCGACATGTCTCATGAGACATATCAGTTGGCGATAAACCCTTCGAGTTTGTTTCCAAAAATCAGATGAGTTTTTACTCACAGACTTAAACCATTTCGATGGTATAGTGGTATCATGTGCTAGATACATGACATCCAATTAATAAGCATACATATTTATTTATTTTCAATTATTAATATCCATGAGTTTTTCACTATGAAAAAATCTATGGATGTAATTTCATTCTCAGTTTATTAATGGTGTGCGTTTTTCATTTATTCGCCATGCCATATTGACTATGAAAATTTGATGATGATTAAATTATTATTGATTCATGATTCCACTATTTTTAACCCTTACTAAACATTTTATCTCACCCCTTTCATTTGTTTACCTTCAATAGGTTATGAGGAGGAGACCATTTATTGAGTTCTTGTGGATGCAGTTTATTAGTTTTTGTTATATATTGTATTTTTTTACCTTTCACAATGTAAAATGAGTTACATGTATGTATCTATTTTCTTCAAGAATAATAAACTGATCATTACTTTGGTATTTCATTCCTTTTAATCATTCCCATGTAATAATTAATGCACCGGCTCCAGGCTTCTAGGGTCGGGGTGTTAGAGTTGGTATCAGAGGAAGTTTAGTAGAAAACTTGGAAACTAGATTTAGAAAACTTAGATTAGGGAAAAAACCCCTAAGATAGTCTTTGAGGATAAAAATACAATATCATCCTGGTATTTTGGTAAGGAATAAATTATGTGGATCTTTCTATAAAATACATCCCTATATGGATACTACAAGTGGGCGTGGTTCTCACACAGATGTACCTAGGAGTAAAAACTCTAACAAGGAGTTTCAGGCTAGACCTGGGGTATCCCGGTATATGACAATGGGACCTACTACGCACCTGGTTTGACACTCATGTGGGATATTCTTAAGATAATTCAAATTTTATTTACAAACCATTATGAATGATTTAAAAGTAAATATAAACAATGTTTATGATTATTAGATTATTTGTGCATAAATTTCAAGATTATCTTAAGTGTTTACTAATTAAAAATTATGAACTATGACCTAATTTAGTGTATTACATTGTTTAGTGATGGATCCTAATTGAAGAAGGGGAATCAATACCCGCAAAAAATATAGGGATTTCCCCACTGAGCAAGTCAACACAGTCAATGTTGGAGCAGATTAGATAATGACCATATTGGGACAACTTACTCAGGCTGTGATGAATAACAATGCTACACCTGTACTGGATCATTTCATGTGGTAGAAATCCCCATCTTTTAGTAGAACTTCTAATCCGGTGGTATCTGAGTAGTGGATCAAGTCCCTTGAAAAGATATTTCTGGAATTAAGATGAAATGAAAATGAAAAGGTAGTACTGGATGTATATTTCTTAAAGGGTGATGCTAATCAATAATAGTCCTTGATCTAGAATACCATGAAAAAAGAATAAATTGAAGATATGGAATGGATAACTTTTAAGGAAATATTTTTCGAAAAATATTTCCCTCATGAACAACAAACTGAAATGAAGAAGAAATTCTTTAGCTTAAATCAAAGGGAATAAGAGAGTGTTGCATATTACGAGGCCACCTTCAAAAGATTAGCTATGTATGCTATAGATTACATCATGATTCAGAAGACAAGATTGATTATTTCTTTGAAGGTCTTAAGACAAGTCTTTGAAGGGAACTGGCTTCTCAAACATTTTCATCATATGATAAAATTGTATTAAGTGCCATCAAAATAGATAAGGAATTTTCTAGATCAAATTTGTTCAAGGGAAATCAATATAAGAAGAGGAATTCTAATAACCATGGAAAATATGAAGTGCCAATGAAGAAGAAGCAAATGAAGCAATTTACATTATGCGATAACTGTGGAAAGAATCATCTTGGGAAATGCTTGAAAGGCTTGAGAGTTTACTATAATTATAGAGAAAAGGGTCACCAATCTAGTGAATGCAAGCGGAAGAAACAATTCAATGATGTTCAATGCTATAATTTTAGAGAGACGGGATACTATACAAATGAGAGTCCAAAGCACCAAGGAAACTTACCTCAAAAAAGGCCGCGAGAGAAAGAGAAAGATTATGCGATTACAACCGCAGAGGTTTAAGTTTATAATGATGTGGTGGAATTTAATTTAATTTTTTTCTTAAACTTAGTCAATGATTTTTTTATTCTAGATCATTTCATCCATTTATATCTTCCCAGTTTTCCAAGAAAATTAGACATGTCTAATTTTATTTAATAAAGGAGTTATCAGTCAAAAATTATAGGGGATGTATCATTACAACAAATATGTGTTGATAAGTCCCCATCATGACACATAAAAATTCTTAAGTTTCTAACCTTATCATCATACCAATGATTGAATTTGATATAATTCTCATTATGAATTGGATGTCAAACTATGATGTGAAGATCTATTGCAAGAAGAAGGAAGTTATAATTTTTGAGAATGGTGTAGAATCCCTTATCTTTAGAGAAGAAACCTCTCCATCTGATTCTTATATATATCCACCCCCATTAGCTCTACTGAATGCAATTCTTGGAGAATAAGAGAACACAATATCTATGGGTGAGGAAATAAATCTTAAAATTTAAGGCGTACCTATTGTGCAAGAATACATTATTGTATTTCTAGAGGATTTACCTGGACATCCTCTAGAGTGAGAAGTTAAATTATTTATTGATTTAATTCTTGGTGCAAGACCTATATCAAAGACTCCCTATATAAAGGACATTGTAGAATTAGTGGATCCAAATAAACAACTAAATGAATTGAGTGACAAAGTATTTATTCAACCTAGTGTTTCTAAATGGGTAGCCCTAGTCCTCTTTGTCAAGAAGAAAGATGGATCCATGAGGCTATGCATTGATTATAGGGAAATCAATGCTATTACAAGAAAGAAAAAATATCCTATACCATGAATTGATGATTTATTTAATCAAATTAATTGAGCCCAATATTTTTAGAATATTGACCTTTGATCTAGATATCATCAGTTGTGTGGGAGGAATGAAGATATTCCAAGGACAACATTTCAAATCAGGTATGGGCATTATGAGTTTACAGTAATTCCTTTTGGACTGACTAATGCACCCTCTATTTTTATAGATTTAATGAATATAGTTTTTAAGGAATATCTTAATAATTTTTTTGTGGTATTTATCAATGATATCCTGGTATACTCTAAAAGCTTTGAAGACTATGATAATCACTTGAAAATTATTCTGAAAACTCTTAGAATAAATGAATTATATGAGAAGTTGAGCAAGTGTGAATTTTATATTTAATTAATTTCTTTTCTTGGATATATTTTCTATAAGGATGGAATCTTAGTTGATCCTGTTAAGACAAATGCAATCCAAGAATTACCCACGCTAATGAATATAACTGAGGTACGTAGTTTTATTGGCTTAGTAGGTTACTATTGGCATTTCATTTAGAATTTCACCTGACTGGATAACATGCTAACCAAGCTCGCACATAAAGGGGTTAAGTTTGTATGGACAAAAGAATTTATATAATGATTTGAATAATTGAAAAGAATATTGTTCAATGCTCCAATTTTGACTCTTCCATCTGGGAATGATGGATTTGTGATATATAGTGATGCATCAAAGAATGGACTCAGTTGCGTCCTTATGCAAAATGATAAAGTTATTACTTATGCATCAAGGTATTTGAAGACTCATGAGAAAAATTATATTACTCATGATATTGAGTTAGAAGCCGTAATCTTTGCTCTGAAAATATGGAGACATTATCTCTACAGTGAAAAATGTGAGATATATACAGATCAAAAGATTTTGAAATACATTTTTACACAAAAAAACTCAACATGAGGAAAAGGATATGACTCGAGTTACTCAAAGACTATGATTATTCAATACACTACCACCCAGGAAAGGAAAATAAGGTGATAGATGCATTAAGCAGGAAATATCATGGACTTCTGACCCAAATGAGGATTAAGAGAGATCCTATATTCATGGATCTACTAAATATGTATATGGGAATTGTTATGGAAGGGGAAACATCTTTCCTATTTCAAATTATTACTAAACCATATTTACTAGAGAAGATAAAAAGCTCTCAATCCATTGATGATAATCTACAAAAGAAAATTAAAGCTGTTAAGGATGAAATATTGGAAGAATTTGTGTATGTGGATGGAGTTATGAAATTTGGGAAGAGGTTATGCATTCTATCAGTACCTAAGATAAAAAAGGAACTATTAGACAATTATTATAGCTCAAATTTCTCTATACACCCTAGTAGCACTAAGATGTATAGATATATGAAGGAAAATTTTTTGTGGGATAACATGAAGTGAGAAATTGCTGAATATGTGTCAAGGTGCCTAGTTTATCAACAAGTGAAGGCCAAGAGACAATATACTATAGGGGTCATGCAACCTATACCTATTCCTATATGGAAGCGGGATGAAATCATGATGGATTTTGTCACAATAATACCAAGGACACCTAGAAGTAATAATTCAATATGGGTAATTGTTGATTGTCTCACAAAATAAGCACATTTCCTTTCTATAAGAGAGGATTTACCACTTGATCACCTAAAAAGAATTTATATTAATGAATTTGTAAGACTTCATGGTGCACCTCTATCGATTGTGTCCAATCAAGATCCCCAGTTTACATAAAAAATATAGAAAAGTATCTAGAATGATTTGGATACTGAGCTTCATATGAGTACTAATTATCACCCCCAAACCGACGGACAGTATGAAAGGACTATTGAAACACTGGAAGACATGTTGAGATCATGCTCTCTTGACTTTAAAGGTATGCGAGATCAATACTTGACTTTGGTGTAATTTTACTATAATAATAGTTTCTATTCTAGCATTCAAATGATGCCATATGAAGCATTATATGGAAATAGGTGTTGAACTCCAACATGTTGGGATGAAGTTAGCGAGAGGAAACTTATAGGCCCAAAAATTATTGAAGAGACAACTTCAAAGGTAAAGAAAATTCAGGCCCATATTAAAGAATCCCAAAGTAGGAAAAAGATTTATGCTGACAACTGGAGAAAGGATTTGGAATTTCGAGTAGGAGATCATGTCTTTCAAAAATTATCTCTGTGGAAGGGTGTATTAAGGTTTAGTAAGAAAGGGAAACTGAGCCCCAGGTACATCGGACCATTTGAAATTTTGGAAAGGATCAGATCTATTCTTACCATTTAAGAATGCCACCAAGTCTCTCCAAAGTTCATAATGTGTTCCATGTGTCATTGTTAAAGAAATACATTCCAGACCCAATGCATGTACTCACTTATGGAGAAATAGAGCTGGAACCTGATTTGATATATTTTGAAGAGCCTATCGAGATTCTTGACACAAGGGAGCATGTATTGAGAAATCAAACAACTTGACTAGTAAAGTTTCTTTGAAGAAACCATAAAATAGAGGAAGCAATGTGGGAACATGAGGATGTTGTTAAGAAGAACCACCCACATCTTTTTAGGGAGTAATATACATGAAAAAATTTGAGGACAAAATTTCTAAAAGAGGGAAGAATATAACACCCCAAACATTTTATGATATGTTTCTATTAAATACTTTCTATTCATTAGATATCTTATATTGCATGAAGCACTGAGTCTATATGAAAAAACACTTGGTTATTTATAGGAGAAATTAATAACCTATCCATTAAACTTAAATTTTCCACATCTGTGTTTTGAATTTCAAAAAACACTCATCTACAGTTGTGATTAGTAAGTTATTTAGAGTCTATTAGAACAAACTTGTTTTTTTGATGAATAGTAACATAACTTTATGAATAGTAATATGAACTTTATGAATAGTAAATCATATTATTATTTTATTTTCTTAAGGTTATAAGGTAATGATATGTTGATTAATTTTTCAAGGTGTTAAAAATGAGTTATAGATTTAAAATTGTTATTTTTGAATAAATAATGATTTTATTTAAAAATTAAATTCATAAGATTTAGAAAATTATTTCTAAAAAATGTAGTTTATTTTTGGATTCTATACATTGAAAAATGGTTAGTAATAATTTTTGAGATTTTTCTGAAATACTTGAATTTTTGGTGAATAGTAAAATATATTAATTTACCATATAAATACATTATAATTTAAATACACTATTCCTATCATCATGAGTGATGTAAGAACCAAAATCTCGAACTCAAATGAATTTATTAATATTCTAGTTCATGTAATTCTCACTATTTCTTGTCTTATGGTAAAATAATAAAATAATGATTAAAATATTAAGAAAATCCTCCTCCCCTCCACTATAAATACCACCCCTCACACCCTTATTTCTTCACGACTATCAAGCTTTAAGACTTGCCTAAATTCTACTAAAATATCTCCCTAAGATCACCCCCATGTCAAAAATCCCTTGTTCTCCTCAAAAGAATAAATCCTCTCCCCTAAAGAGGCTCTAAAAGGAAGATAGATTCAAGAGGTAAAATTCCTCTTTTCAATTATTTTGTTTTCTTTTCAAGTTCCTTTGTTATATTTTCTATTCTCACCTCTACTCATCCAAGTGTTATGAAAAATCCATTAACTTATATGTAATGTAATTTTGTTATGATAATGGAATATTCCATCATCATCTTTTCTTTTCCACTCCTCTTATACTAAAAATGAAAATACTACCCGAGATGTGTTAATTTATCACATTCAAGGACGATATAGTTTCAATTCATATTACTATATTCAAGAATGGTCATGAAACATTTTTAATGTTTGAAATAGATCATAATATATGTATTTTATCTTATTAAATGTTATTTAATCCTTACACACTCGTAATATAATATTATAATACAAAACAAGTTTATTGTGCACAAAACCGCCAAGTTAATCCAAGCATTTATCATTAAATTTTATCTAACATGTCATGCTCATGGTGTATAACCAAAATCATTATAAGATAATTTATATCTCTGTAATTTCACTAATAATATATATTAACAATTCTTTATGTTAAACCAAATTTCAAATGAACTTCCATTCATAACTACAAGTAAACTGATCATGAAAACCAAGGAAGAAAATGATTCCAAAACAATAAAATTGAACCTCTTAAACCCATAAAAAAGGCCATGAAAGAACCTAATAAGGTTATAATAAATCAATTACATGTATATTAGTTTCTAGAATTATTAATCAATGAATCTAAGTTTGATTATTCAGGTCATTAAGATCAATCGAGAACACCTTCGGGCATAAGGTAAGGGGTTTCTCATCTCACTTTTATTTCCGTGAGATTTCCATTATTCGCCACTTATTTCTTGTATGTGGTGTTTTGTGTACTGAAATTTGATATATATTATCATTATTATATTTGTATTCATGGTATTCTATGATTAATTTTGTGGTTATTAATTTTTGGTCATACGACTCGATTGATTACAACGTGGTAAGAGACTCTGTCTCAGTTTCCATTTCATTGTCATTTACTTGGTATTGTGCACCTAATATTTCTCATGTGGTATATCCACCACCCATTTGAGATAATTTTTCATTTAAAATTGTAAATATATTATATATCCATATTCTGGATTCATGGATATTATTATTTCCTTAAGCCATATACCCTTTTACATACAGTGTTTATTTGGAATGTTGTTTTAACTATGGAAATATTGATGAATATGTATCTTATACTCTATAAGGATATTGAGAATACATATTGTAATTGTATTAAATATATGTATAAATAATTATTTGTACTTTCAGTGATGGTATGGGCCCTCTATAGCCCCTCTATGCATCGACATGTCTCGTGAGACAAATCAGTTGGCGACAAACCCTTCGAGTTTGTTTCCAAAAATCAGATGGGTTTCTACCCACAGACTTAAACCATTTCAATAGTATAGTGGTATCATGTGATAGATACATGATTTCCAATTAATAATCATATCTATTTATTAATTTTAATTTATTACTATCCATGAGGTTTTCACTATGAAAAAATCTATGGATGCAGTTTCATTCTCAGTTTATTAATGGTGTGTATTTTTCATTTATTCACCATGCATATTGATTATGGAAATTTGATGATGATTTAATTATTTTTGATTCATACTTATGCTATTTTTAACCCTTACTGATCATTTGATATCACCCCTTTCATTTCTTTACCTTTAACAGGTTATGAGGAGGAGACCATTTATTGAGTTCTTATGGATGTAGTTTATTAGTTTTTGTTATGTATTGTATTTTGTTACCTTTAACAATGTAAAATGAGTTACATGTATATATCTAGTTTCTTTAAGACTACTAAACTAATCATTCCTTTGGGATTTCATTCCTTTTAACCATGCCAATGTAATAAGTAATTCACTGGCTCCAGGATTCTGGGGTCAGGGTGTTACATGGATGATCTCCGGAATTGTTCTCAAGAGTTCCTTCACCAGAAGACACTAATGTTCAAAGGATAAAATGATCCTCAAGAGTATAAGGAATGGTTGAGAAATATTTATTGTTTGTTTAGGTTCTTAGATTCACTTGACAAAATCAAGGTGAAGTGTGCCACCTTCAAGCTGGAAGGACCGTGCAAGAGATGGTGGGACACAATGGTGATGGAAAAGAAACATGAGGGCTTAAAGTGGAAAGAATTAAAATCTATTTTCACCGACCAGATCTATCCAGAGTTTATAGTGTTGTCCAAGGATACTAAGTTTTTCAAACTTGAGTAGATTGATAGGATTTTTATAGAGTATGAAAATCATTTTGTAGAGCTAGTGTAGTTTGCACCCAAGATATTATCAAATGAGAAGATGAAAAATTTATGCTTTGAGTTGGGACTTCAATAGGATATTTGTTCTTAGGTTTTATTACTAAAGATTCCTTGTTATGATAATGTGTCGGATAGATCATTGATAGTCAAAATAGACCTGGCTGGTAAGTCAGGGTTATCAAGAGCTTCTTTCTCTCCTAGAGGAAGCATGAGTTCCTTTAAAAGAAAGTGTAAGTGTGATGATTATTATGGTGGTTCTCAATATAAGGGTCATTATAGATCTTTTAAATTCTATGGAAGAGGTCCTAAGATTTTCTACCAGTGTGGAATGCCAGGGTATTCAAAGAGGGGTTTCACTGAGGCACCCAAGAATTGTGGCTCTTGAGGATGCTCGAGTAACTTACAGAGGTTCTGCCAGATCTTTTCCACTCAACATAGTGGCATGAGATCAACAACTCCTTCTAAAACTATGGGGAAATCAGATACTTCAAGAAAAAAAGGGTTCCATCCATAGAAATATGGAATGATGAATCTTCACACAGTGGAAGAGTTTCCAGATGAAGAAGATATGGGTCTAGTGACTGTGAGAGGTACCATTAGTATAACTTCATCATTAGTGACTTTTTTATTTGATAATGATACACCTCATTCATTAATTTAAACTGGTATTGTTAATTAGATAAATATTTCTATGGATCTTTTATCTTATTTCATGGACATTACTATACCCCTTGGTATGAAGAGAGAGCATGATATCTGTAGTACTGTTTGTGTTTTATCTCTATCAGATGCCAAGATTTCTTGGAGTTTTTTGGTTCTTGACATGAAAACACTTGATGTCATATTCTGTATGGATTAGATCATCACCAATAAAGCTCATATTTAATGTTAGCTTCGATGGGTCTCTTTTACTACACCCAATGGTGTGTTCCATCTCTTTCAAGGAGAATGGGAACCAAGGTTGATTAGGGCTAGAAATTCTTATCCAAAGTTGGGAAAAGTGATATCCATGTTCTCCTTTGATATAGAGTGGGAATATTTGACTGGTGATCTCTCTCCAGCGGTCGTTGAGTTTCTTGATGTGTTTTATTTTTTACTTCTTTGGTTTGCCACTGGTAAGGGAGTTTGAGTTTTCTATTGACTTAGCTCTTGGAACTCAATCAGTTTCTATTCCTTATTACCACATGGAACCAAAAAAAATGGAAGATCTAAATACTTAGTTGGATGATCTTCTAGAGAAAGGATTTATATGCCTGAGTGTGTCACCTTGGATGGTGCTAGTTCTCTTTGATAAGAAAGCTGATGGTTCACTATTATTTTTTGTTGATTACCAAAATATTAACCGAGTTACGATGAAGAAAAAGTATTTGTTACCATATATTGATGATATGTTTGATTAGTTGAAATGGGAAAAGTGTTTCTTGAAGATTTATCTTTTTTCTGGCTACCATCAGTCAAGAATAAAAGAATCTGAAATTCAAAAAATGGAATTTTGGATTTGGTACAATCATTATGAGTAACTTATCATGACCCTTGGTCTAACCAATGCTCCTACAGTCTTTATGGATTTAATGAAAATAATTTTCCATGAGTATCTTGATACCTTTGTAGAAGTGTTTTTAGATGAAAAATTTGTTTAATCTAAGCCCAAGGAGGATTATGTGTGTAAGAACCCAGATCTTCTCTTCAGGTATGTTTTTCCTTTTTCGGTCATTTTTGAGAAAAAGAAGAAATTATGTAAATTTTCAAAGTACACACCGTGTACTTTATGAGTACACATAGTGTACTCGATTACCACGGGTAGCCGTGTGCTGGCCGTGTAGCGGCCATGCACACGACCATGTGGGGGTGACGTGAAGGCCGCTTAATGCGGGATATAGAAATGGCAAGTACATGCCGTGTACTTCAAAATTACATGCCGTGTACTTTCTTTTTTTTCATTAAACTCACCGGGGTCGCGTCTTATCACCAGAAAGCTCTCCTTCTAGGTCTCATTTGACTGAGAGCTCCGTATGGCCACAAATCTTCGACGAACCCCTGAGCGAGCATCCGTGCTCTGAATCAAACACCATTGGTAGTGTTGGAATCGCATCAGTGAGTTCTCTCTTCTGCTTGAGTCTCATTTCATGGTTCCTATTCCTTATCAAGTTATCCTCTGTTGAACGTTTTAGACGTTTTTATAGATCTTTGGCGTTCTAAGGTGATTCAAGCCTCGAGGTTCACATATAGAGATATCCTAACATCGAGGTAGGTGGTTTATGCCTTTCTGTTGAAAGTCCTTGAGTTTTATGTGCAAATTTTCCCAATACCCATGAATGGGGTATTGCACATTTACTATTTTAGCCCTATTGTTTGCCTTCTATGCTTGTATGCTTGAGTAGATGACATTTGATTGTGAATAGTGTTAATTGCTGTGCTTTGGCTGTATTTCCCATGCATGTTTTGCCTATTTTGACCTTTGGGTCTAGTTTGTCTATTAGGATACTATTTACTTTCCCATGCCTAGTATTGTAGGATAGTGTGAATGTTGTTCTGTTATGATGTTGTGTTGTAGAATTCTAGCCAAGTAGTTCTTGAGGTTTACCTTGGCCGTTACGCGCTGCTACACTTGCTTAACTTACACAGGGCTATGAGAACCTGGTGTATAGACCATAGGGAGAATGGACATTGAGGGATTCTCCAGAGTGTCTGTTTTACTTACGATGTGAGACCATAGGGGGAATTGATGTTGAGTTCTTCCTCAGAGTGTATGTAGTTCCTCGACGTGGGACACATAGGGAATGTGATGTAAGTGCTTCCCTAGAGCGCCTTTAGATACTGATAAGAGACTATAGGAGGAATTGGCGATGAGTGTTTCCTCAGAGAGTCTATGCTTAAGTTGATCTAGAGGGGTTAGACTGAGTGTACTACCAAGAGGGTTGCTTGTACTTGTTAGGTAGGACCAGAGGGGATAGGCTGTGAGTACTTCCCAGAGGGTTACCTTGTGTTTATATTCTTGCTTGTGTTTCTAGGTAGGACCAGAGGGGATAGGCTGTGGGTACTTCCCAGAGGGTTACCTGTTGTGTTTATCTGTTTTGATTAGCTGTTTCATGTTATGTGGTGATTTTAATGCTTTGAAATTGTGGATTGTTACTGCTGAGTACTTCCTTGTTTACTGCCTTTCGTACTTTACCTTCCATATATTCACTAACTATTAGGCACATATCTTGTGGTGGTTGCCTACTGGAATTTAGTCTCACACCCTGTTTGGGCCATGCTTTTGGGCCCAAACAGATTATATTGCTGCAGGTATAGATAAGGGTGAGCGCCCTTCTACTTGAGGTACTTGACATGTTGTGGTGCTGGAGAGCATGATACCTAGCTTAGGCTTGCAATGCTGTAGAGATGATTACTATTTTTCTTTTGTACTTGTTTTAGTACTGTATTTCAGCATTGTGCTTTGTTTCATTTCTTTCCTAGACATATGTATCATGCATCATTTTATATATGTGCTCTAGTTTATTCTATCAGTCTTCCGCTGTTTATTTTTATATGATATTATTATTGCTTCTGCTCTTGTATGTATTTTTTTACTTTCACTGTGTACTCCTAAAATGAGGGCATAGTTTCCCCACTATCACACCCAAGTCCCTCACTGCTAGTCGACAACCTCTGTCATTCGGGGAAATGCGCTTGAGGCCATGTGACCAACTGGGTATGGGGTGCCTCTGGGTGGTTTCCAGAACTGGGATGTTACAAAGTGGTATCTGAGAAATTTATTTTCTTCTTGACTTACTGTTTGGATACTATAGCCAGGGATAGGATGGAATAGGTACTTGGTAATAAGCTGTGCCTGAGAGTAGCTAACCCGTGTATAGGTAAAATCCAATCTACCTTGTTTATTGCAATTTTTTTTTTCTGGTTTGGAAGGTTTACGGTTGATTCAATTTTCACCATTGGTTGATTCACATGTTTTGTGTTGTTATCGTTGATGTTATTGAGGTTCTATTTCTGTTGCAACCCAATGAGATGAGGGTATTCCATCTCATGCATCATATAGGTACTTTCTAGAAATCACATGTCATGCATTCTTACCATTCCATTTAGGGTGCATTAGCGATTTCTTGTTGTTGTGATATATGTTATGTTAGATATGCATGATGTTGTGATATATGCTTTGATAGAATACCTGATATTTGATAGGGTATTGTTTTGTGTAAGTTTTTTCTTGAATGGATGCCAAACTTTGGTTCTTGAGGTGTTATGGGCCCTCATGGACCAGAATTTGGTGGATCATTGCCTGGTTTATCTTGTTTATAACATGTATGAGATGCCAAAATTTGACTCGTGGGGAGTATGGGCCCTCACAGATCAGAATTTGGAACCTTCAATGTTCGTTTTAGTGTTTTTCTAGGCTCTAGAGTAGTTTCTGTGGCTTACTGTTTGGAAAAACCCAGAATACACGCCGTGTAGTTTTGACTACACACCATGTGTTCTTCTGTTCGGGAAGAATCTGTTTTTCTTAAGTACACGCTGTGTACTGTATGTACACGCCATGTAGTCTCTAGCTGTCTCTTAGGCTATGTGGGCAGGGACATGGGATAGGGAATACCTGGAGTGAACATGCCATGTATCGTCCATACACGCCGTGTTGTGTCAACCCTATGCCCACCTGTGTCACTAACAACATAGGTTGGCCGAGTCTTATCTAATACACGCCTTGTGCCATCTAAACCCGCCGTGTAGTCTAACCCAGGTACCCGGTCATGTCATGAACAATATAGGTCAGTGTTATCCTTTCTCATACACTCCGTGTCAGTCTGGAACATGCCGTGTAGTGAGAGCCATGTGTTAGGCCATGTCACTAACAACACGAGCCAGGCGAAGCCTGTCTAGTACATGCCGTGTCTTTCTTGAACACGTTGTGTAGTCATGTCTTGGGAGATCCGTGTGTCTTAACCATGTAGAAGGACTTAGGTAGAGGAAGAGCATTCAAGTACACACCATGTGTTAGGACAACACACCATGTGGTTTGGGTGTTACATGACCTAGGTTGGAAAAAGTATAAACCCATGTGAATGACTTAAGGGAACACGCCGTGTAGTCTTTATACACGCCATGTAGTCATGTTTTGTAAAACTTTTATGTTTCCTTTCTCTTGTTCCCTTCTTACACTTCTATGTTTCAGTCCCTGTTAATGCTAATCTAAGGTGTGAATTTGACCTTGTAGATTCATCCCACCAAGACATCCTCCGGTTGTCTTCCAGTTACAGGGCAGTGATCAGACACCGAATACGGCTAATCAGGGACTTCCCGTAGATCCTCCTGTTGTGCCAGTTTTAGCACCAGCAGTTATACCTGATACCGGTGCTGATACATAGTTCGGGTAAGGCTTTATGAGGATGATGCAGACCTTTCAGGGGGCATCGCCTCCTGCCCTGTCGATGGTTGATTTGACATGGGTTTTCCAGCAGAAACATCCTCCCACTTTCTCAGGGGAAGGAGGACCTCAGGCTGTAGAGTCATGGATAGAGGCCATGCTGACGATCTTTGAGCATCTGGAGACTCATCCAGAGAGTAGGATCAAGATCGCTACCTATATTCTTTGGGACTCTACTAAGAGGTGGTGGGATGTGATCTCACAGGCGGGATGCCAGTTGGTTATGGCATGTGATGAGTTTCAGTGCATCTTCTTTGACTACTTCTATCCAGAGACCCTAAGGGCCGATCGAGATCGAGAGTTTATGAGTCTAGAGTAGGGTAAACTTTTTGTTATGAATTATTCCTCATGCTTTACTGAGCTGCAGTGCTTCACGCATATTACAGGAGGTGATCAGCTATTCATGGAAAGGAAGTTCGAGGATGGTCTGAGGCATGACATCCGATCACAGGTGAACATCTTCCGGTTGACTTCTATCACTTCTATCATCAACCAGACACTAATCATGGAAAGAAATATGAGGGATTCTAGAGTTGTGAGCTAGGGTGGCTTGACATCTAGGGTTGGTGTTCCTCCTACTGATAGCAGGAAGTGCCACAAGGAGTCTTCGCGCGGTGATCCAAGGAGGCTAGACACATCTTCTGGTATCCAGGTGGTGTTCTACCAGTGCGAAAAGAGTGGGCATATGAGGCCACATTGCCCGAAAGACCCAGTGGAGTGCCGATCATGCAGAAAGATGGGTCATCTTCAGCGCTTCTATTAGATCTTCTCACCAGCAGATGGTGACATGGGTTCTTCTATGACTCCTCGTTCAGGAGCAGCACCACCAGTTTCTCACCAATCTGGGAACTAGAGTTCTTCCGACCGTTCAGGCTGAGGTGGAGGTTGTGGTCATGGTAGTCAGTTTCTAGGATTTCAGCGGCAGTAGGGTGGATCAGCTCAGAGTGGTCAGGTAGGGTCATAGGGCCGTGGAGCAGGCCAAACTTTTTCAGTACTAGAGCAGACCCAACAGGAGCAGGATCCTAGACCTTCTATAGTTTGAGGTGCGATCTAAGTTACCTCAGTTTTAGCTTTTGCTCTTTTCGATATAGGGGCTTCCCATAGATTTATATCTGTTGTGGTTGTGGAGAGCCTTGGGCTCTACATCTTTTCTTCTACTGATATCTTGACACTGGACACTCCATTGGGGACTAGAACGATGAGTGTACATTAGTGTAAGGAGTTCCCTCTAGAGGTTGGTGGGTGTCACTTTTTATGGGACCTCTATTTCCTAGAGATGACAGACTATGATGTCATTCTCGAAATGGACTGGCTAGTTCCCTTCCAAACAGTCATCGATTGTTATCACCGTAGGGTGAGTTTCAAATCACCAGAGGGTGGATCCTTTCTTCATAAGGGAGAATGGGATTTCCAGGTGAGTAGATCAGGACCCGAGCATCATGGGTTGATAGGGGTTACATCCCAGATTTCTAGTCTATATCTGGATGACCAGGGGAATTCACAGTTAGACTTTCCTCCCATGGTGGATCGTTTCATAGATGTCTTTTCAGAAGTCTTTTCAGGGTTTCCACCGTAGCGTGAGGTAGACTTTTCTATTGAGCTCATTCCAGGAGAGGCACCAGTGTCCATTCCTTCTTATAGGATGGCTACACCAGAGTTGCAGGAGCTCAAGAAGTAGTTAGAGGAGTTGCAGGCAAAGGGTTTCATCTGACCCAGTACTTCTCCTTGGGGTTCTCCGATCCTTTTTGTGAAGAAGGTGGATGGTACCCTTAGGCTTTGTGTGGAATATCAGAAGTTGAACCAGTTGACGGTCAAGAACCGATATCCCTTGCCTAGGATTGATGATCTATTTGATCATCTTTGAGGAGTCCGGGTGTTCTTAAAAATTGACTTGAGATCTGGTTATCATCAGTTGCGTGTTAGACCATCTGATATACCTCTCACAGCCTTCTAGAGAAGGTATGGTCTATACGAGTATATGGTTAGGCCGTTAAGTCTCACGAACACACCTGCAGTTTTCATGGCGCTGATGAACCGAGTGTTCCATCCATACTTGGATTCCTTCATGGTGGTCTTCATGGACGATATCTTTGTGTACTCTCACACTCGACACGACCATGATACCCATCTTGATATCATTCTGAGTAAACTGAGAGAGCATTATTTATATGCTAACATATCAAAATGCCACTTTTGGATGGATCCGATTCACTTCTTAGGTCATGTTATCTCAGAGATAGGAGTATCAGTAGGCCTAGAGAAAGTAAGAGAAATAGTTTCTTGGGAGAATCTGAAGAATGTCTTTGAGGTACGAAGTTTTCTAGGGATGACTGGATACTACAGATGTTTTATTCAGGACTTTTCATACTTAGAAGCACCGCTGACGAGTCTGACTAAGAAGGGTGCAAATTTCTCATGGTCAGATTCTTGTGAGTCAGACTTTTAGGAGTTGAAAGGGAGGCTGAATTCAGCACCAATACTAGTATTTCTAGAGCCGGGAAAGAGCTATACTGTGTATTGTGATTCTTTAGGTATCGGGGTGGGAGATTTTCTTATGCAAGGTGAAGGAGTTGTCATGTACGGGTCTCGGCAGTTGAGACCACATGAGAGGAACTACCCGATGCACGATCTCGAGTTAGATGCAGTTGTTCATGCCTTACACTATTGGATACACTACTACAAATATGAATTTTATCAGTGCTAAAAATGGCCTTTAACAGCGCTAGAAAAAGCGCTATTAATACCGGCAAAGATAAAGGGGGGGGGGGGTCCCCTTTATCAGTGCTCAAAAAAGTGATGATAAAGACCCCTTTTATCATCGCTTTTTTAGCACTGATAAAAATTTAAAAAAAATAAAAAAAATAAAAAAAATTCTGCCAATCTCGGGGGGGGGGGGGGCTTTTTATAGCGCTTGATCCCCCCTTTATCAGCGCTTTCCCACACCTCCAGCGCCTGCCCGCACTGCCTACACCCTTTATCAGTGCTAGCCCTCTAAATCACCCTTGCGCGCGCGCCCATGCCTCCACCCGGATTTGATCTCGAGACCTCCCCCCTGTGCACCTAAAGCCTTTGCCACTCCCCTATATTGATTTGTTCTCTTCTTCATGATATATCTATTTATTTATATATATATATATATTTAGTTATATTTATTAATATAGTAATATATATTTATATTAATATATATAGTTATATTAATATATATATAGTTATATTAATATATATATAGTTATATTAATATATATATTTATAGTTATATTAATATATCTATATATAGTTATATTAATATATATATATAGTTATATTAATATATATATAGTTATATTAATATATAGTAGTTATATAAATATTCATATATTGGTATTTTAAATAAAATGGATATTAGTTATTATTTAGATAAAGCTAATATATTTTATATGTAAATATGTTTAATTATTTATTTAAAAAATTTAATTTTTAGGTGTGAATATATAAAAAATATGTACATATAGTTATATATTTGATTATAAATAGTAGTGCATTATTAAAAAAGATAAAATTTCAAAGACATAATATCAATATGAATGTAATACCTTGGAATAAATTCATTCCCCACCAAAAAAATCCAATAATACCCCCTTAAACGAGGCTGAAAATCCACAAAATGTTAAAAAATCTGGGTACCCTGACTAAAAACTCAGTTTTGGAGGCCTTATGGGCCTCTTTTGGCCTCAAAAAATGCTTGACTGGGGCTCCCCCTAATTATAGCAACGTAGAGCTCATCGCAGGCTTCGATTTGATATGTGGTAGAGCTCAAACGGACACCCGAATCAAAAGTTATGGCCGTTTGAAGTTTGAGTTGCGTTTTCAACATATTTTGGATCTTTTTTTAATTTTTCTTAATTTTTTTAGTCTTCAAATTGTTATTAAATGACTATTACTACATAATAATTAGCAAATTATTAATTAAAAATATATATTTTTTTAATTTTTTTATAAGCCATTTTCACTAAATATCTTATATATTAAGTATATTAAGTGTAAATGTATATTTATACTTATCTAAAATACATTTAAAAATTATATATTATATTTATATCAATATAACTATATTGATATATTTATACATTAATATATTTTTTTTTAATTTTTTTCAAAGTCGAACCATTTATCAGCGCTTTTAAAAAAAGCGCTGATAAAGGGGTACCCTTTAACAGCGCTAAAAAAAGCGCTGTTAAAGGGGGTACCTTTATCAACGCTAAGAAAAGCGCTGATAAAGGGGTACATTTATCAACGCTTTTTTTAGCGCTGATAAAGGTACCCTTTATCAGCGCTTTTTTTAGCGTTGATAATGGTACCCCCCTTTATCAGTGCTTTTTTCGTTAGCGCTGATAAAGGGGTGGTACTGGCCTTGCCCAGTTTTGTGGTAGTGAGACATTATCTACTGGGAGAGAATTTTGTGGTTTTTGCCACCACAAGAGTCTCAAGTACATCTTCACTCAGCATGATTTGAATTTGATATAGTGAAGGTGGGTTGAGTACCTTCAGTCTTTTGACTTTGATCTTGCCTACACTCTTGGGAAGGGAAACGTAGTAGCTGATGCATTGAGAAGGAGGACTCAGATACAGGCAGTTTAGGAGACCAGTAGTGAGTGGAAGCTTATGGATCTGTTCTCTGAGATGCATTTGGAAGTGCATGACAGGTAGGGGCAAACTTTTATTTCTTCTGTGGTTGTTACCTATACTCTTCTTGATCGAGTGCGAATGAGGAAACTATCAGATTCTGAAGGCCTAGTCCTACGAGAAAGTGTGTCAGGAGAGGACCCTATTCCTGGATGGACCATGGGTGAGGATGAGATATTGCATTTCTAAGGGCGTGTATGGGTGCCAGTAGACATACGTGATGAGCTGATGTGGGACTTTCATTCCTCAGTTTGGGCAGTTCATCCTGGTGTCACCAAGATGTATCATGATCTACACCATCAGTATTAGTGGCTAGGTATGGAGAGAGATGTTTCTGGTTTTGTCATGAAGTGTTCCACCTATCAGCAGGTGAAGGTGGAGCATCAGCGACCAATAGGGATTTTTTAGCAGTTACCCATTCCCGAGTGGAAGTGTAATGATGTCGCGATGAATTTCATGAAAGGTTTACTGAGGTTGCCTCGAGAGAATGATGCGGTTTGGGTTTTCATTGACAGACTTACAAAGGTCACTCACTTCTTGCTGATCAGGGAGACCTTCAGTGTTGATGAGCTGGGATAATTTTACATCTGTGAGATTGTACGTCTGTATGGAGTTCCACACTCCATCGTTTTAGATAGGGATGTATGTTTTACTTCTCAGGTTTGGCAGGGGCTTTAGAAGGCTTTGGGTACACATGTACTTTAGTGTATAGCATACCATCCCCAGACTGATGGACAGTCCGAGCATACGATTCAGGTTCTTGAGGACATGCTACGATCATGCATTCTATATTTTGGAGGTTCTTGGGAGAATCACATACCTCTTGTGGATTTTTCTTATTATAATAGTTTTCAAGCAACTATTCAGATGGCACCTTATGAGGCTTTGTACAGTAGGCCATGACAATCACCCTTATGTTGGATGGAGGTAGGAGAGGCAGCTTTGCTGGGACCTCATCTTGTTCAGGAGACCACAAAGCATATATAGTTTATTCGGAAGAGGATGGCTACTTTGTAGTCTCAATAGAAGTCTTATGATGATCAACGAAGACGACCTCTGGAGTTCGATGTTGGGGATCAGGTTTTCCTACGTGTCACACCAAGGTTGGGACACAAGAGGATTAGGAGACAGGGTAAGATTTTGTCGAGGTACGTCGGGCTGTTTGAGGTGTTAGAGAGAGTTGGGTTAGTTTCCTATCAATTGTAGTTACCTTAGAGGTACTAGGATATGCACGACATTTTTCACATTTCTCAGCTTCGACGTTACTTTTCAGATCCGTCTCATGTCTTTCAACTCGAGGAGGTTAAACTCGTAGGGGATGTGTCGTTTGAGGAGCATCCTATCCAGATTGTTGATTGTAGTACAAAGGTTCTCTGTGGCCGGTCTGTTCCTCTGGTATGAGTGCTTTGGCAGCACGGGCGAGTATAGGACGAGACTTGGGAGAGGGAGGTAGACGTACGATCACAGTGGCCGGAGCTGTTCAGGGTTTCTTCTTTTACACCGCACTAGGGAAATTCAGGGACGAATTTATTTAAGGGGGAAGTTTGTAAGAACCCGGATATTCTCTTTAGGTATGTTTTCCTGTTTCTGGTCGTTTTTGAGAAAAATAGGAAATTCTGGAAATTTTCAAAGTATACGCCCTGTACTTTATGAGTAAACGCCGTGTGCTTGGTTACCACGGGTAGCTGTGTACTGGTCGTGTATCATCCATGCACACGACCATGTGGGGGTGACTTGGAGGCCGCCTAATGCAGGGTACGAAAATGGAAAGTACACGCCGTGTACTTTTTTTTTCATTAAACGCATTGGGGTCGCGTCTAATTTCCAGAAAGCTCTCCTTCTAGGGCTCATTCGACCGATAGCTCTGTACGACTGTAGATCTTTGACGAACCCCCGAGCGAGCATCCTTCCTCCAAATCAATCATTGTCAGTTGTGTTGGAATCACATCAGTGAGTTCTCTCTTCTGCTTGAGCTTTGTTTCATGATTCCTCTTCCTTCTCAAGTTATCCTCTGTTGAACATTTTAGACATTTTTGTATATCTTCAGCATTCTAATGTGATTCAAGCCTTGAGGTTCACATATAGAGATCTCCTAACATCGAGGTAGGTGGTTTGTTCATTTCTATTGAAATTCCTTGAGTTTTAGGTGAAAATTTTCCCAATACCCATGAATGGGGTATTGCGTGTTTACCATTTTAGCCCTATTTTTTTCCTGCTATGCTTGTATACTCGAGTAGATGATATTTGATTATGAATAAGGTGAATTTCTGTGCTTTGGATATGTTTCCCATGAATGTTTTTCCTATTTTGACCTTTGGGCCTAGTTTGCCTGTCAGGATGCTGTTTACTTTCCCATGCCTAGTATTGTAGGATGGTGTGACTGTTGTTCTATTATGATGTTGTACTGTAGAATTCTAGCCAAGTAGTTCTTGAGGTTTACCTTGGCCGTTACGCGCTGCTACACTTGCTTGACTTACATAGGGTTGTGAGAACCTAGTGTATATACCATAGGGAGAATGGAAATTGAGGGCTTCTCCAGAGTGTCTATTTTACTTATGATAAAAGACCACAGGGGGAATTGACATTGATTGCTTCCTCAGAGTGTATGACATGGGACACAAAGGGAATGTGACATAAGTTCTTCCCTAGAGCACCTTTAGATACCGATACGAGACTATAATAGGAATTGACGACGAGTGATTCCTTAGAGAGTCTATGCTTAAGCTGAACCAGAGGGGTTAGACTGAGTGTACTACCCAGAGGATTGCTTGTACTTGTTAGGTAGGACCATAAGGAATAGTCTATGAGTACTTCCCAGAGGGTTACCTTTTGTTTAGATTCTTGCTTATGTTGCTAGGTAGGACCAGAGGGGATAGGCTGTGGGTACTTCCCAGAGGGTTACCTATTGTGTTTATCTATTTTGATTAGCTATTGCATGTTATGTGGTGATTTGAATGCTTTGAAACTGTGGATTTTTACTGCTGAGTACTTCCTTGTTTACTACCTTTCGTACTTTACCTGACATATATTCAATTACTGTTTGGCACATATCTTGTGGTGGTTGCCTACTAGGATTTAGTCTCACATCCTGTTTGGACTATGATTTTGGGCCCAAACAGATTATATTGCTGCAGGTATAGATAATATCAATTGCCCTTCTACTTCAGGTACTTGACATGCTGTGGAGCCGAAGAGCATGAGACCAAGATTAGGCTTTTAATGCTCTGGAGCTGATTACTATTTTTCTTTTGTACTTGGTTTAGTACTTTATTTCAGCATTGTGCTTTGTTTCACTTCTTTCCTAGACATATGTATCATGCATCATTTTATATATGTGATCTAGTTTATTATATCAGTCTTTTGTTGTTTATTTTTGTATGATATTATTACTGCTTCTGCTATTGTATGTATTTGTTTACTTCCGCTGTGTACTCTGCCAATGAGGGCATAATTTTCCCACTATCACACCCAAGACCCTCGCTTCTAGTCGACAGCCTCTGGCGTTCAGGGAAATGCACTTGAGGCCATGTGACCAACCGAGTATGGGGCACCTCTGGGTGGATTCCAGAACTGGGACGATACAATGTGCATCATCTACGAATAGTTTTGAGTTTGATGAGAAATCACTGACTTTATGTCAAGCTTTTAAAATGTGATTTTTAGATTTAGGAAGTGAAATTCCTAGGAAACATGGTGTTGGAACATGGGATATCATTTGATCTTGAGAAGGTAAAAGCTATTATGAAAAGAGAGCAACCATGGAATGTTTTTGATATTTGTAACTTCTTTGGTCTAGTTAAGTATTATCACCGGTTCATAAAGGACTTCTCAAAGTTGGATTCTCTGATGACTGCTCTAACTTGGAAGGGAGTAAAGTTTTATTGGGATGAAAAATATCAAAGTTCTTTTGTTGAGATGAGACATATTTTGACTACCACACTGGTGTTGACTCTTCTAGATACTAGACATGGCTATGTAGTCTTCTATGATACATCGGGTTTAGGTTTTGGTTGTGTTCTTATGTTAGGTGATCATGTTGTTGCTTATGGATTTCATTAGCTTAGGCCACACAAGAAGAATTATCTGACCCATGACCTTGAAATTGAAACTGTGATGCACATGCTTAAGAGTTACATTACCTTTACAGAGAAAAGTTTACCATGTATTCAGATCACAATAGATTGAGTTATATCTTATCTCAAAAAGATTTGAATCTTTTCTAGAGGCATTGGGTGGAATACCTATTGTAACACCCCGACCCCTCTAGGATGGAGGCGGTGAATTACTTGTGATATTGGCATGGTTAGAAGAAATGAAAATCCCAAAGTAATGACCAGTTTAGTAGTCTTGAAGAAACTAGATAGATATATGTTTCTCAAATTACATTGGAAAGGTTTAAAAAATACAATACATAACAAAATCTAAATCTGCAACCACTTGAACTCAATAAATTCCCTTCTCTTCATCACCTATTGAGGGTAAACAATGAAAGGGGTGATCTCAAATGCTCAATAAGGGTTACAAATAGTGGAATCATTAATACAATAATAAGTGAACCATAGTCAATCTGACATAATCAATATGGCATGGTGAATAAATGAAAAACTAATGCCATTAATAAACTAAGAATGAAACTGCATCCATAGATTTTGTCATAGTGAAAACCTCATGGAGAATAATAATATCTGATAATGAATAAAGAGAATGCTTATTAATTTTATGTCATGTATCTGTCACATGAAACCATAATACTGTTAAAACGGTTTAGTTCTATGGGTAGAAACCCGTCTGATTTTTGGAAACAAACTTAAAGGGTTTGTCACCAACTGATTTTTCTCATGAGACCTACCGATGCATCGAGGTGATATAGTAGGCCCCACCCACCACTTCATGTCCAAATCATTCTTTATACATTGATTCAATAGAAGAGCAATATGACTTTTCAATATCCATATAGAGTAGAGTATACAGATTCATCAATATTTCCATAATTATAATAACTTTCCAAACAAACACCGTATGTAAAATGGTATACGGTTTAGACAAAGAACATATAAATGATATGAGATTTTGGATATTTTATATAAATACAATTTTAAATGAAAATTTATCTCAAATGTGCTGTAGGTACACCACATAAGGATTATTAGGTGGACCATACAAAGTTAGTCACAACCAAATAGAAGTCGAGACAAAGTCTCTTACCACAATGTAATTAGTCGAATCATATGACTAGAACGTAATGAACATCAAATGAATCATTGAATAACATGAATATAAAGAGAATAATGTTATTATATATCAAATTAAAGTACACATATACCACATATATGAAATAATTGGCGAACAAATGAAAATCTCATAGAAATGAAAGTGAGATGAGAAACCCCTTACAAACATTTCGACATGGTAACGAGTGTTCTTGTGAGGGATTAATGAGAGGTAAAAGGTTATCCCATTATTTATATATCATAAGGTCAGTATTTTGTAGGTGAGAAAACATAACCCATCATTATGTATTAAAAATAAAAGGGCACAACATAGGGGAGATTCTTGAACAAAAGTGAGAGAGAGGATCCCTTACAAAGATTATGTCATTAGAGTGACAACAAATCAATGAAATATTTATGTGTGAAAAATAAAAATCCAAAAAATATAAGTGTATATATAGTATAAAACAATAATAGGTAATTCACACATATTCTTGTAACAATGTAACCAATGAAGTATATGTTTAACTGAAAGAATGAAAATTGAGTTAAGCAGTCCCTTACCTTATGCTCGAAGGTGTTCTTGATTGTTCTTAATGACCTAAATAATCAAATTTAGATTCATTAATTAATAACTCCAGAACCTAATCAAAATTTAATTGATATGGTATAACCTTATTAAGTTCATTAATGGCCTTTTTTGATGGGTTTAAGAGATTCAATTTTATTTTTTTGGAAGCATTTTCTTACTTGGTTTCATGATTTGTTTACTTGTATTCATGAATGGAAGTTGGTTTGAAATATGGTTAAACATACAGAATTGTTAATATAAATTATTAGTGAAATTAAAGAGATATAAATGATCTTATAATGATTCTGGTTACATACCATGAGGATGACTCATTCGATGAGTTAAAAATAAACGCTTGAATTTGGCCTGGCAGTTTTGTGCTCAATAAACTTGTTTTGTATTATTATTCCATATTATGTATGTGTAAATATTACAGAACATTAATCAAGATAAAATAAATACATTATGACCTGGTTCAACCATAAATATGGTTTCATGACCAGTAATTAAGGAATTATTGAAGAACGAAACGTTGTCGTCCACGAAGGTTATAAATTGGAACCTCATTGACGTTGATTTCATTTATAAAAATAAAAGAGAGGGAGTAATAATATTATTGATGGTTATTAAATTAACATGATATAAATACAGTATATAGATGATACTGGATTTATCATAATCATTTGGATGGAGGAGGTGAGGATAGGATAACAAATGAAGATAAATTCAAATGAAACTAAAAGAAAAAGAAAGGTGTTTTACCTCTTGAAATAACTTCCTCGAGAACCTCCTTAAGGGAAGGGATTTTGGTCTTTTGGAAAGACCAAGAGCTTCCTGGTCATGGGGAGTGACTAGGGAAGGGTATTTGGTCATAAATTTGAGGATATTCAAGGATTAGATGAGTTAAGAGAAGAGGGAGTGGTGAGGGGTTTTTATAGTGGAGAAGGGGGGTAAATTTTGAATATTTAATTCATTATTTTATTATTTCCCCCAAGACAACAAATAGTGTTGTTTCATGTGACCCATAATAGTAATAAGTGCATGTGAGTTAAAACCAAGTGTCCTTACATCACTTATGATTTCATAAATGGTGCATTTAACTGATAATTTGTATATACGGTATTTTATCCTATTTCACTATTCATAAAAAATTATAGAATTTCAGAAAAATCCCAAAAATTTACCCTAACCATTTTTCAATGTGTAGAATTTAAAAATGAACTCCATTTTTCAAAATTAATTTTTTAAATATTATTAATTTAATTTTTAAATAAATTCATAGTTAATTCGAAAAATAACAATCTTAAAGGTACAATTAGTTTTATTTCTCATTGAAAAACTAATTACGATCTCATTATCTTATTTCCTTAAGAAAATAAAATAATAATATTATTTACTATTCATAAGGTTCATATTACTATTCATAAGGGCATGCTACTATTCATCAAAAAATCAAGTTGGTTCTATCAGACTCTAAATGACTTACTGGTCACAACTCTAGATGACCATTTTTCGAAATTCAAAACATAGAAGTGGAAAATTTATGTTTAATGGATAGATTATAAGTTTCTCCTATAATGTTTTGATTCAAAAAAGACATAGTTATTCATGCAGTATAGGCTATGAATAGAATGTATTTAATAGAAGCATACCATAAAATGTTTTGGTTGTTATACCTATAGTCTTTCAATTTCAACATCTCCTATACTTCAGGGAAAAGTAATTTCATTACGGATGCTTTGAGTAAGAAACTTCCAACCCAGGCCATGAAAGAATCATAAAAAGAGTGGAAATTGATGGTTCTCTTTGCATAGTTTCATATTGGAGTCCAAGAATCAGGGGTTTAGGTTTCTTTGGCTAGTGTACAATTGACATATAATTTTATTAAGATGATTCTTCAGGAACATCATCTTGATGATGAGTTATATAGAATTAGAGACTCTATTTATGGTTGGGAGGCAGTTGCTAAGTGGTCATTCTTCAAAGAGGACATTCTATGCTATCAGAATCACTTTGTTACACCATTAGAGATAAGGAAAGTAGTGATAGGGGATTTCTATAATTCCTAGTGGGAAGTGAACCCAAGATCCATGAAGATGTTCTATGATATGTGGTGCCAATTTTGGTGGCTAGGTATGAGATGGGGAATTTCTGAATTTGTCTTTCATTTTTATACATGCCAATAGGTTAAGGATGAACACCAAAAACCTTCAAGTTTGCTTCAACCAATTCCAGTGCCAACTTAGAAGTGGGTCAATATATCTATGGAATTTGTGGTTGGGTTACCACATACCCATACAAAGAATAATGAGATATGGGTTGTGTTACCGGGTGATGCGGTGCCTGTTCCCGGGGCACCAGGAGGAGATAGAGCAGGTGATGGAAAACTTCCCTCTCATGGTTAGCATCATCTGCAGCACCCTCCTCCTTCTCTTCCCCTCCAAGAGAAACAACGTCGGATGCGTCACTCCTTAAAAACCAGTATTTTTCTTTCTTATTTTCTTTGATATTACATGACAGATATGGGTTTTGATTGAGTGGTTGACCAAGTTGGATCACTTTTTACCCATTCGTGATACAACCAATGTTAAGGAGTTGGAAAATCTCTATGTGAAAGAGATTGTTCATTTGCATGGAGTTCTATATACTAAGTTACTGATAGAGATCCTCATATAACTTCTTGATTTTGGAGAGGCCTTCAGGAGGCACTAGGATCTCACATCCATTTGAGTACGACATACAATCTATAGTCAGATTTCCTGATTGAAAGATCTATACAGATTCTTAAGGATATTCTTTATGCTTATGTTCTCAACTTTGGTAGGGCTTGGGATGATCATCTAGGGATGGTTGAGTTTTCTTATAACAATAGTTACCAGTTTGTGAATAGAATGACTCCTTTTGAGGCCTTTTATTTCTATCCTTTCAGATCTCCTTTGTGTTGGTCAGAGATTGGTGAAAGTTTCTTGGTTGGATAAAGCTTAGTTCAATAGATGACAACAAAGATTCAGTTGATTCATCAAAGAATGTTGAGGACATAGAGTTGATATAAGTATTATACTGATCATCTCCATAGACCGTTGTAATTATCTATTGGTAACCATGTGTTCTTGAAAGTTTCATCCCAGTTGGGTCTTCGACAACTTGGGAGAAAATGGAAACTTTCTCCTCTCTTTGTGGTACATTTTAAGGTTGTTGAGTAGGTGGGAAAAGTTTCTTACTATTATCACATCCACCACAAATGATGTCAATACATATTGTGTTCCATGTATATCATCTCTGTAAGTATCTATCTGATCCATATCATGTTCTGAGTTGGAGTGATCTTGTGGTTGATCATGATTTATCCATGACCGAACAACCAATCAAGATGGTTGATTCTGAAACCAAGGTACTTTTTGGGAGGGATATACCTTTGATTCATGTGCTATGGAAGCATGGTTTTGATTCTCATGAGACATGGGAGCGTAAGACACCAATGAGAGAGGAGTAGCCTCACATTTTCTATATGGAATCTTCTTTATAGGAATTCTGGGGACATGAAGTTTTTAAGGTGGGGAGGTTGTAACATTACATTACCTTATGATAGGAATGTTTTTAAAAACTTTTCATGGTTTTCCTATTTTTGTTGTCTGGGTAGGGCTGAGAAGAAATTGGGAGGCTACCTTTGATGGTGAAGTCAGAGATTTGTTGGATTCTCAGCATAAACACCTACTCATTCTATATTCTGTTGGTAATTTACATTCCATATAATATAGTTACATTATGTGTGAATTATAATGATAATAAATCTGATTTTATCGAAAGGTGATGGGTTTTTTTAGTGATTTTGGGTTTTGTCAAATTCACAATGTGTAATTGGGTTACACATCATGTAAAGTCCTGATAGTTATTTTTAATAGATAGACATGATGATTTTTCTTTTCTTCCTTTCCATATTTCTTTTCTCTTGACCTAATATCCTTACCGATGAGATTTTGGATCACTAAAACCCTTCTGAGTTGTTTCAATCAATGATTGATCATTTTTTAGGATGAGACTTTCCGATTAAGCGTTCTCATTGTCTCTTTATCTCTTTCTCTTTTACTCCTTGTATTTTTATAAATCATCTTGGTATTGATGTATCTAAACCCCGTGTTGTGGAATATTGTTTCTATGTTGAGTTCCTAGATCTTCTATGCCTTCATTCTTGTTGGCAGGTTCTGTTGCGGGCCTTATGTTTCTATGGGAAAGGTAGGTGGTTCTGTTGTGATGGCCAAATTTGATATAACCACGAATTTCTTGATTTAATTTCAATTTTTTTATTTAAATTAAATTTCTTGAACTAATTTAAATTGGTTTACTAAAAATATAATTCCATTGAATTGGGGGACTTGGTTTTGACAATTTGATTCTTGGCACGAAATTGGGAAAAAACCCAAATTCCATTGAATTGGGGCATGTTTGAGAAATTAATGGAAATTGGTGAAATTTAAATTTTTTTGAATTTAAATTGTGAAATTGTTTCAATGGAGTTTTTTTGAAATTGATTTGATGAAATTTATTTCAAATTGTATTTGATGAAAATGGATTAAATTTTTTTGATAGAGACATTCAGGTTTTATCTTGGAAAAAGACATGTTTTGATTAAAAACCCATGTGTTGGTTTTTAAATGTAAACTATTTATATTTGAAATGGATAATGGTGTGAATTTTATTTTAAAAAGTTTTAAAATAAATTTCCCATCGTTGTTTTTTTACTAGAGCACATGAAAACCTTAGGCAGTTAGTGAGTTATTAGGGATAAACATGCTAGGATGGGAATGCTCTAGCACCAAATTGACACTTTACCACTCTAACATAATTTTTTTGGCACATTTTATTCCCCAGTAGGATGTCAATGATCCCTATTTGACCAGTTTAGAGGGACATGTGTACACATTTACATTATCATTATATTAGTTTGTGAGGATCCCATAACCTGGAACTATCATACCTTTTGGCACATGACCATGTTGCTCACTTGTTTTTATTTGAAATGTATGCCAATGTTTGTGAACTATTTTACATGACTTCTGATTTATATAATTTTTTTTACATAAAAGTGTTTATTTATTCCATTTTTTAAAGTATTTCCATCATTCAAAATGTATTCCATCTTTTGAAATGTAAAGCATGATTTTTTTTAAATATTTTTTTGAAATTTCAAACCTATTTATTTTAAATTTTAATCCCTTTATTTGGTTAATTAAATGTTGGAATCAATTTTGAAATCCTTGGTGAGACCCTACTGGGATTTTATCTCACACCCTACCTATGATTTCAGGTGTTTTTATATTATCTCCTTCCTAATTAGAGAAAGGGTAAAGCACCACTTGGATGTGATTCTAGCTATTGATCTGTGGACTTAGATAATTGCATCGGTTGGGACTTGGGTTGTTTTATTTCCTACTTTATGGTACTTTTCTGTAGTACTTTGGGTGGTTTATAGATGTCTGACTTTTGGTACACTTCTCATTATGGAGTTTCTTTTGTATTCATACAGCCTTGTTTGTTTTCTTCCATAATGTTTGTTAAAAAATCATTCCCAATCTCATTTTGTGTGATGTCAGGTGTTAGTCTCCAACCCATGGGGATCAGGAATTCCCTTTGAGCCATGTTAGGGCTGGATCAGTTATTGGGTTACCTGGGTACCTCAGCTGGTTCATGACATACATTAATTCAAGGAAGAAATTTTTATGGAAAGGGTTCCAAGGATGATGATTATGCAATCATAAATAGTTACGAGTAAACAATAGAAGTTAACATCACAAAATTTGACGTTGCGATGTTAAAGAGTTTGAATATGTTCAAAGGGTTTAATATTAGGTATGATTCCTAAATCTCACCATTATAAAAACTTTATTTTTTCATAGATGTTACTCACTAAAGAGACATTGATAGGGTTTTATCATACAGTTATATAGAGATAACATAGGAATTACATATGATGCAATGAGTTAACAAAACCCCTTAAAAGTGAAACATAGATAAGGATGATCTAGAAATTTATCATATATGATATGATAGATTGGTTTCTATGTTGGGATCTTTAAATATTCCTAAAAATAATTTAAGGATATAAATTTATCATGTTATTATAATAATGGAAATCTCTAATTATCATTAATTTATGTGTTCTATAAGTTATTTCATATGAGCTGTCGAATGATAATATCATCTCAAAGTGTGACTTTAAGTTGTCCCTAATAAATGACCATTATATAGTATTATGGTTTCTGATGATATGTTAATATTAGAATGAATGGTATCTTGTACACATTGTAAAGATTTTTATATGTGATATTAAGAGTAGATTCATGAGGTAATAAGTAGATACTTATTACTTAGACCGACCCACCAAATTATATCTCATGTAATGTCATAAAACCATCGATATACTTTGGGGTTTATGCTTATTATCAATCCTTCTTACCTGAGGTTGGTGAGATACATAACATGATAACCTTTATACTTTTATATCTACTTATTCATGCTTGAAAATAACTTATCTAATATGGGGGTGGTTGGATATATTGCTGATCATGTCATTAGTTGGAGCATATCCAAGATGAGATTTTTTTACTTGTATGACAAGAAAAGACATATGGACCTTGATTGAATTAGACTAAGGAAATTCATGGACATGCTTAGTTGTGTCATGTATGATGTTTTCAAATACTTATATGAGGTAAAATAGATGTACTCATCTGTGAGATGAATGAAATGTGATTTATTCATTGATTTGGTTAGTCTTTTTCAGAGAATCAAGAAAAGATGATTTGACTATACTAGATTGATGCGTTCCATGTCTAGTGGTCACTTAATGTCATGAAATAAGGGATTATATAGGTATATACATGATTTATATGATACATATTATGGTGTAAATGTTCATATAGAGACATGATTATGTTTGATAGAGATCACCCTGGACCCCTTAGTAGCTTGAGTAGCACTGATGCTTTACTAGAGGCTACTCTTTTCTTACATTTATGAAATATGGATTTCATATTTATTTTCAATGCTATAAAGGCCCGCAAGGACACATATTTTATACCTTGAAATAAGGATAAAGTTTTGGATTTTTTAAAATGAAGAGATTTTAATAAAAAATGTATCTAAAAGAGTTTGTATGGATTAAAAAAGAGTTTTAAAGCTCGGAACTATGGGATTTTAGTGAAAGTGAGAGATTATTAGAATTTTACATAATATTAATGCATGTGATGCATAGAAAATACATGCATATGATTCATGTACACTCAAACATTTTCATACGATGAAACATATAATGAAACTTCCATTTCATCCCATATAGTTACTCATTAGTTATGAACTAAATAGATGGTTTATTTATGGAATGTATATTATTCATTTAAGTTTTAATGAATGAACACTATTATGGGTGTAACACTCATGTTACATGTGATGACACCCAATTTGTTTCAATGTTTCCTCCACTCTTCATGAAATGAAGAGAATCAATGATAGCTATATAAGAGGATGTGATCCTCTCTTATTGGGCGTGAGATGCTCATGAGCCATAGTTGAATCTCTCTTCCTTCCTAAATCTTTTTCATCATTATATGAAGTCATTATCACCCCTTAAAATATTTGGGAATCCTTATGAAACATTTTTGGATCCATTATTTGATGTATCCCCCTCAGAAGTAGTAGGATTTATTTAATTAATCTTGAAATTCATCATTAAACATTATCCTTTATACAAGAATATGGATGCTACTACTGTACATGGGTTCCAATTGCTTTGATTTATTATATATTTATATGTTTGATTTCTTAAAGATATATCGACCTATTTATTGGGTTTTATTCTATTTCCAATAATAATTAGATAATTAAATAAAACCTATCACTTAACTCCATTTTGTGTCAAATTGGTTAGAGGATTTTTTACCCATGAGAAATGTCTCACAAATCATCAATAATGTCTAGCCAATCCAAGAAAATGATGGATCTTAGTAACCATGGTTGGTCTGAGACATTATTAAATAACTTATAACTTTTAAGGATCCAAAAAATACACCCTAACTTGTAATTACATGACCCAAGAATGATACTTTAGGTATCCATAATTCATATTTGTTAAATTTGGAATAAAACTTATCCTTTATAAAGGTCTTCACACAATACAAAAATGATATTCATGCTCTTCATTTCTCTTGGAATATATGAGAATATCAACTATAAAGACTACCATAAACTGATCAAGGTAATATCTACAGACTATATTCATCATATTTATGAAGACAATGATGGAATTGGTAAGTATTAATGACATAAATATAAATTCATAGTGTTAATACCACATATGAAAGGTAGTCTTGGGTATATCTTCCATTTTATCCCTGAATTGATGATATCCAGATCACATATAAATATTTGAAAAGTATTGAGATCCATAAAGTTGATCAACCAAGTCACTAATACAGGGAATATGATACTTGTTCTTGATAATGATCTTGTTAAGTTCCTGACAATCAAGGAAAATACACATTGTCCCATATTTTTTCTTAACAAAAATAATAGGTTTACCTTATGGTGACACACTAGGGTGTATGAATCACTTTTTTAGATTCTACATGAGTTGCTTATTTAATTCTTGTTACTCAATTATGGATATTCTACAAGGAGTATTTGAAATTGGCATAACACCATGTATGAGTTCTATTGAAAACTCAACTTCATGATTCAAAGGATGTCTATCCACCACCTTAAGAAATATATCTATATATTCCTACATAATAGAAATATCTTTAAAGTTGAGTTTCTCCCCAACTATTTGAGCTAGATATACCTTAGGATTAGTTATTAAGACCCATATAATTGAAGTAATTTTCATTGGAAGTTCATATTCATCCTTACACTAATATATGATCATAGGTTGATTCAGGATATCAAATTCGACTTCCCATCTTCGACAATTGATATGGGATCTATATAGAGAGAGATAATTCACTCCAAAAATAACATCAAATTTAACTATAGGGATAATAATAATACTTGTAGGAAGAATATTCCCACTAAGGAGGAGATTTGAGTTCAAAGAGGAGGATGAGAGGAGGTTCCTTCCACTGGAAGCAAGAGAAAAAGGAAATAAGGGTTACAATTTTTGAGGGAAAAAATTGTAATGACTCAGATTTTCTCTAGTTTTATTTTTATAAATTAATTGGGAAAATTCTGAGACCAGGTGCTAAGGCGACTTGAGATTCCGAGTCCCAGTGCGCTTGAAACAACTCATTGAAAAATGTTAAGATTTTCATAAAGCACACAGGTGATTTTTCTTTAAATTGTAATATATTATAAATGGTTACCCAGATCAGAAATTTGAGGACATCATTGCATTCTGAATTAAAAATTTACCTCAGGCAAGGCCTAACATCGATTGGTAGGGGCAGTATGTGAAATTTATTTTTTGTATGTGAATTTCATTAAAATATTTAATAAAAATACTTTTATTTGATGCGAAATTGTTTTTATTTTTTAAAAAACTTTGTTATGGAATTTAGGGTTATCACCATATCCTTAAAATTTCTCTAAGATGTGGAAGGAAACCCTCTCGATGAACAATGATGACAGATCAAGCAGATTGTGAATTGTTGCACCAATGGAGTGGAGGAACTCGTCAATGACAGTAATGAAATATCTCTCTGTCAATGATCGATCGAAACCTCAATGTAGGATGTTGTATCTTTTTGATTATTTACCCCATTATAAATTCTCAATGATGAACATGGACCAAACCACAAATATGTTGATCCATAGTTCGATAATTCTTGTGAGATGGATAGTTTATGCAGGTTTATTTTCTGGATTGATTCTGTTAAAGAGATTTGATTTATTCTCTCTACGTTCTTCATTCTTACATGAACGGGTCAAGGCCAACACAAACAAGTAAAATATCCATTCTTTGGGAATTCTTATGCATTTATCTCATTTTCCAATTTTTTTTGTGTTCCTCATTCTTTTCGAAACATGGTCAGAGGATCATTGAGCCTTTGATTTATGGTGCAACGATTCGAGTTTGGGGATCCGACATCCCAACGACACCACAGAGGTAAGATGATGCTAGGCAGTGGACCATGGAAAAAACTGGAGCAGAGGCTCTGACAATTCAAGTGGAACACATGGAAAACAATAGGCTATTAGCTGAGTGTCAGCGGAGGAATGAGGTGCGGCCTAGTGGGGGGTCGGGTTTCAGCGGCAGAGCGAGGCGTGACCCGACGGGGGGTTGGGTTTAGGTGGAGCTTGATGTGGATGGTCCATCGATGGGGCGAACAGAGGCAGTGGTAGGATGTGGTCTAGGCTAGATCGTGTGGGAGCCTATGGTGGCAGAGCCGTGGACGGCAACTAGGGATGTGGCGACGAGGGGCCGCATCCACAGCAGGCAGGCCGTGTGGACCCCGCAGTGGCGACGAAGATGCGGGGCAGGTGGATGATGGGCCGACCGCGTGAATTTTGTGTGAAACTATGTGGATATAAGGGGCACACGGTTAGGTAAGACCATGTGTAGTCTGCAAAGCTGGGCTGCTCTAGCGGCCCAACAGGCCGGACCAGACCTTTTCAATAAAACTATCGTAACTTTCAAACTGCGTGTTTGTTTGAAAAGTCATTTATAGTGTTGGGAACCTTGAGATAAGACATTCCTTTTTAGGGACTCTATGTGAGTTTTTGTGGAAGTTTTCATATTACCTAATGGATTTTGGAGTGGTTTCTCCTAGTATAAGCGCGCTACGAGTGGAATCCTACAGTTGGTTGTAACTTGGTGACTATGTGAATTAGTGACTACGTGACTTGGGGGATGTAAAACTTATCGAAAATTCATGTTTTATCGACACTCCGTGGGTTATTGACACTCTGTGTGTTATTTACACTCTGTTTTTTATCGACACTCTGTATGTTACCGATACTGGGTGTTCTGTGGACTATGTCTGATAGTCCTATTTTTTGTGATATAGACTTATGCCCGTGTGAGCTAACTGTAATTTATGTGTTTCCTTTGTGGTATACCATGAAATTATTCATGGTATACATCATGTATTTATTTTTGGTATACCTTTTTTATTTCTGTATGGTGTATTTTTTTAATTTCTTAGTGGTATTTTTTTGTGGTTTCAGGGTGTCCTATTGAGTATTGTTTTACTCACCCCTATATAGGCTTTTCCCGCTTGTGTCATGCCTTGTGCAGACGATCGATGCATTGAATAAGTTCTTGGTGGACCAGGACTAGGTGGTTCTTATAGTGTTTAAACAGATGATGTGTACTCATACGACTTCAGACATCTGTCCTACACCTACCCTTTAGGTAGGGTTTTCTACGAATGGGTTTTTATGAACTTTTGTGTTTACTTTTGTAGACTCTTTATTTGGTGGTCTTGTATTCTGGACCTATTTACTTTCCATTTTCCTACTATCATACTATGTGGTTAGTATCTTAGTGTATGCATGCATTGTCTACTTAGTTTTTTTACATTTCAGCAATTGGGATTGGAGATTGTGTGTGTGTGTGTGTACAGGTACTTAGAAAAATGCCTCCCATTTTGGGATATGTCTACTAGGTGATAATCTCTACCCCCTTTCCTATTGGAGGTGTGCTTGGGGTAGTCATGACACGGGTCCCTCTAGGATGGGTCATGGCAAAATTGGTCTTTTACATCGAAAAATTGTGGGGGGGGGGAAGTTTAGGCGCATAGTTTTCAATTTGTGCACAAATCGTGTCGTAAAGATATACCCCAAAACTATAGTAGGTCTCATAGCCATGAACCTATTCCCACATAGTTGGAGATATACCATGTGTCCTACAAGTGCCTCTTACTACAACTACATGGGTGTGCGCCCTGGGTTGCAAGGTTTAGAAAAACTGTGTGGCCCAGTCATTTATCCCATTTTTAAGAACTGCAGATTCTAAACAAGCCTCGAACTCTCTCGTGAGCTCTGTGAGTTGATTAAGACTCATAGTTAGGGCCATTTAAGGTATTCAAAAAGAAAAACCAACGATCCGTACCTTTTTGAAAAATCAGGTCGTTATAACTGAACCTTGTAAAAATCATTATATTCATGTGAATTTAATTATTTCATTATCTGGGTAATGATGTGAGACACAAGATGTATGGGATCAAGACTGAATAAGTCAAGGATGTTGAATTTAAAATGAAATTAATTTAAAAATGTTTTAAGTGACCACTGATTCACCCCTCCCCTCTCAGTGGTCCACTGATCCAGTGGCACCTCAATATCTATAACTTGGACTCTAAAGATAGGTTTTGACGATCCTTTTCTACTAGAATATTCAAGTGACTGGATATTCCACATATAATGTATGGGGGATGTTTTTATTTGAATAAAATAGTCATAAAAAAAATTAAGATTAATATATCATTAAAGTCTAAATAATTATTAATCAAGATAAAGTACTAATATACTAAGTTTTATTTTTTAGAAAATGGTCAGTAATACCACATATTCACTATAAACTATTTTGGACAATGAACATAACCTCACCGGAAAAAAAGTCATGAGTGGTACAGGTGATTGCGGATAGTACTATGACATTAAAGGAAATTTTATGTGATAGAGTCCCCATTACTTGATAAGTTTCCTAAAAAATCAAGTGAGGGAGAGAAGGATGCATATAAGAGACATATAGATGGTGGATTTTATGTTTACATTATTATGTTATCAACAATATTCAATTATTTTTGAAAGAAACATGATGGAATGGATGGTTACACTATGTATTCACATCTTAAGAACTTTTTAAGGATAAAGTAAGGAAAGAAATTAATGACATTGTCAATAAATTTTATATGTTAAAGTTAGAAAATGGAATCTAGGTTATTCCTAATGTACTTAATATAATATATTACATTGATCAATTAGAATATTTGTAATTTCATTAAATAAAGATCTATCCAAGCCTCTCATACTTTCATACATATCACCTAGTTTATCTAGTTTCATTAAAAACTATAATGTAATGGTCTCTCTTGGATCAACCCACCAATGAAAAAACTAGGTGATGTTATATAAACTAAGGTACACCTTATAGTATGCTAGAGATCATCAACTAGTAGTGAGGTTCTATGAAAATCATTGGGAATACAATACAGTTGGTATTGAAATATATAATATCAAATAAATTATAGAAAATATCATCCAAAACTAGATACCAGAGTGAATATATAGAATTATAGCTAAAATAAAACCATAATAAAATATATAGTCATGTTATATTAAATAAAATATTTAGGTCATATAGAGAATATATCAAAAGTTATTTCCCACTAAGTCGATCATATATAAATAAATAAATAAGAAAAAAATACAAAAGGGAAGACCCAACTATAAATTCTAATCCCCTACTCATTCATGTATTCAAAATATCATCAAGCTACTCTATCATGAAATCATGTATAACCCATTATCTAACCTATATATCTTACATAAGGTTTTCATGTCCACCAAGGTGCATGTGCAAGGTCCTAGTATAAAAATTAGTAGGTCACGCCAATGGTTTTTGATTATATATTTCATAATATATTTATGTATGCATGAGAAAATAAATAAAACTATAACACATAGTATGCATGAAATCTTGGCACTATAACACTAAACCCTTCTTGGTTCATTCAAAACTTATGATTTTTTGAATTTTTACCAATACATACCATATATTAGCAAGTCATCCTAGCTTAAAACTAGTCTAATTAAGCCAATAATTGGAAAAGGAGTCTTAATAACACCGCTAGTCTATACAAGTCATGAAGTAGCATGGAGTATTGGTAATAAAACTGGTCTATTTAATCCATGAACTATCAAGTATTCCTAGTAACATTACTAGTTTTTTCCAAGCCATAGACTAGAAAAAAGTTCTGATAACACAACTGGTCTTTCCAAGCCGTAGACTAGTATGGAGTTCTAATAACACAACATGTCTTTCTATGACATGGACTAGAAATGAGTCTCGATAACAAAACCATAATTTCTAATCCGTAGTTTAGTAAGTTTTTGTACTTGTTTGTTTAATGATTGTTTGATGGTTTAGCTTGTTCCTAGTTATTCGAGTACAAAAAACATTTTATGAGGGTAAAATTATAGGAATTGGGTTTTGGATAAAAAAAAGATATGGTTTTCTATATATATATATAGTTAGGGGGTTCAAGATATATTTTGGTTCTTAGAAGTATGAGAAAGTTATATGAGGTGTTATGAAGGTTTTAGAGGATCAATTATGGTGTTTTATAAGAGTTTTATAGAGTTCAAGGTCTTAGGTTTCATGCATGATTCCCAGGAAAATCATGTAAGGTGTTTTAGGGGAGGTGGATAGGGATTCATGGTCCATAAATTGTCACTCGAGATCATGCATTCATATCATGCATGCCTAAAATTTTGTGGGTAGTGGTGTCGGTATGGTCGGCACACAGTTACTTGAGGTTGTGCAATTGAGTTATGTAGTCACTTAAAAACTCTCCCGAAACATTTTTTTTCCAAATTTCTTTACTTGGGTTATTTTCTTCCTTGTATGTAGGTCACTTGACTCTATAGTTATTTTTGGGTAAATTTTACTAGATTCCACCCTCCAGATCTATTCTACTTTCAATATTGGGATATTTGAGAGTTTGATCGAAGGTTTTTCACTCTTTTCTATTTTTCTCTTCTTTTTATCCTCGAATCTATGGTTTTGACCAAGGGTTTCACTGATTCATAGAAAACCCCCATTATATTTATGGATGTTTTATTTGTATTGGTTATAAGAGGCTATAAAGAGTGTTGATGTTTTATTTTGTGGCATGAATTTTCTTCATCGTCATGATTGTGGTAGGTGGATTCTCACTCATGATTTTGTATGTCAAATTACATGATCATGAATTTTATGTTTTAATTAAATTATTTTATGGTTTGAAAGTAATTTAATTATTATTGTGATGTGTTTTTACAAAAAAGGAGTTTTTTCATGAGTGAATTAGAGGTAATGAAATGGTAGATTTCTAGGTGTATAGGTGGTTTCTAGGAAATGCGTAAAAGTTTCAAATTCAGTTAAAGGGTAGGTTTTAATCTGGTTGTGGTTGTGTAATTGAGGGGAAAAGAGGTTTGTTTTTCCATTTGCGTTATTGATTTGGTTATCAAGGGTGTTGTAATTATTGAGATTGTGAGTACTATTGGCATACAAAGTTGATGCTATTTTGGATTTTTCAAGGGTTTTATATAATTATTTGTTTGTTCATTGAGTTTCACAGGATAAGTGGTTTTTGGTTTGTGCATTGATTTTCATGAGATGGTGATATTATTATTGATGTTGTGGATTTGTTTTGATGAGGCCTTATACATGAGTCGTGTAAAATCCCACTTAGGTGTAGGTAGTTTGTTGGTATTGGAAAGGTAGGGTGATGGAAACTTCCAATTGGGTGTGGAGACCTTATTAGTAAGTATGAAATGATGTTTGGGGGTGGTCAGTCCACTCATGAGTTGGTGATACCAATTTTTGTTATTACTTATAGTCTAAAGGACCCCTTAGGTTTTTGGTTGAGTATTTTGGTGTGTGGTTTTGGGTTATGGAAATGTTATTATGATTTCATGATTTTTTGGTTTATTTAAAATTATTGATGATTTAATTACCTATTGTGTTTTTATAAAATTTATTGGGATTTTTTTTATATAATGAATTTGTAGCTTTTTAGTATTTTTACATTCATGGGGTGTGTGGGGAGTATTAGGTAAATCATATTGTTCCATATACTGAATCCCTACATGAGAATCATAGTTCCTATATAGATGATGTTACTTGATTTATGGGTTACTTGGACATTTATTTATCATATTTAATAGTGTAACGAGGTCATTTAGTGAAGACCAGTAGAGGAAGGGTCATCGATGGGGTTTTAGTCCTTTGTAAAGGATGTTATTTCTATTAGGTAGTTTATTATAGGTTGTTTTTGTACTTATTTATCATCTTTTTATGCATGTTCATTTTGTAAGTGTTGGTGTCCTAGAACCAACTAGTTATACTTTGATTACATGGATATTTAATGTATTTAAATATTAAAAATCTTATTACATATTGTTCATTGTTCTGCATGACTATGATGTAATAATGTCTTAGAGTATTTGTTTTATTGACAAGGTCATGGAAGTTCCCCACTATTATGAGAACCTTGAAATGCTATAAAAATATTCATAAATATAGTTCTATGGTTGGATGACATACTATGATGGGACACATAGCATACAGACCATAAGGTGCGAGTAGTCTTAAGCAGACGAGACTTCCTCTCATGAAGTTCACACTTGGTAATCTTTAATATTGGAGATTATGAGAACACACATGCTAGTAGGAATTCCGCATGTTTTGGTGTCATCATATATTTATATCTGTGTGCATGTTTAATGATCCTTATAATTTAAGATTATCATTAATATGTGTCATGACTCACACACTTTTATTTACTGACGAAAACAATCATGCAGACAGTTAATGAGAAGTAGGGTACGTTGGGTGCATCACGAGTGGCATGCTATTAATGGATAAGTTGAGGAAGGATTTGTACCTTCCATTTATAGAAGTTTATATCTCGGACCTTTGATTGAAATAGAACCCTCGTGTGAAATTCCATGGCCATGGTGTAATGATGAGTTTATTTCAGGTAGTCAAAGAATGACGTATCAAGCATAAAAGTTGATGACACTATCATGAAACCTTCTTGATGAGATATTTTTATAAAGGGATTATATTACATAGTGAGTGTTCTTATGTGGATTTCATTTTTGTGACTTTAAGTTCTTTCTCTTGGGTGCCTTGACTCATTGCTAGACAGTACTCTTGGACTTTAAGCAAGCCCGCCTAATGCCAACAAGAAAGAATCCTAGAGGGACACACACTAAGTGTTTCTAGTGGTCTCAATTAAATTATATTTGAATTTAATTAATAAATATTATTATCAAGACAGTGGAATAATTTTATTCAAGTTAAAATGATTGCATAAATTAAATAAATATTTATTCACCTGATTGTGGGTAAAATATATATATTTATTTTATTGAAAATTTAATAAATATTTATTTAATAGTTTATAAATAAAATAGTTATTTAAGATAATAAATTATTTATTTATTTATACAGGTGTTCAATAAATAGAAGTGGAGTTCGATCAGACCTAGACTGCTCTAGTAGTAAAATAATTATTTTCAAGATGGTGAATAATTATTTAACTAGTTGGCATAAATTAAAATAACACTGCTATTATTTTGTGACGTGGAATTTTATTTATAATTCCATTTTGTGCAAGTTGGAACAACATAAATAATGACATGGTATTATTATTAATAGCATGGGTTTTCTCTAAGGCTATGAATGTATTTAATGTATGTTATGTAATTAAATATTGTAACCAAAGACCTATTTCAATAAATAGACACATACATCTATTGTGTCATGTACCGAACCACACACCCAGTGAATTGAGAATTTTTGAGCTAAAAAATTTCTCTCTCGAATCCTCTTCCTATCCCTCTCAAGAATGAGAGACGTTCTTTAAGGCTGAATAAAAAGAGATCAAGAACAAACAACACAAGACACTCGCTTCACCGCTCTAGTACCCAGAGAATGAGTGGTGTCGATTAGAGGCCATCAGAGCATGTGTGGATCACTGCTAGTGAGATTCTAGTTTGGATCCTTGCAAGCACAACAAGATAATCTGTAAGGGTCATTTCAGATGATCAACATCGTCAATGAAGAAAATACTGAAGATCCAAGTATTATTTTATTTATGAAATTAATTAAATTAATTATAAACATGATGTGCAAGATACTATCTAAAGGTTTAGGGTATCTTTATTCTTTATCTAAATCTTTGATTCTATTCTATGGAGACTGGAATTCATCATCGTATTAATCCTAAAATAATAATTGATCATGATAAAAATTATAGTTGGGTGCCCCACCAACCACGCTTTCACCGTGCCTAGAACCTTCAAGTGGTATTAGAGAGGTTAAATCATAGTTTATAATTTTTTAAATAATTTGTTGATGATTTACAGTTTAATAATTTAGTTTGTCAATTCAAGGTTAATCATTCTTGTAATCTGGATTTTGAGATCTTTTCTCCCTCTTTTCATTTCTCATTCACCTTACAGAATCTGGAGGTGCCAAAGGTTCCTAGCCATACAACACCAGAATACACAGTGTGTAGTTAGATTCACATGTCGTGTATCAAGGTTCAATGCATAGGGACTAGTCCTCCAAAACAAGTCATGTCATTAGAGTTTGTCTAAGTCTTAAAGACTCCGTGTGTTGACCAGGAACAAGTGGAACATGGTTTCAGGATTACACATCATGTGGCCCACTGGACACGACATGTAGTCCATTTGGGTTAGGGTTAGACTGTGTACCCTGTACACAGCTTGCCCGACTGGAGACCATGTAATGCGGATACTACACGGCGTGTAGCCCACTAGACACATCATGTACTCTGAAGATTTCTAAATTACATTTACACGTCGTATCCCTAGGTGTGTACTTTGGATGGATGGTGAATGATAGTACATACAATTTATTCATCCAAATTATGCAGATTTATTAAAATTTATTATTATATTATACAAACCCTTGATACATGTACTGTGGTGCAGGTGTGAAGTTGAGTCCCAACACATGATAAGTGTTTTATGTATATGTATTTAATTTAATATCTGTGTAATGTTAATTTCTACTCATTAGGTAGTTATGAATGGGAATTCACTAGGTTTCCTCCAAGGTACAAGTTACGTACAAAGATAATTTTAAATGAATTTATTTGTTTAAAATTATGATGGATGAGAATCTCTAGGAAAATCATAAACAAATTAAGATAAAAGGATTGATTAATTAAAGATAATAATTAATCTATTCAAGATAAATTTATCTTAATAAGAATGATTAAATAATTTAAAACTAGTTTTATTACATGCATAAATTTTTTCAAGTATGTGGGTGATCATGATCTAGACCAATACCTTTGTATGTGATTGGTTTCCTTTTAATTTATTTAATAAATTAATTGTTATCCTGAAAGCCATCTCTCCTCATTAATATGTAGGGTCTGCATGCCCATGTTTTCTTTTACGTAAACCCCATTTTTACCCCTCAATTATGTGTGAGTTTAAAAGCATATGTAATAGATGGAACTCCAAAGCTAGAGGAGGCAGTTCAAGCTGGAGCTAATACAAAACCAATCCCAGGAGATATAGAGGTGGACAAGTGGAAAGATGTCAACATAAACCCAAAAGGTTTATAGTGTTTCTTCCCTAGGTCAGGGTTAGTTTATCAACTGTTAGATAAACTAACTGTTAGAAAATCTCATGATCATTCCCTTTGCTTTATTTTATTTCTGTCAGTTGCACGGTTTATCATTATGGATGTGTTTTCATGATCACATAATTAATGTATTAAACAAGCATGCAATATGGAACTAAAATAAACCAGTCTTATGCACAAATATTATCAATGCATGGTTAATCACTTAAGTAAGTTATACTTAATATTAACAAGCATGTGATAATTATAATAAGTAATTCACGCATAAGAGATAAAAATCCCTCAAATAAAATACTAAGTTATACCAAGCCTTTCATTAATTGATTAAGGGAAAAGATCAATACAACTATGTGTTTGACCAACCCTTGTTGGGACACTTAATTTTATACAGGAAGCCCTTATGAAAGGTTTTAGGTTGACTTAACCATATTACATCAAGAGGATTATCCCTTGTTAGACTTAGTGTAATATTAGAGGCAAGATTTGAGGAAATCCAAAGTCAGGATTTTAGGATTGGGGAGTCCACTCAAAAAATCAAGGAGTTGAAAGCCCACAATTGGAAAAGACCTTCCTACCTAAATACCTTAAAATAACTTAACCAACCCATGTTGGGGTTATGCAAAAAGGAATATGTATCCTTTCCCCTAGTATATCATGACAACTGGACATTCTTAGTTCAATGGTGAGGGCCATTGGGACTTGATAAAATAGTGGGAGACTTAATAAAATTGATTTATTATTTCTCATAAAAATGTAATAAAGAAAGTAATAGTGATTTGCTCTTTTAATTGTAGAAAAAAATGACGAGATCATCAACCACACTATCCCTGCGATCAATTATAAATAAAGAAAACATCCTCACTGATAATAAATTCTAGGAATGGTTTAGATGCCTTTGGGTTATCCTATGCCATGAACAGAAATCTTACGTGTTGGAGTCAGCATTACCTAACCCACCTATCAAATAGGTGAGTGATGAGGATTTCTTGGTCTATGAGAAACATATGAACGATGTGGTTGATGTTCAATGTTTGATTCTATCATTAATTTCTAGTGAGATCATAAAGTCTCACAAAAACATGGATGCTTATAGCATGCTCAAGAACCTCTGTGGTCTTTAACAGGAGAGAGAGATAGAAAAAGTTTTGAGATCTCCAAGGCACTCTTTCAGAGTAAGCTTAGAGAGGGTGCCCCATCTGGGCCTCATGTATTCAAGATCATTGGCTACATTGAGCGCATAGAGGTTCTAGGGTTTAAACTCCCAGAAGAACTGGGCACCAATATCATTCTCACATCACTCTCTCAGAGATTCTCTAACTTTGTTCTCAATTTCAACATGAAAAACATTGAGAAGTCTCTATCTAATCTTCTTATCCACATTCTCTAAGTGGACAAAGATATGAAGTGAAAAAATACTTCTGTAATTATGGTGAATAAGAGGAAAGGGAAGGCGAAGAGCTTTAAGCCCAAATATTATTCACGACCTTCTAAGAAAAGGAAGATCAAAGGGGAGGCAAGGGAACAAGAGGTTGTTTGTTTTTCATGTGAAAAAAAGGCCACCGGAAGAAGAAATACACCCAACCTAAGAAGCAAGGGGAAGATTTAGGTTCATTTGTTATCAAATGAAATCTATCTATTTCTAAAAATTGGGTATTAGATACATCTCGTGGTGCTCATATATGTATCCAAATACATGAACCAAGTATATTTAGGAAGATTGACTGAGGGGAGGTATATCTACAAACAGCCAACGAATCCAGACTTGTTGTGGTAGATATCGGGGACTACCACCTCACGTTTCCCACTAGGATGATCTTGGTGTTAAATGGTTGTTATTATGTGTCTTCTATTACTAAAAACATTATTTCTATATCCAAATTAGATATAGATGGATTTTTTTTCAAGTTTGTAAATGAATGTTTTTTCTTTTACAAAGATAGTATTTGTTTTGGTAGGGCACATTTATACAACGATATTTACGTGTTAGATTACACAAAACCAAGTAATGATAATCGATAACAAAGATACTTCACATGACTCATACCACACCCAAATTTGGCATCAACGGTAAGTTCATGTAAACTTGAAACACTTGAAAAAGTTACATCAAGATGGATATTTAGATTCTTTCGAACTAAAACCACTTGGAATATGTCCTGCATGTTTATAAGAAAAAATGACAAAATCCCCATTTAGTGGGAAAGGTGAAAGGGATAAAGAACTTATTGAATTGGTTCATAGAGATGTGTGTGGACCATTTCCAATTGAATCAAGGGGAGGGTAATCATATTTCATAACTTTTACTAATGATTTTAGTAGATATGGATATATATAATTAATGAGGTATAAGTCATATTATTTTGATAAGTTCAAAGAATACAAGAATAAAGTTGAGAACCATCTTGGTAAGAAGATTAAGAAACTACGCTCAGACTGAGGTGGAGAATATATTAATAAAGAATTAATTGATTATTTATAGGAGTTTGGGATCCTATCCCAACTCACTCCTCATTACATGCCCTAGTGGAATGGTGTGAGAGAAAGGAGGAACCTCACCCTATTAGACATGGTGAGATTAATGATGAGTCATGCGAGTCTTCCAATATCCTTTTGGGGATATGCGTTACAAACAACAACGCACATACTAAACCAAGTACCAAATAAATCGATAAATGGTATTACATATGAGTTTTGGAGTAGAAAGAAAGCTATGTTATCGAATTTACATGTGGGGGAAGCGATGTGTTTGTTAATGCCTCTTCAGGTAACAAAATTGCACCCTGAGTCAAAAAGTGTACCTTTATAGGATACCCCAAGGAAACAAGGGGATATTACCTATACAACTCCTCATAAAAAAATGTTATAGTGGAAAGACATGACATATTCCTTAAGAGGGAGAACATATCCAAAAGAGATAATGGGAGCGAGATAGACTTCGATGAAGTTGAGGCACAAGGTACACAAGAGTTGGTATAGGAGAAGATTCCACAAAGCCCCATGGAAGAAAGAACTGTTCCAGTGACACAAGAACTACATAGGAGTAAAATAGAGATTAGAGAATCAAAATAGTACATTTTATAGTTACCAAGGATGGTGAATCATTATTAGTTGATAATAATGATCCCATAACCTACAAGGAAGTAGTAAGTGGCACAAATGTTTCCAAGTGACAAGAAGCCATGAATTCTGAAATGGATTCCATGTACCAAAACCAAGTCTAGATTTTGGTAGATCCTCCAGTTGATGTAAAGCCTATTGGTTGAAAATGGGTATTTACGAAGAAATTGGACATAGAAGGATAAGTCAATACCTGTAAGGCACAACTGGTTACAAAAGGGTTCAAACATCATCAAAGCATTGACTACGATGAAACCTTTCACCAGTTGCAATGCTAAAATACATCAGAATTATATTGTCTATTGCCACTTACCATGAATATGATATTTGGAAAATGGATGTAAAAACAACCTTCCTTAATGGGAACCTTCAGGAAGATGTCTACAAGACACAACCTGAAGAGTTTATGACTCTAAAGGATTCCAATAAGGTATTTAAGTTGCAAAAATCCATTTATGGATTAAATCTAGTATCCAGGTCATGGAAAATTTGTTTTGATAAAGGCATAATGAAATTTGGTTTTATCAAGAACAAATGTGATCCTTGTGTCTACAAACTATTTAGTGGGAGTGTAGTCATTTTCCTAATAGTATATGTTGATGACATATTACTTATTAGAAATAATATATTAGTATTATAGTCTGTTAAGGCATGGTTGAATCAATGATTCTCCATGAAGGACTTGGTTGAGGAAACATATATTCTTTGGATCAAGATCTATCATGATAGATCCAAGATATTTCTAGGCCTAAGTAAAAGTACATAAATTGATAAGATATTGAAGAGATTCAGTATGGAATAATCCAAAAGTGGATTGTTTCCAGCATCACATGGAATTCATCTTTCCAAGAAAATGTGTCCTCAGACACATGAGGAAAGAAAGAAAATGGCAAGGACTCCATACACATCAGTGATTGGGTCAGTCATGTATTTCATGCTATATACTAGGCTGGATGTCGCCTACGCATTGAGTGTGGTAGGAAAATATCAAGATGAACCAGGTAACCACCATTGGATGGCAGTCAAGACTATCCTAAAGTATCTGAGACATACTAAGGATATGTTCCTAGTTTATGTAGGAGATGAGGAACTAGTCATCAAAAAGATATACAGATTCTAGTTTCCAGACTGATCAAGATGACATGAAGTCGCAAACGGGAAACATATTCACTTTGAATGGAGGTGTAGTGATCTAGAAGAGCTCAAAGAAGAGTGTGGTCATAGATTCTATAGTAGAGTCCAAGTATATAACGGATTCTGAGGCAGTTAAAGAATCTGTTTGGATGTGAAGCTTTATCCAGGAGCTGGATGTGATACCTAGCAGTAAAGATCCCATCACATTGTACTGTGATAATACTATAGCGGTGGCTGTCGCAAAAGATCTAAGGTTACATTAGTGGACAAAGAACATAGTTCAGAAGTATCATCTCTTGCGGGATTTATCTTAGAGAGGTGAAGTTGTAGTGAGCAATATTTCCACAGAAGACCACATGGAGAACCCCTTGACTAAAGCCTTGACCCAGCAAAAATATGATCACTATGTGAGGTCTAGTAGACTAAAAGTTGTTGGAATTTGGCTCTAGTCTAAGTGGGAGTTTGTAAGAGTTGGTGTCCTAAAACGAAATAGTTGTACTTTGATTACATGGATATTTAATGTATTTAAATATTAAACATCTTATTACATATTGTTCATTGTTCTGCATGAATATGATGTAATAATGTCCTAGAGTATTTGTTGCATTGATAAGGTCATGGTAGTTCCCCGCTATGCTGATAAACTTGAAATGATATAAAAATATTCTTAAATATAGTTCTATGGTTGGATGACATACTATGATGGTACACATAGTATGAAGACTGTACGGTGTGAGTACTCGTAAGTAGATGAGACTTCCTCTCATGAAGTTCGCACTTGGTAATCTCCAAGATAGGCACTATTTGGAACTGCAACAGGTACTGTAGCAGACACTGTTTGGAACTGTAACATCCGGGAATATTACCCTGTTTGGGCCTTCAAGCCACCAATTTGGTCCCCGAGTCCTTTAAGGCCTTCGTGCCACCCAGGCCTTTGGGTCAGTAAGGCCTTCAGGCCACCTCAATGCCTTCGGGACACCTTAAGTGTAGATTCATTCCAGACAACCTATAAGGAAAAAAATTTAGAAGGAGGAGGAGTAACGAGATTTCACCATAGTAGAAGCTAAATGGATTGCAAGAATGATAGGGTATGACACCTGCCATCGGGACAAGCCTATGCATGCACAAGAAATCCTATCCGAATAGCCATGCGAAGGTGGAGAGCTAATTTCACGATGAAGATGTTGGGGAGGAGCAGTTCCAAGTAGTTAGTCTGGGTTGTATGTAATGTTTGAAGCCTATGGGAAATGAATTCCTCTAAGGCCTACGGGCCATGTAATACTTACACCTATGGGCCTTGTAAGGGTTCTACCTCACCCCTTGAAAGGTGGATTATCAAAATCAATAAAAAATGAAGGCCTTCGGGCCATTGGAGGAGGAGGTAATCTCCAAGATAGAAGATTATAAGAACAGACATGCCAGTAGGAATTCCTCATGTTTTGGTGTCATTGGATATTTCTATCTTCGAGCATTTATAATGATCCTTATAATTTAAGATTATCATTAATACGTGTCACGACTCATGCACTTTGATTTAATGATGAAAATCGTCATGTAGACGGTTGGTGAGAAGTTTGGAATGTTGGGTGCATCACGAGTGACATGTTATTAACAGAAAAGTCGAGAAAGGATTTGTCCCTTTCATTTATGGAAGTTTATATCTCAACCCTTTGATTAAAATAGAACTGTCATGCGAAATTCCATGGCTATGATGTAACGATGAGTTTATTTCAGGTAGTCAAAGAACAACATATCAAGCATAAAATTTGATGAAACTATCATGAAACCTGCTTGATGAGATATTATGACAAAGGGATTATATTACATAGTGAGTGTTCATATGTGTATGTTGTTGTTGCGACTTTAAGTTCTTTCTCTTGGGTGCCTTGACTAATTGCTAGACAGTACTCTTAGACTTTAGGCAAGCCCGCCTGATGCCAACGAGAAAGAATCCTAAAGGGACACACACTAAGTGTTTTTGGTGGTATCGGTTAAATTATATTTGAATTTAATTAATAGATATTATTCTCAAGATAGTGGAATACTTTTATTTAAGTCAAAATGATTGCATAAATTAAATAAATATTTATTCACTAGATTGTGGGTAAAATATATTTATTTATTTTATTGAACATTTAATAAATATTTATTTACTAGTTTGTAAATAAAATACTTATTTAAGAGAATAAATTATTTATTTATTTATTCAAGTGTTCAATAAATAGAAGTGGAGTTCTAGAGGACCAAGGCTGGTCTAATAGTAAAATAATTATTTAAAAGATGGTGAATAATTATTTAACTAATTGGCGCAAATTAAAATAACACTGCTATTATTTTGTGACATGTAATTTTATTTATAATTCCGTTTTTCACAATTTGGTGCACCATAAATAATGATGCAGTATTATTATTAATAACATGGATTTTCTTTAAGGTTATAAATGTATTTAATTGTTTCTACACAATTAAATATTGTAATCGAATCCCCATGTAAATAAATAGACACATACGTATATTGTGCCATGTACCGAACCGAACACCCGATGAATTGAGAATTGTTGAGCTAAGAAATTTCTCTCTAGAATCCTCTTACCTCCCCTCTCAAGAATGAGAGAAATTATTCAAGGCTAAAGAACAAACAATCAAGAATGACCGATACAAGACACTCGCTTCACCATGCTAGCTCCTGGAGAATGAGTAGTGTCAATCGAAGGCCATTATAGCATGTGTGGATCACCGCTAGAGGCATTCTAGTTTGGATTCTTGCAAGCACAGAAAGATAATCCAGAAGGGTCATTCTAGATGATCAACATCGTCAACAAAGAAAATACTGAAGATCTAGGTATTATTTTATTTATGAAATTAATTAAATTAATTATAAACATGATGTGAAAGGTCCTCTCTAAAGGTTTTGGGTATCTTCCTTATTTATCTAAATCTTTGATTTTATTCCATAGAGACTAGAATTCATTATTGTATTGTTCCCGAAATAATCATTGATCATGGTAAAAATTAACATTGGGGGCCGCACCAACCACAATTCTGTTGTGCCCGAAACCTTCACATTTTTCATAGAGGTTAACCCCACCATGAAATTACCCAACTCACAAGTCATGATAATTTGAACTAATCAACCATACAACCTCATACAAGGGAAACCATCTCACTTAGTTCCTTAGGATCTATAATGGACCATACCAATATTCCACCAAACCCATCACCCTAACCAACCCTCCACAAGGCACAAAGGGAGTTCTCAATCCCTATGGGATGAAACAAATGCCAGGGAATCATAGGAATTCCTTTGGAAATTATTTCTCCCATATCAAAGATAAAAGAAAATAGAAGAAAAAATAAGATCCAAAAATAAAATAACATTCCAAACAAGTCACAACCAACTAACCTGATTCAACCCTTTTTTGTAAATATAAACATCATCCACAAAAAAAAAGATACAACAAATCATAAGTAGATACAACACTAACTAAAAAGTAAATGAAAATAAACCAACTAAATACAAGCTTGAACCATCTTCGTGCAACCTTTGGTTTCCTATCACCACCCACTCACCCCACATAGGCCATAAGGAATGAAGGATAGATCCAAATAAAAACCTGGAACATGAAATATAAAGGCGTGAGATAAAAAATCTAGTAGTTCACCACAACCATATGAATCTATGAAATATGTTTCATAAGTAAATTCATAAATTCTAGTTTTAAAATAAACAAGAAATTAATATTTACTAATATAACTTTATGGAAACTAAAATAATTTCATAATTTACATTCAAAACATTTATATCATTTTCCAAAACAAAAAGCACATGCTTTTAAAATAAGTCCATTTTCATAAGCCATTTCAAAACCATAGACCCGCTTATATTTCTCAAAACAACCCATTTGTTTTATTTAAATGAAAATAGTCACTTTAAAAAAATTCATTGGATGAATCCACCTTAAAAATAAAAATAATCATTTTCAAATTCACTTTAAATCACCCACAAAAGATTCATTAAATTTAAAATAGGTTTTCCAACATCTTTAAAAACTCATTTTCAACAAAAACTACCCAACATACACATAGGTCAAGCATATCAAGAAAGAACCACATATCACAAGGAATATACCAAATGTAAACAAGACTAGGTTCCATGTCAATGTGAGCAGAGTAAATGATAACAAGGACTAGATCAAATTCTAATCAATTAATAACCAACCAAGCAATCAAATATACCATGGGCTCTACCATGGGATCCCCAACGTGTTAATAATCAAACCATATAACAGTATACCAACCCATGAACCAGATTCCAGAATGTGCTAAATCTCAAACTTCAAGTCATCCCACTAATCCACACAAGACTCATTACAATTACAACCCCCTCCAATCCCTTTTTCCTAGCATGACTGGAGATCCACTAGCGGTATGTGAACCAACTAGAGTAATTGACTATATATCCCACTTAGTAAATAGGTTCCCATGACCAAAAAGGAAGCGAGGCATAAGAATATTCAAACCAAGCCTAACATGCATGGAATAACCATAACTACCCTCACCCATAATGACCAATAATGAATAGCCCCATATAATAAATGATCCCATGGAATATAAAAGTACATTTCCATACAAGGGGAGCAATAAGAATCACATAGAGATAAAGAACCCACACAAGGGGTAAAAAAACAAGGGTCAATCATGGGTGTCTTTCACAACATCCATTTTAAAACCAAAGTGCCAAATAGGCCTTTAACACAAAAACATGACTCGGGATTCTAATCCCTTTCACATTTCATAAAGTTTCACTCTGGGAATTTATTAGAAAATGTTGGAAATTACCCTCACATTTAAAAAGATTCAAAAGTTACCCTTAAAACATGGGCATTATTATTTTAATTACCAAAAAATTTCAAGAACTTTATTTCCATCAAATACATTTCTAAATATCCATAAAGGAATTTCCAAAAGGTGTAAACCACACACACATTTCATATCATTATTTGAAATCTAATAATGACCCCATTTATAAATATCTTTGAGTTAAACACCTCACTTTAAAAACAATTCCCTTTAAAACATAATTATCATTCATTGATATCCAAAACTAGTTTATAATACAACATTCTCCATAAAAACCATTTAAAAAATCTACATATTCATTCCACAAAATCTTAGTACAATAAAACATTCCATAAAACATAGAATCCTAAAGAGAAACCATTTATTACAAGATCAAAACACTATGAAGTGGTTTTAAATCACAAAAAAGATATCAAATATAATTATACTTTTAATAAAAAGTAATTTATAAATAATAAGAACACTTTTAATTCCAAAATTTATCAATTTCATAGAAATACCTACTTAGAAGAAGTAGAAACCAAGACACAGTGCTTCGAAATGTGGCACCTTCAATGGTGACCACCAAAATGGGAATGTAGATGGAATCTAATACCCTATACATCAAAAACTGAAACACTATATCCACCCAAAACCTTAAAATAATCCACAAGAGATATAGAGTTCATGGGGGAAACTAAAACCAATAGTGAAGAGAGATGATAGGGAAGAATATATAAAGAGAGGAATAATTTCTTCAAACCCACTTGGAAAATGCTAAAGATAAGATAAGGATCATAGGAGTAATAGGTTAGAGATCCTCCAAGGCCTCCCAAGTGTTAGTCGATGTTAATGGGGGAAGAGAGGTGAAACCCCTATTAATTAGAAGAGGGAAAATGGAAAATTCCTAAAATTTTAACACCCGGGAAAGCCTCATGGTTTGGATGCACGATTTTCTAAATCATGAGACAACCTTGAAGTGGCCACTACCTAAGCTAAACACCCCTCTCACGGTTTACCCTAGGCACTGTACAGTTGAAAAAACTATTCTCCAACTATGCCATTCAGTACTATCAAAAATGAAGATCCACACTCTATGCTTGTTGAATGGTTTACCAAGTCATATCAAAGTTGTGTGCCACACCCCAGATGAACTAGGGAACCTACATGATTTCTCCTAGGGAGTCACATGATCTAGAATTAAGCATTCACAACTCATATTAAAAAACCATGTTCAGTTCAAAATGAACTAAAAGGGTTCTCTAAAAAGGGAGGCTCTATGGTTTCTATCTAATTGGTTCCTTAACCATGCATAGAAGTAAACCTTTTAAAATTTATAAGTTTCGATCCAAAACTCCATGGAAATTAAAACCAAACCTCAAACTCATAAAATAATATAAAATAAAAAAATAATAACATGGGGGGTTTTAAAAAATCCCCATAATGCCACTTTCTATCACCCAAAATTTGACAGTCAAAAATAAGAGACCATAGAATCCGGAAGATCCTAAGAGAACATAACCAAAAGAACCACTCAAACTAATCCAATCTCAAAACCAAAACTGAGATCCTCAAAATGATCAAACCGATCAACCATAAAATTTCCAAACATCTCCATGCACAACCAAAATAGGAACCATGAACAAGAATACCTATGAAAAATGGGAGACCTAATATAGACTCCCCATTATTTATAATTACAAAAACATGGTGGAAAAAAAGAAAAAATACTAAGAGACTCATCCTTGAACAACCGACCAACCATCAGAGAAACTCACTCTCAACTAAAAATCACTTCTCTAACCAAATTAAGGGAAAACAACCATTAGTAGTCTCAAAAGAAAAACATGATCTCTCACCTCAGGTTACAAAACAATAAAACAACCTAGGATTAAAAATTAGATCACCCTCGCATGGTGCATCCCAAATGGCCAAAGCCAAACACCAACTAATATTTCATACTCAACTAGTGAATCACACACCCTAGTTACCCAATCATTCACCCAAGTTAATTTATCATTTACAAACAAAGATCATATACAATTCTCAATAAAATAATGGGAGAAACCAAAACTTCCATGAAAGGTTCACCCAAACAACGAAACATAATAAAATGGCACTCACGACTAACCAAAAAAGAGTGAACTAAACCAAAATAATAACCTCAAAAACCCTTCATAAGGGATATTCCAAAAAATAAACAATGCATTCCACTAAATGATATTTATAAGAAACATATCCAAAAAAGAACGATCTATAATATTTCAAAAACCACAACCAAATATCCCAAAATCCTAACCAAAAATTACAAAAATTGAAGGAAATACCCCAAAACTTATAACTTATCCTTAGATAATTACACTCAAGTAATTTTCTAAAAACCCAGCTAACAAAAATTATGAAGATGAACCAAATGGCCATAATAGAGGCAAAATATTTGAGTCTTAAGACATGATGGATTATTATTCCATAGATTACCACACTAGAATCACATGAGATATCTATTATTCCCATGAGAAATACCCTTTTCTTTTATCCCTAGCTCATCCTTCTTATACTCCTCACTCACTTGGTTATCCTTTTTCCCACCATATTAAACTAAGGTTTCACCCACCATTGGATATCTAGACAGTTCAGGTTCAACTCAAATGGACTCATTATAACCTATTGAAAATATTTTAGACTATATAAAAGTATAGCTAAACCAAAATATAGTAAAATACCACCTTTAAAGAAATGGTATTTATCAGTATTATTGTTGACTAGGCTTGGATAAAAGATGGCCAACTTTGAAAAGTGATCGAGATACTCTCCCACTGATCGTTCTCCCTGATAAAGGCTCACCAATTAAAGATCCTTCTCCCCTTTAGCAACCTTAGGAAAAAACCACTAAAAAAATTATCCTAAAGATATCCAAAGAAAAATCTTCACACAGAAAAGGAGGTACCATCGACTCCTTCCAAACTCAGCTAAAACCAATAAGCATGCTCTCAACAGCTCTCATCCATGAAGATTTAAGTGTCCCAAGGTAATTGAGGATCACCATAATCTATTCTAACCACCTCAAAAATTCAATTTACCATTGATGACCAATGAAAGAAGTTGGTTACTGATCTAAGAAGTCCAATATGGGTTTTGAGCTTAAAAGAAGGTTTCTAATCCACTACTCCGCTCAGAGTCTGGGTAGTTACTAGAACTAAAGAAACCCTTTAATCCATTCTAGGAGTCATAATAAAAACAACGAGGACATGAAAAATATAAATTAATTTCTCAAGATAAAAACCAAATGATTTATCCATAAGGTAATAATCAAGGCTATACAATAAGCCTTATAAAAAGGCACAAAAAAAATTCACACCAGGAAAAGAAACTTTTCTTTTGAAACCACTATTTCCACCAAGGAATTTTAAAATCACCCTATACCAAGGAGAACACTTGAAAACCAAACTAACCCAAAATTTTAAAAAAATACAACATTGGTGGAAAATACATCTATCAAACAAATCATTCCACAAAAACTCCTTTTAAAAAACCCATTTCATTTTAAAAACCAAACATCCAAATAATTCTCATTAAAAAACCTTCTAAACTTGTTTCAAAACAAAATATCATTTTTTATCTTAAAACTCTTCCAAAAATTACTTTTAAAATCAATTGATTTCATGGAAAACAAAAGGAAACAAAATTTTAAACATCCCATTTTATAAAAACTAATGGAATCCCCTATTTTAATTAATTTATAAAACCAAGTTTGAAAATAACCATTTCACAAAAATCCCTTCATTTTCCAAAAAAGGTTTAAAAAACAAGCACACTCAAATCAATTCACAAGAATTCTAACAAGTATCACAAACACCACATCCAAAAAAGGGAACCAAAACACTTCTCAATCTACCTCCAACAAGTGAGATTCACTTTTAGAGAAATAAATCAAGTGGAGTCCAAACATGTTAAACGATAAATAAAATGTGTTTCACACACTTTTTCCACATGGGTTAGGAAACCACATGACAACCATATAATACACTCTGTAAAGGAATCAGAGTCAACCACACATCACTACATGGTTTCCCAAGTAACGAGTGGTAACCACACCACACAATATACCCTTTATTTTCACCCCAAAACCAAAGAGTGACCCACAACATCACTTACATACTCAAAGGGGATCAAAATAAAATTAACCACATCAAAATCGATATGAAAATACCAAAAACAACATTGAATTCACAATTTGAAACCCAATAACCACTGCTAACTTGAGGCATGGGATGAGAAAGAGTTAGATACACTCTCACCACCATTATCACTCAAATTCTTACAACCTTGATCTCCTTTCTACCCGGATATACCAAAATAACAAGGGCTGTAAAAGAAGCTTAAGCTACCACCAAAGGAAAACCTAAACCTTTGATACCGCTTTTTTAATGAACCAATCGAAGCTTCCACTAAACCAGGAACCTGACCTGACCAACTAGAAGGGCCAAAGGGAATTATCAATCCCCAAAGTTTGGAAACCAATTACATGGAATCACAGGAATAACTTTGGAAATTATTTTATCCATATTAAAGATAAAATATAGAAAAACAAAACATAGGAGCCAAAAATAAAAGAACATTCCAAATAGTTCATAACCAACTAACTCAATTAAACCTATTTGAATAAATATAAACATCATCCATAGATATGAAGATAAAAAAATCATAATAAGATAAAACACTAACTAAAAATAAAATGATGAAAAACCAACTCAGGATGAGATCTAACCACCTCCATGCAACCTCTAGTTTCTCACCACCACCCAAATCACTCCATGTCAGCCTCATGGAATGAGGGATGAATCCAACTAAAAACCTAAAACCTGAAATATATATACGTGAGCTAAAAAATGCAGTATGTCATCAAAACTCACTAAATATAATCAATATGTTTCATAAGGTAATTCATCAATGCTAGTTTAAAAGTTAACTAGAAATTAATCTTTACTGATATAAATTTATGGAAACTAAAACAATTCTATAATTTATTTTCAACTCATTTCTCTAATTTTCTAAAACTGAAAACACATGATTATAAAATAAGGCCATCATCCTATATCTTTCAAAACCACACACTCACTTACATTCCTAAAAAATAATTTATTTTTTAATTTAAATGAAAATAGTCACTTTAAACCATTTCACCGGTTGAAGCTACCTTTAAATCAAAACAACCATTTTGAAATTCACATTAAAGAACCCACACAAGAGTCTTTAAATTCAAAAAAGGTTTTCCAACATAATTGAAAAATCATTTTCTAAAGGAAACAACCCAACACATATGTGGTTCAAGCATGTCAATCAGGAACCATATATCAAAAGGCATAAACCGGTTGTAAAATTGAAGAGGTTCCATATCAATGAAAGTAGGGGAAATGATACAAACAAGAACTAGATCAAAATCTCCTCAATAAATAACCATCCAAACAATTGAATATGTCATGGGAACTATCCTTGGATCCTGTAATGTAATAGATTTTCTCAAAGGTAAAAACTATTACTTTTTTTTTCTAATTCCTTTAAACAGCCCTAAATATTATTCCTAATCAATTCAAAGAGGCCTTAGGTGCGTTTAAGGCTCTTTCAAAGCCCAAAATCCCAAAATAGGAAGAGCATACTAGGCTACACAATTTTCCCATAACTGTACGACCCATGGAAGATGTCCATGCAGGCCATATGAAATTATTGACACTACTATTTTCCATGGTTTGTGCATGGTTAGTCAAACCATGTGGAAAATCGTGTTATGTGTCCCTTTTAGCAGTGAGTGGCGAATGGTTGGTGCACGGTTTGGACAAACCATGCAGCCAAAACATGCACAATGTAAAATTGGTTAAATTTAATAATTCCTCCCTTTAATGTTTAAACCATGTTTCTTTTATTTTCTATCCTTTCTAGTAGCTCACTTATCCTCCTCCATCTCATGAAGGCTCCTCCATCTCAAATCTCGGAATTCATGTTTCCCCTATGTCTGACCTCTGATCCATCCACTGTAAGATCCTACGAAAATATAGAGGTACAATCTATAATAATATCTAATATTATTTAGGTTATTTTTCCCATACATTGATCTATTTAGGTGCAAGCTCATTTCCCCCATTTTTAGGGAATTTGACGGTTTCTCCAATTTCACTACTACAAAAAAAACGGCCTTTAACAGTGCTAGAATAGGCCTTTATCAGTGCTAAAAAAAGCACTAATAATTTAATCACAATTAAAGTCCCGAAGTTTTTATCAGTGATAAAAAAGTGATGTTAAAGGCCCCTTTTATTAGCATTTTTTATTATTGTTAAAGGGGGACTTTAACAGTGCTAAAAAAGCATTGAAAAAGGGTATATAATTTTTTTTCGTTGCCCCACCCACCCCCTTCAACAACACTTACCACACCCACCCATTTATCATCACTTCCTCCACCCCTTTAGAACTTTAGATAATCCCACCCTCCCATGCTTTCCCCTTCCTCTAGCGAGTTTTGAACCATATAGATCTAGTATATACATCAAATCCATTTCCACTCCCCTATACTGTTTTGTTTCACATTTTATGATATATCTATATATTTATATATATTTCATTTCCTTTTTTTATTCATATATATATATATATGTTTATATATATGTTTATATATTAATAAATTTATTATATATATAAATATGTTTAATTATTTATTTATAAAATTAATATTTATGTGTGAATATATAAAAAATATGCATATATTGTTATATATTTGATTATAAATAACAGTACATTGTGAAAAAAGATAAAATTTTAAAACCATAAAATAAATATGAATGTAAGACCTAGGAATAAATTCAATCCTTACCAAAAAAGGAAAAAAAGACCCCCATAAACGAGCTTGAAAATCCATCGAATGTTAAAAAATTGGGGTACGCCGACTAAAAACTCATTTTTTGAGGCTTTATGGGCATTTATTTCCCTAGAAAAATGTGAAATAGGTTTACCTATATCACCAAGGGAATAGAGATTATTGCAAGCTTCGATTTGATATGTGGTAGAGCCTAAATAGAAACTCGGATCAAAAGTTATTGCCATTTTAAATTTGAGTTACATTTTCAACTTAGTTTAGATCTTTTATTAATTTTTTTTGATTTTTTTATCTTAAAATTGATATTAAATGACTATTACTTGGTAATAATAAGAAAATTATCAATTAAAAATATTTTTTAATTATTTTATAAGTTATTACCTCTAAATTTTCTTAATGCGTTGTGGTGAGTCATTACTTAAGAAATTCCTTGGACATTTTCTTTAGTTGAATTTAAGGTTGAAACATGAATTAGACCCTATACACCTTGAATTGGTCATATGGTATGATTTAATGAGTTAGCTAAGAACGTGATGCCTTATGCCTTATGAATTAAATGATTTTCCCTATGACATGACTTGATTAATCTTCCCATGCCAATAAATGTTTGAATAAATGGAATGGACTCTCATTAGACATGATATATATTTATATCATTTTTTTAAATTTTTGTTTCCATATTTTTGAGGGTGATACAAGGGGTTAGACTTAAGGACCCTTGGGACGAACTCTCGTGCCATAGTTATCTTTTTTAAATGCTTGTTAAATACATAGAGGGAGACATCAACTATACCTAAGACGGGCTTGTCATGAATTTTCTGTTTTAACTCCAAATAAGTGACCTGAGTTCCCTAGGGGAGACCCCTTGGATAGTCTTGATGGAATGATTGGTTGTACCATTCCACGAGAGAGACTTGGACCCTACGTGTGATACTAGGTACGAACTCAGAGGTCATTTCTTATTGTTTTTACACCATGTTAGAGTGAAACTTAGGACATTATATTTGGATCACCTTGCATGGACTCCTTGGCATTGGACTTTTGTCGAGCCCTCTAATAGATACTTGGTAAGTTTCTCCAAATTTACATGGATGAGATCAAGGTGTATTGAATTGTTTTATAAATAAATGATTAAATTTTTTTCAAAGTTAAATAAATGATTTCAAATGAGAACTTTGTTAGATTTACTAGAAAAATGTAGGGGTGTGTCCTCCAAGACCAATCACAAGCTTGGGGATAGTCCAACTTATGTCATTTTACCTTATTCACTTTTCCATTTTCAGATCTCTCAATTAAGACGCACCATCTTAGATCAAAATAGGTAGATTGGGAGGGTCTATAAGTGGAACCCATTCCAATGTTATTATTTATTTACTTGGTATTTCATTTCAATTAAATATGGAACACTTTTATTTATTATTTCACAAAAATGGAAAGGCCTATACACCATGTTTGTCGACCTACTGAGATTGTATCTCACACCCTGCTCGGGTGCCTTTGGTAACTGAGTATACTGTATGATTTAAGGTATTTATAAAGGGAAGAATACATCTTCCAATTCTTGATTTACCTTTTAGGATAGAGTTGGGAGTGGATGACCAAGCATATTCTCTAGATGATAGCTATAGAAGTTTTTAGGATTTTTTATTTTGATATCATGTTGTATATGTTTTTATACACTAACCCTTGCTTATTCATTTTGTATAGACACATGAAAACTCTCATCATCAGTTTATTTATCTTTTTATTCAGGTTCTACACTTTATTTCATTATCTTTCATGTTTATGATTTTGGTTTCCACTGCTATCTAGATGTTGTCATTTCTTTTGTTGTTTATTATATATATCTACTATTGTTATTTACTCTGATAAATGATGTCATAGTCTCCCCACAAACTTATCCAATTCCCTCATTATTAGTAGGCATCCTATATCATTCAGGGAGGTTCTCTTGAGGTCTTGTGTCCAACCATGTTGGGGTGCTGTGGAGTGGAACTTAGGGTAGGATGCTATAGTTCCCTAATGTGAAATGAATATAACCATATAAAAGTATACCAACTAGTGAGTCAGTTACTTAAATGCAATAAATATCAAACCATAAGCCATCCAACTATCCCACATGAGCCTCATTGTGATGAAAACCCCCTCCTATCCCTTGTTCCTAGAATGAATCGAGGTCCACTAGTGATGTGTGAAACAACTAGTATAATATACTAGATCTCATACTTAGTACTTAGGTTACCATGACTAAAAAGGAATTGAGGCCTAAGAATATGCAGGATAGGTCTGACATAAAAGGAATATCCATAACTACCCTCACCCATAACACTCAAAAACTAATATCCCCATATAAAAAATGCACCCAAGGAATAGACAAGAACATTCCCACACAAGGGGAGCAACAAGCACCACACAGTGATACAAAACCCACATAAGGGGTAAAAAAATCAATGTTAAATCAAGAGGTGTATTTCAAAACATCCATTTTTAAAACCAAAGTTCCAATCAAGACTTTAATATAAGAACATGTCTTGGGATTCCAATCCCTTTCACATTTTATAAATTAACACTCTAGTGATTTCTTATAAAATGATGGAAATTAACCACACATATAAAAACATTTCAAAGTCAACAATAAAACATGAGCCTTCTTCCTTGAAATACCAAACAAGTTCAAGAACTTTATTTCTATCAAATAAATTTCAAAGGATCTATAAAGGCATTTACACAAGGGGTAAACCACACACACATTTCAAATCATCATTTGAAATTCAATAAAGAAACACTTTATAAACCACTTTGAGGTTAAAACCTCACTTCAAAACCAAATTCCTTTTAAAACATATTTATCATTAATTAAGATAAAAAATGGTTTATAATCTTATTCACTCCATGAAAACCATTTCAAAAATCCACATGGGATTTTCAAAAAATCATAGCATAATAAAACATTCCATAAAACATGGAATTCCAAAGAGATCCCTTTTATTCCAAGATCAAAACATAATAAAATGGTTTTAATTCACCAAAAATATATCGCATATATTCATACTTTCAATGAAAATTAATTTAGAAATCACAAGGACACTTTGAATTCTAAAATGAAGCAATTTTATAGAAACACTTATTTGAAAGAATAGGAAACAAAGCTAAAAAGATTCAGAACATGTTTCCTTCAATTGTGACCACCCAAATAGGGATGGAGACAAGTTATAACAACCCTAGACACCAAAAAACACAACAGTAGATCCACCTAGAACTCTAAAATCACCCAAAATAGATCTAAGGTTCATAGGGGAAACCAAAACCATGAGTGAAGAGAGTGGGAAGGGAAAAAGAGAGAAAGAGAGGAATAATTACCTTAAAACCACTTAGAAAATGCCCAAGAGAAGGCAAGGATCAATAGAGGAAGAAGTTAGAGCTCCTCCAAGGGATCCCAAGAGTTTTATGACATGAATGGGGTAGAAGAGAGGTGAAACCCCACTTAATTCAAGTAGGAAAAATAGGAAATCACCAAAATTTTAAAACCTAGGAAAGCCGCACTATTCACCCTAGGCACCACACTGTTGAAAAGATCATGCTCTAATTGTGTCATTCAAAACTATCAAAAATTAAAAGCCACATAGAATACTTGTCTCACGGTTTACCAAATTGTGCGTAAGTTGTGTGCCAAACCCCAAATACACCAAGGTACCTCAAAAATTTCTCTCAGGTGCTCTCAAAGTTTGGACTTAACCATGTGCAACCCATGCTGACAAACTATGAGCAACTCAAAATGAACTGAAAGGGTTCCTTGTGAAGGGATTATACATGATTTCCCTCAAACTTTTCACCTTAACCATACACAAATAGAAAATATTTAAAATTTCCATGTGCCAAGAAAAAACACCATAGAAACTCAAACTAAACCTCAATATCATAAAATAATACAAAATAAACAACATAATGACATGTGGTGTCATAAACTCCCCTCCATGCCACTTTATACCCTAAAAATTCCACGGTCGAAATGAAAAGACCACGGAAGATAGAGGATCCCAATAGGACATAACCAAAAGAACCACTTAACCCAATCCAACCTCAAAACTAGAAATGAGATCCTAAAAAATGATCAAACCAATCGACCATAAAATTTCAAAATTTCTCCAAGCACGAACCAAATAAGAACCTCGAACAAAGAGTCATATGAAGAATGGGATACCTAACATGGTATCTCCACTACTTATAATTCCTATAACATGGTGGAATAAAATAAAAAACTACTAAGAGACACATCCTCAAACAACCAAGAAAACACAAGAGAAACTTACTCTCAAACCAAAATAAATTCTCCACTTGGAGGGAAAACAACTATAATCAGCTTCAAAAGAACAACATGATCCCTCATCTTGATTCATGTAACATGTAGATAACCTAGGGTAAAAACTATATCACCCTCACATGGTGTATCCCAAGCGACGAAAGACAAACATCAGCTAGTATACCAAACTCAACTAGTGGGTCACACACCCTAGTTACCCAATTAGGCACTCAAGGAACTTTCTTATGTACAAATTACAACCACTTAAAAGGTTCAACAAGATAATGGGATTAATCAAAACTCTCAGGAAATTTTCACCCAAACAATGAAGTTCAACAAAATAGAACTAATATCCAACCACAAAAGAGTGAAGAAAACCAGAACTATAACCTAAAAATATTCTATAAGGAATATTCTTCAAAATAAAAAAAATTCATACCACTAAAGTTATTTAAAAGATAAATATCAAAAAAGGAACCATCCATGATATTTAAATAACCACAAATAAAGCTCCAAAAATATTAACCCAAAATTATAACCAAAAAAGGAATAGTCCCAAAAACTAACAACCTATCCTTAGAGGATTACACTTTAGGAATCTTCCAAAAACCCATCTTACAAAACTTCTGAAGATGATAAAATAGAAAAATGGAGGAAAACCTAGGAGACTTAAAATAGGAGGTCTTATAATGACCTAGAGTCCCAAAATAATAGTATATAAGAGATATATTCTTCCTATGATAAATACACTTTGATTTTAGCCCTAGCTTATGCTACTTTTTCTTCTCACTCACTAGGTTATCCTTTTTCCCACCAGGCAGAACTAAGGAATCACCCACCACTATTTTCCTAGAATTTTAATCTTATACTCAAATGACCTCATTGAAAACCTATTTAAAAGATGTTATACCAAATTCAAGTATAATTAAACTAGAATCTGGGTGAAGAACACCTCTGAAGAAACAATATTTATTAGTATCAATGAAAACTAGGCATGGAGAAAATATGACCATATTTGAAAAGTGATTGAGATACTCTACTATTGATCAGTCACCCTTCTAAGGGATCATCAAATCAAGTGATTTATCCCCATGAAAAACCATATTAAAGAACCACTAAACAAACTTCATCCCAAATATATCCTAAGATATATATTTACATAGTAAAGGATGTACCATCGACTCACATCAAACTCTGTTAAAAATGACAATAAATCTATCAACATTTATCACTCATGAAGTTTTAGGTGTCCCAATGGAATTGAGGATTTCCAAAATATCTTTTAACCACCTCACCACTTCCACTAACCCTTGATCACGAATTAAAGTATCTGGTTTCTCATCCAAGAAGTCCAAGATGGGTTCTGAGCTTAAACAAGGTTCCATTTCCACCACTCTTCTTAGAGTCTGGGTGGGGACTAGAACTAATGAATCCCTTTAAACAATTCTAGGATTCATACTAAAAATAAAGAGGAAATATAAAATATTATTTCATACATCAAGATAAAAAAATATTCCTTTATAAGGTAGTAATCAAGTCTATATAATAATCCCCCCAATGATGCACAAAAACATTCATGCCAAGAAAAGAAAATTTTCATTTGAAACCAAAATTTTCACCAAGTAATTTTGAAATCACCCTCCACCAAAGTTCATGCTTGAAAACCAATCTAACCCTAACATTAAAAAAAATAAAATTTTGGAGGAAAACTCATCACCCAAATAAGGAATTTCACAAAATATTCTTTTCAAAATTCCATTTCATTTTAAAAACCAATCATCTAAAAAAAATCATAAAAATTCAATTTCCTTTAAAAAACACCTTAAAACTAGATTTAAAACAAAATATTATTTTTTTATCCTGAAACACTTTTAAAACTCACTTTTTAAATCAATTTATTTTGGAAAAAACCAAAGGAAGAAAGTTTTGAAACATCCCATTTTATAAAACAGTTTATAAAAAGAAAATGGAATCCCCTATTCCCATTAATTTGTAAAACCAATTTTGAAAATATGTATTTCTAAAAAATACCTTCATTTTACCAAATAAGGTTTTAAAACTAGGCACACTCAAAGCACTACATAAGCATTCAAACAAGTCTCACAAATCCCACATACCAAAAAGAGAAATAAAACACTCCTCAATCCACCTCCAATAAGCGTGATTCACTTTTGGAGAAATATAGAATCAAGAGGAGTATAAATAGGTTAAATGGGGAATAAATGGATATTTTCTTGCTTTGGCCACACAGGTTGGGAAAACATGAACCAAAAATGCAATACAATCTACATAGAAGGAAGACTCAATCGTAAAACACCACCCAATTTCCGAAGTTGTGTGAGTTGATCATGATTCTCAATATCCCCTCCATTTTCACCCTCAAACCAGGGACTAAAACCCAATATCACTTACACACACCAAGGGGATCCAAAAAATATCAACCAAATCAAAATACATCAAAAAAACCAAAAACAACAACTAATTCACAATTTGAAACCCAACAACCCTAGAAAGCTTGAGGATCGAGACGAGCAAGAGCTAGATAGACTCTCCCCACCCTTACCACTCAAGATCCTACAAACTTAATCTTATTTTTACCAGGAAATAACCAAATAAGAATGGTTACATAAGAATATTATGTTCCTACCAAAGGAAAAAACTAAACCTATGATACCATTTTGTAACAAAGTGGCCTAGGCTTCCACTAAACCCGACACTCGACTCAGCCCACCATAAGGACTGAAGGATGTTCCTGATCCCCATGGGATAACATCTAGTTCCAGGGAAACACAAGAATCCATTTGGGAATTATTTCTCCCATATCAGAGATAAAATATAGTAGAAAAAAATATAGTATCCAAAAATAAAATAACATTCAAAGAAGGTCATAACCAACTAACCTGATTCATCCCATTTATAAAAATATAAACATCAACCAAAAATAAGTAGCTAAAATAAATCATAATAATATGAAACACTAAATAAAAGGAAAAAAATAAAAAAAACCAACTCAAGATGAGCTTGAACCATCTCTATGCAACCATCAGTTGCTCACCACCACCCAACTCACCCCACGTCGACTGAAAGGAATGAAAGATAGATATAAATGAAATACTATAACCTAAAATATATAAGCATGAACTAAAAATACTAGTAGGCCACCACAACCCACTGAATCTATGAAATATGTTTCATATAAAAATCCATAAATTCTAGTATGAAAATAAACTAGAAAATAATATTTATTGATATAACATTATGGAAACTTACACAATTCTATAATTTATATTAAAAATATTTCTCTCATTTAAAAAAACTAAATACAATTGGGTTGAAAATATGGCCACCAGAATATAATATTTCAAAACCACACACCCACTTACATTTATTAAAACAACTCATTTTTTATTTAAATTAAAATATCCACTTTAAAACATTTCACCATTGAAGACACATTTAAATCAAAACACCCATTTTAAATTCACTTTATTAAAGTACCCACAAATGAGTCTTTAAATTCAAAAAAGGTTTTATAACATCTTTTAAAACTCATTTTCCAAAGAAAACAACCCAACACACACTTGGGAAAGGCATATTAAGTAGGCACCATATATCACAGGGTATATAGAAAATGTAATCAGGAAGAGGTTCTATATCCACGAGATTAAGGGAAATACTATAAACAATCACTAGATCAAACTCCCATTAATCAATAACCAACCATGAAATAGAATGTGTGATGGTATCTACCCTAATATCCCTAAAGTGCGAATAATATAACTATATAAGAGTATACCAACCCATGAATTTGCTATTGGATTACACTGAAGATCAAACTACAAGTCATACAACTATCCCACACAAGCCTCATTGTGATTAAAACACATCCTTTCCCTTGTGTCTATCATGACTGGAGGTTAGCTAGTAGTGTGTAAACCAAATGGAATAATAGATTGTATATCACACTTAGAACATGGGTTCCCATAATCACAAAGAAATTGATTCATAATAACATGCAAGGTAAGTCTAACACACAAGGCATAGCCATAACTACACTCACCAATAACACCCAACAATGAATATCCCCATATAAAAAAAATGAACCCATGTCATGGACAAGCACATTCCCACACAAGGGGATAAACAAGAATCACATAGTGATAAAGAACCTACACAAGGGATAAAAAATCAAGGATAAATCAAGGTATGTATCTCAATACATCCATTTTAAAACCAAAGTGTCAACCATGCCTTTAACCCCAAAACATGGTTTGATATACCGATCCATTTCACATTTCATAAAGTTACACTCGCAGAATTTCTTAGAAAATAATATAAATTACCCATACATTTAAAACCATTCCAAATCCACTCTTAAAACATGGGCCTTATTCAATGAAATACCAGACAAGGTCAAATTGGGAAAGTTTCATAGTTTTCCAAACCTTACGCCAACCGTATGTTGGTCATTGGCTTGGCTAGATACCCCTCACATAGTTCCCCCTAGGAATCACATGGTTATAAGAACTATGCTCTAATCATTTCATCCATCACCATAAAAAATTCAGAGCCACATTTCATGCTTATCTAATGGTTTATCAAACCATACACAAGTCGTGTTCCACAACCCGAGCACACAAGAGAACCCACAAAGTTTCTCTTAGGGGGCACATGGTTTAGACTTAACTATGTGAAACCTTTGATAAAAAACTATGGGTAATTAAAAATAATATAAAAGGTTCCTCATGAATGGAGGCTACATGATTTACCTCTAAACATGCACCTTAGCCATGAACATAAGGAAAACATTTGAAAATTTCTATGTTTCAAGATGAAACTCTATGTGAACTCAAACTGAACCTCAACCTCATAAAATAATACAAAATAAACAACACGGTGACATGGAGGTGTCATGGGATCTAACTTAGTCCATTACCTATCAAAACCAATTCATTATTATCACCTTTTTTGTGATCATAAATCCTATACATCATACCAAACTTCAATCTCATGCAGCTTACCCAAACCTCACTCATAACCTCAACCTTTTCCTAATCACTTAAATAGTGGTTATAATGTCCACATATATTCCTAAGACTAACTCATGTACTTATGCATGCTGGGAAACCCATAACTCATCCAACCTCCCAACCTACCCATGGTAAACATACTTACCCATATACCCAATCCATTACAAGAATTAACTCAAGACCGTTTACTTAGTAACCATCAATTTTATTAAAGGAGAACCCATGAATGCAAAATATCATTCTCTCACTCACTCTCTAATGGAAAATCAAGTTAAACTATCATTGAGCCTTATCCCACTAAACCTCTCTAAAAGAATATACTCACTGGTATGAAATGATCCTTGGAACACTTATCTTAATCAAACCATACCTAAGACCTTAATTATTACTTAAAGTTAGGTTCCCTTTAACCTACAAAACAACCAGTCACCCCAATATCCAACTATAAGTCCCAAACCTGCTATACCCCTTATGTACCAACACAATGGAATCATACATAAACCCAAAAAATATTTCTTAATATGTAACATACCACCTAACTTTTGTTTATTATATATATAATCTAGTATCATGAGCTGGTTTGGCTCTATTTTCCTAAAATTGGGAAATAAAAAAAATACCTAATTTAGGGATTTATGATAAAAAACCCATAAATTGTGAAAATAAATGGAATAAAATAGATGGATTAACTTAACCTCACTAAAAAATCCCACATTCGCAGATGGATAATCAATTAGGAATCAAATGGAGATCTAAGAGCTTTAGAAGTGGAGGAGAGAAATAAGAATGGGGGAGGGGGTATCCTAGGGTTCTGGGTTAAGTGGACAAGGGGTGTAATTTTTTTTATAAAATTTTAATTAATATAATATTAAAAAAACATGCATGAGTCATTTATTACTCAGTGAGACTATATCGGATACCTAGTGTGATACTAACCACCTGATGGTTTTCCACCATCCATGAGGTGGACAACTTGGGCTCTCTTACCCCCTAAAATCTCCATCAGGTATATGATGAGCTACTATAGAGTACCCAATGGTATTTGAATTTTTTCAATTAAACATTACCACTAGCTTAATTTTCTAACTAAAATTCTAAAACTTCTCCTAATACTACCAAGAATCTATAAAAAAACCCTCTAGAGATATTATAGGCCTTGTAAATCCAAACTAAATCCCAATTATAAAATCACCCACACTCTAATTCGTGAAAGTTAAAATTTTCTCCCATTCCACTGAACCATAATGTTGTGGGTTATTATATATGAAATGAATGATTATATAAATCATTTCAATATCTTTTAGATATGGTTCACCAAGTTGTTAAGAACACAAATAAAGATAAATATATTGTTCTTATTATACAAAATAAGAAAGTTAGTAAGTTTTTGGATTATAGGATCGTTCCCAAGGTGATTCATTGGTCGGGGGGAGAAACTCATAGGATCACCAATCCTAGTGTACAGTAGTTGGGAAAGTGAGGTGATCAAGGTGGGTTTATGGGTTAGGGAGTTTTGTTTTTCCTATTTGGTGGGATAAATACCTATTTTTTGTATAGGATATAAATCTATTGAATTTTTATTTTTATACAAAACAAAAAAATTGTTTAGATAGAAAAATGGAAAAAATAAAAAGAAAAATGAAAATGGAAAGTACAACACTAAAGGAACCTTTGAAAAATTCTTTCATGAAAACAAATATTAAGACAGAAAGCATTAAATATGATGTTGTTTAATTTGTTATGAAAAGAAAGGTCTCTATAAGGGGAATTTCTATGAATTGAAGAATAAGTAAGAATAATAATTTACTTAAATTATATTCATCATTTCATGTGATATTTATATTTCACTTATTGGTCATTGGATACAATTTATGATACACTCATTTTTATCTGAATACCAGAACAAATGAAGTCTAGTAATATTATAAAAGTTGAAGTTGATATTCAAGTTATTGATGGATATTGTCTCCTACATAAATTAGAGAATATCATATCCCCACATTTCCTAGTATACAGGTTCTCGTATTTGAAAACTATTATTATGTATTGTGTCTATCCAAAAAATTTGTATTTTTGTTCAGTTTAGGCACAATGGAGTTTTATTTCAAATTAAAAATAAATGATGTTATGGTATACCATAGTTTAATAATAGTTTAATTATAACTGAATCAAAGATGTCCAATTTCAATAATAAATACTGAATATAAAACATCATACTCAAATTATCCCAATTGTTATAAGATATTACATGGGAAATGAAAAACAAAATAAAATGTTAAATATATACCAAGAAAATTGTTTAAACTCTTTTGAGTTAAAAATCTTTGGTATTTTACCTGATTTATTATATGGAATAATTAATGAGACACACTTTTAAATTAAAAGGTGATAGATCCACAAAGATTCTTTAATTATTTCACAAAGATTCATGTGATCCATTTCAAGTATAACCTAGAGGTAAATTATTATACTTCATGATGTTTGATGATATCATCAGTAGATTTAGACATAAAAATTTGATGAATAAAAAATGATGTTACTTTAAGTAATGAAAGGAATATAAATTGAAGTTGATAATGATCTTGGTAAAAAGATAAAAGCTACCTTGGTCAAGTTAAGTCAAATTTTTGGCATCTAATGAAAATTGGTTCCAAGGTGTTGGATTCATTGATAGTTTTGGTTTCATTTGTAAGATCATAATAGTATCTTAGATGGATATACTTAAAAGAGTGGGGTTAATTGTAGTTTAAAAAATTTTAAATAGGAAAAAACACAATACATTTTAAAGTAAATTTATCAGACTCAGACTTGGTCTGATTATCAGAGTGAATATCAGAATAAAAAAGGTTTTAATTAATTTCAAAGTATATTATTATCATAATCATAGTTATACCAATAAAAAATATATATAGAAAGATGAGTATGAGGAAAAGCTTTTTATTATATGAAAAGCGGATTAGAAACTTGTAAAAACAAGTAAAACAATATATAGTAATGGTAAGAATGACTTACAAGCTATATTAAAATATTTAACTCTTTTAAATTTAAGAGTAAGGTAGTCAATAAACATGACTAAAGGTATACACCATTTTATACTTACTGTAAAGTATGTATTTTCTCACTAAGAAATCCCTTGATATAATGACCAGAATAAGATATGTCTTCCTATCACTAGAATCCCTTGATACGATGATTGGATTCTATCTTCCTATCCCCCAAATCCCTAAATCTGATGGATTGGATTCACCATTTTCTAATCCCTATAATCCCTCAATCTTAATAATGATCATACATGATTAAAAAATAAAAAGTTCTAAAGGGAACAATCTGAAAAGGATTCTTTAGAACTATAACTCTCTAAATTATTATAATGACTAGGAATGAGAAGTTCACACATAGAAAACTTTAGAAGACTTGAGTTGTGAATGTGATGAGCTCAAAACTCTTCAAATTATTGGTTATTTATAGGTGAATCTTGAATGACCGTATTTCTGATTTTTTAATGGCCTCGAATAACAAGCACTTGACATCTCATAATGTTCTAGCGTAACTAAATTTATGATGTCATTTTTGTTTAACACTATTATAGTTTTAAAGATATTCCTTATGATAGAAGCAATTATATGTACTCCAATTATAAACTTAGGTTAGTTCGATGGAATTCCTTATTAATTATCAATATAGTAATCCTTATGAGATTCAGTCTGACATATTGGTACCAGAACAAGTTTGATGGTCATGAATTTTGTAAGTACGATAGACAAGTTAAAATTATTACTCCAAATATGATTAAAGTTAAGTTTGATTAATTATATTCATACTCAATTCGATGATCATAATGAATAATTATGAGTTTATATTTTCAATACATTTTAACTTTCTATATGTATGGAAAAAGATAACATTTTCTACAAAAAATACTAAACAACTTAGGTCATAAAAAGTTAGTAAAAACATTTTAAGATTTTTTTTGTGATTTCCAAAACTAAAGGAATGGAAAATTAAGAAGTAAAACTTATGTCTCAACAATCTACCCCTTTTTGGAAATCACAAACCATAAAAATTAAATGAAAATAACTTAAAAAACTTACAACCCTTTGTTATTTTAATAACTATGATTTTATTCTTTACAATATAACTCCCCCTAAGTTTGTAACTTTTCTAAATATGATGGAGAGTATTAGAATAAATATTCCTTAAAGAAAACTTCTCCCCCTTAGGAATATTTTCCCCCTATGGATAGTATTTCCCCTTTAAAAAGAAAATTACCCCTTTTAAAAATATTCTTCACTTTGATAAAACTTTATCCCCTTTGTTAAAACTTTCTCTCATTATAAAGATTTATCCCCATTTGTGATTTTCAAAAAGTAATGGGAAAGAATATGATGTTTCCTGAAATGTTAAAAAAATAACATATGAAACAACATTGAACTATATAATCATCTATATAAATATAAAAGAATATATAAACAATTGGAATTTAAAAACATTAAAGAAAATAATATTTTGATGAAAAGTTATTCATTCATTAATAATAAAAAAGCTTTAAAAAATTACATTGATAATTAAAATAAAAAGAAATCATTCTTTATTCATTAGGTTCTTAAAAAAATCCTTTATTTTCTTGAACTCATTCTGATCTTTCGCAGGTTTAAATTTTTTTTCTTTAAAATAAAATTGTTTCCACACTTCATATTTCAAAATTTTAACTTCCTTAGAAAATTATTTGTTATGTTCTCTCATTATGATCAACTCATCTTCACATGATCTAATTCTTCCCAATTCCAACTACATGTCACACATATTTTATTTCAAGACTTTGACTTCATCTATCCATTCATCTATGGAATCACTGAATTCCTCAACAAACTTAACTATATCTTCCATATCTAATGATAACTTGTTGAAAGATTCATTTGATTCTAACGTAAGTTTATTTACCTCCAAAAAATGTCCATCATGATCCTGAATATTGGTATCAATCTGATTCAACCATTTCACCATAGTATTATAAGAATACTTTTGAGTCTTGAACTATTCTTGAAAAAATTTCGAGTCTAACTTAATCCTTATCACAATTTCTATCAAAACCTTGAGTAACTCTGTTTTTTCACTTATGGCTTCTTGAAGCAGCATGCATCTTGATTCAATATTTGGAAAACACGTAATCTGATCTATTAATCTTTGAAAGCTATAAAAATTAAATCAATTACTTTATGAGCAATTATATCCTCTAATTTTGAATGATTGAGCTCAGGGTGAGGGGATTTTGGCCTACTGGTTTTGGTGTCTACTTATTTTCCTTTCTTACCATATTTCTTTGAAACTATATTTTCATGTAAAACTTTAAGAATTTATACATCCTTATCCAAATCATATTTTTTAGAAACTTTAGTTTGAGATTGTTGATCTTTTTATTCTTTCTTTGAATATGATTCTGGTTCTTTTTTGGAAGAGTATTTTTCTTCTTGAGTACATTCTAATTTTCCATCCTTAACGGATTTTGATGGTAAATTTGATGAAAATGATGATTCTGATGATTCATTATAAGAATTTGTTTCTTCACCATTATCCTCTTCTTTATCTTCCTATTCTTATTCTTCTTCTACCTCTTATTTTATTTCTTAATATTCAAACTCTCCTTCTTAGTTTTTTTCCTTCTTCTTCTTCTTTTTTTTTCTTCTTTTCCTTCTCCGACTTCTTCTTCAAGTTATTGTTATACTTATCTTATCATTATTAGGGATCCTTTTCTAGATGATTCTAGTACCAATAATTTCTCAAAAATGTTTGGAACTTATTCTTTCACATCAACCTTTCCTTTTCCCTTGTTATGAATAGAAGGGATTTCAGTAGGGATAACTGAGGTTTGTTCAAATGTTAATCCAACTTCTATAAAAATTTGATCAGTATGGGATGCCAAAAATATGGGATTTCGAGAAGCTTGTTCATCCCCTTTTAAAAATATTTCCACAATTATTAATTCTTTCAACCTATTATTTTTCTTCTTTCTCTTTTATTCTTCATCAATTTGTTCAACTATCCAAATATTTAATGCTTTGGATTTTGTAGGTTCAAGTCTGAATTTTGGATCCTCAAGTTTCTTATGAGGTTTATGTTTCATTATCTTTTTGAAAACTTCATTTGGAATTTTCATTTTTTTTTCTTTTTCTTGATAGGTGGAGCAGTCTTGAACTTTCTTTTCTTCTTCTTATTTTCATCTTACTCATCTTTCCTTGATGGTTTGGCATCAGAAGAAACCCCGTCAATTGTTTCTAAAATATTATTTATCTTGGAATCAAACCCCAACTTCATTATTGACATTGTATCTTCACTTATAAAGGAAATATTCTGCCTAATTGGATATGATTAATTCTATACTTTGAAAATTTTCATACACTTCACTATCAACTTACTTATGAAAGCTAAAAACATTATTATCTTTAACTTGATTGAGGAGGTTTTGATATTTTCTACCATAATGAAAATAAACTTAACTAAATCAATTTTCCTCATGTTCACAAAATAATCAAGAACAAACACATTTGAAACTTTCAAAGTATCCCTATCACCCTTCTTAGGCACATGATACCCTTTCATATACAGAGCTATGACTCTATTGTATGGAGTCATGTGAGAAACTTTCTTTACTTTCACATAGAAGGAAAATAGAGAATCCTGAGATTTATTCTTGTCAAAGGTACCAAGAATATTCAGTAACTTATGGGAAGGTAAGTAATATTATCCTTCTTATATAACTCCAACCAAATACACTACCCTTATATAAGACATATTATACCTTTTACCAAACATTGTAAAGGAAAACTTTTCCTTATCATCTTCTTTAACAAATTGCACAAAAGTATATAATTCAATAACTGCCTTAGGATAATATAAATCAAAATCCTTATTTGAATTCTCAACACATACTAACTCCCAACCTTATAATGAAATAATATTCTTGAGAGTAAAATCATACTTTTAAAACCATGATCTTTCAATAAAACTTTCCCTAAAAATAAAACCACTTCACATAGTCCTCTTTGGTTTCCATCGGAACTAGAAGTGGACCGATGAACGGATGTAAAGGAAGATTATTAGACTGGGGTATTTGAAGTGTAAATAAATGTGGGTAAAAAATTATGAATAATAAATGCGGGATAACGGAGTGACCCACCCTTATATAGGTGTTTGGGGTGATGATTCAACTTCCAAAATAAAAATTACAGTTGAGATTGAAATCCTTTCTTATTTAATGATCAATATTTATCTAAAGAAAGTTTTTAAAAGTTTATTTGAACTCTTAAATTTTTAAAAACTTTTATCAAAGTGAGGAACATTCCAATTAGTAAAACATTTAAAAAAATTTAAAACAAAAAAATGTTTTTGTAAAAATAAAAAATTAACAACAACAATAATAAACTAAAGTAATGAAATAGTGTAAAAAATAAAATAATAGAAGATTACCTTTCAAGTAGAAAGTTTCATTGGTATGTTTAACCTATTATTATTGGTTTTTGTAAACATATTTTTATAGTTTAGAAATAAAGGATTATTACTATATTTTTTTATGAAAACTAATTACAATAGTTTTGAAAAGAAAACTGATTATGATAGTTTTATAAAAACTGATAAATTTTGTAAAAATTTTTGAGTTTAGAAATTTTATAATAATTTATAATTTTGGAAAACATTTTTATATTTTTAACTCCAAAAATTTTATAAAAAATATGAGTCCTAAAAATTCATTATGATAAAAATTTTAGAAAAACTTGTAATTTTGAAAACTCAAATATTTAAGAAAAACTAAAAGTTTTGAGAAAACAAAAACATATGTACTCCCCCTATGAAAAGGAGTGTATTAATGTAAGAAAATGGTTAAATAAGAAATATATATGAATAATAACTTTATATTGATCATTCCTAGATTCTATTTAATATATTAAAATCTATCATAACTAAGGGGTTTAGTAAAAATATCAGCAAGTTGTTATTTCATTATGATGAATTGTAAAATTATATCTTCTTTAAGTGTGTGATCCCAAAGGAAGTGATGTCTTATATCTATGTGTTTATCAAATGAATGATGTGTTGTGTTTTAATTAAAATAAATGGAACTTATATTATCAAAAAGTATTGGAGTTTTAGTAAAACTCATGCCATGGTCCATGAGTGTGTGTTACATTTACAACACTTGAGCATAAGAACTTACAGCTGTCACATATTCGACATTAGTGGTGGAAATTACTACTGATTATTGTTTATTACATGACCAAAAAACTAATTAATATCCTAATATCTTCTATGTTTAGTGTGTAAACATTCTCATGCTGATTGGTAGAAAGAATAAATTCATCCTTGGAACTATGTACTAAATATTTATCATTCCTAAAGTTCAAATAATAACCTTCATCACATAATTGACTTATTCTTATAATGTTGTTCTTAAGTTATATAACAAATAAAATATTTGAAATAAGAGATTTTCCAAGAAGAACAATGTTACCTATTCTGATAATCTCTCTTTGAGCATTATCTCTAAAAGTTACATTGCCACCTTTTATCTTGATTATCTTATTAAAGAAATCTTCATTTCCATTCATGTGATCCAAAAATCCTCTATCCATGTACCAAATGTTTTTATTGTTGGTAATTTATTTATTTTCCTAAAAAAATTATTTTTTCAGAACCCAAACCTTCTTGGGTCCTATATTATTAGAAAACAAAATTTTAGGTAGCCACATTTGTCCAAATTTGTTAGTTTGGGAAATTTTAATTTACTTTGAAAAAATAAGATTTATGAAATCCAAATGATTCTAATATGTTCAAATAATAATTTCTCCTCCAGTGACCACTACTTTTTCACTTAGTGTAAAAAGGTTCACTTTTAGTAACAAAGTAATTATTACTAAAAATAGTTTTTTATCAATAAAACACTTTACATAACTACTACCACGAAGTATAATTTGTTTATACACCTGTAAAGATTTTCCTTATTAGTGGTAAAATTTGATAAAATTTTCTTCAAACTAGAAGTTTTGGATCTTAGTTTGATAGCTAAATTTTTAACCTCGTTAGTATTAGTTTTAGAACTAAGTTTTGTTTGTAAAACGTTTTTCTCAAAAATAAAATTTTCAAGATCTTTTGAGGTAATATATTTCTCAAAAATAATTTTATCAAGATCTTTAGAAAAATATAATATTTAATTTATTAAAAGATTAATTCTCAAATATTCCTTATCAATTTTATCTTTGGCATTATCAAGTTTTTTACAAATATTAAAATTTTCATTTTCTAATAGTTTTGAAAATATTAATACTTCATCATAAGTTGGTAAAATATTTTCTTCAATGGATGAGGTAGATTCTCCATCAAAAGATGGATAAATTTTCTCATTATCACTATTAGGTTAATTGGAATTTAATGATAAATTTTTAAGGGATTCAGTTGTTCGTGCCTTATCCATTAAAAATTGATTTACCATGGTTACTTTAGTAAAAAGAATAATGTTCCTCTGTCCAAAAATTTCATCATCAGAAGTATTATTATAGGAATCTCCAACATTGGAACTCCATGTGTCAGAATCTTTCAAAACTTTATTGCCTTTATATTTGTAGTATTTATTTGAATTTATATTTGAATTCATTTATTTCTTACCTTTCCTTTTCATCTTTGTACAATCAGGTCGGATATATACAACTTTCTTACGTTCATAACAAGTGACCTAAAAATATTTCTTGTCACCTTTATCCTTATGAATTTTCTTATATCGTTATTAGAAATATTTATTTATAAAAATCTTATTCATCCTTCCATATTGATTATCTAACTCATTTTTTTAATGTTCTGATGTATTAGAATCTAATTGAACAATAAATTTATTCTTCCTAAAATATTTTATGACTTTATCAGCTGACTGAACTTCAAAAGATACAGTAGATATTATAGAAAATGAAACCCCACAATTTTTCTTTTTAACTTTCTCATCATTCTCTTTTAAGTATTCCCTCATATTTCATGAGAGTGCCAATCAAATCATAAAGAGTAATATTAGTTAAATTCCTTGCACCATCCAAAACTTCTCTTTTTGATTCTCACTCATTGGGAATTATATTAATAATCTTTTCAACTAAAATATCACCATAAATTCCTTTTTATCCAAGAGATTTTAAGATACTTATAATATTCATGAATCTTTACATCATCTTGGGAACTAACTCTCCCGGTAAAAAAAATCAAAATCTTGGTAATCAGATCTAATATTAGCTCTTCTTTTTCTATAAATTGGGATATACTAAAATATGTAACATCAAATTTACTCCAAATACTATCAGAAGCTTCACAAGATGATATCTGAATATACATATTCCTCATGATATAACATAATAAAGCATTTTTGACTTTGTAGTCCAACTAATATTCTTTCTTCTTATCATTTGTAAAATTAGAAACTTACTTATTATAAATATTGTATTTTTTAGTAAGCAACAAAAAGTTATAATATCTAGTGTTGATCACAAATGTATTCATTCTATCTCTCTGATATTTATAGTCATTCCCATCAAATATATACAGTCGTCCAGGATTCAAATTGTAAAGAGATCCAACATTCATACCTTACATCTTAAAATAATAGAAACTATTTTCTGTAAATACACATTAGTGTAAAAAAAATTATAAATAAAAAGTTTATATCAAAACTTAAACAACTTGCAGTAAGTAAAGAAAGAAAAAACTCATCAAATATTAAGAAGTAGAAACCTACTATGATACCAATTATAGGATCATAAGAGTAGCTTAAATGGATATTCTTACAAGAGGGGGTGAATTTAATTTTAATACATTTAAACAGAACAAAACAAAATACCTCTTAAAGTAAATTTATTATACTCATACTCAGTCTGATTATCAGAGTGAAAATCATAATTACAAAGGATCTGATTAACATCAAACTACGTTATTATTATAATCAGATTTATACCGATAAAACAAAATGTATAGAAAGATGAGTATGATGTTTAACTTTCTATTATTTTCATAGTGGAATAGAAACTTGTAAAAATAAGCAAAAAAAAAAAATACAGTAACAGTAAGAATGACTTACAAGCTATATTAAAACACAACTGGAAATTGAAGTATTTGTGACGGTCCATTTGTGACGAGATCCCATTACAAAAGGTCATTTGCGATGGGGTCTCGTCGCAAATGACTCATTGTTGAAAATAGAATTGAAAATAGTTTATCCTATTTTTTTAAAAACCTTTTCGCAATGGGTGTATGTACTTACCGCAAATACTTATTTGTAGCAGGATGATCCACCTGGTGCAAAAAACTTTACAAAATAAAAAATAATAATATTAATAAAATTTAATAAAATAATAATATTAATAAAATTTAATAAAATAATAATAAATAATAATAATAAAATAATAAAAACTAATGAAATTGCTAAAATTAATAAAAATATAATTAAAATAATAAAAAATAATAAAATAGAAAAAATAATAAAAAACACAATATTCGCAATAATAATAATAATAATAATAATAATAATAATAATAATAAAATAAAAAAACACAATATTTTCAATAATATAAAAATTCACTATATATAAATGTAAATATATTGATTGATAAAAATTTTACAAAAAAATTTTACATTCAAATGTTTATTAGAAAAAGTACATAAATCACTGAGGGGTCATCTCGAGGAGGTGGTGGAGGCAACTCCATCTCAAACCATGATTTAGGTGTTGCATATAATCCATTTTCTGCTCGTGTTGTTGTGTCTACCACTGATGCATCTCCTCCTCCTACTACTGCTGCTATCAACAGAGCTCTTCATGCTCCCTACGGATGGTCTTTATAAGTACACCCTGATCTCATAGCTGCTCCTCATATTGTGTAGTAGATGATGATGACTCTCTATAATATCCTCTTGAGCTACACGACGACATCTTAGTGATACCATAATAACTCATATGCATCAATAGAGAGTCGATACCAACAACTCGGTCTTTCTTGAAGGCATACTGAGTTGCCTGCATTTATGCTACATCATCAAATACTGTTGCATTGGAGGTCTGATCCTTGGTCTCATCCTGACTCTCAGCCTGTGTCTAAGATGTCGTGGCCTCATATGACTCCTTCAATTTCAATTTAAAATTAAAATATTTAAAATATTATTTGTAATTAATTTTACAACTCAAAAAGAAATTATACTGACTAAAATATGGTGATGGCGATCACCACTAATCTCTTTAGTGACAAGATTTTTGTACATCCTCTTATAAATGTCGAAATCCATAATATAGGGTTGTTCGACTGCCTATATGAGCATAAAATAAACAGTTTACATTTAATGTTATATAGATTATTAAAAAAATTACTTACCATATATTATCGATGCATACTAAATGTATGACTACCAGGCCGATGTGTCACCTCATGTCTCCCCCGATTCTATAAAACTGATGATTCTATTCTCTGAAAAGTAGCTCCCATACAATATGAACATAATCCATCCCAAACATAAGATGAGATGCAATCTGGTTGCTGGGTGTAGTAAGACTAATCATATTTTTTGACTCCCACTTTCAGCATTATTGTCCTCCTAAGCTTGTGCAAAAATTGATGGCAACACTCATGCATACAGACCTCCCATGCCTCCTAGAAGAGTCATGCATGCTATCATCGACGGGAAACCATAAAACCTAAAAATAATTAATAATATCAAGTTATTAATTAAACATATTTCAAAATAAATATTATTTATTTACCTACCATCCAATGATCGAACATGCGGTGCTGAACATCAATGGGAATCTGATCGCATGTAATCCATGCTCCAAAAAAATAATTCTATAATATAGTGCTTCCTTGTCCAACAACTATATGTGAAAATATGTGAAAAAATAGAACAAATAATCAAAAAATTATTATATAAATAAATTGATGAAAATTAATGAAAAGTAACTAAAATAGACAACTGAACATACCTATGTATGCTTGGATCAAACTGAAGACATGGACGTCCCTCAGGGATAGGGTCAGGAATCATCAATCTTGCAAGATCATGACCCCTTTGAGTCATCATTGAATCGCCAGTAGTATGAGGGTCGGATGATGTTGCATCAGGCTCGTCATTAGGTAGTACAACATCATACAACTCACAAAATATATCAGAGAAACATTCATCATCCATCTGAAACATGAAATGACTATTTTCAAGAAATAAATGAAAACAAGTATTATATATAGATATATATTATTTATGATTATAACTAGTATTTAATTGTGTTAATATTCATCCTCATCTTTGTATATGACAGTGTCAATATCTCTATATTCCTCCTCAGTATCATTAATTTTCATGGTATCTTCATCTTTATCATCTCTTACTATTTCAAATCCACTTGTTACATTAATAACATCATCACCTCCATCAAAACATAATTGTGGGGGTGTTATCATCGATATTTGTGTCTCTTCTTGGAAAATATGGATTTTGAGTTTTCTCTTGAAATTTTTTCAATTCCTTTCACTTCAACAGAACCACATTCACGTTGGATAAATTGATTTTCATGAGATTTCATTTTTATTATGCTCTATGAATCACTTAACTCTCTTGAAGCAACACAATAATTTTCATAATAAATTTGATTCACCTAATAATACAATAAATTTTTTTATTTACTGCAAGAAGGTTTTTATATTTTATATCAATGATTCCATGGTGTAGATGAACATGAAAACCTCAATCAATATCCAACCAATGATATTTAAACATCGTTACGTAATTCTTTTCCAGATAACATGGTTCAATTATTTCTTTTAGCATTCCGTAAAAGTCAAATTCACTTTCTCTATGACGATATCCTTTCAATAAAACACCACTATTCATTATTTTTTATTCCCCATATGCATGTGTATAAAATAGAAAACCATTCACCACATATGCATTATAATATTTAACTATTTTGGATAGTGGGTTACCCAATATATATAATTGATTATCAATTTTATCATTATGTTGAGATACATGAAAATTTGAAAAACAATTATCAATATAATAAGTAATAAATTGATTTTATATGTTAAACCTAAAACAATTTACTTTAATAGTTTTTGAAACCATTAGGAAAAATTATCTTTCTGATGTTCTTTAAGAACAGCTGCTGTAATTTGTGGAAACTGTTTATTGATATGATTATCATATAATCTACAAATAAAATAATATTAATTTACTTAAAAAAATATAGAATATATTATATGGGAACTCATAGTAAAAATGGCGCCATTTATTCATAGTTAAGAAGAACATATGTATGAGCTATGTGATGTTCATCATTTGAAATCCAATATTCATGAACTCCACCAAAGCAAAATTCGGGCTGATTAAAAAAATGAAAATTGATTGTTCATTTCATCATCAATATTTCCCTCATTATGGCCCATGTGGTTATGTTTTTAGGGATATTAATATTGAAAATAATGAGTGCATAAGAAATAAATTTCCTCATACAAATAAGCTTATACAATTAATCCTTCAACGAATGCTTTGTTATGTACCTTTTTCTTCAATTTTTGCATGAAACTCTTGAATCAGTACATACATTAGAACTGTAACGAACCTCTATATTTTTTCCTCATGTAGAAAATGTAATATCAAATGTTATATTAAATCAAATAATGTTGGTTGTAATTTTTTTTCAATTTACATAAAATTAAAACAACATCTTCTTACAATATAATTAATGCATCATAATCTATTGTCACCACACAAATTTCTTGGAAAAAATATGATATTTCTATTAGAAAATCCCAAATAATAGAATTTAACAAACCTCTAAATCCAATTGGTAGAATTATTTCTATTATAACATAAAAATCATGACTTATTAATCTGGTAATATGACCATTTATAATACACCTATCCAAATTAGAAACATAACCATTTGTAAACCTGAAATATCTAATCCACTGAAAAAAAAATAATTGATTTTATTTGGAAACTATATAATCTTCTTTTGGCTTCATTAACTTCTACGATCTGACATTTTCAAACAGTTTAAGTTCTGGTTTCTTGCAAATTTGTGTAAGATATAATCGTGCCTTTAAATTATATTTGGTCTTACCAGGTATGTCCAAAACTATATAAAATATATTATCAAAACAATTCTTATTAATATGTATGACATCCAACATGTGATAGACTAACAAACCATACCAATATGAAAGATACCAAAAAATAATTCATTTTATCCAATTATGTTCTTTACCAAATCTGTCAATTTTTTATTGGTTTATATTCAGTCCAAAGTAAATGAGAAGTAATGAAGAGACAATGAATTTTAACTCAATACCTGAGATAATTTTTGGAGGTCCATCTCTTTCAATTTTGACTTTTCTAAAATGATGTCTTTTCCTCCAAAAAGGATGATCAGTTGGAAGAAATCTGTGATGACAGTTGAAAAAATAAGGTTTTCTTCCATTGAAGAGCCTAAAATATTTTCTATCTATCATATAGTACAGACATGATTTTGGACCAAGTGCACTCTAGCTAGATTACATGCCATATGCTGGGAAGTCACTAATTATTCACATCAATACAACTTTCATTAGAAAATTCTCTTTCACAACAACATCATATGTACCAACACCATTACTCCATAATAAATTTAACTCATTAATCAGTGAATTCAAATAAACATTGATATTCTTCTTTGGATGTCTTAGAATTAATAAGTTCAAAAATAGACATGGTTTATTCATCAACATCCAATGAGGTAAATTATACAGCGTTATAAATATGGGATAATAAGAATATAGACTACAATAAAAACCAAATGGACAGAAACCACTAGTAGAAAGAACCAATTGCACGTTTCAATCTTCTAAAAAAAATATTGATGTACTTGATCAAAATGTTTCCATGAATCACCATTAGTGGGATAATTTAATATTTTACCAATTAAAATATTGGTTTTGTATCATGACATCAATGACGTTGTGTTATAAGACATAAATAAATGTTGCAATCTGGGTGTAAGTTGGAAATACATCAACTGTTTTATATGAATCAATTCATAATTTCTTAGTTGAGCCTCTTTGTACCTTGATTTCCTACATGTAGGACAAATAACTAATGAATCATTTTCTCCATAATATAAGATTCAATCATTTGAACATGCATGAATCTTCTCATAACCAAGATCAAAATTATGAACCATCCTCCTTCTCTCATAGAAATTTATAGGTAACATATTTCTTTCAAGTAATAGTGCTTTAACCAAAGAGAATATCTGATCAAAAAATCTATTTGACATTCTATTATCTGATTTAATAGCCATAAATTTTGTAACCACTTCAAATTTTCTTATCCTACAACCAGGATATAATGCTTCTTCATAAGACCTCAACAACTCATAAAATTAAGATGGCTCTGACTTAGGAGTTAAATCAATATCATCACGAGTTTTAGTTTTCTAAAAAGAAAGAACAAACACATCATGTACTAATTTTTGAAATCATGATGGATCTAAAACTAAATTATTAGTATCTTCTATGTAAATGCATTCACCATGTTGAAACCAAAAAACATAATCTGTTCGAAAACCAAAGCGTAATATATAACCTCCAATGTTGTCAACAATGTCAAACCTCCTCAGATCACATTTCTTACATTGGCACTTACTTTTCCCTTTTGAATTTTTTTTTTGTTTTTATAATGTAAATAATAAAAAAGATTCAACACCTTCAATATATATAGGATTTATACCAGAAGTTTTGATTCCAGTGATGATTTATCCAATCATGATCATGTAATAAAGACTATTTTCGACTTCCTTGTTCCATATTTCTCTAAAATATATAAAATATACAATTTTTTATGAATAATTTGATATAATAATAAGGTGATAAAAATAATACGTGTCACATCATGAATACCTCACTTATTTTTTGAGAAATATCGTTAATATTTTTTAATTTTTGCTATGTTTTATAGTTAAAACTAATTTTAAATATAATTTAATATAAAGTAATAAAATATATTATAAATTACTAAAAAGGTTTAAATCAAAGAATTTTCAATTTTTATGTCATGAGAAATGACTAATTTGGGTCAACCATATCCCAATTTGTTATTAATCATGACCTAAAAATGAACGACCTATTTCATTTTCACTTTTCTAATAATTTATAACAATTTATGTTATTTCATAGAAATTTATAATAAATAATACTAATGTATATCAATTTACTAAAAATTATATCAAATTAAAAATCTATACTATTTTACATAAATTTTTTAATTCTATAAATTTATTAATTATAACAAATTATTAATATTTTTTACAAATTATTATTATTTTTTACTAATTATCCATATTTGTTTTCTAATTAACCCTGATTATTACTAATTACCACTAATTATTACTAATATTCACTAATTTTTACAAATTATAACTAATTACTAGTAATTATTACTAATTACCCCTAATTATTTCTAATTATTAACAATGTTTACTAATTTTTATTAATATTTACTAATTATTACTAGTTTTTACTAATTTTTTATTTGTTTATAACAATTTATTACTAAATATTACTAATTTTTACTAATTAGACCAAATTATTACTAATTATCCCTAATTTTTATTAATTACAACTAATTATTACTAATTACTACTAATTATTACTAATTACCACTAATTATCACTAATTACCACTAATTATTACTAATTAGCACTAATTATTACTAATTAGCACTAATTATTACTAATTATTTCTAATTATTACTAATTATAACCAGTTTTTACTAATTATTGCTAATATTTACTATTTTTTACTATTTTTTATAAATTTTTAATAATTTTTAATAATTATTACTAATTATTACTAATTACCACTATTTTTTTACAAATTATTACTAATTACACATAATTATTACTATTTAGCACTAATTATTACTAATTAACACTAAGTTTTACTAATTATTACTAATTACCACTAATTATTACCAACTAACACTAATTATTACTAATCACCAATAATTATTAATAATTATTGCTAATTTTTACTCATTTTTACTCATTTTTACTCATTTTTACTCATTTTTACTATTTTTTACTAATATTTTCTAAATATTACAAATTATTACTAATTAACACAAATTTTTACTAATTATTACTAATTACAACGAATTATTACTAATAACCCCTAATTATTACTAATTACCACTAATTATTACTAATTATCACTATTTTTAATAATTACAAATAATTATTTCTAATTTTTACTATTTTTACTAATTTTTACTAATTACCACTATTTTTTACTAATTTTTAATAATTATTAATAATTAAAACTAATTATTACTAATTTTCACTGATATTTACTAATTATTACTAATTAGTACTAATTATTACTAATTACCACTAATTTTTACTAATTATTACTAATTACCCCTAAATATTACTAATTACCCCTAATTATTTCTAATTGCCACTAATTATTACTAATTGCTGCTATTTTTTTCTAATTATTACTAATTACCACTAATTATTACTAATTATTAGTCTTTATTACTTATTTTTTCTAATTTTTATTAATTTTTACAAATTGTTACTAATTTTTACTAATTATTATTAATTATTACTAATTATTACTAACTATTACTAATTACCACTAATTTTTACTAATTATTACCAATTAACCCTAATTATTACTAATTACCCCAAATTATTACTAATTACCTATAATTAGAACTCATTACCACTAAGTTTTACTATTTATTACTAATTACCACTAATTATTATTAGTTGCCACAGATTATTACCACTAATTACAAATTTTTACTAATTATTACAAATATTTACAAATTTTTACTAAATTTTACTAATTATTATTATTTTTTACAAATTACCACTAATTTTGACTAATTATTACTAATTACCACTAATTGTTACAAATTAACACTAATTATTACTAATTTTTACGAATTTTTACTAATTATTACTAATTATTACTAATTATTAATAATTATTAATAATTACCACTAATTTTTACTAATTATTACTAATTACCCTAATTGTTACTAATTACACCTTATTATTACTAATTACCACTAATTATTACTATTACCACTATTTTTTAATAATTATTACTAATTACCACTAATTATTACTAATGTTTACTAATTTTTACGGATTTTCACTAATTATTACTAATTATTACTAATTTTTATTAATTTTTATTTCTTCATAACAATTTATTACAAAATATTACTAATTTTTACTAATTATAGGTAATTATTAGTAATTACAGCTAATTATTACTAATTATAGCTAATTATTACTAATTATAGATAATATAATTTTTTAAACTAATTATTACTAATTATTAATAATTTTAACTAATCATTACTAATTATTACAAATTTTTACTAATTTTTACTAGTTTATAACAATTTTTTACTATTTTTTACAATTTATTACGAATTTATATTAATTAACACGATTTTTTACAAATTTTTATTAGTTTATAACAAATTATTACTAATTTTTACTAATTACCACTAATTATTACTAATTGCCACTAATTATAACAAATTACCACTAATTATTACTAATTACCACTAATTATTACTAATAACCACTAATTATAACAATTTTTTTACCAATTATTACTAATAATTACTATTTATTACCAATTTTTACAAATTTGTACTAATTATTACTAAATACCACTAATTATTACTAATTACTGCTTATTATTATTAATTACCGCTAAAGATTACTAATTACCGCTAATTATTACTAATTACAACTAATTATTACTAATTACTGCTAATTATTACTAGTTACCACTAATTATTACTAATTACCGTTAATTATTACTAATTACCACTAATTATTATTAATTACCTCTAATTATTACTAATTACACCTAATTACTACTAGTTACACCTAATTATTACTAATTACACCTAATTATTACTAATTACACCTAATTATTACTAATTACACCTAATTATTAATAATTATAGCTAATTATTACTAATTACTGATAATTAAATCAAATTATTGCAAATTAAAGCTATTTAATTTTAATTAAAAAGATTACTGCGAATTAAAATTGAATATTTTTAAAAATAATTAATGCAAAATAAAACTAACTAATTTTGAATAAATTTAATTATTCCTAATAAATAATAATTATTACTAATATAAAATAAAATAAAATAAAATAATAAAAAATAAAAACATTAAATATATACTTTCAAACAGAATCTTTCAGCGGATGTAAAGCTTGAAAGTTGCTCCCCTTTAAACTTTAAAACTTTGGAAAGTTTAAAATGAAAATTATGAGAACAGAGAAAGAGAGAGGAGTTTAAAGTAGTATTGAATGAAAAAAATGGGAGGGTATATATAGGTTAGATCAGTTGCGACATGATTATTTGTGACGGGATCCCCGTCGTAAATAGTGCCACCAACATTAATTACGACAATGGTTTAAAAAGTATTTGTGACGGGTCCTGTCGCAAATGTCCTCTGCCAATAGTTTATTTGTGATGGGAAAATATTCTCGTCACAAAATCCTTTTTTAACCAGCTATTTTCATTGGGATATGATTCCCATTGCAAATAGTCTTCGTCGGTGAACTATTTGCGACGAGTGTCTACCCCGTCGCAAATAACCCATCACAAAAATCCATTTTTCCCGTAGTGAAAGATTTAACACTTTTAAACTTAAGAGTAAGGTAGTTTATAAACTTGACTAAAGGTGTCCACAGTTTTATAATTACTGTAAAGTCTATCTTTCCTTACTATGAAAACCCTTGATACGATGATCAGAATAAGATTTGTTTTCCTATCCCCGAAAGCCCTCGATATGATGATCGAAATAAGCTTTGTCTTCCTATCCCCAAAAGCCCTCAATCTGATGGATCAGATTCACCGTCTTCCTATCCTAGAAATCCCTCGATCATAACAATGATCAGACGCGGTTATAAAAGAAAAAGTTCTAAAGGAAACAACCTCACAAGGATTCCTTAGAACCACAACTCTCTAAAGTATTATAATGACTAGGAATGAGAAGTTTACACAGAGAAAACTTTAGATTACTTGAGTTGTGAATGTGATCAGCTCCAAAATCCTCAAATGACCAACTATTTATAGGCGAACCTCCAAGGGTCATATTTTTGAGTTTGTTGCAACGACCTCAGACAACTAGCACTTGACAGCTCCCAATGTTTTAGTGTAACTGAATGTCTAATGTCGTTTTTTGTTTAACACCATTACAGTGCTAGAGATATTCCTTACGATAGAAACAAGTCTAATTATTCTAATTATAATCTTAGGTTATTCTAATGGACTTCCTTATCAATTTTTCATATGGTAATCCTTATGAGAGGCAGTCTGATAAATCGGTATTATAATCAGGCTAAGGGTCATGACTTTTTTCAGTACGATAGATAAGTCAAAAGTCTTACTCCGGGTCTGATTAAAGGTAAGTCTGATTAATCGGACACATACTCAATCTAATGATCATAATGAAGAATGATTAGTTCATATTCATGATACATTATAACTTTTATAGTGACCCTAGCCTTTTACACATATAATTACATGATTTTAAAAGTATTTAAACATCAAGTTACATGCCAAGGGTCGTAGAGTCTAGTGTTTTGGAAGACTGGGTACATAAAACTAAAAACATGGGACTAAATAAAACTTTCTTTATTTAATCTTCACAAAGAGATCCAAAATTCCTTTGATCTCTTACATTGTCATAGGATATCCTAGGGATAACATGAACAAATGGATGAGCTAAAATCCTAGTAATGAAACAAACATAAGAATAAAGCTTATCACATGGGTTAGAAGGCATAACATAATGATATAAAGAGTCCTTTTACTTGATTAAACATAAAGAATCATAAAATTTAAAATATGGGATCATATAATCATGTAATCATAGTAATGTGGCAGAAACCTAAAACATGACTTTAGGACAATTCAAGGCTCGCTGCACATAGAGTAGCACGAGTCAAGGCTAACCACCAAGACTGTTGCACATGGGGCACGAGTCAAGGCTAACCACCAAGACCGTTGCACATAACATCTCATGAGACTAAACTTTACCTAATGGATTGGATTTATATCTGGGAGCATCAATCATAACATGTTCATGAATATTTTTGTCACATAAAGAATCATATATAATTAATTATACATAAACATAAGGGTACCCATGGAAAGAAATGGGTATCATAATCATGTCATAAAGCATAATAAATGGGCGTATCATACAAGTCTCTATGAAATAAAATAATCAAAACATACATGGACATTAATAAGTAAAAATAGGCATGTATCATGGTAAGTTATGTCAAACAGAAGTGATAACATGTAAAAAGAGTATTTAAGAATTTTAGCATTAAAACATTTTAGTGCGGTTTTAAGGAAAATACAAAAGAGAATCTAAAATAGAAAATGGAATAATATTTTATATAAAACTAGAAGTTAACCAAGAATATTTTCATTATAAAAAGACTGATTTTATAAAAACAATTTTGGCTTAAAATAGATGATAGAGTTCACTTAAAATTGGGTAAGAACTCAGGAAGTTCCATTAAAACGGGCTTGCATATCGGGAATAATTGAGAAGGGAACCAATTAAAAATAATTAAATCCATAAAATATAATTATAAATGAATATTTATACATGATTTTGGAACAAAATTTATAATATTTAAATAAAAAGGGAAGATAACTTCATTTGGGTAAAAAGAAAGATAGACCAACTTGAAGGAATAATGGTGGTTCGGGTAGAATCCCTTACCTTAAGTCCAAAGGTGTTCTTCCCTTGATATTAACGTAACAAATAGTAAAATTAGATTAATTAATTAATAATTACATAACCTAATCTATATGTAATTTATTTATTATAACCTTATTAAGTTCATTCATGGTCTTTTTTATAGGTTAAGAGGATTAATTTCATTATTTAGAAGTGTTTGTTTCCTTGGTTTTCATGATCAGTTTACTTTTATACATGTACAAATAATCATGTAATATGAGGATGGTTTTCCAGAATTCAAGTTATAAGTTATTATATAACATAAATAATATTAAAATTTTAAAAAATTCATTTGGTTATTTGGAGTTAGGATGAATCATTATATAAAACTTTAATGATAACTGTTTGGGTTAATTGACAGTTTTTTATCACAACAAACTAATTTTGTTTTATAAATTAATACCATTTGTAAAAAATGATTACATAACATTAAATAGGATATATTACATACATAATAATCTGTTTAAACCATAAAATGGTTTCATTAACATAATTGAATACGTTAATAAAAATTGAAAACCCATTGTCCTTGAATGTGATAAATTAACACATCTCAGATAGTGTTTCCATTTCTAGTATAAAAGGAGGGGAAAGGAGAGATTATGATGAATTATCCCATTAGAATAAAAACACTACAGTACATTTAGGGAAATATATTTATCATACCATTTGTATGAGGATAGGTGAGGATAGAAAATAATACAAAGGAACTTGAAAAGAAATTGAAAGAAAATGGAAGAGGGTTTTACCTCTTGATTCCTTCCTCTTAAGAACCTCCTTAGGGGAGATATTTTGATCTTTTGATGAGACCAAGAGATCCTAGATGTGGTATAGGGTATTAGGAAGATATTTGATCAGAATTTGGACAAGGAACAAGGCTTGAACGGTGTGAGGAGAAGAGGTGGTGAGGGGTGGTATTTATAGTGGAGGAGAGGAGGGGTTTTCCATTATTTTATTATTTTGTTCAAGATAAGAAATAGTGCTAATTATTAAAACTAAAAATAGTAATTATATAATGTGAGATTGAACCTATGGTTCTTACATCATCCATGAATCAATAAATATTATATTTAACATATAATGTATATATACTGTAAATTACCATATTTCACTATTTACCAAAAATTCAAGTATTTTAGAAAAATCAAAAAAATTCACCCTTACCAATTTTTAACACGTAGAATCCAAAAATGAACTCCATTTTATGAAAGTAATTTTCTAAATATGATAAGTTTAATTTTTAATTAAAACCATAATTTTCTTGAAAAATACAAATTTTAAAATTAAAACTGCTTTTCTAACACTTTGAAAAATTAATTAAGGTCTCATAAAATTATCTTAGAATCATAATACATCAAAATATTATTTTATGGATAAATTTTATTAAAATAAAATTTCTTTTAATTTATTAAATTAATCATAAAATTGTAATTAAATATACATTACTTACAAAAATACCAACATTTAATTAATAATTTTTAAAATATTTATTTACTTATACTATAATATAAATATATCATATTGACAATTGTATGATAAATAAATTTTATTTATGATTTCATTGGTGAGGTTACTGTTGAATTGGTCAATTTACTATTCATGAGGGTCACATTACTATTCCAAAGGTCAAGTTACCATTTCATCAGTAAAAGTTCCTTAACTTCTAGAGATAGATTTTATTTCACTTATTATTAATTTATAAAGTTTTTATTGTGTTCTATTTGTAATCTTATGTGATTATACTATAAAAAATAATTATAAGAAGGGAATTACTTTGATAAAACATTGGTTCATTACATTCTTCCCCCCTTATGAAATTTCACCCTCGAAGTTTCATTTTACATTCTGAGCTGAAAATAGGTGTGGGTACTTTTCCTTCATCACTTCTTCGAGTTCTCATGTTGCATATTTGTATTTATGGTTCCTCCATAGTACTTTGACTAGGTGAGTAGTCTTGTTACATAGAAATTTATCTCTACAATCCAAGATCTTCACTAGATACTCCTTGTAAGAAAGATCAGTCTCTAACTGTACCACCTCTGAAGACAATACCTGTGAAGGATCTGGTATGTACTTTCTTAATAGGGATACATGAAATAAATTGTGTACTTTAGACATGGTAGGCAGAAGTGCTAGTCGATTGGCCACAACTCCGATACAATAAAGAATCTATAAAGGGCCTATGTACCTAGGAGTTATCTTTCATTTCTTCCCAAATCTCATGACATTATTACATGGAGATATGCGGAGGAATACCATGTCTCTAGCTTTGAACTCAAGGTATCATCGATGATTTTCTACATAACTCTTTTGTCAACTTTGGGCATACTTAATATGTTTATGAATAGTTTTCACCTTCTACACTATTTCTTCAACCATTTTAGGTCTTAGAAGCTTATTCTAACTAACTTTATCCCAACACTCTGATTTTATTCATCTTTTCCCATAAAGGTCTTTATATAGATCCATTCAGATGCTAGAGTGGAAATTGTTATTGTAGTAGAATTTGACCACTAGAATATGTTGATCTCATCCTCCTTTGAAGTCCATAGAACATGCTCTCAACATGTCTTCTAGTGTCTGAATATTTTTCTTATATTAGCTATTAGTTTGAGGGTGATAGGTCGTATTGAAGTTCATCTCAGTGCTTAGAGGATATTAGAGAATTTTCCAGAACTTCGGGGTGAACCTCAGATCTCGATCAGATAAAATCTATAGTGGCATTCCATGAATCCTCACCACCTATTTGATATATATCCATGTAAGTTTATGCAATGATAATTCCTATTGAATTTTGATAAAGTGAGATCTCTTTATAAGATGATCCATAATGACCTATATAACATTTTTTACTCTGGATGTCCTTGGATGTCCAATGAAAAATTCCATGGTACTGTTCTCCCACTTCTATGTTGGTATGTGTAGTGGTTTAATCATCCACTTAGACTTTTTTCTTTTAGCCTTCACTTTTTGACATACTAAGCACTTTGATTTATATTCAACAATCTTCTTCTTCATATTGTCCCACCAATAGTTCTCTCGGAGATCTTGATACATCTTTGTGCTCTCTGTGTGAATAGATAAGGTTGAACTATGCGCGTTATTAAGAAGCTCATTCTTTATCTCTGGATTAGATGGTACACATATTCATGAACCAAATATTACAACTCATTCCTCATCAATCTTGAACTCAGAGGATATCCCATTTCTAATAGCTTCCACCCTTTTTAGAATTTTCACATCTTTTCTTTGAGAATCCTTTATTTTCTCCATGAGGGATGGTTGAGAAATCATTTGAGAAAAAGATTTATGATGTTCCTCCCTTAATGATTTCCATGTAAATACTTTTAAAATCTAAGAATATTGGATCCTTCTCAATTCTCATCATTGATAAAGATGCAAGATCCTTTCTACTCAGAGCATCCGCTACCTTATTTGCCTTATCAAGATGGTGGTGGATTGATAAGTCATAATCCTTGATGATCTCTAACCATATTCACTAGCTTATATTAAGCTCATTATATGTGAATATATATTTGAGACTCTTGTGGTTAGTATATATCTCAAACTTCTCCCCATAGAGATAATGCTTCCATATTTTAAATGCAATGATCATAACTTCCAACTCTAGATCTTGCATGGGATAGTTTTTCTCATGAATTTTCAACTTCCTTGAGGCATATTCTATCACTTTATCATTTTTATCTATACATAGCCTAAAACCTTCTTTGAATCATTTATGTACACTAAAAATAGTTCTCCACTTGTCGGGAGTGTGAGTACTGGCACAATGATAAGCCTCTTTTTGAGATCCTTAAAGCTTTCCTCACATTTTTTTGGGTCTAGAAGAACTTCACTCCCTTATGTGTAAGCTTAGTTATTGGGTTTGATGATCATGATAATTTCTTCAAAAATAATCTATAATACCTAGCCAGGCCATGGAAACTATAGATCTCTATTAAGGATGATGGCCTAGGCCACTCTTTGATTTCCTTTGTCTTATAAAGGTCCAAAGATAGCCCTTTAATGGTGATAACATGCCCCAATAATGATACTTACTCCATCCAGAACTCACATTTACTGTAATTTTCATATAGATTATCCCTTCGAAAAGTCTTAAACACATTATTCCAATGATCATTATGTTCCTCCTTGCTCTTGGAGTATATCATAATATCATCGATAAAGACTACCACAAATTTGTTGAGATAATATCTAAAGAATATATTTATTAAATCCATGAAAATTAATGAAGTATTAGTGAGTCCTGAGGGAATCACTATGAACTCATAGTGTCAATACCTCATTCTAAAGGCAGTCTTGGGAATATCTTACTTCCTCACCTTTAATTGGTGATATCCTGACCGAAGATCTACCTTAGAGAAATAACTGGCCCCACATAGCTGATCAAAAAAGGAATATATCTAACGCCGAGATACTTGTTCTTTATTGTTATTTTATTAAGCTCATGATAATCAATGAAGAGGAACATTGATCCATCCTTATTATTAAAAAAGAGGACTGATGTACCCCATGGTGAAGCACTCAGGTGTATAAAACCATTCTCCAAATTCTCATTTAACTGCTTCTTCAGCTCTTCCATCTCAACAGTAGCCATTCTATAAGACATCTTTGATATAGGTAGATATCTAGGATTAAGTTCAATTGAGAACTCAACCTCTTGGTTAGGAAGAAGGCTAAGAAACTCTTCTGAGAATATATCAGTGTAATCCCTCACGATGGGTATTTCTTTGAGCATGATTATCTCCTTTGTCTCAATCATTTGGGAAAGATATGTTTTCTCATAAGGAAACAATATCCACACTTGAGACAATTATTCTAAAGGATATTAATCTCACTCCTTACACTTATAAAAGGCTGTAGGATGCTCTGAGAAGTGAAGAGTGATCCTTATTTCCCAACAATTGATGTTGGATTTATATTAAGATAGTCAATCCATGCCCAAAATAGCATCAAACTCTACCAAATGAAGTATGATGAGATTTTATGGGAGGTACAGTCTATAAAAATTAACCAAGGAGGAGTTATATACTTTGTATGAAATAATTTCCCCATTTTTTATTCTCAAAGATAACTCAACATCTAAATTTTAAGGTGGTGATTGAATAGTTCTACTAAACTTTCAAGATATAAAAGAATGTGTAGAACCAAAATCAAATAGTATGTTCTCTATTCATGAATTAATAACCATCATACCTATCACCACATCATTTTACAGCTCCACCTTAGTAATAGTGATAGCATAATCCCTTTCTTATTTCCTTAGAGTTTGTTTTTGATTGCCTCCGATAACCGTTGTCTTAGGGAATTTTTTCACATAAACCCCATGTTACTTAAAGTTGTAACACTGCACTATAGGCTGAGTGTTGATTTAAACCTTCATTTATTCTTCCACATTATTGGGATTCTTCATATCCCATTGGTAGTTCTTAGCCAGATGTTTCATTCTTCCACATTTGAAGTAATTCATAGTTCCCTTTATATAGTTCCCAGGATGCTTCTTCCCACAATTTTGACACGTGGGATGTTAGATATTCTTTCCATGATGGGATTTATTTGATGATACAACCATATTAGAATCCATTTTCAACTTTTTTTTTACTAGGCCCATGATACCACTGAGATTATTTGATCTTCATTTCAACCTTAAGGGTGCAACAGACAATCTCCTCATAACTTTCGAAGTCTTGAATCACCAAATATTTTCATAGACTCATCTTTAGTCCACTAAAGAAGAAATCCACCTTTATTTCAGTGTTCATGACAAAGTCGAAGGTATACCTTGAAATCCTAGTAAAGTTTTCTTCATATGCCCCGATAGACTCATCTTCCTTCTACTTAAGTCCGAGGAACTCTCTTACCATCTTGAGACAGTGGGTTCAGGGAAAATATTTATTGAAAAATATTTTATTGAATTTCTCTCAATATCTGGAATCAATTTCCTCCTTAGAATTTGTATTCTTGATCAGTTCACACCACTAATCAGCTTCCCCAACAAAATAATAAACCACCAACATGACTTTCTCTTCTTCTAAGCACTAGAGGACAGAGAATATATTTTCAATGGAGTTAATCCACTAGTCCATGAGGAGGGGATCCAAAGACCCACTAAACATGGGAGGAATTTTATGAATGAAATATTCGATATCAACTTTCTCTTTACTTAGATAAGGAGGGAATTTCATATGATTTAAGTTATTATTCAGAACTTGAGCCAGTCGAGCAAGTATTATCATGAAGTTTTGAGCACCCATTCCAATCATATTTGGCATATCATTAGGGAAATCTTCACATTACCCATTACATTGATTTTTGGCATGTGTTCTTCTATTTCCCACCATCAACTAAGAAAATAATGTGTAATTAGGGGGCTTTAATACTTAGCTAATAAGCATAAAAGGAATATTTGAACATAAAAGGATCAACATATAAAGGAAAAGTATATCCTAACTTATGATTACCTAGGTTTAAATCTAGGTTATCCTTGGTCTGTTTCTTGACATATATTTTTATGGGATCTTTTTTATGTACCCTTAATAATTTTTCGCAATGAGCTTATGAATTTACCAAAGTATATCTCCTAAAAGTGTCAAACTAGGTGCATAATAAGGCCCATTTTTGTGTACTGGGTGACACTGATTCAGGATCAGAACACCTTGTTGGAGTTTTCACTCCTAGGTACATCTATTCTAGAACCATTTCCACTTTTATTATTGAGACAAAGATGTATTTTCTTGATAAACCACTTACTCCATACTCACCAAAATTTAGGTATGTTTTCTTATACTTAGTCTTATAAATAAGGTTCTTAATAAAGTGCTATATTCCAAATCTCCAAAAATAACTAGAACATACTATGATACCAACTATAGTGACCCTAACCTTTTACACATATCATTACATGATTTTAAACATATTTAAGCATCAAATTACATGCCAAGTATCGTAGAGTCTAATGCCTTGGAAGACTAGGTACATAAAACTGAAAACATGGGACTAAATAAAACATTTATTTATTTAATCTTTGTAAATATATCTTAACTACCTTTGAGACCTTACATGGGAATAGTATAACCTAGGGATAACATGAAAAAATGGATGAGCTAAAATCCCAATAAGGTAATAAACATAATAATAAATCTTATCACTTGGGTTAGAACCCATAACATAATGATATAAAGAGGCATGGTATAAGATTAAACATAAGTAATCATAACATTTAGAACATGTGATCATATAATAATTGAATAATAGTAATGTGGAAGCAACATAAAATATGAATTTAGCATAATTCAAGGCTCATTGCACATAGAGTACCATGAGTCAAGGCTAACCACCAAGACTATTGCACATGGAGCATGAGTCAAGGCTAACCGCCAAGACCGTTGCACATAACGTCTCATGAGAATAATATTTACCCAATGAATTGGAGAACTATCTAGGCACACCCATAATAAAATATTCAATAATGTATTTTATACACAAATAATAATACATAATCAATCATGCATAAACATAAGGGTACCCATAGAAATAAATGGGTATTATAATCATGATATAAAGCATAATAAATGGGTGTATCATAAAGTGTCTATGAAAGAAAAGAATTAAAAAATAAATGGAAATTAATAATGTAAAATAGTAATATATAATTTTAAGTTATATCAAACATAAGTGATAACATGTAAAAATATTATTTAAGAATTTTAGCATTAAAACATTTTAGTGTGGTTTTAAGGAAAATACTAAAGAGAATTTAAAATAGAAATGGGCATAATATTTTATATAAAACCAGAAGTGAACCAAGAATATTTTCATAATAAAAACAATGATTTTATGAAAAAAATTGTGGCTTAAAATAGATGATAGAGTGTAGTTGAAATTTGGTAAGAATTTGGAAAGTTCCCTTAAAACGGGCTTGCATATCGGGAAGAATTGGGAAGGAAATCACTTAAAAATAAGTATATCCCCAAAAGAGAATGATGAATGGATATTGATACAGAGTTTTTAACAGTATTTATAATATGTACATAAAAATAAAATATAACTTAATTTGGGTAAAAATAAAGATAGAGCAACCTGAAGGAATAATGGAGGTTTAGGTAGAATCTCTTACCTTAAGTCCGAAGGTGATCTTCCCTTGTCTTAACATCTTGGATAATCAAATTAGATTCTTTAATTAAAAATTAAATTACTTATTATACATTTAATTGATTTATTATAACCTTATTAAGTTCATTCATGTCCTTTTTTATGGGTTAATAGGTTCAATTTCATTATTTGGAAGCGTTTGTTTCCTTGGTTTTCATGATCGGTTTACTTTTATACATGTACATATAATCATGTAAGATGAGGATGTTTGTCCAGAATTAAAGTTATATGTTATTATAGAACATATATAAGATTAAATTATTATAAAATTCATTTGTTTATTTGGAGTGGGGATGAATCATTATATAAAACTTTAATGATAACCATTTGGGTTAATTGGCGGTTTTTTATCACAACGAACTCATTTTATTTTATAAATTAATACCATTTGTACAAATTGATTAAAAAATTAAATAGGATATATTAAATACATAATAATTTGGTTCAACCATAAAAATGGTTTCATGACCAGAATTAAAGATGGTAATATAAATTGAAAACTCATCATCCTTAAATGTGATAAATTAACACATCTCAGATGGTGTTTCCATTTCTAGTATAAAAGGAGGGGAAATGAGAGATGATGATGAATTATTAAATTAGAATAAAAAATTATAGTACATGTAAGTTAATTGAGTTATCACACATTTGTATGAGGATAGGTGAGTATAGAAAAGAATACAAAGGAACTTGAAAAGAAATTGAAAGAAAACAGAAGAGGGTTTTACCTCTTGATTTCTTCCTCTTGAGAACCTTCTTAGGGGAGAGGTTTCGGTCTTTTTATGAGACCAAGAAATCCTGGACATGTGAGAGGGGATTAGGGAAAATTTTATCAGAATTTGGAAAAGAAAAAATGCTTCATAGGTGTGAGGAGAAGAGGTGGTGAGGGGTGGTATTTATAGTGGAGGAGAGGAGGGTTTTCCCATTATTTTAATCATTATTTTATTATTTTTTTCAGGATAAGAAATAGTGCTGATTCTTGAGACTAAAAATAATAATTAGATCATGTTATTTTGAACCAATGGTGATTTCATCATCCATGTCTCAATAAATAGTGTATTTAACATATAATGTATATATACACCGTAAATTACCATATTCAATATTCACCAAAACTTCAAGTATTTTAGAAAAAACCAAAAATTCAACCTTACCATTTTTCTAAATGTATAATACAAAAATTAAATCCATTTTATGACAATATTTTTTTAAATATGATAAATTTAATTTTTCATTAAAACCATAATTTACTTGAAAAATAAAAAATTTAAAATTATAACTGATTTTCTAACACTTTGAAAAATTAATTAAGGTCTCATAAAATTATCTTATAATCATAAGACATCAAAATATTTTTTTATGAATACATTTTATAAAAATAAAATTTATTTCAATTTATTAAATTAATCATAAAATTTTAATTAAATATATATGACTTACAAAAATTCTTACACTTAATTAATAATTTTTTAAATATTTATTTATTTATACTATGATATAAATATATCATATTTACAATTATAAGATAGATAAATTTTATTTATAACTTCATTGGTGAGGTTACTATTTTATTGGCTGGTTTACTATTCATGAGGGTCACATTACTATTCCAGAGTTCAAGTTACAATTTCATTGGAAAAAGTTCCTTAGCTTCTAGAGATGCCTTTTATTTCACTCATTCTTTATTTATAAGGTTTTTATTATGTTATATATGTAATATTATGCGATTATACTATAAAACATAATTATATAAAGGTAATTCCATTGATAAAACATTGGTTCATTACAACTTTCTCTATGTACGGTAAAAGATAATTTTTTCTACAAAAACATACTAAAACACTTGGGACATAAAAAGTTAGTAAACATGTTTTAAGAAAGTGTGTGATTTCCAAAACTAAAGTAATGGAAAATTAATAAGTAATCAACTTCATTAATAACCTTAACATGATAAGATGGAGTTATTTAGATTTTTTGTTCACCATATCAATAGTTTACCGAGTTTTTGGAGTTATTAATTAAGGGAATGATAACATCTAATATAGGAATTGGTTTTACTATATATTCAAACTATTAAGGGATATTTCATAATGACTAGTGAAAAAACAGAATGTATATCATGGATATTCTATGTAGAAATGGTTTGAATCTATCTAAAGGAACATTAGGGAGTATCAAATAGTAAGTACTAGACTGTGTTGTGATGGAATGCCTTTCTGTAATAATCTAGTTACCGACAGTATGTGAGTAATTTCCAAAGAATGGGGATCATTGAGATATGGTTTCATTATACAAAGTCCATGACGATGCTCCAAGATCGTAAAGACCTTGATATATTCATGAAGGAATGGTTTTGGATGTATTTTTTTTCTTGAAGTTTTCATAATGAAAATCGAAAAATGATTTCATTAATGTGTGGAGTTGTGTGAAAATGGGGACTCAGAGTCACTATAGAAAAAATTGATAAAGGTAGGAATTTCACAAAAGATGAGAAGACACACACAAATCATAGTTTCATGAAAATTATTAAAATAAGTTAATACATTTTCAATAAATGTAATAATTATTACCTAATATGTAGTTTTATGTGAAAATTTTCAATCAAGGTGTTTCACAATGGTAGATCTGTGTGCAGTAAATTTGCATGAATAAATAATGTGGGTGAGAGTTTCATGAAAGTTGAGTTGCATGAATGGGAAGTTCAGAGTTGAATTAAGTGTCATTATTTTCCTATAAATACCCATTCCCCAAATACAAATATAGAGATATTTGTTATAGGAAGTTTCTTTAGATAAAAAAACTTTGAATTCTCCAATGTAAAGTTATGTGAATAGAGTTACGTGAACCACTAACATATGTGAGTGAATTTCATGAATCACTAAGTTCCATGAATACACTATTTAAAAAAACCCTTATTTTATATGAAGAAAAAACTTTTTGAAAAATACTACCTTAAATGGGTTCTTTCATAGAGATTTAAAAGGCCATACTTTCTTGAAATTAAGATTTTGAAAAAGTAAGATTTGTATAAAAGTAAAGAGTTAAGAGAAAGTAAGAATTGCACATTATCAATAAATGAAAAGTATAGAACGTGATTGGCACTCATTTCAGGCCTTTCCCAAGGAATAATTTATTCCTTAAAGACTTAAGTTCATCTAGAAAATTGAATCAATTATTATGGAAAAGTTCACAACAGTTTTTGAAAGAGTGTTATGAATATCAATGGTCACCTATCCATGAAACATTAAAAATATAGAGAATTCATGCATTGTCCTATATTATAAAGAGTTTTCTATCCAGGAGTAGTGAGAAAAGGGAGAGGACAAATGGAGTGACCCTTGGGTGGTAATTATCTAACCCTAAATCTTGTAATGGGAGTGACCTTAGGAATGTAAGTGACCTAACCTAAACCCATCACTAAAAAATTTTTAGTATATTTTGGTACCTCATAACATTGGTGTTGTATTCTCCTTAGATTATCTTAGTGTAGGTGAACCACATAAAACACTTATAACTTATGTTCATGATTTACTTACACTTTGTAGGATGAAAGTTGGTTATGTGGGTTAAGTGATCATAAATCTTATCTGATCAAGGAAAAGATAATCATGTCATCAATCAGATCATCTTTAAAAAGAGAACACAAGAGTAACCCTACTAAAAGTGAGGTCAATATCATTTATAGTAGTGATATATTTAGGTTAAGTGGGGAAACATGGGTGTTTTTTATACCCTGATTCATCCTCCCTCTCAGGTATTTCTCACTAAAGACCCTTTTGAGGCCAATAATTGGTATTAAATCATATGATTATCTTATTTGATTTTTTTATGAATTGATATTATTAGTTAATAGATTTAAATTCTATTTTTACAATATGACATGATAAAAGATAAATAATCTAAATAAAAAGTATATATCTAAAAAAATTCCATTACATGAAACATTTTTTACCAAAAGTTATATTCTAATGAAAGACTATAGTAGCTATCAAAAGGAAGGTATGGGTAAATTTGATTGTAAATCTAAATATTCTTACAATGATTCTAAAGGACTATCTAAGGATCTTGTTATTCTAACTAATGTTGGATCAACTGATGATGATGATATATCATGATATCTAAAGATAAAAGTTGTCCATATATCCGAGGAACTTGATCGGAGGCTAAAAGAAGAAAACATAGAGTTGAGAAATAAGAAAGAGTTTTAATGTAATCATGTTAAAGTGTTGAAAAGTGATGTTGAAAAATTGAGAAGCCTTAATCAAATACTTATTGACATGGCTATAGATGTAACACCCCGATCTTCCACAATACGCTTCTCATTCAATAATGCAATAGCTTGCATTGTACGCAACTTCGAGTTCTAAAACACTGCAACTAATCAAAGTAGCCGTTATGAATAGTAATAACCACTTTTTAAATTTATAGAAATTTTATATTTCAAAATGGACTTCATTTTTGTATTCCTAATATTGAAATTAGCCTATGTTGAATTTTTTGTAATTTTCGGAGAACTTCAAAATTTTTATGAATGGTGAAAAATACTTAAAACAACATTTTTTTATCAATATAATTTATAGTGATAAATTATACTATTTAGTGGTTTTAAAGTATAATTAGAATATATTTTTACCATTTTATCCAATGGTGGTCATTAGAATTAATTTAACATTGAAATTGGACATAAACAATTGCCAATCTTTTGATATAAATTGTTTCTTAAAAACACGCTATTTGTTGTGACAGCGGGAATTAATTATAAAATTAATTAATGCAACTTATATGTTTGGAATTTTGTAAAATAGAAATCATTTTTGAATTCAGAATATCAATTATATCTTAGGGTGAAATTTTGGCATTGTTCTGAAAAACTTCAATTTTTGATGAATAGTGAAACCACTAAGTGGTAGTTAAATAACTGATTTTTCGTTTAAATGAAATATTACCACTTTTGTGATTTGATTTTCAAAAATCCGACATACATGGTTTTCATTAAGAAGTAAAATGTGGTTCAATGAGATTAAAATAATTTTTTGGTGAATAGTAACTTTTAAGTTCTTAATCGCGATTAGAGGTAATTAGTGTAGTTTAAGGTAAAAACAATGTTTTAATAATATGATATGAGCTTGACACTTGTCCTACTCCTATTGGATGAATCATGGCCGACCAAGACAACCCATGGGTCAACTTGGGGACCCCATGGAGCCACTTTATTTGGAAAATGACATTAATATATATTTATTTAATGTTAGAATTAAATTGACACAAACATGAGTTGTTTTACTAAAACAGTTTTTAAGTGGGGTTAAACAAGTCCAAATTTTGATTATAAATATTCATTAGAAATCTAAAAAGATTTCCTACATCATAGTTTTTTTTTATAATTTTTAGACATTAAATAAATTAAATTATTTATGACATCATTATGATGCAGTGATGACCTCATTATTTAACGATTTTAATAAAATGAAAAGATAATGAAAAATACAAGGCTTACACTTGTCCAAAGACTATTGGATGGGTATATTTCGAACCCTTATCACCTCAGACACGAATTATATAAGTGTGGGACCTTTAGAAACCGAAAAGCATTGTATAATTGAATAACATTTCATTACTTTCCAAAAGTGCCCCTCCTCTCCACTTATAAAAGGCCCCCACCTCTACCACCTCATTCACACATTCAAGCCATTTGGCTCGGCCAACCTCTGCCCAAATACTCTTCCAACATTCCTCCCTTACTCCTAGAAGCCTCACTTTGGGCAGAACTCTTCCCAAGGAAGCCTTTAGCTCAAATCAAAAAGAGTTACCCGATTTTGAGGTAATGTCTTCTCTAATGTTATTTTGTTTTATTTTTCTTCTCCAACCCCCTAAACTCTTTTTATTCATTTCTTTTGTAACAACAACAGTATCCTCAATATACTAGGATGTTGTTATAAGAAGTATTCGAGCTAAAATTACACACACATACATCTAATGGTTAAAGAACATACGGTTTCTGTGGATGGCGAATTTCGGCCTCACGAAACAATGATTGTTCAACACTCATATAACACCTTCAAAGGTGGCCATTAATATGTCACTATTTTTATATATGATATATAATATGTTTATGTTTTAATTATGCTTCTGTATTTCTCATTTATGGCATACTTTATGATTTACATTATGGGTAAAATGCGATAATTTCATTTTAGGAAGTGCGGACTACCGCCCCCTCAAAGTGATGTGAATCGTTAATGCCATATGTGGGATGTATAAAGGATGGAGTAAATGATATTATATGTGATATTATACTGGAACTATATTATACCTTTATATAATTATGATTTCATTACATTAAATACGAAATAGAAATGAAAGTAGCGTGCATGCGTACGTACGGCTTACCGTCTCCATGAACGGTGCATTTCATTTCTTACCTCTAAATGTTACGTAATATTATGAATGAATGTATATACTGGATATATAAGATATATATGAAATCTAAATCATGAATATAATTATGGAGATAATGGAAATTCTACCACATAAACAACTTGTAATTATAAGAAGTTTATTGTTGACTCAAGTACCAAAGATCGACAAAACGACCGTTATTAACTTAAATAATTACATAATGTTCATATCATTGTAATAAGTGATATAATAAGGATAATGAAATTGAAAATGGTTCTTAATAAGGTATATATTAACTCTAGTTTATTATTCAGGAGGTTAAAGAACGGTTGAGTCAAGTCAGACATGAGGTAAGGGAATTTCTTAACCCAACTTCCATTCTTTGGGTTAATCTCCTACTTTCAAATTATGTCGATATTATTATGTCATATTTTGTATTTTTACTTTCTTCATGTGTACCTATAGTGAATACACATAATCGAACTATTTTATTTTAAAAATGATATTTTTATGGACTTCGTCTCAATCTCCTTTCATTGAGGCATATTTGGTTTTATACACAATTTTCTTTTATACGGTGTATAAACCGCTTTGAATTTTACGTTTATTCAAATGGAATCTTTTTTTATACGAAGCGTTTTGCTAAACGACAAAAGGGAATGTTTTTCTTTCCATACTTATGCGGTGAAAATGACTTCTCCGCCGCCGTGACCATTATTTGAGTTTCGGATTCCTCTACAAGCCATATTTTTTTTAAAGAAAAATAAATACAAAGTTTTAACTTTCTTTTATTTTGGTATTGAAAATGGTTTTGAAAGCGTTTTTATTATATCAATGTGTTGTATTGATATCTTGTGATTGAAATGTGGAAATGTTATGTTTCCTTTATGCATGTTTTATGTGATACGATTATGTTATGGTTTATGATATGTTTAAACCTATTCATATGAGGAATGTATTGGACTTAATAAGTGATGGGTGGAGCCCGCTATAGCTCCTCGATGCATCGATAGGTCTCATGAGACAACTAGACGTGGAGTTGGCCGAGGACCTTTCCCCATTTGATTTATAGTTTTGGCCGAGGCCTTAATCATTTTAGATGTCTTGGCCGAGGCCTTGACAAAATGTTTCAGAATGTCCGGAATTATACATTCCATCATTATGAAAGTGGTTATTGATATTTCATGTGATTATTCGTCTAGTAGAATATCCATGTGAGAAAGTAATGGCATTATTTTATTTTACTTTTGCCATATTATGCTAAAGTTCAAGTTCAATAAGGCTTTTGTTTTAGTTATACATTGCCTTAAATGCTTATGTTTTCTTATAAAAGCTTCCGCAATATTATTATCCTTACTGAGAATCTGAGCTCACCCCTTTAAATGTTTTAATATTTTCCAGGATGTGAAGAAGTTTATTATGACTGACTTGCAAGAATAGTCAGTGAGGATATGAGTGTGGACTATGAAGACCATGTTATTGTAGTTTGTTTACTTTTTGATGTAATGAAAGACTTATGAATGTATCTAGTGTTTCCAAGGCTACTAAACTAATCGGTATTTTGAGACTTGATCTTTTGTGATCATGCCAATGTTACGAAGTAATGCACCGACTCTGGGTAGCTGGGGTCGGGGCGTTACAGTTGGTATCAGATGCAGTTTAGTACTAACCTTGGAAGCTAGATTTAGATAAACTCTGATTAGAGCACATATCCCGAAGATGGACTTTGAGGATTAGTATAGAAGAACTTCCTAGAATTTTGGTATTGTAGAGATGTTGTGAGTTTTCCGAGCAATACATCCCTGTCTGGATACGAGCAGGTAGAGGCGGCTCTGGCACAGATGTACCTAGGGGTAAAACCCAAAAACACTACTTTGAGCTAGACTCGAACGGGAACTGGTGCACGACAACGGGCCTTGCTGCACTCTTGGTTACGACACTCCCGGGGGATATGCTTTGGATAATTCCCATTTTCTTTACAAACCACTATGAAGGGTTACGAGTATATACTTCCTCAAAGAAAACATTTTTATAATTATGGATTATATCCATAATTAGTTCAATTTATGTTAAGTGTTTTACAAGTATGGAATTATGTATTTTGATTCATGAACTAATCTAGTTTATGCCATTATTTAGAAATGGCGCCTAGTGGAAGGAATGGAAACCGTATCAATGCACGCACTCCGTGTAGGGATTTCCCTCCTGCTCAGGATAATTATGGTGGAGCTAGTGATACAACTGGTGCCGATCAGCTTCTCACCGTACTGGGACAACTCACGCAGGTTATGAATAACAACCTTACTCGTATGGAGCACCCTGATCCGCAATGTGGAGGATCAATGCTAGACCGTTTCATGAGGCAACAACCGCCAACCTTCAATGGGAGTACAAATCCTATAGTAGCTGAGCAATGGATAAATTCCTTAGAGAAAATATTCCATGCCTTGGGGAGTAGTGAAAGGGAGAATGTTGTCATGGCAGTTTACCGCCTCACTGGAGATGCCGATCAATGGTGGTCACTAATTCAAAACACAAAGGAAGATGATGAATTAACAAACATGGAATGGCAGGAGTTCAAAGAGCTGTTCTTAGAAAAATACTTTCCTCGAGACCATCGATCGGATATGGAAAGGCAATTTCTGAGTCTGAGGCAGAAGGAGGATGAGAATGTCGCAAAGTATGAGGCTAACTTTACAAGGTTAGCGAGGTATGCTGCCGATTATATACGTAACCCAAGGAGTAAGATTGATCGTTTCTTTGATGGGTTAAAACCATTTCTCCGTCGAGCTTTAGTATCACAATCGTTCTCATCATACGAAGATATTGTCTCATGTGCTATCAAGACAGAAAAGGAATTCTCTAAGTCTTATGACAACAAAGTAAAGCAAGAGAAGAAGAGAACAATGGAACAAGAGACAGATAAAGGGAAAAAGGGAAAGAAGGATTTTCCATTATGTGATAATTGTGGGAAGAATCACCCTGGTACTTGCCTAAAAGGAATGGGAGTTTGTTATAAATGTGGAGAAAAGGGCCACTAGGCTTGTGATTGCAAGGGAAAGAAAGATGCTATCAAAGTTGAATGCTACAATTGTAGAGAAATGGGTCATTATGCAAATGAATGTCCTAAGCGTCAGGGAAACTTACCTCAGAAAAGGCCAAGGGATCAAGGACAATCTTATGCTGTTACTACAGTTGAAGCAGAATAACTAATGTGTTGGTGCTTTTGGACTCATGGATTATATTTTGGTTGTTAGAATAATGTGATATATATATATATATATAAGGATTGTACTGCAGCACTTGTTGATTTCATTAAGGTTTTAATATGATTAAGGTAATCATATTTTTGTATGTGACAATAAGAGAAACTTTACTTTGTTTGGGGATCTGATAAATTGATTTTGGAATTAAGAGACCTTTTAGAGAAAGTTTGGACAGAGGTATTTTGGATAACTATAAATGTTGGGATGGATTAAGTTGAACATTGAATAGTATTGTTTAAGGTTAAAACATTTCTGAAGATTATTTTTGGAATACTATAATACTATATTTTTAGAAAAAGGACAACCTGCAGGGTGGGGTATAACCTGTCGCGTCGGACAAAGCTAAAGGAATCGAACCCACAACCATAGTGCGACAAGCCTTTATTACCTACCACTAGCCTACAGGAAGTCCCTGGTTATTACAAAATAGTTTTACTAATCTAAATGGTATGTGTTAATATTTGGAACCTTATACAATTAGGATAAATAGAATATTTTTGAGTTGTATTACCTTTTAGAGTGAAAGGTGGGTTTGTGGTAAAAATTTATTAAATAATGAAAGTATACATAAAAAGTATGTATATTCCCTTACGTTCTTAGTAAATCTCCTAAATAAATTCCTCAACATTATAAAAGGTAACTTAAAACAAAAATGTTGTCGGTTAACTTTTCCAACTGGGGATTCAATGACCGTTTAACCAATCACAAGTTTGTAATTTTCTTGTAGTTAAACTTTCTCCTAATCCTGTTTTCTATAACTCTCCATCAGACCTTGATGGTTTGTTTCTCCTCCATATCCATATTTTCATAGAATCCTAGAATGGGCTATATCGGGTGACCTTTGTACTTATCTTGCTTTCTTTTAATGTTATATATTTATTAATCTTATTTCCGATGTGGGTTTTCCACAAAGGTATTTTCTATTTTCAACCTTTTATTTTCCAAGAAAATTTTCAAATTGCGAGGACGCAATTTATTTAAGGAGGGGAGAATGTAACACCCCGATCTTCCACAATACGCTTCTCATTCAATAATGCAATAGCTTGCATTGTACGCAACTTCGAGTTCTAAAACACTGCAACTAATCAAAGTAGCCATTATGAATAGTAATAACCACTTTTTAAATTTATAGAAATTTTATATTTCAAAATGGACTTCATTTTTGTATTCCTAATATTGAAATTAGCCTATGTTGAATTTTTTGTAATTTTCTGAGAACTTCAAAATTTTTATGAATGGTGAAAAATACTTAAAACAACATTTTTTTATCAATATAATTTATAGTGATAAATTATACTATTTAGTGGTTTTAAAGTATAATTAGAATATATTTTTACCATTTTATCCAATGACGGTCATTAGAATTAATTTAACATTGAAATTGGACATAAACAATTGCCAATCTTTTGATATAAATTGTTTCTTAAAAACACGCTATTTGTTGTGACAACGGGAATTAATTATAAAATTAATTAATGCAACTTATATGTTTGGAATTTTGTAAAATAGATATCATTTTTGAATTCGGAATGTCAATTATAGCTTAGGGTGAAATTTTGGCATTGTTCTGAAAAACTTCAATTTTTGATGAATAGTGAAACCACTAAGTGGTAGTTAAATAACTGATTTTTCGTTTAAATGAAATATTACCACTTCTGTGATTTGATTTTCAAAAATCCGACATACATGGTTGTCATTAAGAAGTAAAATGTGGTTCAATGAGATTAAAATAATTTTTTGGTGAATAGTAACTTTTAAGTTCTTAATCGCGATTAGAGGTAATTAGAGTAGTTTAAGGTAAAAAAATGTTTTAATAATATGATATGAGCTTGAAACTTGTCCTACTCCTATTGGATGAATCATGGACGACCAAGACAACCCATGGGTCAACTTGGGGACCCCATGGAGCCACTTTAGTTGGAAAATGACATTAATATATATTTATTTAATGTTAGAATTAAATTGACACAAACATGAGTTGTTTTACTAAAACAGTTTTTAAGTGGGGTTACACAAGTCCAAATTTTGATTATAAATATTCATTATAAAGATAAAAAGATTTCCTACATCATAGTTTTTTTTTATAATTTTTAGACATTAAATAAATTAAATTATTTATGACATCATTATGATGCAACGATGACCTCATTATTTAACGATTTTAATAAAATGAAAAGATAATGAAAAATCCAAGGCTTACACTTGTCGAAAGACTATTGGATGGGTATATTTTGAACCCTTATCACCTCATACACGAATTATATAAGTGTGGGACCTTTAGAAACCGAAAATAATTGTATAATTGAATAAAATTTCATTACTTTCCAAAAGTGCCCCTCCTCTCCACTTATAAAAGGCCCCCACCTCTACCACCTCATTCACACATTCAAGCCATTTGTCTCAGCCAACCTCTGCCCAAATACTCTCCCAACATTCCTCCATTACTCCTAGAAGCCTCACTTTGGGCAGAACTCTTCCCAAGGAAGCCTTTAGCTCAAATCAAAAAGAGTTACCCGATTTTGAGGTAATGTCTTCTCTAATGTTATTTTGTTTTATTTTTCTTCTCCAACCCCCTAAACTCTTTTTATTCATTTCTTTTGTAACAACACCAGTATCCTAAATATACTAGGATGTTGTTATAAGAAGGATTCGAGCTACAATTACACACACATACATCTAATGGTTAAAGAACATACGGTTTCTGTGGATGGCGAATTTCAGCCTCACGAAACAATGATTGTTCAACACTCATATAACACCTTCAAAGGTGGCCATTAAGATGTCACTATTTTTATATATGATATATAATATGTTTATGTTTTAATTATGCTTCTGTATTTCTCATTTATGGCATACTTTATGATTTCCATTATGGGTAAAATGCGATAATTTCATTTTAGGAAGTGCGGACTACCGCCCCCTCAAAGTGATGTGAATCGTTAATGCCATATGTGGGATGTATAAAGGATGGAGTAAATGATATTATATATGATATTATACTGGAACTATATTATACCTTTATATAATTATGATTTCATTACATTAAATACGAACTATAAATGAAAGTAGCGTGCATGCGTACGTACGGCTTACCGTCTCCATGAACGGTGCATTTCATTTCTTACCTCTAAATGTTACGTAATATTATGAATGAATGTATATACTGGATATATAAGATATATATGACATATAAATAATGAATATAATTCTGGAGATAATGGACATTCTACCACATAAACAACTTGTAATTATAAGAAGTTTATTGTTGACTCAAGTACCAAAGATCGACAAAACGACCGTTATTAACTTAAATAATTACATAATGTTCATATCATTGTAATAAGTGATATAATAAGGATAATGAAATTGAAAATGGTTCTTAATAAGGTATATATTAACTCTAGTTTATTATTCAGGAGGTTAAAGAACGGTTGAGTCAAGTCAGACATGAGGTAAGGGAATTTCTTAACCCAACTTCCATTCTTTGGGTTAATCTCCTACTTTCAAATTATGTCGATATTATTATGTCATATTTTGTATTTTTACTTTCTTCATGTGTACCTATAGTGAATACACATAATCGAACTATTTTATTTTAAAAATGATCTTTTTATGGACTTCGTCTCAATCTCCTTTCATTGAGGCATATTTGGTTTTATACACAATTTTCTTTTATACGGTGTATAAACCCCTTTGACTTTTACGTTTATTCAAAAGGAATCTTTTTTTATACGAAGCGTTTTGCTAAATGACAAAAGGGAATGTTTTTCTTTCCATACTTATGCGGTGACAATGACTTCTCCGCCGCCGTGACCATTATTTGAGTTTCGGCTTCCTCTACAAGCCATATTTTTTTTAAAGAAAAATAAATACAAAGTTTTAACTTTCTTTTATTTTGGTATTGAAAATGGTTTTGAAAGCGTTTTTATTATATCAATGTGTTGTATTGATATCTTGTGATTGAAATGTGGAAATGTTATGTTTCCTTTATGCATGTTTTATGTGATACGATTATGTTATAGTTTATGATATGTTTAAACCTATTCATATGAGGAATGTATTGGACTTAATAAGTGACGGGTAGAGCCCGCTATAGCTCCTCGATGCATCGGTAGGTCTCATGAGACAACTAGACGTGGAATTGGCCGAGGCCCTTTCCCAATTTGATTTATAGTTTTTTCCGAGGCCTTAATCATTTTAGATGTCTTGGCCGAGGCCTTGACAAAATGTTTCAGAATGTACGGCATTATACATTCCATCATTATGAAAGTGGTTATTGATATTTCATGTGATTATTCGTCTAGTAGAATATCCATGTGAGCAAGTAATGGCATTATTTTATTTTACTTTTGCCATATTATGCTAAAGTTCAAGTTCAATAAGGCTTTTGTTTTAGTTATACATTGCCTTAAATGCTTATGTTTTCTTATAAAAGCTTCCACAATATTGTTATCCTTACTGAGCATCTGAGCTCACCCCTTTCAATGTTTTAATATTTTCCAGGATGTGAAGAAGTGTATTATGACTGACTTGCAAGAATAGTCAGTGAGGATATGAGTGTGGACTATGAAGAACATGTTATTGTAGTTTGTTTACTTTTTGATGTAATGAAAGACTTATGAATGTATCTAGTGTTTCCAAGGCTACTAAACTAATCGGTCTTTTGAGACTTGATCTTTTGTGATCATGCCAATGTTACGAAGTAATGCACCGACTCTGGGTAGCTGGGGTCGGGGCGTTACAATAGATCTAAGGGGGGATAATTATACTCATTCTAAGGAATTGGAGGATATTTATTTTAAAGTTAAAGAGTGTAGATCTAGTTCTAAAGAGAAGATAATTGACGCAAAATAGGTTCAAAATCAATGTTCTAAGAAGGATGAATTGGTTCCACACATAGAAGAATTGGTTGAGAATAATCAAAGGCTAAGGCAAATAAAGGTGGTCTTGAATGATTTCATTGTAAAAGTGGGTGAAAAAATGAAAGGAAAAGTGGTTTCACATGAGATAAAATAACAAATATACATAGATAAAGAGATGAAATATTTCATTATCCCTCTCAAACCACAACTTGAATATAGGTTTAAATTGGATAAATAATCCCACTCAAGTCTGAGTTAAATGACTACTTAACAAAAAGAGAAGTATGCTAAGATCAAGGAGTTTAAAGGGAGGATAAAAACCTCAATAAAGAATAATAATATCCCTTTCATGGCTACATCACAAGGTGGATTCTAAAAGTATGGAAATATGTATTCAGTTAGAAAGGGGAATAATTTTTACAAATCCAAAAGAGAAGGCTCCTAGAAAAAGGGAGGTATAAAGTGAAACTATTATTTAATCATGGGAAATACCATGAGTATCTATCTAGAATCCTAATGGATCAAAGTAAAATTGAAATATATTACAAAAAACATCTCAACCAAGTCGCAACTATATGAGGTATGGTTTTAATGGGATATTCTTTATATGTTCTAATTATATTCATATGGATAGAAATTAGAGAAAGAAGGGAATGAAAGGTGTCATAGGGAATTCATCCATTCCTATGATCAATGGGATGAAAGTTTACACTGAAAGAGAGTTTTTATTACTATATAATATATTTAATGTTTTAGAGTAAAATAATTAATCATAAATAAAGGTTCACCAAGAACCAACATCATTTTACCCAAATCATCCCTCATGGAGAGAAGAAAAACAAACTAAGAGGGAAAAGAAGGAAGTTTATCCAGTTGTTATAAAGGCAGATGAGTGTATAAAGGATGATTCATTAAAGAAGAAAACATCTGTGGCAGATTTATTTCCTATCAAATAGAGAATACATGAGTTATTCCTAAGTGGTTTTGTAAAATATACCACAAGGAAAGAAAAGAAGATAACAATGGGATTTCCTATGAAAGAGGAAAATAGTGGTCTGAAGAGGAGTTCTAAATAAATATTTGAACAAAATATGTCTTGGAAAGGTATGAAGAAGATTTAAGAAGCTAAATAGACTACAAAATACACTCATATAAAAGAATCATCCTAAAAAAAGTCATGGGTTGTGAAAGATGATGAATCAAGAAGGTATAAGTAAGGAAGCGAGAAAGTTTAGAGAAAAAAGTCTATTAAGTGAAATATGAAGAGACCCTAATCAGTAAAAGTAATTAAGGAATAAAATCTTGTTATTTAGACTATAATGATAAGAAAATTCCTAATCCATAAAAAGATAATTCTAAATAAAATATCCAAAATGGAGTTTTTGTAAGTTGTATCACTTGAAATAGAGACACTTACAAGGAATTAGAAAAGTGATCTATGGGGAATGATCAGAAAGAAAAGAAAATTGATTAGGTTATGGAATTATTTTCCTCAAATATTAATAAGAGGAAAAGTAAAGTGTGATATTAAAGGGTTATTCAAAAACTATAAACCTCATTTCTCAACTTGATAAAGTGAAAATTCACTTATCCCAATGTGTTTAAATGCTATTAAATATTGTTGAAATATTTTTGGTTTTAGGGGAGATACTTTATATGGGGAAGTTGTATCAAAATATGAAAAGTTATGTTGTAACAAGATATAGAGTTCTAATTGATAATTAAATCATTACAAGTAAAATTTTTACTAAATATGGAATTGTAATAAATGAGAAACAATAAGCATTGGGGAAGTAACAAGTTATTTAAATGATTGGAATCTAGAGATAAATGTTGATATTAGAATTGATGTCAAGTGGTTTCAAAGTCCATTTAAAATTTTAATGTCAAGATCACCTGATGATTCTCACATCAAACCTTGAAGATGTAAAAATTGAGAAGCAACAATAAAATGAGCTCTAATGATATTTTTTTTTCATCTAACATGTGATTTAATCATACTATTCTCAATATATCAAAAGATTCTATGAATGGATGACTTTCATACCAAATATTAAATCTATATTTTCTGATAAAGATAAGGAAGTTAGGGAGAGTCTTTAAATGAAGATATGACAGATGGTATCCCCAATAACCAAGGAAAAACACCTAGTGGATGGGATAATAAAATCGGTTGCCATGTGTGGTTTAGGACGTGATATCAATATCTAACCACTATTAAATAAATTCTATCATTCATTAGGTTGGTATCTATTATAATTGGTATAATTTTAAACAATTAGTATGAGATTGGTGTCTAGAGATGATTATTAAAGAATAAGTCTATAAGATTTCTTTGAAAAAAGTTAAAGTTATATGGATTCTTGAGCTGTATGGAAGTGATTACAATGGGAAAAAATGGAGTTATTAACTTTTTATCTCATTTCCTACACCGATTTTTATATCAGTAGACTTAGAGGTTTTGTTGATAGGTATTTGTTATGTGGTAAGTCCACCCACTAAAAAACATTGTGAATGTGGCTGTAGTTGAAAGATGTTTTTGATTTTAAGAGTGTTCTCAAAACTATAGTTAAATAGGGATAACTAATACAGGAGTGGAAGAGATGTTTTGTAAGTGGAAAATATATTGGGATTGAATATAGTGGGGGGGGGGATAGTATATATTTATCTAATGCAATGACCATATTTAAAAATGGTAAGAAGTTAAAATTTCCCCAACATACATCATTAATAAAGGAGATATAATTTAACAAAATAATTAATGTTCTCTATGGTATTAATGTATTAGATCTTTTGTTTTTTGAAATCAAGAGGTTTGGGGAGAATGATAAAGGATCTAAATTTGAGACCCTTGTTTCCCAAGGTAAACATTTTCTATAGATTCTATAGTTGGTACATGTGGAACGAAGTATGCTTTGGATTGATGTCAAAGGATAAGTAGGAAGTATCATGAATTCTTGTAATTTACTGGCCCTCAGAGAGGAAAATGAAAAAGGGAAGTATAAAGAATCATGATGAATGAAAGTGATTTAGGTTTATGATAATGTTTTCAATCAATCTAAAGGGTGTATTTTTTGTATCTAATGAAAATTGGTACCATAGTGTTTGATTATTTAATGGTGTTTGTTTCATTGAAAACATTAACATGATGATTTGGAGTTTTTTAGATTTTTTATTCACCATATCAATCATTTTTTGTGTCATTATAGCTCATAATGAAGGGAATGATAACATCTAATATGGTAATTAGTTATACTATATAGGTAGGCTGTTAGGGGAGATTTCATGATGACTGGTGTGATCTCATAATGTCTATCATGACTATTCTATATGAAAGAAGGTTAAAGATATATGAAAAAACATTGGGGAGCATCCAATAGTAAGTGTTGGACCATGTTGTGATTTAATAATTTTTTGTGACAATCCAATTTACAACAGTATGTGAGGACTTTCCCAAGAATTATGAGCATTGAAATAGAGTTACATCATGAAATGTCTATGATGACACTATAGAACAATAAATTCCTTGATATATTTATGAAGGAATGGTTCTTTAAGTATTAAAATGTATAAAGTTTTTATAGGGAAAATCAATAAAGGATTTTTATGCAAGTGCAAAGTTGTATGAGAATGGTGACTCGAGGCCTCCACAGAGAAAATAAAAAAGGAACGATTTTCAAGGAATATGGGTAGACTCTCACAAATCAGAGTTTCATGAACATCGTGACATGGAGCCACTATATTTTCAAGGAAATTAATAATTCTATCATAATATGGAGTTACACATAACAAGCGTCAATAAAGGCATTATGCAAAGGTAGATTTGTGTGTAGCAGAGTTATGTGAATGAAGAATGTGGGAAAGAGTGGCTTGAATATGGAGTTGTTTGAACATTAATTTTAAAGTTGTTTGAAGGGTTGTTATTTTTCTATAAATACCTAGGCCCTAAAAACAAGGATTTATAGATTTGGTAAAAAACTTTTCTTAAAAACATGCTCTAAATTCTCTAAATTTAAGTTGTGAAAATGGAGTTATGTGAACCAATGTGTTTCATGAGTGACTTTCAAAAATCACTAAGTTATGTGAATAAATTATTTTTACAACCCATTATTTTACACAAAGTAAATCTAGCATGAAAAGGCATAACCTGAATAAGTTCTTGTGTGGGGACTTAAAAGGCCATACTTTTGTGAAAGTAAGATTTGTGTGAAAGTAAGAGTTACACAAAAGTGAATATTTATATAAAAGTAAGTGTTTCACATTCACAATAAGTGAATAATATAAAAAGTGAATGGCCACATATAAAAAAATCTCTAGTTTTTTAAAGTTGATATAAGGTCTTTTAATTTTCCAAATATGATCCACAAGTGGTATTATGAAATATGCACAAAAACTACTAGTTACCTTGGCCTATAAATACATACCTTGGGTACCTCATTTATAATTTCATCTAATGGGAGAAATTATATCATTTTGGAGAGTCCAATGGGTTACTTTTATATGTTTATATATTATAAAACTTCCTATCCTCCCAGGGAGAGATTAAATAAAAAAATGGTTCCACTCGAGCCTCCTCCTCCTTTTGTTGATGATCTCAATAGTGGGACATTAATTAGAAGGAGATATACACTTGTTAAGGTAGTTATAGAACTTTATTTACAAATATTTGGGTGTATTGTTTTTGAAAACATTTATTTTAGTTTTATATTAGCATGGTTCAACTTTGAATGTAATATTTTGTTATGATTGAAAGAAAAAAAATTCATTTCCTAACCGATTGGCCTAAAATTTTAAGTAGGAATCTTGTGTTATTATTAATGGAGAACACAATGGTAATTTTTACAATCACACATGCTTTATATCTCATTATGATTTTGTATCCCTCATTTGTAAGATCCCATGTTTTGAAATAATTGGATTTTTCAAAGGAATTTTAATGTTTTATTTTGTGGATGATCCAAATTACAAAATAAACTTTTGAGCATAATTACAAGAGTTTTAACACTCTAACATGTTATTTTTGAATAAGGTTTAAGGTTTGATAGTTGTATCGGGAGTTCAAATGAGTTTCAAGAGTATCGGTCTTTGAAATCATGGTTTTTGGAAAGTCAAGGGAGTTGTACAGTTAGCACACCATTAGTGATAACTGTTCCCCTCAACCAATGACCCTATATGGGTGTCACGTGGTTTTTCAAACCATGCACCTAAGGCCACACATATATTCAATATTGGACAGTAAATTAAAAATGTGATTTCATATGGTTTGTCTAACCATGAACCTAGCCTTGTGAGGGGTGAGGCTTTTGGATAGTGGCACCACACTAGTTGTTCATAGTTTGTCTAACAATGCACTTAGTTGTGTTGGGATTTGTGACCTTGGATAGTGGGTGCACATGGTTAGTGCATAGTTAGCCAAACCATGTATCCAAATCATGTGCCCATTTAAAAAATGAGGGAAATGATAAGTTTTCCCCTCTCTTATTTTACACTTTAACCCTCCTTTTCTACTCCCTCAAGCATACAACACCCCATCCATTGGAGATCCCCTATCCTCCTCCTCTTGGATTTGATGATTATTCCTCATCCAGACTCTAAATCGAATTTCATGAGTCATTTTGGATCATCCTCAGTTAGTCTCTTAATCCTCTTGCTTATTTTCTTCGTTTTCCTTTCCATATTGGATACTATTTCCATGTGAGCTCATATGCACTATTTCTAGAGAGTTTGTCTAGTTTCTATAATTTTTCTCATTTCAACTCAAACCAAAGGTTGATATTGGATGAGTTAATCTTTCTAAGAAAGAGGTAAGTGGTCTATGACTTTTCCCTCAATGTCTCCTTGTTTATAAATTATTGTTGTCATGCTGCACAGTAGACTTTCCATGCGTTGATCCTAAATTGTGTAACTCATTAAATTAATAGTCTATATCATGACCTAGACCTCTCATTGGAATCGTTGACATTGTTGGAGGGTTGTGAACTCATATTGGATCACCCCTTAGGGTGTTCATTAATATTTACTCTCATTTTCCTTGTGAGTAATTTTCACAAACGCCACTTAGGTGATTTTAGCTTAACTTTTGGAAATGGAATTGACTAAATTATTATAAATTAATTAAGTGAATTGTAATAAGGCATGTATTCTTACTCATACTTTCATCACTTATTAGTGAGATAAATAATGAAATGGATTCATTTTATAAATGTAATAGAGACTTGATTTCCTTATGTTAAGGAATTAATTTATTGTTCTTACCTTGTGACCAAACCACCTTTTGGGCATGTTAAGTTATCCACTGTTAGTGGGATTCCATAATTAAAATAATAGATTTTTTAATGGAATGAGTATTAACATATCCCTTTTTATCACTTATAAGTGATTTGACTATTGTGATGTATTGAATTGTTACATAAAAAGGATATATGTAAAGACCATGAAATTCCGTATATTTTTTTTAATTATATGGAATTATTACGAGACTGTGAAAATTGACGGCATGTGATTCCGAGGCCCAGAGATCCCAAAACGAAAATTTGAACATTTTTTAAGGTACATTCGATAAATGTGCAGGCAAGAATTTTGATCTTTTGAACCAGTGCTCAGATTAAAAATCTGAGGGAATAGTTGAATTCGCAGTTTTGGGATTCACTTAGGTGAAGATTAACTTCAACCGGCACGGGTCAGACGAAAAAGTTAATTTTTGGATTTTTTATAAAAAAATAAAAAAATAATTAAATGAGTTATTTTATTCTTTATGCAACCATTGAGCAGCGGATGGCAGGACCGCAGTGTAATGAAATACATTAAATAAGAGAAATTTAATGAAATGATCCTCTCATTGTGTAACCACAACACTTGTGGGATTAATGAATCATTAAACGAGGTTCATTAATGAACCACATTAATGAATGCAACATGGGTGGTTTTTTATTTATTTAATAAAATCATTGTAAAGCGATTTGACAACCGCGAGAGAAGACTCTATCATGACACTGATGACTTTCCTCTCTAATGAAGAATGATGATCGAGTGATGATCATTAGAGGAATCGAACCGGGGATTGACAAGCGGTGAATAACGTCGAACGACAACGAATGTGAACCTTATCCTTCATCTGTAACGCCGTTTCCAGATAGGGGGTTTAGTTTTTTATGTGTTTAAATGATTCCTCTTCCCCGTTCTTGAATAATTTGAAGATCGCAGATCGACCAACCAATGGGTTGATCCGTGATCCATTCTTTATCACGGGAGGATGTTATGGGGTTTCTTTTGGGGATTGTACTTTCTAAATGTTGATTATTATTTCACCCCCATGTTAAATGCTAATGCGGAGGGCGTGGGCCAACCTAAAAAAATCTCAGACCCTCCACCATTCTTCAGTTTTGTGTGTTCTTTTTACACGACCGATCAACATGGAGGCAAGGTGTTTCCTTAGGCTTCACAGTGAAGGCAGCAACCTAGAAGGGTTGTAGGCACAGATGGGGATGAAAACGAACCACCCGAGAATCTCCGGTATCCTGCGGAAGTAACCGCCCCCGACGGTGGCGGCTACTGGTGGCGGTCGGATGAGCTGGCCACGTGGGAATGGTAGCGCCCGCTGGCGCCACAGAAGTGTGAGCTGTGGCTATCCAGATCATGGTAGGTGGAATAGCACGGTGCCGATACACCGTGTGGGGAGATGAGCGGACCTCTTGGGCCGCTCAGCTAGAGTGAAATGACCAGCTCTAGCCGTCCATTTCAAAAGATCGAGTGGCGCCCCACTAGAGCCGCCATCCGAGAGAACCAACCCGTATGTGGGCTCGGTTTTCAGGCAGTCCGGACCCACTGACTGGGCCAGCCGGGCCAGACCCCTACTGGAACCGGACCCGAACAACCTCATTTCAGTAAAACTTCAGTGTCTTGAAAACTGAGCGCTTGATTGGCGTGCTATCTACGGTGTTGGGACCCTTGCGACGAGGCAATCTTTTTGAGATAATTCACTTGGGTTTTGGTAGAAGTTGGAATACAGCTGGGCTTAATCGGACTCGAATCCAACCGGGCCCTATTTACCTTTTTTCTTATATCTTACAGACCAGGTGTCCGATCGACGCACCATCTATCACATTAGAACCCTTATGACAAGGTGGTCCTTTGGGTTACTTCTTAGTGAGACTTAGTGGTGGTTGAAATACAAATAATGTCTTGAGGAGTTGTTTCTCGGAAACTCAAGAAACCCAAGTGCGGGAATCCTGTGGCTAGATGTCAAGTGAAGAGAGACCCTTTGTGGATCAGCATCAGAGCAACCCTGTGTAGATTATAAGTAGTGCGACCTGACAATGACCATCCTTAGAGCATCCCATCATGGATCAGTGACTTATGAACCTATGTGGATCGATGACTTACGACCTTGTGTGGATCGATGACTTACAACCCTGTGTGGATCAATGACTTACGACCCTGTATGAATTGAAAACTTACGACCCTATGTGGATTAATGACTTATGACCCTGTGTGTATCAGTGACGTACGACCCTATGTGGATCAACAATAGAATGACTTCTTTGTGGTTCAGTAGTGGAACTTCTCAATGGAATAAGATGATTTATATTTATAACTAATCATCATTATTCGCATTCCTTAAGTTATATACCTTGTGTGAGCTGTCTTTTGCTTAGTGATTTGTGATTGAAATAATGATTTGTGGTTTTTACTTTATGGAATTCTGAGAGACCTTCAGGGGTCTTGGGGTTACTACTGAGTATTATTATACTCACCCCTGCATGGTATTCACCAACATCTTGTTGTATCTTGTGTAGAAGATGGATAGCTTGACTGAGACTCGAGGAGCTAGGGCTAGATGGTGCTCAGAGGTGATTAAAAGACGTGGTGATCGGCAGTGATGTCAAATGATGAGTTGTACCTACCATTCAGGTATGATCCTTGGTATACGATGTCTAGAGCATATTTTTTCAATTTTTTGTACTTTATTTCCAATTGGGCTTGTATACTAGCCCATTTACATTTAGTAATTACTTTTACTCTCTGTGGTGGTTTTTATTAGTCGTTATACATTCCCTTTTTCCATTGTGTTTTACTTGTATGTAGTGTGTACTAGTCTATGTGTTTAGAAGTTAAAAGGAAATACCTTCCCTTTTTGGGTTATGACTTTCCAATGCTAGTCTCCAACCCCTAGCCTATGAAATATGGGCTTGGGGTAGTTAAGGAACGGGCCCCAGCGGACGGGTCGTGACATATAACAGTTGGACGTTTTTAAAATTATAAATAAAATGATTAGATGTATGTAATGGATTGTATTTAGAAATGGATATTTTCTCATGGCCGTGTTTAATTAGTATATACACATGCCTATTTATTATTAGTATTCTTTAAGAGATACTTTGGTTACAATATGGAATGTCTTGGACAATATTGTTAGTAAATTTAATTAACTAAGCTATAAGTGGATAAGTGGTGTTGTACATGATGATCCTCATCAATTATTGTGAATTTTTTTAAAAGATGATCCATGCTCCCTAAGCTCAGATATTGGACATGGAACTCCCCATAATTTATTTGAAATTGTTGTATATGGTTCTCCTCATCACTTATTTGAAATTGTTGGGAATGATGCTATACACTCCCTAGGTTTAAGATGTTGTACATAGATCTCCTCGTCATTTACTTGAAATTGTTGGAAATGATGCTCCTCATCACTTACTAGGAATGGTTGGACATTATTCTCCATGATCCCTTGATTTAGGATGTTATACATGGAAATCCTTGTCATTTATTGGGAATTATCAGACATGACACTCCACACCCCCATGGTTTATATTCTTTATTAATGATCCTAATTAAATATGAAACCCCATATCATTATCATTATACATGGAGGACTTAGTTATAGAACTCAGGTCTTAGTCTTATTTAAATAATAAAATATACTCAGAGATATTTCAGCTTAGGCTGTAGCAGGTATGGTTAGTCAGGTGTTACACAGGGGACCATACCTCAACAAGGTTTATTTATATATCATTAATTTATTGCCCTTATTTATTATACCTACACATTGTATATTTTATATTCATAGAATGGAATTTAATTATACACTGTTGGTGGTGGATTGATGAGCTTTAATCACACCCTACTTGGGCCTCCATTTGGTACTCGAACAGATCTCCTGACGGTAAGTTAAGACCTGGCTCATGCTTCTTTTTTGTTATATATTTTGGGATAAGACTTAGAATAGGAGTAGCAGCTAAGCATGTAATCTGGTTGCCTCTAGGAGTTAGAGTCTTGATTTTATTTATTTATTCGTTTTCTATCTATCCATGTACTATGTATTACTTTTTGTTGGATTACTTTTACATATAATAGCTTATGATCATGCATGGTTATTTATTTTTCACTAAATGGATTATCAGTTACTTTTATCTTCCAATTTTTATATTATTCATTTATTAATATGTTGTTTTAGTGATTATTCATAGGGTATAGTATCCACACTGTACCACAATTAGACCCTTACTTCGAGTCAGGAGTCTTTGGTATATGGGGAGTCATACCTGAGGTCATGTGGCCACTAGGTTAGGTTACTTATGAGTGAACCGGGATTGGGACGTCACAAAGTGGTATTAAAAGTTTCTTTTTTACCTTTCCATTATGACATGGGGATTGATAGACATGATACTGGGAATGTTTTAGCACTTGGTAAATAGGTCGTGTCTCGGAATGGTCAATCCACTTATGGGGTCAAAGTTTAAGTTATTAGGGATATGAAAGTTATTCATATTATTCGTTATTATTATAACATCCCAGCTCTTTATTTCACATTAATACATGATTTATTACATAATATTAAACTTCATACAACCTATAATGTCGATAATTATAGTATCTTTGGGAATAAGGTGCATTAAATAAAAACTTAAAATAGGAAAAACATCATCTTTATTTAAAACTTCCTTAATATGATCATAATATTCCTTCATACTTAACACTGTATGAGATAACCTAGGGGCATGCATAAGAAA